>OY728148.1:1587148187-1588398187 GCA_963277665.1 Viscum album
TAGATGAGAATAAGATAAAATCCCTAACCATAACAAGACATTTTTAGTCTCCCCTTAAACCATGTTATAAAATTAAACAAATAATAAAACATGTGTATTAAAAACACCCATCTCATATCATTTAAACAATTATTTTTTACATGATCTTATCAAGAGACAAATGATATAAAAGTAAACATCATACAACAAATTTATCCAAGATTTAATTATCCAAGTTATCAATATAGATACTCAATTTCTCCATTACTTGAAATAAAATTGCAAGCTTCAATTATTTTTATCTTCTAACCTTATATATATTTACAAAACTTTTTAAAACATATAGTTGATATCATATATTTTTCATAATAATATAATTTATTTCTATAACTAATAAAGTTTTAAGGAAACCTTTAGTCTCATTGAGTCATCAACATATTCAATTATTTTGAATATTATTTGACATACCTAATCATATTGAGTATATGAGAATAAAATTCCTTAAATAATTTATGCACATAATCATATTGAGTATATGAGTTTAGACTAATACCCCTTTGGTATGTTTTAATATAATGCCATTAAGATCTAAAATGAATCACTTTATGCTTCCATAAGCATCTAGATTCACTTGCTGAAAAATTTCAACACTTGGTTACTAAGGGAGGAACTATTCAGACACATATAATTTTCCATAAGAACTTTTCTTAAATCACCAATATTGTTTAAGAAATTTTCTTAAGTTACCAGTCTTAAGGTCTAATTACATTAAGCTTATACTTACCAAGGATTGATCAAAAAAGTTTAGTTTGATGCTGATGATTATATTATCTATAACAAAAGCTTTTATCAGATGAGTATCATGTATTCTTAATCATTTAATAACAAATTTTATTAAATGTAATACCACTAAAAGATAAAGCATTTTGTACAACATAACTACGAGTAGGCCAATATCCATATTTCACTAAGTAACAAGTCCTCTTTGGCATTTCTCTCAGCACTCATCTATTTAGGTAGGGCATCATCCCAATAATATCATATATGAATCTTGGATAGTCGAGTAGAAAAATCTTTGTCTAGTCTATCATATGGGTAAACTCAATTCTATTCCTCTAGTAACCTAATACTATTAGGGTCTCCTAGCTAGAGTAACCCAATGTAAATGCCAAAAAAAGGATAACAAAGAACAATATAGGGGTACCCAGCTTTTGAATGACCTACCCATGGATATTCCAGTTTCACCTATCCTTGCTTTCCTTACACAAGATAATCTAGGGGGACCCATATTTGGAATGAACTGCCCAGTTGGATGATCGAGGTATTGAAAATTGGTGCTCTGGAAAGAATCTATCACTTATTATTTTAATGGGATTTTAATCTCACCATCTTATCTCATGTTATTCTATTTATATATACATGCTTCTAGTGATTTTAGTTTGGAATCCTATTCCCTACAACAAATAAATAGGTTCAAACCATATTGATGTGTAAATCTTTACACAATCCACAAGTTTATATTACTCACCCAAAATTAGAAGTCAAGTATATTCATACATATCTGAATTCATCATATGCATAAGGTACATGAACACCTCATGAAAAGGCATGGATTTGTATTGGATTCAAAATCTCTACATGATTAAGCCTATAGAGACTGATATCCAACCCCATTCACTAGCCTAGACAAGGCATAAGCCTCCAAGTAGGTGGGTTGTCTGACCCTAATTACCTCTACCTAAGGATAATTTACACAATATAGAATTATATTTATCATAACTCTAAAACTTAATATGCATAAACTATACACAATAACTAAATTCAAGTTCATAACTTACAAACTATGCTCATGGTAGATGAAAAACAAAATTCATTATCACACCTAGAATGTAATGCAATGCTCTATCTAGAAGCAGTTTAACATTTTAAACTAAAACATACAATATTCAACATATAAAGATTTTATAACTATGAATAAAATAGGTAATAACCTTTAAATATATGAACAATTTTAATATTTAAACATGAGATAATCATTTATGAACAATTCATAAATAAAATATAATTATAAACATTTTATAATTTTAGCTTTGTATTATGGAAATTCCATAAATATGAATATAAAAATTTTATATTCATTTAAATATGAACACTTTTATATTCATAATTACATGGAATATTATTTTAAATACATGATATTTTTGAATTATAATCTTTTTTATAATCTAATTTTATATTATGAAAACATTTGACATAATATAATATCAAATATTTAATCATTATTTAAACTTTGATCAAATCAATCATCAAAATCCCCTTGATGTGGTTCAAGTAATGTCCAAAATAATTCCCCTTTAATATGAATAATTCGAATTAATTAATTATGAATAATTCATAATTTAAATATAAACAATTCATATTTCGACCTTATTTCATAATTTATAACTCTTTATAAATTATAAATTATTATTTTTAAATAAATACTTTTATTTCAAGATCATAAGATATGCCATATAATTTGGTTAAAAGGTATTTAAAATATTTGAATTTAATATTTGGAAAAAATTATTTATAAAAAATTATTTAATTATAAACCTTTTATAATTAATTTATAAATTCCTTATAAATTAAATATTCAAAAAATACATTTTAATATGTTTTATAAACACTTTATAAACCATTTAAATCATTTTATATGTTAAAAACATTTTTAACAGATTTTAAAATAATTTTGTTTACCATTACACAAAATCCTTATTCTAAATAAGGGTAACCTCCTTCTACCCTTACACAAACACTTCATGTAAGGGTAATCTGATTCTGGATCCCTCTAATTAGGGTAGAACTAGTTGTATTAATGTTGAATAAGGGTATACCTCTAGCTACTAACACGTTAGTTAACTTTACGAAATCCTTTAAAACTAGTTACAACCTTTACACAATTCATCTGAAACTCACAACGTAAAGGTAGATCGGGTGACCCTTACATAGAACTCATCAACGTAAGGGTAACCTTAAAATTACTTATGTTATGTAAAGGTAATTCAGGTTAAGACCTTTATGTGGGTATAAGAAATCCTTGGATACATTTATGTGTTTGCATTTTGTGTAAGGTTAAGCTGTAGGTTACCTTTATGTAACCCTTTTAAAACACAACTACCTTTATATGTAAGGTTAATCACTATCATACCCCTACGTAATAACTTTATACAAACCATTTACATAATGTTTACAATCCAAACTGTCATCAAATATAAGGGTAAGCACTATCATACCCTTATGTAATAACATCACACAAACCATTTACTTAAGGGTCACAATCCAAACTACCTTTATGTAAACTCTTCATGTAAAGGTGAACCTTGGGTTTCCTTGCTCACGTAAGGGTAATTGAGGGTGAACTTTACACAATTAGTGTAACACCCCGACCCTAGAAGCCCAAACTTGGTGCATTATTTTAATACATTGGCATGATTACAAGGAATAAAATCCTGAAGGACTGAGTAGTTTAGTAGTTTTGGAATACCAGATACATACATAGGTTTAACATTACAACTTGAAAAGAAATTCAACATATAAATTTTATTGGTACCATCCACCACTCCAAGATTATCCATGCAATTCAGTCATAAAAAACATCTTCATGTCCTAAAAAAAATGAAACATAAGAAAGGGGTGAGCTCATATGATTAATAAGGTTAATAAATATAGAGAAAGATATCATAAACATAAAAATTAGACATGGTGAATAACTAAAAACACATGCCTTTTAAAAATAAAAATGAACATAATATAGCAAGAATATGAGCTGAGTAAATATTTCCATAATAAAACATAATCATGGGTATTCTACTAGTCGAATTACCACATGAACTTTGAATTTCTAGCTTCATTATGAGGGAAATTCATATGACGGACATTATAAAACATACCATCAGGGACTCGGCCAATATGTATAAAAATGATTAAGGCCGCAGCCAAAACCATATATCAAATTGGGAAAGGCCTCAGCCAAGTCCACATCTACTTGTCTCATGAGACCTACCGATGAATCGAGGGGCTATAGTAGGCCCCAAACATCACATAATAATTCCAATTCATTCCTCATATAAGCAGGGATAAACATAAACAACATATACATTCATATTGAAATAAATATATGAAATGTAAATAACTTTCCCCAAACATTAAGCATAAACACTAACCATTTAGAGTAAATTAGTGAATGGTTTTAAGATAGCACATCCACAATCAAAATAATAATAAAAAATTCAATAAAACATGGTGGATGATATCATAGGAGATAAAACTCAATGAAGTAAAAGATTCAACGAAGTTTTTTGACATAGATGAAGATACTTTTAAATTAGACCATTGAAAAATCCTTGAGGGAAATAATCCTTAAACATTCTGAAGTGTCCCATACCACCTTGAAACATTAAAATCATAATCCATTAGAATATCATGAGAATAAGGAGACTCTTGATATGGTATACCAAAGGGTATTACATACACCACAATAAATAAATAAGTTGTGAACAAGTCATATATCTCATAAAAGTTAATGCGATGAGAAAAATCCTTTTTACTTTTGAAGGAAGAGTTATTTTGGAAAATCATTTATATTTTCCATGAAATCAGATTTTAAGCATGAATATATAATAAAATAAAATAATAGAATGTTGAAATTATATTTTAGGAATAAATTATGTCCCACTGAAGTGAAATCATGTAAAAAGAGTTCTTAAGTTTCTTTAGAAATAAAACATTTTAGAGAATTTTAAGGAAAGTATTAAAGAGAATTTTAAAGAGGAAAGACACGTTTTTTCTATTAAATCCAGAAATTATCCAGAAATTATCCAAGATAATTTTTCATTATAAAATGAGTGTTTTTATAAAAATAATTTTTTCTTAAAATATTCTGGCATACACTTGAAAACGGATAAGAATTTGAAAATATCCCTTAAATCAGGTTTGTTTATCGGGATAATTTTTTTGAATGATCCTTTTAAAACATGTAAATACCCATAAAATAAAGAATTATTATGGATGGTAAACATATATAGGAAATTAAAATAGAATTTATATGGAGTAAATAAGAATAAATTAGAATTTAATTGAGGTAAGTAGAGAATAAGAGTAACCCTAATGAAAATGGAGGTTCGGGTAGAAATCCCTTACCACTTTGTAATCAATCGATTCGTATGACCCAAAATTAATAATATTCAAATGATACATTGAATAACATGAAAATAAAGATATTAATTATATGTTACATCAATGGGTAGTATACATACACCATACAAAAGTATTAGTAGTGAATATGGAAAATCTCACAAAAATGGAAGTGAGATGAAGAAACCCTTACCTTAAGTCTGAATATGTTCCACTCTTGAACTTAAGGTCCTGGAATATGAAATTAGACTTATTAATAAATTAATTCAGAACCTATTAAACATCTATTTTGTTTATCATGATTTTATTAAGCCCATTATGTCCTTATTTATTATTTATAAGATTTAATTTCGTTGTTCCAGAGTGTTCCTTTTCTTGATTTTTATAATCGATTCACTTGTTTTTATATAATGGAGTTCATGTGGAATGGATTTAAATCCCAAATATTAAATTTAAACATTATTTATGAAAATAAATAGGTGTTAATGGTAATTTATATCATTTAGTTACATGACATGAAGATGAATCATTAGATGAAATATTAATGACATTCACTTAGATTATTATAGCGGTATTTTGATTATTAGGAACTAGTTTGGTCATATGATTTAATAATATGTATGTATACTGGTTAATTAATATTAAATAGGTTATAATAAATATATTATATATTTTTTCAACCATAAAAATGGTTTCAGGACCAATAATTAAGGATAAATTGAAGAATGAAACTTCGTCGTCCACGAAGGTTGTAAATTAGAACCTCACAAATGATGATTTCGTTTATAAAATAAAAGAGAGAGATTAAGAATATTGATTATGATTATTAAATTAACATGATATAATTAAAGTATATATATGTTAATATATTAGTCATGGTAATTTGGATATAGGAGGTTAGGAAAGAAAAGAAAATAAGACAAATTGAAATGAAACTAAATAAAAAATAAAGATGATTTACCTTTTGTAATAACCTCCTTGAGAACCTCCTTAAGGGAAGGATTTTTGGTCTTTTGGAAAGAAAAAAATATTCTTAGACGTTGGTAGTGACTAGGTAAGGGTAATTGGGCATAACTTCAAGGATCTTCAAGGTTAATAGGAGTGAGGAGAAGAGGGAGTGAGGGGGGGGGGTTATAGTGGAGGAGAGGAGTAAATTTTGAATATTTTATTCATTATTTTATTAATTCCCTCAAGACAACCAATAGTGTTGTTTAATGTGACCCATAATAGTAATAAGTTCATGTGAGTTCAAACCAAGTGGCCTTAAATCATTAATGATGTCATAAATAGTGTATTTAACTGATAATTTGTATATACGGTATTTTACCGTTTTCACTATTCATAAAAAAATCACGTTTTTCAGAAAAATACAAAAAATTCACCCTAACCATTATTCGATGGGTAGAATTCAAAAATGAACTCCATTTTTTGAAAATCATTTTCTAAATATTTTTAATTTAATTTTTAAATAAAATCATAATTTATTCCAAAAAACAACATTAAAACTATAACTCATTTTATAACACCTTGAAAAATTAATCAAGGTCCTATAAAATTATCTTATAACCATAAGACAATAAAATAAAAATTTATGATTTCATTTTAATAAAATAAATTTCCATTATTAAATTAATCATAAACTTTTAATTAAAATATTTATGACATACAAAAATACCAATACTTATACAATGATCGTTTTTTCACTTTTAAGATGTCTAAATTGTATTTATACATTCATGGGTTAAGTTTCTATTTTTTGGGACAATTTACTATTCATTAATATTCATTAATATTCATAAGGGTATGTTACTATTCACCAAAAATTAAGTTTGTCTTATCAGATTCTAAATATCTTACTGAACGCAACTGTGTATGTCAGTTTTTTGAAATTAAAATCATAGAGGTGGAAAAATTACATTTACTTGGATAGGTTATAAAAAAGTGGTGTTTTTAGAGACTTAGTGTTCCATGAATTCTATAATAAATCTATTTTTAAATTATTGGGGTGTTACATTATCCCCTCCTTACAAAAATTTTGTCCTCGAAATTTGAAATTGAACTTCAAAAGTTAATGGTTGATACTTGAAAATTCCCTTATGGGAAACCCACATCAAGAACATGCTTTAAATATCCTATTAATAAGAGGAAAGGTAAAGTAATCGATTACTACAAAAAAATCATCCTAATTGGATGACATGGTCATGAAAAAATAATCAAACCATCATGTAGTGACATTAAACTCTAAAACCCATACAATAATCAACTTAAACCATTTCGTAAATGGTTAAAAATTCCAAAATATAATGATTAAAAAAATTGTAATGAAGGTCTCTAAATTTTGATGATGAACTTATCATTAAACCTTAATCAATAAGAAGCAACTCTAAAATTAACATTTCAAAAATGTGAATAACTTCATCATGTATCCTCTTGAAATATGGTAATAACTTGAATTACCGTAAAAACCATATTGGAAACATGAATTCTTCTATATTCCTTAAGTAAGATACATGTTATTGGATATATTCCTTAAATCCAAAAGTGTTTTAAACTCCATTGATGATAACATAGACTACTTCTTGACAAGTCAATAATCAGTTCCAAGGTAGTTAGTACTTATCCGAATCTTTCATCATTATCTCAACATTAGATATATATTAAGGGTTATATTTCCCTCAATCATGTTTTTTTCTTAAAAGTTTAACTTTCTAATGAATCACAGTTCCTTTGTATCATTCATCATATGACCTCAAATCCTTAATGAAATATTATTGCAGTACAATCCTTATATATCTCATAATTCTTATAACCAGTACATTACTGACAAAATATTCAAATGACATGATTCTTGACTAGGCATATTAATCATTCTACTTCATCTACGATAGCATCATAACTTTATTTTTATCCAAAATCATCATTTGGGGTATATTCCTATGAAACTTGGGACATTGATTCACATAATGTCCGATATCCTTGTAGTTGAAGCATTGAATATAGGAAAATTCTTTCATTGTCTTGAAATTATGATCTTGGTGGCCTTTTTCTCCACACTTGAAGCAAACTCCTTTTCCTCTCAAGCATATACCAAGGTGTTTCCTTCCATAATTATCACATGTGGGAAAATACATCATTCCCTTATTCCCTTTATCTATATTTTCTCTGCCATACTCTTCTTCTTTTACTTCTCTTCAAATCCATAGGACTCAGAGAAGTCTTTAAATACCTTCTCAACACATGATACTATTTCCTCATATGATGAGGATATTTGGGAGACAATATTCCTATGAAATTATGGCTTAATACTATCAGAGATATAATCCTTCTCACTCTTCACATCACGTGCATCGGTGAAGTTATCATTCCTTATACTAGTAACCATTTCTAATCAATTCCATATTATATATTAGCTCATAAAATTATGAACTCTCTATATCTATAAATATGATATAACACATAACATAAATTTAGGCATCATAAATCCTAGAACCATATACTTTGGTTACTTTGGGGAAAAAATCCTTCATAATTGTTTGTAATAAGAATATGAATTTACCAAAGAATATCCCCCAGGAGTGTTGAACCAAGAGTGCATCAAGGCCCGTTGTCATGCACCAGTTCCCATTCGATTCTAGCTCAAAGAAGTGTTTTCAGGTTTTACCCCTAGATACATCTGTGCCAGAGCCAACTCTACTTGTTCATATCCATAAAAGGATGTATTTTCTTGATAAACCACATAATCTATTCATTACCAAAATTCTAGGATGTCCTTTTATTCTTATCCCCAAAGTCTATCTTAGGATTTTTTCACTAACCTATTTTTTCTATATCTAGTATCTAAGTTTTCTACTAAACTTCCTTTGATACCAACAGTAATGCCCCGACCTCTGAAGCCCAAAGATGGTGCATTATTTTAATACATTTTCATGATTATGAGGAATAAAATCCCAAATAACCGAGTAGTTTAGTAGTTTTGTAAATATAGATACATATATAGGTTCAACATTACGGCTTGAAAATAAATTCAACATATAAGTTTTATTGGGAACATCCACCACTCCAAGATTATCCCTGCAAGCCATTCATAAAAAACTTCTTCATGTCCTGAAAAAAATGAAACATAAGAAAGTGGTAAGATCATATGCTTAGTAAGGGTAAGCAATACAACAAAAGATATCATAAACATAAATATTATACATGGTGAATAACTAAAAACACATTCCTTTTAAAAATAAACATGAACATAATATGGCAGGAATATGAGCTGAGTAAATATTTCCATAATAAAACATAATCATGGGTATTCTACTAGTAGAATAACCACATGAACTATGAATTTATAGCTTCATAATGAGAGAAATTCATATGCCGGAAATTCTAAAACATACTACCAGGGCCTCGGCCATGATGTATAAAAATGATTAAGGCCTCAGCCAAAACCATATATCAAATTGGGAAAGGCCTCGGCCAAGTCCACATCTATTTGTCTCATGAGACCTACCGATGCATATAGGGGTTATAGAAGGCCCCAACCATCACATAATAAGTCCAATGAATTACTCATATGATCGAGGATAAACATAAACAATATATTAATTCATATTGAAACTAATATATGAAATGTAAATAACTTTCTAAGAACATTAATTATAAACACTAACCATTCATAGTAAATTGGTGAATGTTTTTAAGATAACACATCCACAATAAAACTAATAATAAACCATTAAATAAAACATGGTGTATGATATCATAGGAGATAAACCTCAATGAATTAAAATATTCAAAAAAAAATTGTTGACATATATGAAGATACTTTTAAATGAGACCATTGGAAAATCCTTGAGGGAAATAATCCTCAAACATTCCAAAGTGTCCCATATCACCTTGAAACATTAAAATCATAATTACTTAGAATATCATGAGAATAAGGATAATCTTTATATGATATACCAAAGTGTAATAAATACACCGAAATAAATAAATAAGTGATGAACAAGGAATATATCTCATAAAAGTTAATGTGAGATGAGAAAAATCCTTTTTAATTTTGAAGGAAGTCTTCTTTTGGAAAATCATTTATATTTGCCATGAAATAATATTTTAAGCATGAATATCCAATAAAATAAAATACCAGGACATTGAAATTATATTTTTGGCATAAATGATTCCCCACTTAAGTGAAATCATGTAAAAATATTTCTTAAGATTCTTTAGAAACAAAACGTTTTAGAGCATTTTAAGGAAAGTATTAAAGAGAATTTTAAAGCGGAAAAGAACATTTTTTATCTTAAATATAGAAATGATCCAAGATCATTTTTCATGATAAAATTATTTTTTTATAAAAATAATGGTGGCTTAAGACAGATTCTATTGTACACTTGAAAACGAGTAAGAATTTGAAAATATCCCTTGAATCGGGTTTGTTTATCAAGATAATTTTTTTGAATGATCCTTTTAAAACATGTAAATCCCAATAAAATAAAGAAGGATTATGTACGGTAAACATATATAGAAAATTAAAACAGAATTTATTTGTATTAAATAATAATTTAATTGAGGTAAGTAGAGAATAAGAGTAACCCGGGTGGAAATGGAGGTTCGGGTAGAAATCCCTTACCACTTTGTAATCATTCAATCCATATGCCCCAAAATTAATAATATTAAAATGATAAATTTAATAACATTAAAATAAATATATTAATGATATTTTACATCAATGGGAAGTATACATACACCATACACAAGTATTAGTAGTGAATATGAAAAATCTCACAAAAATGTAAGTGAGATGAAGAAACCCTTACCTTAAGTCCGAATGTGTTCCACTCTTGAACTTAAGGTCCTGGAATATGAAATTAGACTTATTAATAACTTAATTTAGAACATATTAAACATTTATTTAGTTTATAATTATTTTATTAAGCCCATTATGTTCTTATTGAGTAGTTATAAGATTGAATTTTGTCGTTACAAAGTGTTTGTTTGCTTGATTTTCATAATCGATTCACTTGTTTTTATGTAATGGAGTTCATATGGAATGAATGTAAATATCCAGAATTGAATTTAAACATTATTTATGAAAATACATAGGTATTAATGGTAATTTATATCATTTATTTACATGGAATGAGGATGAATCATTAGATGAAATATTAATGACATTCACTTAGATTATTTTAGCAGTATTTTGATTATTAGGAACTAGTTTGGTCATATGATTTAATAACATGTATGTATAGTGGTTAATGAATATTAAATAAGTTATAATACATATATTATAGATTTTTTCAACCCTAAAAATGGTTTCATGACCATTAATTAAGGATAAATTGAAGAACGAAACTTCATCATCCACGAAGGTTGTAAATTGGAACCTCACGAACGATGATTTCGTTTTATAAAATAAAACAGATAGATTAAGAATATTGATGATGGTTATTCCATTAACATGATATAATTAAATTATATATATTATAATGGAGTAATCATGGTCATTTTGATAGAGGATGTTAGGAGATAAAAGAAAATAATATAAATTGAAATTAAACTAAATAAAAAAGAAAGATGATTTACCTTTTGTAATAACCTCCTTGAGAACCTTCTTAAGGGAAGGGGTTCTTGTATTTTGGAAAGAACAAGAGATTATTGGACGTGGGGAGTGACTAGGTAAGGGTAATTGTTCAGAAATTTGAGGATCTTAAAGGCTTATAGGAGTAAGGAGAAGAGGGAGTGAGGGGGGTTTTTATAGTGGAGGAGAGGAGTAAATTTTGAATATTTTATTCATTATTTTATTAATTCATTCAAGACAACAAATAGTGTTGTTTAATGTGAAAAATAATAGTAATAAGTTCATGTGAGTTCGAACCAAGTGGCCTTATATCACTCATTATGTCATAAATAGTGTATTTAACTGATAATTTGTATATACGGTATTTTACCATTTTCACTATTCATAAAAAATTCAAGTTTTTCAGAAAAATAAAAAAACTTCACCCTAAAAATTATTCGATGTGTATAATTAAAAAATTGAATACATTTTTTAATATAATTTTCTAAATATTTTCAATTTATTTTTTAATTAAAATCATAAATTATTTGAAAAAAAAACATTAAAACTACAACTTGTTTTATAACACATTGAAAAATTAATCAAGGTCCCATAAAATTATCTTATAACCATAAGACAATAGAAAAACAATTTTTATTAAATTTTATGAAAATAAATTTCTATTATTAAATCAATCATAAAATTTTAATTAAAATATTTATACATACAAAAATACCAATACTTATACTACGATCATTTTTTTCACTTTTAAGCTGTCTAAATTGCATACATTCATGGGTGAAGTTTATATTTTTTTGGACAATTTAATATTCATCAATCTTCATTAATATTCATAAGGTTATGTTACTATTCATAAGGGTATGCTACTATTCACCAAAAATTAAGTTTGTCTTATCAGACTCTAAATATCTTACTGAAAGCAACCGTGTATGTCAGTTTTTTGAAATTCAAATCACAGAGGTGGACAAATTATGTTTACTTGGATAGGTTATAACAAAGTGGTATTTGTAGAGACTTAATGTTTCATGAATTCTATAATAAATATATTTGTAAATTCTTGGGCTGTTACACTTAGTGTACTGCATAAAGGTAAAATGTTTTTAAAAACAAATTTCCAGAAGTCAAAAATGATGTTCTGTTTTCATTTATTCATTATTTTGATGAAAGTTTTTATTGATATAAAGCATAGATTCACTATGATACCATTTAAGGATTTCAAATGATTCTAATTATGATTATTAGATGAATACGAAGTGATTTAAACCCTTGTTTGAGGATATCCCATGCAAGATAAATAAAATTGCATATAAAAATGAAATGAATAAACACTATAAATGGTGTACCTTACATCAAAGAGTATCTAAAAAATATTAAAAAATCTATCACATGGGTTTGATAAAGATCATAAAAGGGTATCCAAAATACATCCCCTCTCTACATCATGTCAACGAGTCAAGAGAATTATCCAATATTTAGATGATATTTATCATTCCTCCATGACTTGCTAGAGACTAATGAAAATGATAAGGATAAAGAGAGTATTTGAGTACTAGGGAGTTTTGTCCAAGAATAATGCAATAATCACCATACACAACCATCATATGGCTATATTATTTATAATTCTCAAGGATTCTCCTTGGGTTATTGCATTTATTCATGTGTTTATAACGCATGAGTAAATGTTGCTTCATTGAACTCATGAAAATTATGCATGAATAATATACTCCCACACATTTAATATTATAAAAAGGTTTATTTAAATAATGGCTTTTTTGGGAGGAAAATTAAATGATAAAAGTTTATCATTTTTGTTGTAAGTTGCATGAAATGATATATCGTGTATGCAAATCATAATTTGCATGCAATACAAAATTTCCTATATATATCACATATATATATATATGACTTTAGGTCATATATATTTTAGCTATATGATAGGTTTTATATGATATTAAATGCTTAATTAATTTTTGCATAAAATTCTAAACTATATATCATGTATAGTGATGATACATCGACTACTTCACGTACATTAAAAGTATCACATGATATGTTAATTAACACGTGTTTCGTGTGCCATCTATTGACTCATACATGCCATGAAATTATGTAAAAAATTTGTATACTATATGTCGGATGGGTAAACTCTATAAGATCTTAATACATGAAAAGTAGTTTAAATAGGTACTCATCGAGTTGATTCCACATATAAGTTGTGTACTTATTTTATTAAATTTTAAATAATATTAATTTATTTAATTTATTTAAAACCACAGTGGATGGGTATCTACATGATAGATTGGATGGAGATTAATATAATATGAATTAATTGATTAATTAGATAATTAACTAGATCAATTCACATGTGTTTTATCTTAATAAAAAAATGAATCAAAATGATTGTTATCTAATCACTAATGGAATTCCTGTTAATTGCGATGGACTATTTGCGACGGGATCCCGTCGCACATAGGCTTTAGCGACAGGGTTCCGTCGCAAATAGCCCGTTGCAGAAAATGCTGTAACAAATACAATTATTTGCGACGGGCTCATCGCAAATAAACTTCCGATTATTAGTATTATATATACATAAACGTTTTCGCGATGGGACCGTCGCAAAAACTATTTGCGATGGTATATTGTCCCGACGCAAAAAATATGTATATATATATATATATATAACTTTCTGCGATGGGCCTGTCACAACAAATTATTTGCGACGAGATTACTTACCCATCGCAAATATGTTTTTAAAAATATTTAGTTAGGCTATTTGCGACGGGGTCCCGTCGCAAAAGGCCCCGTCGCAAATAATAAATTAATTTTTTTAAAAAATAAAATTAAATAATATTACATTGATGAAAAAATAATAATAATATTATTAAAACATTAAAAAAATAAAAAATATTAAAATTCTCAATATTCACAAAAAAAATATAAAAAAATAAAAAAATATTAAAAATTAAATTATGTAATATTTGTACCAATATAAAAGACAGAAAATGTAAATAATTCATATTACAATTTTAATTCAAATGTTTGTAACATAAAAAAATCACTAGGGGGGTCGTCTGGAGGAGGTGAAGGAGCTGAAGGAGCTGGTGGAGGAAACTCTATCCCTAAACTACGAGTCAGACAGCACATGTAATCTATCTGCTCCTGATGCTGCTGCTGCCATCGACGTCTCTGATCCTCGTAATGTTTCTCCTGCTACTGCTACCGCCAACACATCTCTTCTTGCTGCTTTTTCAAAGTCTCTATATGCTCAGCCTGAGCTCGCAACTACTCCTGATGCTGTGAAGCAGAAGATGATGCCTCTCCATGAGCTCCTCTCGAGCTGGACGCCGACATCGCAACAGTACCATAATAAGTTCCTGGAGTCAAATTAGAGCTGATGCCAACTACTTTACCCTTCTCAAAGCCATACTGAGTCGCCTGCATCCATGCCGCCTCATCGAAATGGTGAGCACTAGTCTGCTTAGCCGTCTCGTCCTGACCTTCAGCCTGTGTCTGAGAGGTCGCCGCCTCATATGACTCCTTCAATTCCAATTTAAAATTAAAATTGTCAAAATATTATATGCAGTTAATTGTTAAACTGAAAAAATAATACTAACCACAATCTGACACTGGCGATCACCTCTAATATCTCCAGTGGCTGGATCACTGTACATCCTCCGATAAACATTGAACTCCGTAATATCGGGATGCTCGAATGCCTATAGAAATATAAAATAAACTTTTTATATTTATAGTTATATAAAATATTTTAAAAATATACTTACCAGATGCTCTTTATGTGAACTGAATATACGACTACCAGCTCGATGCGTCACCTCCTGTCTCCCCTGGTTCTGTTGTCTCACCGAAGATCTCCTCTGAAATCCACCACCCAACCAGTGTAAACATAATCCATCCCAAATGTGAGATGAAATGTGCTATGGTCGGTGGGCTCTACATGACTAATCAAATTCTGTCACCCCTGCTTTCTTAATGGCTGTCCTTTTCAAATTGTGCAAAAACTGGCAGAAACAGTCACGTATAGAAACCTGCCATGCCATGTGGATAGCGTCGCGCATGCTATCATTGATAGGATGCCATAAACCCTACAAATAATTTATAATATCAAGTTGTTAATAAAATAAATTTCAAAATAAATATTATTTATTTACATACCAACCAATGATGGAACATGTCGCGTCGCACATCAACGAGAATCTATTCCCATGTGATCCATGGCTGAGAAAAATAATTGCGCAATATAGCGCTCCCCTATTCAATAGCTACATGCTGAAAAATGTGAAAAAAGAATAAATAATAAAACAATTAGTATATATATAAATAAATTAATGAAATCTAACTAAAATACACAGGTTACCATACCTCCATGTGCGTGGATCGAAACTAAGATGTGGACGTCGCTCGGGGATAGGGTCAGGAATCATCAGTCGTGCAAGACCGCACCCGCTCCGCGTACCTCCTGAACCACCAGTAGGCTGAGGGTCAGCTGATCCCACATCCTCATCATCCAAAGGTAGCTTAGCCTCCTGGAACTCATGAAATAAATCATTGTCCATTTGAAACACAAAATGATTATTGTTAGCATATAGTTGAAAATAACTATTATATATAGATATATATTAGTTATGATTATAACCATAATTTAACTGTTTCAATGTGCATCTTCATCCTCTTCTCCATAGCTGTCAATGTCAATGTCTTCATCTTCCTCCTCAGCATCATCAATATCAATATGAGTTTCAGTTTCATCATCTCTTTTCATTTCAAATTCATTTGTAACATCATTAACATCTTCATTATCATCGATCCTTAATTGTGGGGTATCATTGTTGATATTCATGTCTCTTTGTGAATCAGATGGATTTTGAGTAGTCTCTTGAAAAATTTCAATTCCTTCAACTTCAGGGGAACCACATTCAGTTTGAGTAAACTTATTTTCCCGAGATTGCATTATTATTATGCTCCACCAATCTCTCAAGTCTCGTGAAGTAGCACAATACTTTGCATAATAAATTTGATGTGCCTGTTGAGCTAGTAAAAATGGTTCATTTACTACAAGAATACTTTTATATTTAATATCGACGATTCCATGAGTCGGATGAACACGCAAACCTCTTTCAGTATCCAACCACTGGAATTTAAACATTGTTATGTAATTCTTTCCTAGATAACACAACTCAATAATTTCATCCAAAATGCCATAAAAGTCAAATTCAGTTTCTATGCGATGTGATCCTCTCAAGAAAACTCCACTGTTCATTGTTTTTTTGATTCCCCGTATGCAAGTGTATAAAATTAAAAACCATTCACCACATATGCATTATAAGATTTAACCATTTTGGATGGTGGGTTACTCAATATACACAGTCGTTTGTCAATTTTATCAGCATATTGAGACACCTGAAAATTTGTAAAATAATTATCAATATAATAAATAATAAATGGAATTGATATTAAACCATCAATAATTTATGTTACCAGTTTTTGAAACCAGTGATAATTTTTTTTGTCCGCGTTCTTCAAGAGAAACTACTGTAATTTGTTGAAGTTGTGTCTTGATATGATTATCATATAACCTACAAATAAAATAAGTTTAAATACTGTAAAAAAATTATAGAATAAGTGATAGAAGCACTTACATGACAAATGATGTCATTTCTTCACAGTTGAGCAGAACGTATGTATGAGCTCTGTGATGTTCATCATCTGAAAGACATCATTTGTGAACTCCAACGAAACCAAGATTTGGTTGATTAAACTGTTAATTGATTGTCCATTTCATCATTAACATTCCCCTCATTTCTCCCCATGAGATTCTGTTTTACAGGCAACACATTTCTTTCAGGTAACAATGTTTTAACCAAAGAAAATATCTGATCAAAACAGTTTTTTGAAATTGAATTATCTGATTTAATAGCCATAAATTTTGCAACCGCTTCTAATTTTCTTATCTTGCAACCGGGATATAATGCATCCTCAGTAGACCTCAACAACTCGTAAAATTTGGATGGTGCCAACTCAGGAGTTAAATCAATATCATTGTGAGTTTCTATTTGTTGCACAGATGGACCTGCAACATCATGTACTAAATTTTGAAACCGTGATAGATCCAGAATCAAGTTATTAGAATCTTCTCTGGAACTGCGTTCACCATGTTGATACCAAAAAACATAATCTGGTTGAAAACCCAACCATAAGAGATGTCCCCCAACTTTATCAAATGTGTCAAACATTCTCAGAGCACATTTTTTACAAGGACACTTAATTGTTCCTTCTGAAACATATTTCGGTTTTGATGATGCAAATGCTAAGAAATCTTCAACACCCTCAATATAGATAGGATTTAAAGCAGAACCATTTGGATTTCTGCGCTGATTTATCCAAGCTTGATCATCTAACAATAACTGATGTTGACTTCCTTGTTCCATATTTTTTAACATAAATTATAAAATCATTACTATTTTTTAATCTTTTAAAATTATTAAAACACTATCTGAAAAAGAAGATAAATAATTACAACTACTTAATAATTATCATTAATTAAGGGCGACACAATGTCCAGTAGATTGATGACTACTCTTTTGTCTGACAACTCATTTAATTGCATCTTTCTCACACTTATTATTGCTAATTATTCCTAATTATTTCTAATTATTCCTAATTATTCCTAATTATTGCTAATTATTGCTAATTATTACAAATTATTACAAATTATTACTAATTGTTACTAATTATTACAATTTATTACTAATTATTACTAATTTAGCAATACTTAGCAATACTTAGCAATACTTAGAAAAAGGAAAACTGCTTGAATAATGAAAGGAAATTTGGTAATCATCATTGTGGAGATGATTACAAATTTTCCCTTCATTATCCAAGAAGATTTTATTTACTAATTATTAGTAATAAAAAAAATTATATTATCAATATTTATGAAAAAACAATATTAATATTATTTAAATAATAAAAAATTTATAAAATATTAAAATTATCAATATTCACAACAGAATTTGTTCTATTCTTAACATGTTCAAATCTCAAAGGGTCGTCAATTGTCAAGTCATGCACAATAAAAAGTTTGTGTCTGTCATGTCCAATGTAAACTCTATAATTGTACTTGCATGGTTGATCACCTCGCAAGTAGTGTTGCAATAGGACAACCAAAGTAATGACGTTCTCATCTCTAAGAATCATCTCACATGACACTTTACATAGATCATTCTTCCTTAAAAATTTGAGGGGATATCATTATTTTTCCCTTAAATTTTCAAGGAAGAATGGTCTATGTAAAGGTTCATGTGAGATAATTCTAATAAATAAGAAATGCATGACTTGATTTGTCCAATTGCAACACTACTTGTGAGGTGATCAACCATGTAAGGATAATTATAGAGTTTACATTGGACATGACTGACACAAAATTTTTATTGCACATGACCTGACAATTGGCGACCCTTTGAGATTTAAACATGTTAATAATAGAGCAAAGTCTATTGCAAATATTGATAATTTTAATATTTTATAATTTTTTTATTATTTTAATAATATTAATATTTTTTCCATAAATATTAATAATATAATTTTTTTATTTCTAATTGTTGCTAATTGTTGCTAATTATTGCCAATTGTTGCTAATTGTTGCTAATTGTTGCTAATTGTGGCTAATTGTTGCTAATTGTTTCTAATTGTTTCTAATTGTTTCTAATTGTTGCTAATTGTTGTTAATTGTTGTTAATTGTTGCTAATTGTTGCTAATTGTTGCTAATTGTTGCTAATTATTGCTAAGTGTTGCTAAGTGTTGCTAATTGTTTCTAATTGTTGCTAAGTGTTTCTAAGTGTTGCTAACTATTGCTAAGTGTTGCTAAGTGTTGCTAACTATTGCTAAGTGTTGCTAACTGTTGCTAAGTGTTGCTAAATGTTGCTAAGTGTTGCTAAATGTTGCTAAATATTGCTAACTGTTTCTAATTATTTCTAATTATTCCTAAGTCTAACTAATTATTACTAATTATTACTAATTATTACTAATTATTACTAATTTTTACTAATTTTTAATAATTATTCCTAATTATTCCTAATTATTACTAATTATTACTAATTATTACTAATTATTACTAATTTTTACTAATTATTCCTAATTATTCCTAATTATTCCTAATTATTCCTAATTATTACTAATTATTACTAATTATTACTAATTATTCCTAATTATATCTAATTATATCTAATTATTACTAATTATATCTAATTATATCTAATTATATCTAATTATATCTAATTATTACTAATTATTACTAATTATTACTAATTATTCCTAATTATTACTAATTATTCCTAATTATTACTAATTATTCCTAATTATTACTAATTATTCCTAATTATTCCTAATTATTCCTAATTATTAGTAATTATTCCTAATTATTTCTAATTATTGCTAATTATTCCTAATTATTACTAATTATTCCTAATTATTACTAAATATTCCTAATTATTACTAATTATATCTAATTATTACTAACTATATCTAATTATTACTAATTATTACTAATTATATCTAATTATTACTAATTATATCTAATTATATCTAATTATATCTAATTATTCCTAATTATTACTAATTATTCCTAATTATTCCTAATTATTCCTAATTATTCATAATTATTCCTAATTATTACTAATTATTCCTAATTATTACTAATTATTCCTAATTATTACTAATTATTCCTAATTATTCCTAATTATTACTAAACATTCCTAATTATTACTAATTATATCTAATTATTACTAATTATATCTAATTATTACTAATTATATCTAATTATTACTAATTATTACTAATTATATCTAATTATATCTAATTATTACTAATTATATCTAATTATATCTAATTATTACTAATTATATCTAATTATATCTAATTATATCTAATTATTCCTAATTATTACTAATTATTCCTAATTAATTCTAATTATTCCTAATTATTCCTAATTATTCCTAATTATTCCTAATTATTCCTAATTATTCCTAATTATATCTAATTATATCTAATTATATCTAATTATTACTAATTATTCCTAATTATTCATAATTATATCTAATTATATATAATTATTACTAATTATTACTAATTATTCTTAATTATTACCAATTATTCCTAATTATTACTAATTATTCCTAATTATTACTAATTATTCCTAATTATTACTAATTATTCCTAATTATTCCTAATTATTACTAATTATTCCTAGTTATTCCTAATTATTCCTAATTATTACTAATTATTACTAATTATTCCTAATTATATCTAATTATTCCTAATTATTACTAATTATTCCTAATTATTACTAATTATTCCTAATTATTCCTAATTATTCCTAATTATTACTAATTATTACTAATTATTACTAATTATTACTAATTATTACTAATTATTACTAATTATTACTAATTATTACTAATTATTCCTAATTATTACTAATTATATCTAATTATTACTAATTATTCATAATTATTACTAATTATATCTAATTATATCTAATTATATCCAATTATTACGAATTATATCTAATTATATCTAATTATTACTAATTATTACTAATTATTCCTAATTATTACTAATTATTCCTAATTATTACTAATTATTCCTAATTATTACTAATTATTCCTAATTATTACTAATTATTCCTAATTATTACGAATTATTCCTAATTATTCCTAATTATTCCTAATTATTACTAATTATTACTAATTATTACTAATTATTCCTAATTATTCTTAATTATTCCTAATTATTCTAATTATTACTAATTATTCCTAATTATTACTAATTATTCCTAATTTTTACTAATTATATCTAATTATATCTAATTATTACTAATTATATCTAATTATTACTAATTATATCTAATTATTACTAATTATATCTAATTATTACTAATTATATCTAATTATATCTAATTATTACTAATTATATCTAATTATATCTAATTATTACTAATTATTCCTAATTATAACTATTTATTGCTAATTATATATATTTATTGCTAATTATATCTATTTATTCCTAATTATATCTAATTGATATTAATTATAACTAATTATTTATAATTATTACTAATAATATCAATTTCTTAGTAAAACTAAATATAATTAAAAATCAATTGAAATCTAATTAAATTAGAACTCATAAACAACAATTAAAATTAACATAAAAAAAGAAAATAAATATAAAAGAATTAAAATATAAATACCTTAAACTTTGATATTCTGAAGATATTGACGCCCTCCGATTGCTCTTGTATAAAAAACTTCAACTAAAAGAAAATTTCTCTTTGAAACTGAAGAATGAAGAGAGAGAGAGAGCAAGATCTGAATGATTTGGGAAAAAAAAACGGATGAGGGTATATATAGGTTAGATTAGTTGCGACGGAATTATTTGCGACGGGAAACCCGTCGCAAATGGTTGTATTTGCGACGGGTCCCGTTGCAATTACCCTCACCCGCATTAGTTACAGTCGACGGTTAAAAGGTTATTTGCGACGGGTCCCGTCGCAAATAGTGCTTGCCGACAGTCTTTTTGCGACGGGACGACATCCCGTCGCAAAAAGTTATTGACCGCCGCCAGGTATTTGCGACGGGACCCATCGCAAATAACCCGGTGCGGTTTGGCGCGCAAGCCGCGCCATACTATTTGCAACGAGAGACATCTCCCCGTCGCAAATAGTTTTCGTGGGGTTTGGCGCGCAAGCCGTGCCAAACTATTTGCGATGGGAGACGAAATCCTGTCGCAAATATTTGGTTATTTGTGACGGGCACTTCTCCCCGTCGCAAATAGCGATTTTTCCCGTAGTGAATTATTTTAAATGCATAATCATTGCACACGTGTACGATAAAGAGATTAGACCAACCAATGTATGTGTATGGTTTATTTCAATTTAATCATTACATGAGTTTTTGTAATTATTTTATTAAATTAAATTGATGGCCTGTGAGTCATCCCTCCCTACTTATTATGTGCAGGCTTGCATACCCATGACTTATTTTATGAAAATCCCCTCTTCTAGTTCCCTTCACCGACATGTAAAGTAAATGAATTGCAGGGATGAAGCTTATAGGTGCATGATATTAGTTCAAGACAGAGGTGAGACGAAGCCAAACCAAGGAGATATATAAGAGAAAGGTGGAATGCTGCAACTCAAGCCCAGACTAGCTCAATGAGTTTTTCTCATAGAGTCAATGGTTTTTTTATTGTTTACTAAATAAACAATACACTATTTAAGTCTCATGATCATGACATGTTTAATTTATTTTATTTTTATCCGATACATCATTTATTTTATGGATTCAAGACCATTATCATATAAATAAATGGATTAATATGTTAATATGGAATTAAAATAAAAGGATTATGCTTAAATATTTGATCATCACATGGTTAATCACACAAGTAAAATCCAATTAATATTAAAAAGACATGTAAATAGATGAAATAAGAAAGTTTATGCATAATAATAAAAATCTCTTAAGTTAATATTAAGTCATTACACCTTTTATTATTTTAATTAAGACAAACCATAGTTAAAGTGTCAGTTTAGGTCATAGTCAGGGGCACTTTTAATTATTAGGGAGACCTAAATAAGATGATGGGTCGACTTAACCAAACTTGTTTTGATTTTAATAACCATATTTTTTTCAATAAAAAATTGGAGGCTCGTGTTGAGAAAATTCGAGTCAGGATTTCAAAATTGGGGGGTCCACTCAACAAAATAAGGAACTACAAGACTACAGTTGGAAAGACCGCTTACCTAAACACATTATTATAGTTTTCATGGCCATAGTCTTGGTTATAAGGAGGAAAATATGGATTTTTTAGACTAGAATTTCTGAAGTGACGAAAAATATTAAGTTCAATGGTGATAGCTGTTGAGACTTGATAAAATATAGGGAGTCATAATAAAATTAAAATTATTACATCTCAAATAATTTTTAATCAAGTAATGTACTAATAATATACTCTCTTATTATTGTAGAATAATTAAAATTTCACCAACCACATTATCCTTGCGATCAATTTCAGAGAAATTACATATCCTAATTGGAAGTAATTTTTAGGAATGGTTTAAATGCTTATAGGTAGTGTTTCACCATGAACGAAAGCCTTACATGATAGAATCCTCAATCCTTGATCCGCCTGCTAAGGTGGTGAGTGATGAGGAGTTCACTATCTATGAAAAACAACTGAATGATGCACTATGTTTTTAGTGTTTAATGTTGTCATCCATGTTTAGAAAACTCATGAAGTCACATGAAAACATGGATTCATATAGCATGATCCAACATCTTCATGATCATTATCAAGAGAGGTCTAGACAAGAATAATTCGAGATATCAAAGGTGTTCTTCACAAGAAAACATGGAGAAGGTGCACTAGCTGAATCTCATGTGATCAGACTAATTAGATACATTGAGCATCTAAAGGTTTTATAGTTAAAGCTACCTGATAAAATGAACAACGATCTAATTATTTCACCACTCCCTAAAATATTCTCTATATTTTTTGTAATTTAAATATGAAAAACAATAAGAAGTCTCTCCTAGGTCTTCTCACTCTACTCCACCAAGTTGAAAAGGATATGAAGAATAAAAATACTTCTGTTCTTATGGTAAATAAGAGGAAATTCCAGGAAAAGAGCTCCAAGAATAACTCCAAGTCTAAATCTCCTTTGTAATACCCTACTAGGAAGATGAGTATTAAGGGGAAAACAAGGGAATATGACGCTATCTGTTTCACATGTGTTAAGAAGGGCCACTAGAAGAAAAATCATTCCTAGACAAAGAAGAATGGGGGAGTTTCAAGTGAATTTTTTATCGAGTGAAATCTATCTATTTCTATAAATTGGGTATTAGATACATCATGTGGTGATCACATATTCATTAAAATATAGGAACCAAGTAGATTTCAAAAGATTACCCATGGTGAGGTGGATTTATGAGCTACCAATGGATCCAGAATTTCTATCATGGCTATTAGATACTAACGCCTCACATTTCTAATTAGAACGATCTTGGTTTTGAAATATTTATATTATGTGTCTTAAGTTACCAAAAAAATTATTTGTATGTACATACATGATACATATGAATTTATTTTTATGTTTGGGAATAAGTGTTGATTATTTTACAAATATTTTTTTATGGTAAGTCATATTTGGATAAAATTATTTGTGTATTAGATTATATAAAACAAATAATAATAATTGATAATAAAATTGGTTCACATGAATCACACCACACCCAACTATGGCATCACTATCTAGGCCATGTAAATGAATTTTTTTGATTAGATTATATAAAGATGGATATTTGGATTCATTTGAACAAAAACCACTCAGTGTATATCACACATGTTTTCAAGTAAAAATGACTAAATCCCCATTTATTATAAAATGTGAAAGGACCACAAAGCTTACTGAGTTAGTTCACATTAGTGTGTGTGGAAAATTTACAGTTGAATCTAGGTGTGAGTACACATACTTCATAACTTTTACTGATGACTTTAATAGATATGTATATTTATACTTAATTTGGTATAAGTTGGATTAATTTGAAATATTTAAGGAATATAATAATGAAGTTGAGAAACATCTTAGTAAGAAGATTAAGAAGCTCCACTTAGAGTGTGGTGGAGAGTATCTTAATCAAGTCTTCATTGATTATTTATAGAAGTTTCATATTTTATCTCAACTCAATCCTCCTTACAAACTATAATGGAATTGTGTAAGTGGAAGGAGGAACCAAAACCTATTAAACATGGTAATATTAATGATTATTCATTCAAGTATTCTATTATCCTTTTGGAGATATGCATTTTAGACAACAACATACATAGTAAATCAAGTTCCAACTAAAGTGACAACCCGTATTCCATATCATCTTTGGTATGGAAATAAACATGTGTTGTTACATGTATGGGTGTGGAGTTGTGAAACATTTGTTAAGGATATTTATGGAAACAAAATTTCACCTCAAATCATTAAGTATATATTTATAGGGTATCCTAATAAAATTAAAGGATATGGACTTATAGATAAGAAATTTATGGTTAACAGATGTCCCATATTTCTTGAAAGGGAATAAATATCTAAATGATATAGTGGGAGTGATATAGACTTTGATAAAGTCTATATATAATCCCTGTAGATACCCAAAGCTTTACTTACATGGACATTACATTAATTTTGTGGAATACTTAATACATAACAAAAAAAAAGATACACAAGGACCGTAATAGTTTAGTGTCATTGGAAACTCGGAATATAAACAACTAGTCATGTTGAAAGATCTTCAACATCTCCCATAACGATCTTCCCATTTTTCTTTCCTTTCCTAAAACCTTTCTTTATTTCCTGGGGAAAATAAAACATAAAAAAAGTGAGCTCAAATGCTCAGTAAGGGAAAACATAGAGAACATAAAACAATCCATAAATATTTGAAAGCAAAAACTTGAACATGAAATCTAAACATTAAAACCTTGAGCAAAGACATAAATCTTGGAAGTACGTCAGGAATATAATATAAAGTAACATCAATCGCGATAAAATAGCATGGGAATAAAACATGTAATTGTGTAAACCATTCAACACTTGTTATGATTTCCATAGTATCCAAGACATTGCTGCCAAGACCATCTTAGTGGACAAAGTCCCTTTTTGAATCGAGTTCACTCCTCGTTTTAGTCCTGTAACACAGAACCCGATTAACTTAACATTCCAGCCATGTCTATCTCATGAGATATAAATCTTTACCCAATGCATTGGAGGGAGATATAGGTCCCACCCATCTCATAATGAAATCATTCTTACTTGTGCCACAAAATAAACATACATCATTCATAATAACCCAATAAATAAAATGGGTTTCATAAACATCATCCCATCATCACATAATCCATATAAAAGAAATGGATATCATTTAATAATAAGAAAATTGAAACCATGTAAATCATAGAGACATGATACTTGAAACATACACATGTGAAATAATGTCATCTTAGATGAAAATGGTTTTGATAAAACACTTGAAATGAATTCTTGAGGAAAATATCATTTTTTCTTCAAAATCATTTTCTTTTCAAAAAATGTCATGCAATTTTAGAAGAAAAGGTTTTTGTTGAAAATAGTCATTAAATCTTCTGGAGGAAGCTTCATGAAAATAAGACTTTTTAAAACCATAAAAATCCATTCACGCCGTATAAGTTAAAAATAACATTCTCCTCATACTTTTGTCGGAAAAGTCAAAAAAGTACCTCGTAACGTAAAGAAAAGAAATATTCCTTACATACCATGTAGTAAAAGTCAAAAATGGGTAAAAATGACTTTAAACATACATGAAAACACTTTTATAAAACATGGACTTGGATGATAATAATAACCCCAGCAAATACTTACGAATAAACAATCTCGGATAAGAACGAGATTGGAAAGGTTATCCCTTACCTTATGTCTGATATGATTCGTATGTATCCAAACCTCCTATATAATGATTTAAATAATGTCATTGACTTATTACATAATCATATTCATTGTTATGATATCATATATGGTTCACTTATGATTTTATATTACCCGTTCTTTTGTAAATTCCATGTTAAAGAGTGTTTTGGGTAAAATCGTTTCATTTGTCGTCCGTGTTTTGACTTGTAATTATTCATATGATTACTTAGATCATGATTAATTAATTCCAGAATATAAAATATGATTTATATATAATATATATTCAGAATATACATATATATAATAGATCTATAAATGGAAAGAAATACACCGTTCATGGAGACGGTAGGCCGTACGTACGCATGAACGTTGTTTTCGTTTCCTTATTAAGTTGAATGGAATTAAGTAGATGACACACACACACATATATATATATACATAAATCTAGTAGCTTTATAATGTCATATATTTCATTATTATATCTTATATATACTTTATAATCATTCTTAAATGGTTAACATAGAGAATGAATCTCATCGCTTCGTGGAGACGGTATTCCGTACGTACGCACAAGCGATGATATCGTTCCCATGATTATTGAATAGAATTGTAGTGGATGGTATAATATATCAGAATAATTATGATGTTATAATAACAATATATAGTTATTCTTTATACCATTATACCCATCCATGTAAGGTGTTGGTGGAAAAACATATTTCACCACGGCGTGGAGACGGTATTCCGTACGTACGCACGCGTGGTGATTTCATTTTCCGTAGGATGGATAGATGGTGAAATAGGGTTGTTTCATACTTATAATAAAATATCAGTATATGATTTATACTGATGTTATTACTTCATAATGAAACAACTAAATAAGAAGAAGTGGAAGAACAAATAAAGTTGAAAGAATCGGTAACGGACATTACCTCTTCTTTGAAGCGCCTCTTTGAGACCTCCTCTTAGGGCACCAAAATTGGTCTTTGAAGAAGACCAGAACCTCTAGGATGTTTCTAGGGAAGTGTAGAAGAGAATTTGGCAGGGGTTGTCCTAGCTTGAAGGCTCAAAGTGGTGTGAGGAAGAGAGGGAGGAGGTGCCCTTTTATAAGGGAGGAGAGGGGCACCTTTGGAATAACTAAAAATATTATTTTATTATAAAGTCATATTCGGGTTTTAATAGCTCCAAATTGAGTTATTTAGAAGCTAAGGTGGGTATGGGTCTAAATAATCTGATCCAATAGAATTTAGAAAAGTTTAGGTTTCTATTTTAACCTTGTCATTTAGATTTAACTGTAAGTTAAATAATGTTTCTTTTACCGTGTCTTCTTGTTTTCTTACACTACAAGGTTAATAAACTTACTATAACAAGACAAACAAACCCCAAGTTGTTTATTATTAATATATATAACCTTATCTAAGTCATTTTTCTGAAACTTAGATTTTTATGAATAAAATAACAATTAATAATATAATATTTGTTTTAAAAACTATTTTATGTCAATTTTGATACTATTTGGTAATTGATTTTTGTGAAAATCATAATAGAAAGATTAGTTAGAAAAAAGTTAATTAAATCAATACTAAAATGCCATATTAACATATAAAATTATTTTAATTCATAAAAAGTCTCAAATTACATTTATTTGGGTATTTATAACATCAATTATGTCAATATTTCATTAATAATATAATTACTGCATCATCATTGTGTCATAAATAAATTAAATTATTTAAAGTCTAAAAATTACAAATAAAATTCCATTATGTAGGAAATCGTTTTAGATTTCTAATTAATATTTATAGTCTAATTTATCTTTTGTATAACCCTATATTAAAAATGATTTACTTATTAAACTTTGATTTTAACTATTTTAACCCTTCTTTAAATAAATTAATAATAAATGTCCTAATCTAATCCAAGTGGGCCTAAATGGTCATATTTTATTCCTAAGGTTGTTTTTGGTTGAATTACACTTATCCAATAAAATTAGGACATGTGTTAGGGTAATAATAATATCATTTTTACCCTTAATTACCTTATTTACTTTTAACCGTGGTAAAAAAAAGTAAAAAGTTACTACTCACCAAAAATTATTTTCATCTCATTGAACCACATTTTACTTACTGAAATCAACCGTGTGTCTCAGATTTTTGAAATTCTACTCACAGAAGTGGTAAAATTATGTTTTATGTGAATTTGGAAATTTTCCTAGGAGGTGGGTAAAAGACGGTCAAAAGTTCAATAAAATTTTTATATATCTAAAATTATTATAAAATGACTTTAATGAATTACATTGAACTTATATAGGTATTATGTGTCAATTTTGACCTAAAATAAATTTAAATATAATAAATAATTATTTAAATAAAAATCCCGTTTTTAAATAGTAACCCAGTGTTTTCACTATTCATCAAAAATTGAAAGTTTTCAGAAAAATACCAAAATTTCACCCTAGGCTAATTTAGATTTTCCAAATCCAAAAATGAAGTCCATTTTGAAAGATGAAATTTACAAAATTTCAAAAAGTGGTTATTACTATTCATAATGGCTAGTTTTAATAATATTTTAATAGCATATAGTTGTTTAGTGAAACTCAGTATTGCGTAAAACACACACTATCAAGGAAGGTCGCGATTGCGTGTAATGCAGCCAAGTTAGGGTTGCGTGTTGTGAAAGACTCCTTTGTTTTAGCGTACAACACAAGACATCAATAAAATTAAAAAGAATATTTTTCATAAAATCTCGGGGTGTTACATTCTACCCCCCTTAAAATGAATTTCGCCCTCGAAATTCGTCGGGGTTATAAATGCTTTACTACTCGAAAGTTTCTTTAATAGAAACCCACATCGTAAAAAGGAATACCAAAACCAATCTTTAAAAACTAAAGTATGAAACATAATGGTTACCCAAATTAACTAATCACTGGGTTTCCACATAGGAGAACATAAGTGAAAATATGGATATGGAAGAGAAATCTAACCGTCATGTTCTGATGGAGTGTGGTAGAGAACATGGCTATGAAATAGACAACAATCACAAAGCCATAGATTTGTGATGATCTAAGGTACCATCTGATTCATCGGATATAAGAGCACTAGGACAACATTTTTGGTTTTCAATATCATTTCCCTAAAGTTGAAAAATTTGAATTAGAAGAAATACTTGCTTGATTTTGGTACAATCTCACTATTTTTCGTGCCTTGAACAATTTCCACTTCATCTATTAAAGAAATGAAGTTGAATTTGTCATTCATGAAGTGTTAGCAGATCATGTGATAGAATGATGAGTCATTCCATCTATTTCAAACAAAAGGTTAGAAAAAGTTATCAAATATACATAAGTCCATCTATGGTGTGTTTAATCGTATATGATTCCAAAAATGAACTTATACTTCATATATTATACTGCTTAATAAAATAAAACTAGTTTCTACTAACCAGGGACTTCCTGTAGGCCATTGGTATGCGATAAAGGCCAGTCGCATTTCGGTTGTGGGTTCGATTCCCACAGCCTTGTCCGATGCGATGGGCTGTCACCCGTCCTGCAGGTTGTCCTTTTTCTAAAATTACATTACTATAACATCCCATCAAAAAAGTTCTATCCTTAAACAATACTAACTTATGTCCAACATAATCCGTTCCAATCTTTAGGCTTATCTAAAATACTTCGGTCCAAGATCATAGTATAAAGAAAATTATTACTTGAAATGTCACATAACAATCACGTGAATGCCATCATTTATCCCCCATATATCATAAGATATATCTTGTTGGTCAAATTACAAACATGTGAATACCTTAATCATGTATTCTCTTGAAGAATGAATACCCATTGAACCTTAGTGAAAACATGAATGCAGTTAAAAGTTAACACTTTCCACATACCAAAATTCTCAAAATTCTATATACTCAAACCATGATATCACTTAGTCCTTATATCAATCATGAGCTCATGAATACAATCAAACATCTCATTATCTTCTTATCCCTTAATTATGTGCATATCATCTGCTTTCCAAAATATTTGAATCACTTTTCATGGTTACCGGTACCATAAAATTATTGAAAACCACAATAGACTAATACAAAAATATTCTAATACACCATAAAAGTACCTCAACAACATTATTCTTGAATACCAATACATAAACACTTCAATCCATCCTCTTCAATGATTGTCCTGGAATAAGTCCTTCCTTGATTTAAAAGTAACTTTTTATGTTAGGGAATTGAGTTGGGTAATGCCCATGTTCTCCACAAATAAGACATTGAACTCCATTACAGTCTGTCACTCTATGACCCTTTTCTCCACATAGATAACATCTATCCCTCCATTTGAGGTATTCCTCAAGGTTCTTTTTCCCTTCTTTAAAAATCTCAATCTTCCCTTCTCTATGCTCCTCACTATGCGAACATGCATAAAATTCCATCTTCCTCTTATTTGATGACTTAGTAATACCACTAAATTTCACCTTGTTAATCATATATCGCGATGATTGATTCGGCATAATCACAATATCTTTCTATCTAGGCATTACGCAATTTTGTTTCTCATAGTCACCAATTTGTCCATTGGATTCAATGTTAACCGAATTCCTTCTGGTTCCCTCCATTGACTAAAACATAAAAAGAATTCTGTAAGAGGAAAAAATCATGCTAGGGAAAACAACATAGTAAAGGGGGAGTACCCTCAATATCTAACATCTTAGGTTAAATTCTAAGATCGTTACCATAGTTATAGGACTATATTCTATACATATACTTATCCTTAGGGACATCCCTAGACATACCTTAGAAATATCTCTAGGGATCTCACTAACGTTTTCGCATCCTATTTTCCAAAGGTTGACTAAACCTATCCTCTGATACCAAATGTAACGGTCTAGAATTACTTCTAGTGGACTATAATTGATACCTATCAGGGCACTCCATGAGTGGATACACCCCCTGGGTGGGACACACCACCATCCCCAGTGGCAACCATTTCCTCATGAAGCCCTTGGGCGGAGAGCCATGCTTCGTCCAATGCTCACATGTGAGAGTTCCCAAAGATCGGATACATTCCTACCTCCTTTGCCTCTGATACCAACTGTAGAGACCCAAATCTTGACGTACATGGACATTACATTAATTTTTCGGAATACTTAATACATAACAAAAAAAAGACACACAAGGACCGTAATAGTTTAGTGTCTTTGGAAACTCGGAATATAAACAACTAGTCATGTTGAAAGATCTTCAACATATCCCATAACGATCTTACCATTTTTGGTTCCTTTCCTAAAACCTTTCTTTATTTCCTGGGGAAAATAAAACATAAAAAGGGTGAGCTCAAATGCTCAGTAAGGGCAAACATAGAGAACATAAAACAATCCATAAATATTTGAAAGCAAAAACTTGAACATGAAATCTAAACATTAAAACCTTGAGCAAAGACATAAATCTTGGAAGTATGTAAGGAATATAACACAAAGGAACATCAATCACGATAAAATAACATGGGAATAAAACATGTAATTGTGGCAACCATTCATCACTTGTTATTATTTCCATAGTATCCAAGGCATTACTGCCAAGACCATCTTAGTGGACAAAGTCCCTTTTTGAATCGAGTTCACTCCTCGTTTTAGTCTTGTAACACAGAACCAGATTAACTTAACATTCCAGCCATGTCTATCTCATGAGATATAAATCTTTACCCAATGCATTGGAGGGAGATATAGGTCCCACCCATCTCATAATGAAATCATTCTTACTTGTGCCACAAAATAAACATACATCATTCATAATAACCCAATAAATAAAATGGGTTTCATAAACATCATCCCATCATCACATAATCCATATAAAAGAAATGGATATCATTTCATAATAAGAAAATTGAAACCATGTAAATCATAGAGACATGATACTTGAAACATACACATGTGAAATAATGTCATCTTAGATGAAAATGGTTTTGATAAAACACTTGAAATGAATTCTTGAGGAAAATATCCTTTTTTCTTCAAAATAATTTTATTTTCACAAAATGTCAAGAAATTTTAGAAGAAAAGGTTTTTGTTGAAAATAGTCATGAAATATTCTGGAGGAAGCTTCATGAAAATAAGGCTTTTTAAAACCATAAAAATCTGTTCACGCCGTATAAGTTAAAAATAACATTCTCCTCGTACTTTTGTCAGAAAAGTGAAAAAAGTACATCGTAACGTAAACAAAAGAAAGATTCCTTACATACCATGTAGTAAAATCAAAAATGGGTAAAAATTAATTTAAACATACATGAAAACAATTTTATAAAACATGTACTTGGATGATAATAATAACCCCAATAAATACTTACGAATAAACAATCTCAGATAAGAACAAGATTGGAAAGGTTATCCCTTACCTTATGTCCGATATGCTTCGTATGCTTCTGAAACTCCTATATAATGATTTAAATAATGTCACTGACTTATTAAAGAATCATATTCATTGTTATGATATCATATATGGTTCACTTATTACTTTATATTACCCGTTTTTTGTAAATTCCATGTTAAAGAGTGTTTTGGGTAAAATCGTTTCATTTGTCATCCGTGTTTTGACTTGTAATTATTAATATGATTACTTAGATCATGATTAATTAATTCCAGAATATAAAATATGATTTATATATAATATATATTCAGAATATACATATATATAATAGATTGATAAATGGAAAGAAATACACTGTTCATGGAGACGGTAGGCCGTACGTACGCATGAACGTTGTTTTCGTTTCCTTATTGAGTTGAATGGAATTAAGTAGATGACATACATATATATATATAAATAAATCCAGTAGATTTATAATTTCATATATTTCGTTATTATTTCTTATATATACTTTATAATCTTTCTTAAATGGTTAACATGGAGAATGAATCTCATCGCGTCGTGGAGACGGTATTCCGTACGTACGCACGAGCGATGATATTGTTCCCATGATTATTGAATAGAATTGTAGTGGATGGTATAATATATCAGAATCATTATGATGTTATAATAACCATATATAGTTATTCTTTACACCATTATACCCATCCATGTAAGGTGTTGGTGGAAAAACAGATTTCACCACGGCGTGGAGACGGTATTCCGTACGTACGCACGCGTGGTGATTTCGTTTTTCGTAGGATGGATAGATGGTAAAATAGGGTTGTTTCATACTTATAATAACATATCATTATTTTATTTATACTTATGTTATTACTTCATAGTGAAACAACTAAATAAGAAGAAGTGGAAGAACAAATAAAGTTGAAAGAATCGGTAACAGACATTACCTCTTCTTTGAAGCGCCTCTTTGAGACCTCCTCTTAGGGCACCAAAATTTGTCTTTGAAAAATACCAGGACCTCTATGATGTTTCTAGGTAAGTGTAGAAGATAATTTGGCAGGGTTTGGCCAATCTTGAAGGCTCAAAGTGGTGTGAGGAAGAGAGGGAGGAGGTTCCCTTTTATAAGGGAGGAGAGGGGCACCTTTGGAATAACTAAAAATATTATTTTATTATAAAGTTATATTCGGTTTTTAATAGCTCCAAATTGAGTTATTTTGAAGCTAAGGTGGGTATGGGTCGAAATCATCTCATCCAATAGAATTTAGACAAGTTTAGGTATCTATTTTAACCTTATCATTTAGATTTAACTTTAAGTTAAATAATTTTTCTTTTACCGTGTCTTCTTGTTTTCTTACACTATAAGGTTAATAAACTTACTATAACAAGCCAAATGAACCCCAATTTGTTTATTATTAATATATATAACCTTATCTAAGTAATTTGGCAGAACCTTAGATTTTTAAGAATAAAATAACAATTAATAATATAATATTTGTTTTAAAAACTATTTTATGTCAATTTTGACACTATTTGGTAATTGATTTTTGTGAAAATCATAACAGAAATATTAGTTCTAAAAAAGTTAATTAAATCAATACTAACATGTCATATTAACATATAAAATTATTGTAATTCATAAAAAGTCTCAAATTACATTTATTTGGGTATTTATAACATCAATTATGTCAATATTTCATTAATAATATAATTTCTGCATCATCATTGTGTCATAAATAAATTAAATTATTTAAAGTCTAAAAATTAAAAATAAAATACCATTATGTAGGAAATCTTTTTATATTTCTAATTAATATTTATAGTCTAATTTATCTTTTGTATAAACCTATATTAAAAATTATTTACTTATTAAACTTTGATTTTAACTATTTTAACCCTTCTTTAAATAAATTAATAATAAATGTCCTAATCTAAACCAAGTGGGCCTAAATGGTCATATGTTATTCCTAAGGTTGTTTTTGGTCGAATTAAACTTATCCAATAGAATTAGAACATGTTTTAGGGTAATAATAATATCATTTTTACCCTTAATTACCTTATTTACTTTTAACCGTGGTAAAAAAAAGTAAAAAGTTACTATTCACCAAAAATTATTTTCATCTCATTGAACCACATTTTACTTACTGAAATCAACCGTGTCTCTTTAATTTTTGAAATTCCACTCACAGAAGCGGTAAAATTATGTTTTATGTGAATTTGGAAATTCTCCTAGGAGGTGGGTAAAAGACGGTCAAAAGTTCAATAAAATTTTTATATATCTAAAATTATTATAAAATGAATCTAATGAATTACATTGAACTTATATAGGTATTATGTGTCAATTTTGACCTAAAATAAATTTAAATATAATAAATAATTATTTAAATAAAAAGTCGGTTTTTAAATAGTAACCTAGTGTTTTCACTATTCATCAAAAATTGAAAGTTTTCAGAAAAATACAAAAATTTCACCCTAGGCTAATTTCAATATTCCGAATCCAAAAATGAAGTCCATTTTGAAAGATGAAATTTACAAAATTTCAAAAAGTGGTTATTACTATTTATAACGGCTAGTTTTAATAATATTTTAATAGCATATCGTTGTTTAGTGAAACTCGATATTGCGTACAACACACGCTATCGAGGAAGGTCGCGATTGTGTGTAATGCAGCCAAGTTAGGGTTACATGTTGTGAAAGACTCCTTTTTTGTAGTGTACAACACAAGACATCAATAAAATTAAAAAGAATATTTTTCCTAAAATCTCAGGGTGTTACAATCCCGCCTTTTTATTTCATAACTTTTCATTTAATTTTACAAACAAAGGATATTTAAAGTCTAGTGTCTTGGAAAAAAGGTACATAATACATGAAAACATATAAAATTATTTTAATACCCTTAAAAATATTCTTGAAAAGTTCATCCTAATTAAATTTACTGCATCTCATAACCTGGATACATACATCAAAGGAAAGGGTGAGCAGAAGGCCTATTAAGGGAAAACAAGTGAAACAGTTTACATGTGAACTTGAGCGATATCAATAAGAACATGGGGAATATCATAAAGGAATGATAAAGAGTAATATAATAGAAATAATTACTTGAATAATAACTTGAAAATGTGGCTACACCATTTAGTTTAGACATTAATAATCACATCACCAAGGTCCATCCCCTAGGTGTTATAAAAATTACCAAGGTTATTCACCAATGCATCATAAAACTTGTCATCTCTAGAGATTAATTTCTTTACCCAATGCATTGAAGCGCTATTAGGGAAAACCATTAATATGTATTTATTTTCATGTGATACACATATATAATAATCAAAAATTTTATAAATAACCCAAAGATAATAAAAGAAATGGGTTTCACATCAAAATCGTGATGTTTTAAAAGTGCTTAAAAACATGATTGTTATGTCATTTATAACCCATGGAAAAGGAATGAGGGTTTCATGTAGGTCAATTCCAAAATAAAATATATAATTTTTATGTCTTTATGAATACCCCTAGAAAATAAATAGGTTTGGGTATTCATATAAATAAAATAATATAATTTCTTGAGAAAAAGATAGAGAGATTTTGAGACGAATTTTTTGCAGCATAATAGATATGCAACATGGTTTTACAAAACATTAAAAAGAGAGGGTAAAGAGTTCACTGATTAATAATAGAGTCATAATAAATTATAATGATAGAATATCATGGATATAATAACAAGGTATGTAAAATTTCAATACATACCACATAAAAGTGAATTTGAAAGAAAAAGAGAAGTTGCAAATTCCCTTACAAAAATTCAGCAGCCTAACGACATCACTTAAAAATTCATTAAATCAATTGATGAGAGATAAAATGGTATCTCATAATTTGTAAATAAAATTTACATCAATAAGAATACATAATAACATACCCTAGCATAAAAAAATTGAAATTAAAATACATAACATAAAAGAAGTCTTGACTAAAAGAGGAGGGTGAAAGGTTCCCTTACCTTGAAGAGTAACTTCAAAAACTCGAAGTTTGGGACCTTGGAGGTCTTGAGGGAACCTTGGGAGGACTCATTAGGAGGTAAAAGACCATATATTTGTTGAGGAGGAATTTTTAATTAATGTAATGAAGGAATATGTTGGTATTTATAGCAAAAATGAGGGAATATTTTATTAATTTATAAGGTACACCTCATTAGTGGTATTTGCAAAACCATGGGATTTCCCATGGTATTTGCCCATGGTATTGGACACTTGAGAAACCTAATAACATATTTTATTCATAAAGAGTCTAAAAAAATTATTATACCATGATTAAATCATTAATTATGTCATTAAACAGACCGAAACTCAAAACTGTATTTTTACTATTCACCGAAAAACAAAACATTTTAGAAAAATATCATAAATTAACCCTAACCTAATATCAATGTTCTGAATTCAAAAATTAACTCCATTTTATGAAAATAGTTATATATATATATTTAATTTAATTTTTAAATAAAATCATAATTTACTCCAAAAAAACAATTTCTTAGGTCCTATGCAGGTGTTATAAGCATATCACCAAGATCCATCCCCAAGGTGTCATAAAAATTACCAAGGTTATTCACCAAGGCATCATAAAACTTTTCATCTCTATAGATTTATTTTTTTACCCAATGTATTGGAGTGCTATCAGGGAGAAACCTTAATATGTATTTATTTTCATGTGAGCTACATATATTATAATAAAAAATTTCCTAAATAACCCAAAATGAATAAAAGAAATGAGTTTCATATCAAAATCGTGATGTTTTAAAAGTGCTTAAAAACATGATCGTTATGTCATTTATAAACCATGTAAAATGAATGTGGGTTTAATGTATATAAATTATAGAATAAAACATATCATTTCTATGTCTTTATGAATACCCCTAGAAAAGAAATAGGTTTGGGTATTCAAATAAATAAAATAAGAGAATTTCTTGAGAAAAAGAGAGAGATTTTGAGACGAAATTTCTACAACATAACGACTATACAACATGGTTTTAGAAAACATTAAAAAGAGAGGGGATAGAGGTCAAAAATTAATAATATATTCATAATAAAGTATAATTATAGAGTAAAATGGAGATAAGAACATGGTATGGAAATTTTCAAGATATACCACATAAAAGTGAATTTGAAAGAAAAAGAGAAGTTGCAAATTCCCTTACGAAAATTCGGCAGCCTAACAGTGTCACTTAAAAATTCATAAAATCAGTTTATGAGAGATAAAAGAGTATCTAATCATTTGGAAATAAAATTTATAGAAATAAGGATACATAATAACATACCCTAACATAAGAAAATGGAAATTGAAAGACATAACATAAAAGAAGTCTTGACTAAAAGAGGAGGGTGAAAGGTTCCCTTACCTTGAAGAGTAACATCAAAAACTCTAAGGTTGGGACCTTGGGGGGCTTGAGGAAAACTTGGGAGGACTATTTTAGAGGTAAAAATACTATATCTTTATTGAGGATGAATTTTTAATGAATGGAATGAAGGAATGGGTTGGAATTTATAGCAAAAGTGAGAGAATATTTTATTAATTTTTAAGGGACACCTCATTAGTGGTATTTGAAAAACCATGGGCTTACCCATAATATTTGCCCACAATATTGGACACTTGGCACACCTAATAACATATTTTATTCCTCAAGATTTGACCAGAATTATTACATCATTATTACATCATTAATGATGTCATTAAACACACTGAAACTCAAAACTGCATTTTTACTATTCACCAAAAAATAAAATATTTTATAAAAATATCATAAATTAACCCTAACATAATATCGATGTTATAAATTAAAAAATGAAATCCATTTTATGAAAATAATTTTTTAATAATTTTTAATTTAAATTTTAAATAAAATCATAATTTATTCCAAAAAAAAAACAACTTTAAAACTATAACTCATTTTATAACACCTTGAGAAATTAATCAAGGTCCCATAAAATTATCTTATAACCATAAGACAATAAATTAACAATTTATGATTACATTTTATGAAAATAAATTTCTATTTTAAATTATTAAATTAATCATAAAATTGTAATTAAAATATTTATGATATACAAAAATACCAATACTTACACTATGATCGTTTTTTCACTTATAAGATGTCTAAATTGCATTTATACATTTATGGGTGGAGTTTCTATTTTTTTGGCTGATTTAATATTCATTACTATTCATTAAGGTATGTTACTATTCATAAGGGTATGTTACTATTCATAATTAATATATTTGTCTTATCATACTCTAAATTTCTTACTGATCACAACTGTATATGTCCATTTTTTGAAAATCATTTCACATTATTATTTATTTAAAGTATAAAAAACATTTTACAATACTCTTTTTTTATATTCATGAATAATGTGAAACTTCTAAAAATTCATCCTATATTTATTTTGACTTTTGAAATTCTAAAATTTTACCATAATAAGAAACAAAAATTTTATTTATACAAAAGGATTACACAATGTAACTAAGGCCTCAATACATAACCCCTTATAACTCCTACATATGACCTAAGAGTAAGGTGTGCAATGGTGATAGAATCTTGGAGCGGCTCAGACAATATTGCCTGAGTGGTGATTTCTATTAGTTTGAACTTCTTCCAAAGGCGATTACGTTCAAGATTAATATGTTGAAGCTCAGCTTGGGCTTGGTCCAGAGCAAAGCCTAGTGATTCTAGCTCCTTCCCAAGCTCTGATTGATAGGCTTCGTATGGCCCGAGTCTACTGTATAAGGCCATCAATTCTTCTTTCTGCATTAATTATCCATTATAAAATTAAAAAAATAATATTGTTTTCAACATTCTTATTGACCAATGGTTATATAATGGTCAAAACCTAATGGTCACATCTCATTTATATTTATATATTTTTTTATTGATTATGACATAGTAAGACATACATTTTTAGGAAACAAAATATTATTCAAAAGTTCGGGTCATTACATTCTTCCCCCCTTAAGAAATTTCATCCTCGAAATTTCAACTCATAACCTCAGAAAAGAAAAGGTGTGGTACTTATGCCTCATAGACTCCTCTGGTTCCCACGTGGCTTCTTCACACTTTTGGTTCCTCCATAACACCTTAACAAGGCAGATAGTCTTGTTGCATAGAACCTTGTCTCTACAATCTAAGATCTCCACCGGCTTCTCCTCATAAGAGAGGTCATGTTCCAGTTATACCACCTCTATATTTAGTACATGTGAAGGGTTATGTATGTAATTCCTCAAGAGAGATACGTGGAAGACATCATGAACTTGTGCTAGATTTATAAGAAGTGCAAGCTGATAGGACACTGCCCCTACATGATCAAGGATTTCATAGGGGCCAATGTACCTAGGGATAAGCTTCCATTTCTTCCCAAACCTCATGACTCTATTTCAAGGAAAGATTCTAATAAAGACTCTGTCACCAACATCAAACTGCAAGTCCCTTCGATGGTTGTCGGCATAGCTCTTTTGCTAACTCTGAGAATCCTTAATTTTTTGCTGGATGGCATGAACCTTTTCTATCATCTCTTTCAGAAGATCTGGCCCAAGAAGCTTTCACTCCCATGATTCATCCCAAAAATCAGGATTTCTACATTAATTCCCATACAGAGCTTCATAGGGTTCCATTTGAATCCTTGAATGGAAACTATTGTTGTAAGAGAACTCAACTAATGGGAGATGTTGATCCCATCCACATTTAAATTTCATTGAGCATGTACTCAAGTGTTTGAATAGTCCTTTCATATTTTCCATCAGTTTGGGGGTGATAGGATATACTGAAATTCAATTTGGTAATATATCATGTTGAAGACTTCTCTAAATTTTTGATGTGAATGTTGGATCACAATCAGATATGATAGAAAGTGGAACTCCATGCAGCCTTACCACTTCCTTCACGTAAATCCTGGAAAGTTGATCAAGAGAGAAATCTTCCCAAATAGAGATAAAATGGGTAGTATTGGTGAGATAGTCCAATATAACCCATATCACATTGTTTCCTTTGGAAGTTATCAGGAGACCAGTGAAAAAGTCCATAGTGATATTGTCCCACTTCCATGCTGGTATGGGTAGCGATTGTAATACCCCTTTACGAGGTTCTCACTCCACCTTCACTTGCTGACATACCAGGCACCTTAAAGTGTAGTAATCAATATCCCTTTTCATATTATCCTACCAATAATGATCACAAAGGTCCCTATACATTTTCTTCTTCTAGGATATATAGAGAAAGTGGAGCTATGAACTTCATCCATCAGCTCCTTATTTATTTCTGGAATATATAGAACATATAGTCTTGTAAAAAATTTCAGTACACCTTCTTGATCAATATTGAACTTAGGAAACTTTCCATCCTTCACAACCTCAAACTTCTCATGTAACAAAGCATCTTCTTTATAAGCTTTCTTAATCTTCTATAGAAATGACGGTTGAGAAATCATTTGGGACAGGGTTAATGATGTCCCTTCCCTTATAATTCCCATTTACAGCATTACTTGGTCATTAATTAAAGGATCTATTTGAATCCTCATCATGGATAGAACAACAGGTTCTTTCCTACTTAATGCATAAACGAATTTGTTTAATCTTCTGGGATGATAATGAATTGAACAATCATAGTCTTTAGGAAGTTACCACCACCTCCTCTGTCTCATGTTCAATTCCTTTTATGTGAAAATATACTTCAAACTTTGATGGTCTGTGTATATATCACATTTATCCCCATAAATATAGTGCCTCCATATCTTCAGATCAAAATCAACCACAACCAGCTCAAGATCATGCGTATGATAGTTTTTCTCATGAGTCTTCAACTGTAGAGATGCATAAGCAATGACTTTGTCATTTTTCATGAGGATGCACCCAATACTTTTCAGATATGCATCGCTAAAAATAATCAATCCTTCTTTACTTGAGGGAAGAGTTAACATAGGTTTAGTAAACAATCTCTTCTTTATCTCTTGGAAAATTTCCTCACACTCCTTTTTCCAGATGAACTTGACCCCTTTTCAATTTAACTTCGTTAATGGATTAGAAATTCATGAAATGTTTTTCACAAACCTACTATAATATCCCTCTAATCCAAGGAAACTATAAATCTTAGTTATTATTGTAGGCTGAGGACACTCCTCTACAACCTTTTTCTTTGCAGGGTCAACTGTGATTCCTTCATTGGTTACAATGTACCCCAAGAAAGAAACTTGTTGTAACCAAAATTCACATTTTCTGAACTTTCCAAAAAGTCTCTCCTTAGGTAGAGTTTTCAAAATAACCCTTAAATGACCCTCATGCTCCTCAAAACTTTTGGAATATATCAGAATATCATTAATTAAAACTACCAAAAAGTTATCAATGTATTCCTTAAAGTCTCTATTCATCAAATCCATAAAAACAGTAGGAGAATTAGTCAAGAAAAATTTCATAACAACAAAATCATAATGAACATATCTTTATTAGAAGATAATTTTTGGAATATCTTCTTTATTCACCCTCAATTGATGATAACCAGATAGAAGATCAATCTTAGAGAAGAATTGAGCCCCATGAAGTTGGTCAAATAAGTCATAAATTCTTGTAAGAGGGTATTTGTTCTTTATTGTGATCCCGTTTAGTTCTCTATAATCAATTCATAGCCACATTGATCCATCCTTCTTCTTCAAAAAGAGAATAGGTGCTCTCCAAGAAGACACACTCATTTGGATAAACCCCATCTCCAAAAGATCCTAGAGCTGTTTCTTTAATTCCTCCAACTACACATTTTCCATCCTATACATGGTCTTTGATATCAGATGAGATCTAGGTATAAGTTCAATGGATACATCTACCTCTCTTTCTAGGGAAGGTCTGGGTACCTCCTCAGGAAATAATTCAATGTATTCCTGGACGATGGGGACATTTTATATCCTTATACTCTCATTTCCTTCTTTTTCATCACCAATAAACTCTAGAAAGAAGGATATAAGAGGTTCTTCTAGACAAAGATTAGGTTGAGATATCTCTACTTGAAATATAACTGTATGTTTTCCATTCAATACTACTAATATTTCCTTAATTCTACATTTGATATTAACATTATACTTTGAGAGACAATCCATCCCTAGTATAATGTCGAATTACAACATGGAAATGACTACTAGATTTTCGATAATATTGTGCTCACTAAAGTAAATACTAGAGTTTCTAAACACTAATGATGCTTGGATAATCCCACTAGGAGTCTTGACTGATAACTATACTTTTATCAAATCAGGGGTTGATTCTAAATTCCTTGAAAACTTGGAGGAAATAAAGCAATGAGTAGAACTAGAATCAAAAAAATTACTTTCTAACTTTGAGAGAACAACAAGAGTACCTTCCTCCACATCATTTGGTGATTCAACTTAATCCATAGTGATAGATTAAGCATGACCTTGCTCCCTTTGCTTATACTGAGGCTGATGGTGATTCCCCTCTACTGCCCTTGGATTTGGACATTGATTAGAAAAGTGCCCAATCTGTCCACACTTGAATCATTAGATGCCAGGTAAGGAATGAAACATCTTCCCCTTATCATTAGTGTTTGGGAGTTGAGGATTCACCTCACTACAAAAAATTACATTCGATATAGACATCTCTTCCAAACTTGTAGCACTTCCTACTCCCGAGAAGGAAATTCCTTGAATGATTATTTCCACATTTATTACACATGGGATGTTACACTTTATTTCCTCTTATTTCCTGATAAAATATCCTACCTATGACTGGATCCATTGATATCTTCTTTTCATTGGATTTATGAGACCATCTTGTCTCACCGAACTCTAGTTCGACTTTCATATCACTATGCACGATCTCCTAATAGATATCATAATCTCAGTTGGCTAGATTCTTCTGTAGATGTGGTCTTATTACACCAAAGAATATATCAACCTTACCATTAGGATCTATGACAAATCTTGAGATGTAATAGGAAAGAATTGTGAAGTTCATCTCATAGATTCCAACAGATTCATTATTCTTCTTCTTCATCTCGAGAAACTCCTTCTCCATTTTTGTTCTCATCGAATGAAGGAAATAATTATTGAAGAAGATCCCTCTGAACTCTTCCCACTCCATAGCTTCAACCTCCACTCTTGGCCACAAGTTTTTAATCAGTTCCAACCACTGATAAACTTCTCTCTATAAGCGGTAAACAACCAGGGTGACCTTATCTTATTATGAACAACGGGACACAAAAAATATCTTCTCGATAGAGCTGATCCACTATTCAACAATCAATGGGTCAGTAGATCCACTGAAGTTTGGTGGTCATTGATGCATAAAGGACTCAACATAAATTTGTTCCCTTCATGGTGAAATCAGTCTCTCATCTTGATTCAAGATATTTCCCATAACTTGAGTTGGTTAGTTCATCATTCTCATGAAAGTTTCCATTCCATCTTCCATCAGAGGGTCGTCACTGCATGGTCCATTGCATTCACCATTTGAACAGTCCCTCCTATTATCTGCTATTTTATAAAAAAATAAAACCTTAGTGAGAAGCTTATTTCATTTAAAAATCTTTTAACTATAAAGGATTTATATGACTTAAAACTTAATGCTTAAATATATTATTCTTTAACAATAATTACATTTCTCTATAAATTCTTTATAATGATTCATAAAACTTGTGATTACCCAAACATAACCCCCAGGAGTGTCAAACCATGAGTTAAGAAAGGCCTATTTTCGTGCATCAGTTCCCGTTTGAGTCTATCTCAAGGCGGTGTTTTAGGGTTTTACACCTAGATACATCTATTCCAGAGCCACATCCCCTTGTTTGTATCTAGATAGAGATTTATTTGTTTAGAAACCACTTACTTAATATTTCGCAAAAATACCAGGAAGTTTTCTTATATTTAAAATTTTATATAGGGTTCTTCCTGATTTTTTCATGTCCTAATTTCCACAAATAACTAAACTATCCTTTGATACCAACTATGACATCCCGCCTTTTTATTTCATAACTTTTCATTTCATTTTACAAAAATAGGATCTTTAAAGTCTAGTGTCTTGAAAAAAAGTACAAAATACATGAAAACATATAAAATTATTTTAATAACCCTGAAAATATTCTTAAAAAGTTCATCTTAAGTACACTTACTATGCCTCATAACCTGGATACATACATCAAAGGAAAGGGTGAGTAGAAGACCTAGTAAGGGAAAACAAGTGAAACAATTTACATGTGAACTTGAACGCTATCAATAAGAACATGAGGAATATCATAAAGAAATGATAAAGAGGCATATAATAGAAATAATAAATTGAATAAAAAATTGAAAATTTGGCTAAAAAATTTAATTTAGACATTCATAAGCTTATCACCAAGGTCCACCCCCAAGGTGTCATAAAAATTACTAAGGTTATTTACCAAGACATCATAAAACTTGTCATCTCTAGAGATTAATTTTTTTACCCAATGCATTAGAGAGATATAAGAGAGAACCCTTAATATGTATTTATTTTCATGTGATACACATATATCATAATCAAAAATTTCACAAATAACCCAAAATGAATAAAATAAATGAGTTTCATATCAAAATAGTGACGTTTTAAAAGTGCTTAAAACACGATCGTTATGTCATTTATAACCCATGTAAAAAGAATAAGGATTTCATGTATATCAATTATAGAATCAAATATATCATTTTTATGTCTTTATTAATACCCCTAGAAAATAAATAGGTTTGGGTATTCACATAAATAAAATAAGAGAATTTCTTGAGAAAACGAGAGAGATTTTGAGAAGAAATTTCTGCAGCATAATGACTATGCAACATGGATTAGAAAACATTAAAAAGAGAGGGGATAGAGGTCAAAAATTAATAATATAGTCATAATAAATTATAAGTATAGAATAAAATTGAGATAAGAACATGTTATGGAAATTTTGAATACATAGCACATAAAAGTGAATTTGAAAGAAAACGAGAAGTTGCAAATTCCCTTACGAAAATTCAGAAGCCTAAAAGTGTCACTTAAAAATTCATAAAATCAGTTGATGAGAGAAAAAATGGTATATAATAATTTGGACATAAAATTTATATAAATAATAATACATAACAACATACCCGAACATAAGAAAATGGAAATTAAAATACATAACATAAAAGAAGTCTTGACTAAAAGAGGAGGGTGAAAGGTTCCCTTACCTTGAAGAGTAACATCAAAAACTCAAAGGTTGGGAACTTTGGGGGCTTGAGGGAACCTTGGGAGGACTATTTAGGAGGTAATAATACTATTTCTTTGTTGAGGAGGAATTTTTAATGATTGTAATGAAGGAATGGGTTGGTATTTATATCAAAAGTGAGGGAATATTTTATTAATTTCTAAGGGACACCTCATTAGTGGTATTTGAAAAACCATGGGCTTACCAATGGTATTGGACACTTGGGACACCTCATAAAATATTTTATTTCTCAAGATTTGACCAGAATTATTACATCATTATTACATCATTAATGATGTCATTAAACACACCGAAACTCAAAACTATATTTTTACTATTCACCGAAAAATAAAACATTTTATAAAAATATCATAAATTCACCCTAAACTAATATCGATGTTCTGAATTTAAAAATAAAATCAATTTTATGAAAATAATTTTCTAAATATTTTTAATTTAATTTTTAAATAAAATCATAATTTATTCCAAAAAAACAACTTTAAAACTATAACTCATTTTATAACACCTTGAGAAATTAATCAAGGTCCCATAAAATTATCTAATAACCAAAAGAAAATAAAGTAAAAATTTATGATTACATTTTATTAAAATAAATTTATATTTTAAATTATTAAATTAATCATAAAATTGTAATTAAAATATTTATGACATACAAAAATACCAATAGTTACACTATGATCATTTTTTCACTTATAAGATGTCTAAATTGCATTTATACATTTATGGGTGGAGTTTCTATTTTTTCGGCTGATTTACTATTCATTACTATTAATTACTATTCATTACTATTCATAAAGGTATGTTACTATTCATAAGGGTATGTTACTATTCATAAAAAATATGTTTATCTTATTATACTCTAAATTTCTTACTGATCACAACCTTATATGTCTGTTTTTTGAAAATCATTTCACATTATTATTTATTTAAAGTATAAAAAATATTTTACAATACTCTTTTTTTTATATTAATGAATAATATGAAACTTCTAAAAATTCATCCTATATTTATTTTGACTTTTGAAATTCAAAAAATTTACCATAATAAGAAATAAAAATTTTATTTATACAAAAGGATTACAAAATTTAACTAAGGCCTCATTACATAGCCCCTTATAACACTACGTAGGATATAAGAGTAAGGTGTGAAATGGTGATAAAATATTGGGGTGGATTGGACAAAATTTCCCAAGTGGTGATTTCTATTAGCTTGAACTTCTCCCGAATGCAATTACGTTCAAGATTAATATGTTGAAGCTCGACTTGGGCTTGGTCCAGAGAAAAGACCAGTGATGCTAACTCCTTCCCAAGATTCGATAGATGGGCTTCATATGGCCCGAGTCTACTAGGTGAGGCCATCGACTCTTCTTTCTGCATTAATTATCCATTATAACGTTAAAAAAATTATTATTGTTTTCCACATTCATATTGACCAATGGTCATATAACGGTCAAAACCTAATGGTTACATATCGTTTATACTTATATATTTTTTATTGATTATAACATATTAAGACATACATTTTTAGGAAACAAAATATTATTCAACAGTTTGGGTCTTTATAGTCCAGGGTCAAGATATATAAGAGTTAGCACAAGAACATATTCCAAAAATCTCCATGGAAGAAGAAGACACAAGTATTGCATAAGAGTATAAGAGAGGTTAGAGAAGCAGAATGATATAGTTTTCCAGTCACTAAAGATACAGACTCATTATTTTTTGATAATACCGACCTTGTAACATACAAGTAAGAAGTAAGTAACACATAATCTACTAAATGGAAAAAATGCATGAATTTTGAAATTGATTCCATGTACACAAACCAAGTATTTATTTTACTAGATCCTCCAGTAGATGCAAAGAATCCTGGTTGTAAATGATTATTCAAGAAGAAACTGGACATGGATGTTCAAGTCACCACTTATAAGGCCAGAATGCTTGAAAAAGGGTTTAAATAAAATCATGGAATTAACTATGATAAAAACTTTTCACCAGTTTCTATGCTTAAATCCCTCATAATTCTACTCATCAGACCAGTATTCCATGACTATGATATTTGGAAGATGGATGAAAAACAACTTTCCTTAAAGGGAACCTTCAAGAAGATGTCTATATGACACAACCAGAAGAGTTTGTGACTCCAAATAATTCCAAAAAAGTATGAAAGTTTCAAATATCCATTTATGTATTAAAGAAATAATCCAATTTATAGAATATTCATTTTTATGAATCCATAACAAAATTTGGTTTCATAAAGAATGAATGTTATCCTTGTGTCTATAAGAGATTTAATGGGAGTGAAATCATTTTCATAATAGTTTATGTAGATGAAATACTACTTATTGGAAATGAAATACTAGTATTACAATTTGTTAAATCAAGGTTAGACACTTTCTTCTCTATGGAATTAAGTGAAGTGACAAATATTCTTAGGATTAAGATTCATCATGATAGATCCAAGAGGCTACTTAGACTAAGTCAAAGTGCATATATTGATAAGATATTAAAGAGATTCAATATGGAAGTATCCAAGAGGGTATTATTTCTAGTGTCATATGATATTTATCTTTCTAAGAAAATGTGTCCTCAAACACATGAGGAGAGATAATGGATGACAAGGACCCTATACACATCGATGATTGGGCCAATCATGTATATTATACTACTTACTAGGTTAGATGTAAACAATTCCTTAAATGTGGTAGGAAGATATCAAGTTGACCCAAGTGTCTACCATTTAATGGTAGTCAAGAGTATCCTTAACTATCCAAGTTTCACTAAGGATATGTTCCTGGTATATGGTGGAGATAAAAAGTTAGTCATCAAGGTATATGAAAATACAAGTTTCCAAATAGATCAAGATGATCTAAAATCACATTCGGGATACATATTCACTCTCAATAGAGGTGTTGTGAGTTGTAAGAGATTAAATTAAGTCATTTTCACCGATTCTAAAATAGAGTCTGAGTGTATTATGGATTATAGGGTAGCTAAAGAAGCTGTTTGGATACAAAAATTCATCCAAGAGTTTGATGTGGTGCTTAGCAATAAAGACCATATCACACTCTATTATGATAATACTGTAATGCTGAATCTTGTAAAGGATCCAAAATCACATGAGTAGATAAAACATATACTTCAAAAACATCATATCTTGAGGGATTTTTTCAGAGATGTTATGTCATATAAAGTAGAGTTTATATAGAATAAATGTGGTAGACCCCTTAACTAAAGCATTAACTTAGAAAAAAATAATAATCATGTGAGCTCTAGTGAACTAAAAGTTATTAGCAGTTGGATCTAGTCAAAGTGGGAGATTATTAGAGTTTATTTCCTAGAAACAATTGTTCATACTTTACATTTCATGATATTAAAATAAGTGAATATTAATAAAATATATTATTATGTATTGTTAATTGTGCTATGTGACTTTAATTTAACAATTTCCTAGAGTATATTTTACATTGTAAAGGTCACAATAGTTTTTTTCTATAATGAAAACCTTGAAATTCAATGATAATATTCTTAAATATTATTGTACAGTAGGATAAAAAAACTATGATAGGACACATAATATTTTGACTATCAAGTGTGAGTAGTCATAAGTGGATGACACTTCAACTCATGAAGTTAACACTTCATAATCTATAAGGTGAGATATTATAATAATAAAATTTACAATAGGAATTCCAAATGTTTCAATATCATTGTATATTCTTATCTATGAGTGTGTGTACTGATCCTTTAATTTTAATATTATTATTAATGCATTTCAGGAATCACAAACTTTGATATATTTCTATAAACTATAACAACATATGATCTCAATGAAGTTGGGTACATTGGGTGTGTCATAAATGATATATTATTAATAAAAACATCAATGAAGGATTTATCCCTTCCATATTTATGGAGGTTAATATATTGACACTTTGATTGAAATGGAATTTCCATATTAAATTCCATGGCTATGGTGATTAGATGAGTTCATTTCAAATATTTAAAGAAAGATGCATCATGCATATAGGTTTATGACACGAGCGTGCAACCTACTTGATAAGATATCATGAAAAAGAGATTATATTACACAATGAGTATTTATATATGGTTGTTGTCATTACGACATATCTTCTCCCTTTTTGGGTTCTTTGACCCATTGCTAGACAATAATCTTGGACTTTATGCAAGTCTGCCTAATTCCATTCACGAAGATTCCGAGAGGGTCACACACAAATTTTTTTCACCAATATAAGTTAAATATTATTTATATTTAACAATTATAATAAATATTATTATCCAAACTGAGAAATAATATTTATTCAAGATTTATTAATTGATAACAAATATTAAATAAATATTTATTCAAAATAAAATTGTTTAATTATGAGAATATATAAAATTTATTTATCTCTTACTATTCATAAGGTAATAAATAATTTATTCAGTTAAGAAAATATTAAAATAAATAATTATTTATCATGCTGTGAATAAAATATTTATTTATTTATTTAATGGATAATATTTATTTAAATATTTATCCAATAATTAAATAAATATTGAGGATGATGTGCATATCAGATTTTGTCTGGTGATAAATATTTATTTACCATATTGTAAAATTAATATTTATCATTGAACGAGTTTGCACGTTCCATGAGATCAAATAATAATATTATTATTTTAGATGGTATGAAGTTAATTATGTGTTTAATATATTATTAAAGGTGATTGTATAATTAATTAAATATTAAACACTAACCTTAAGTATATAAATAAACTGTTATCTCATTTTGGAAGAGGTTAATAATTGTGTACAACATTCCTCTTAATCTATTCCTCACATTCTCTCCCTCTCAAGACCGAGAAGAACACCAGAGATTCTTTTAAGACCTAATAAATGTGAAACGATCAAGGAAAATAACACAAGATGATCAATCGGTCATTCTAGCACTCGATGTTGCATCAACATTATTCTAAGATCGAAGGAGCACATGTGGATTGCCACTAGAGGGACTCTACTTTGGGACTTTTCAATACAATGATGATACATAAGTTGGATTCATATGATCAACACCATCAATGTATAAAGATTTCAATAGTGAGTTAATGTTACTTCTTGTATTTTAAATTAATTATAAATTAATGTGAAAAAATTCTCTCTCTTGGTTTTGATGAAATCATTTTTCAATATTCTATAGAAAAAAAATTCATTGGTCATGATGTTTACATCATATACATTACGAATGATCTGTTGAATTTGAAAAAAGTTGAGTTGGCTATAAGCCTAATAGGATCTTCCGTTGCATCCAAAATCACCATCCTCTACCTTTGTCCCTCCCTAAGTAATTCCAAACTCCCCTTCAACCCCTAATCCCAAATAAAAACCCCTATTATCACTTTCAAATCCACCTCCATTGGCCCATGACTATACAACCTTGTGGTTGGAATAACATATCTACCATATCCCAACTCCGATCCTCCTACCAAAAATTTCACTTAATATTTCATATGGAATAATAGGTATTATAAATTCTAAAATTATTTTTCATTTTTTTAATTTAATTGGAAAATTATTGGATTCACTACACTAAAATTTGAATTTATTTTTTTATTCGATCACAATTTGGACTAAATCTGATTTGTTGATTTTTTAGCTTTTAAATTTTAATTTATTTTTTATTCATCTGATTGTTACATTTAATTTAAATTATTTATTTAGATATTGATTAATTTTTTCTATGATTATTCATTTCTACAAGAATTTTATAATGGTATTGATTTTTTTAAATAAAGGATTGCTTCAAATGATGTGATATATTTTTTTAGTTAGGTCTTAATTTTTTAGTGAGATTTATTAAATTCTTAGTTAGGTATTACTTTTGGACTATTCATCTATTCAATCAAATTTAGGATGAAATTTCATTTAATAATTTAAATTGTGTTGATTTTTATAGTTCTTAAATTTAAATTGAGAATTTTATTATTCATTTTATTGTTGCACTAAATTTTAATTAACAATTTAAATATTAATTATTTTTTGGGATGACTATTAATTATGATAATATTATATTGGTATTGATTTTTTTAAAAAAAGGAGTTTTTCATATGATATGATATATTATTTTTAGTTAGATCTTAGTTTCTATCGATTTTTTTAAATTTTTAGGCAATAATGTTTATAAATTTTAAAGTTTAGAGATATAATTTATGTGTTCAAAAAATCACATGGATTATTAAACATAATATTTTACCTTTTAATGACATATTTTTTACTCTTTAATGTTATGAAAATGTTTTAAATATATGTTTAAAGTATATTCCTAAATACTCATTCTAATTCTAACAAAACCACAACATGTTTTTAATTTTCTTATTCTATGTTTTTAACCAATTTTTTGTATTATAAGTGTTAGATATGGATAAGAGTTGGATTCTCTTCCAAATAGGTTTCATAAGGAATACATGGAGGGTATTCAAAAATTCATTAATTTCATGAAAGGTATAGAGAATGATTACATTGGTTGTCCTCATAGAAAATGTGAAAATAGATAATACATCAAACGAAAAATTGTAAAAGACAATTTGATTGTCAATGATTTTTGAAAGAATTATAATATATAGACTCGATATAAGATATTTTTAATTTGGGATTAATAGAGTATAAAAAATTAATCCCCCTTTAGGTGTTGATAGGGAAGCTTTAAAGTTTTTTGAGATGATTAATGATGCTTAGAATGAACTATACCTAGGATGTATAAAATTTAGTAATTTTTCATTTATAGTGTAATTAGTTCACTTTAAGACTCTAAATAAATATACCAACACATATTTTGATATGTTAATGAAACTATTTCATATGGTCTTACTAATTAATGAAAATATTCTTGAGACTTACTATCCTGTACACAAGTTAACAAAAAATATTGGTTTTACACATGAGAGATTGGATGGATGTATGAATAATTTCTTGTGGTTTATAAAGGAGAATTCCAATATCTATAGTTTCATTGTTTTCAATTCCTCTAGGTGTATGGATGATGGAAAAAAAAATTCCACTAAAATCACGATTGAAGAAACCTTTTATGTTATCTAAAATTTCAAATATGACGTGATAGAATGCAGAGAAGAACAAAGACATTGATAAAATAAACCAACCAATAGACTCTCTGGAATGGAAATAGTTTGATAAGAGTAACCCATAGTTTACTCAATACATTCACAATGTTCACCTTAGTTTGGTAGATGATGGTTTTAATCCATTTAGATCAATGGTTAGAGAGACCCATAACACTTGGCTAATGGTGTCAATTACATACAATCTTCCTTCATGGTTATGCATAAAGAAACATTTTTTAATATTTTCCACTCTTATTTATGGGACAAGAGGCCTTAGTGATAATATTTACATTTAATTACAACCATTTATTCATGATTTTAATGAATTATGGGAAGAAGGTGTGAATACTTTTGATGCTTAGGCTAGTATTTAGGATTATTTTATTTGGTAAATTAATGAATTTATGGCTTATGAAAATATATTAAGGTGGAGTGAAAAGGGATAATTTTCATTCCCTTGTCGTAATCAAAGTAAGAAATCTACATGGATAAAATATTACAAGAAATGATTATAAAATTCTCATAGAAATTTTATTATTGCATAGTATATGTTCAAAAAAGACCAAGTGTCATTCCCTGAGACAAGAGAACATGGTCAAATAATAAAAAAATAAATAGGTGTTTAGTTGTTAACACAATTGACCCAAGAGAAAATCTATACACTTTATGACTTTTGGGATTTGTTACCCCCTCCGAAGACTTACATTATTATTGCACAAAGAATACATAGTTATAATTAAAATAAGAAGAGTATTTTATTTGAGTTAGCATACCATAAATAAAAATTTCTAATAAAAAACATTAATTTATTTCATATTAATAAAAAAATGCATGCAATGATGTCATGTGAAGAATCTTGGGTGTTAAGGTAAAATCTAAAGATATTGTCAATTCATGACTTTATTTACATGAAATGGGTTTGAGAGAACCTTTAAAATTACAAGTGATAAGTGGAAACCAGAGATACCTGCATTCTACATAATTTTTGACGAGAAAGGATGAGAAACATACATTCTTTTCCATTTTGAAAATGATTAAGGCACCTAATGGTTATTGTTTTAATATTTTAAAGTGGTTTAACAATGATGGAAAAACACTACAAGGATTGAAGATCCATGAAAATCACATTACACTTCAGTAATTATTTTCTATATCAATTCATATTTTTTTGTAAGATAATGTTGTGAAATCATTGATTGAGCTTATTAATTTTTTCAAAAAACCATGTTCTGAAAATGTTCAAACTACCGATTTGTGGGGTACACGCGATATTATTGTCTTTACATTGTGCCATCTAGAAAACTATTACCATATTAATTTTGGATATGATGGTCCACTTAACTATACATTTAGTCGATGAAGTAACAACAAGTGGACCTATACATTTTAGGTGGATGTAACCAATTAAGAGGTATGTGAATAAATCAAAGAGGTTTATGAAAAATAAAGCATTTCCAAGAGAATCAATAGTAAAAGGATATATGATGGATTATTTCATGATTTTTTGTTCCACATTTATTGATAATGTTGAAAATAGTTTTAATAAAATGAAATGTATTCATAGTGGTCCCATTAGATAAGGAACATTATTTGATTTATAATATATTTAATGGATTCAAGTGAATTGTTATGTGTTGTTTAACATGCAACCAATTTCTGCATTGATTTGGTATGTTATTACTTTCTCAAGAATTTAAATTTTTATATTAAAAATTTAAAAAATTATATTTATGTAATTAAATGTCCTATTTAATAACCAAGACACAAATTTCTTATATTCAAAGAGAGATTCCTCATGTGACTAATCCTCATATTCAATAGTTTCTCTATGAAAAATTCTATGAATGGTTCAAATATTATGTAAGCATTTGTCTAATACTTTTATTTTTAGGAATTAAAATATATTTTGTGATGAAATAAAATAATATACTTTAATATGTGATTTATGTAGGTTGATGTCATTTGAAAATCAGGTGAGTGTCTTTTATTAGATTAATTTAAAGAACTTACTGATGGACCTTTGTATGCAACACAATGATATAAAAGTTGTGAGGAAATTGGGTTTTTATTTCTCATTTATAATGTAGATTAGAATCATAAAACATAATATAACAACATCGATTATTCTTTTATTGATGATAAATACAACTATGGACAACTGATAGACATCATTGAAGTTATATATAGTCAAGGGTAAAAATATTTGTTGTTAAAGTGCAATTGGGTGGATCTAATTCGTGGGAAAATATTGGTAAATTTAATTTTACATTATTCAAATTCAATAATTTATTATATATATTTGATCATATAAATAATGATCCATTCATATGGGCCTCAAAAGATGAGCATGCTTACTTTTTCACTGATCATTTGGATCCTAATTGGAAAATTTTCATGAAGATTTCAAGAAGAGGGGTATTTGTAATTGATAACGATGAACTCGATATTAATGGATTTTCATTGTAAAATATTGATTAAATTACAATGATTCTACATTATAATGATATCCATTGGGTGAGGGAGAACATTGAATGGGATAAAATAAATTTGAATCAGCAATGAAATATTTATTTTTTATCCTTTACTATTATGGTACTTGATTTCACACACATGAAATCTATTATCATTAAATTATAATATATCATTTTCTCATTTTTTTTGTGTATGTGGGTATGCATTCAAACAAGTGTAGAGTTCGCACATGAATTATGGATGAGATTATCAGTCATAATACACACCCACTAGATTCCATGAACCCCCATCATATAGTTGGACCTCATCTGTGGCATCCCATATAGGTAATATAAATTTTATAATTATGAAAAAATATTTTATTATATAATAATTTATGTTTTCACATTTTTTTCCTTGTGTAGATATTTTATCAAGCAGTAGAGGAGTCATATCTTAACCTAAGGAACCCCCTACTATTAGATAATATATATTTCCATATTCAATTTCCATAGGAGGGTTACCACTCTCGACTCTGCCTCCCACACTAGACCACCTACTAACATTTCCATCAAACTCCTCAAGTGCTTGTATAATTTAATTTTCACAAGATTTTTTTAATATATACATTATGTTATTTAATTAACATTAATATATTATATTTAGTTTTAGATTAATAGAGTAATTATTCATCTAAATTATGGGAAGCATCCAAAGGTATTCATACATGGGATACTAGTAATCTATTATAGATGCAGTTTAATGAATCCTTTCACCCAATTAGGCCACATGCAACATATTTGATTGGTAAATTGGGGTATATTATTTGAGATACCTACAAATTCCCCCTCACCACACTTGATTGGGATGTGTTCTTGAAGGATAATCTTGGCACATTATGGGATGGGATGAAGGTACAATTGTGCTATAAATTATAATGTTATTATTTAACAAATGTATCATAATGACATATATTTATTATATACAGAGAATTTTTTTAACTTTTCTAGGTCACTTATTCCTTGTATATATATAAAAGTGTAAAAAATTATGGAATGATCATAAATAAAATGTAAAAAATGAGTTTTGGGTGCCCTTTGTTACTTCCCCTAACATTAGGCATCATGTACCAAGAGGTATTTTACCTGATCAATGGGATATAATGGTGCAATATTGGTCAACCGAGCAAGCCAAGGTAAGTTAACTATTTTTTTTTATTTTAAATAAAAACTAATTCAATAATAATATATTATTTTAAATTATAGTGCAAGAAGTGTCCAAGTGTAATGAAAATAATTGTGCATTATAAAGACCCCCTCATAAGCTAGGATCTGGACACATGTATTAGATATGAAATTCCACATATTTAATTTTATTATCAATACTATTAAATGAAATGTTTATATATTTATTCATAAATAAATTTTCATATATATATATATATAGTTGTGTGATGCTGGCCAATACATCAGTCGAATGGTAGTATCGGTTTCCACTCACTAAGAAGAATATCTAGAGGTTGCTGATATGGTTGTAAGTATTCCTGATTATACCGCACTTATAATTATTTATTATAATTAAATAATATAGTTATGTATATTTTTGGTACTTTAAATTGTTTTAGTTTAATGATGAGATATAAAAATTTTTATAGGTATAACAGGAGCTCCTGAAAAAACGTGACCATATATTTCATTGAATCATAGGTGTAGATGGACATGGATATACGCTTGAATATGGTACCTAAATCCCTCATGGAAATATTTGGAGAGTTAAGGAGGCACGTGATGACCCATGTGTATATACTATGGATAACTTAATGATATGAAAATGACGATTCCACATCTCTAGATATGACTCAGAGGGTTAAAAAAGGGTGAATGAGTAGAATGGTTGAGCGTAGTCACCATCATATGTTTTCCCAAACACATAAGTTAGAAATTATAAATAAATATAATTTTTTAAAATATAGTCTAGTAATATTGTAGTAATGAACTATTAGCTATCATTATAGGCCCCAGACATGGGTAGTAATTCACATAAGCAAAATGAGTCCATCAGAAAGCAATCATGAAAATGAGGTGGAAGCTTTTCCTGTCGGTATGTATACCTTACAGGCTTTCAAATATATAGGGTGATATTTTTTTTACTTCTGTATATCTCTTACTAGTAAGGAATTCAATTATTTATATATACCTATGTCTGGTTATGGATTTTATTAATTAGTAGGTACTTACAAAGATGTAAATATTTTTTTGGTAAGTTGCTGGTGTAATCATTATATTGCCTGATTTTTAATGTTTGGGAACTTTTTTTAATTTAATTAATTATACATAATTAGGTTTTTTATGTTTTTAAGTATCTCTATATTTTTAGGACTTTATATAGTTTTTAGGTACTTTTCAAAGGTGTACATGTTTTTTGTGGTTACAGGTTTTTATTGATTTTAGGACTTTGTTTATTTTTCAATTTAATTTTACAATATTACATATTTCATGTTTTTTTATTAATTTACTTGATTGCATGAATTTGATTGTTTTTTATTTTTTTACTTTTCAGGAAAATTCATTGCTATCAGGACCCAAAAGTGTGGGGTAGGGTGGTGTGTTTGGATATATGAATATATTGAGGTTGTTAGTGGTTTTTTACTATTGGGTTTATGACTTATGATAAATTATGACTAATTTTTTTATATTTAAATTAATTTTATAGATATGTGTCAGATTATACAATTTACAATGTTTGATTATTTATTTTTAAGAACTAATAGGTATAATATCATTTATCAAAAAATTAATTAATAAATAAATAAATATGTAGAATTTAATAGTAGAAAATAACTACGGTGACTGCCATTGGTAGTCTCTAATAAGTTATTTGCAGAAAGACCTATGGTGGTCAGGAAAGAGGCATCGACACTCCCATTTACCATGACTTCCCAAAGTGGTCATAGAGTGACTTCTTGTGTTGATGGTGGCTACCATTGGTAGTTATGAAGGGGGTATTTTTGAACCCATCCACCACAACCGCACAAATAAACCATAAAGCGGCCGCAAATGCCTATTTTTCTAGTAGTGACGACCAGTTGTATCTCATAGAAAATAAATTTCTTAAAAAACATCTATAAAATAATAAAATTAAATTATTTTATTTATAGAATTAATGATTATTTTTATTTATTAAAATAAAAAAAATAAACATTGAAAATTAAAAAATATTTAAACAGTTAAAAATATATTATATTTATTTTTTATTTAATTCTAGGAACCAATGGTGATATTTCATATTCATGCAAGTGTTAATATTATTTTAAATATTTTTAGAAACTCACTTTTCGATCCATTAGAATATGTCTTGAATTTTTAGATTTTTGGAAATAAAATTGTTATAAATTCAAACAGACACAGTAAGTTGATTGGATGTTCTTGAAGTTGTTTATAGTTGACACATCTATTGATTACTATGAGAAAAAGTGGGAGGGAGTGAAACAGTGTCATGACATGACTTCCCTATGACTCCTTTTAGGTTGGAAATGAGATTGAGGGTGAACCCTAAAGCTCTTCTCCAATAATCCATGAGGCGAAAACTAACATTAAGGGTATAAAACACATGTCTTGGGAGGCATTGATATTTTTGAATATAAACCAATAAACCAAATGATTACTATAATAAAAAATAAAATAACAAAATCCCACATAAATGAGAAAAAACATGCATGGGTATATCAACAAGTATGCTAGAAGAAAGACATTGTTTTCCAATTACAAGGAAAGACACTAGTATATGACTCCATCTACTCCTGACTAGATCAAATCATGCTTGAATTAACAACATTCAATTCCACACTCAAAAAAATCATATAAATATAAAAAAATGTAGAATAAAAATGTGAATATACAAGAACACTTAAAATGTCCCCACTTACACCTCACCCCTATCAATTGAAAAGGCATAATAAAGACCCATCAAATGACATATATAAATATTAATCAATTAATATAATAAATTTTTTTGGTAGGTTGACCATGATCAAAGTGGTCATGGTTTCATAATGTGTAGAATCTTAACCATGTCATAATTATTATGTTTATACATTAAATATAATTTTATAACCGACCATGTAAGGTTTTCATGAAAAATGAAATACGTTGTTTCATGGTGTTGGTAGTATGCACGTATACACGAGTGAAATTTTCATTGTACAATATATGGGAGGGAAAGAAATTAGATAATATTATATATTTTTATAATCATAATATATTATAAATATCATATATATTCATTAAATTCATCTTTATAACTAGCCATGTGGGGTGGTGATGAAAACTGAAATACGTCGTTTGTGAAGGAGGCGGTCCACATGTACACATGAGCAACATTTTCATTTTTCATTGGATGAATGATGAAGAAAAATTTTTCACATATTTTATACTATAATTGAATGTTTTAAATCCCAACATAATGTTATTTTATGGGAAATTTTCACATTTTTAGTTTTTAGATGAATTTTGAACATAATTGCTAAATGGCATAATTTTGGGATTTAATTATTTTATTTGTATTTTGTAATTCGGCCATAAATTTTTCTAAACTAAATGAAATTGTGAAATTAATTTTTTTGGGTTTTAATACATCATGGGTCCCATTTCATCCTTCTGGATTCAATGATCAATCATTCATTTGGAGTCTCAAATATAGATCATAAATCGGGCCTCGAAAACTGTGTACAAATATGGACACTTTTACTGTTGATATTATATATATATTTGGTTCGGTCCAATGAAGATTAAATTCAGCATGGAGATAGAAAAGAATATGGGGATAAACTTTTATAGATAATTCCATGCGTTATTCAACTTTATTAAAGGTCATAATGGTGTGGAAAGTTGGAAAAGTGAAATATGGAAAGTCAACTGACCATATTAAATGTGTCGGACTCAAACAGTAATAAATTTATACACACATCTCCATTGAATCTGAAAATTTGAGGGTTGACTAAAAAAAATGGAACAACCTTTATGAAGGAAACCTTCCAAGATTCATCCATTTAATTAGAATAAAGTGCATATTAATCAGTTGGACAGATTGGGAGCCAAATTTTCTCACCCATTTTCTCTATAAATTGTCATCTCTTATACCTCTTACAATATAACCATTTTCAAGGGGGCATGGTGGATTTTGGTATCTGTAATAGTTTTTTATATTTTAATTATATTTTATCTTATTTATTATTCTTCTTCTATGAATTTATATTCTCTTTAATTTTCTATTTTGTGTCCCCCCACAATGATCCTTCTAATCTCCACGCAATTGGAGAACTAAATCTCGTTGTTGTTTGAGGGGGGAGTGGTGGTCCTTGAGTTAATTGTGCTTAAATTTTTCTATTTATTTTATTCTGGAAATTTCAATAGTACTGAAATGGTTTTGGTGTATGTTTCACCCAACTTTCATTGTTATTGATTTCTTCTTCCAGTTTAAAAATTTTCCTCTCCATCATCATAATATTGTATACAGGGTGGAGTAGCATTGTGGTGATGATGTGAGTGAGTATTATCTTGCATTCGAAGGGTCAGTGAAGGATAATAACAATTCATGGGAAGGTGTTGAGTGATAGGGTTGATCTCAATAGTGAGTAGAGTATTGCGAATAAATATTTTTATAGAACAATAATTTTATCACCATGATCTCCCAAGAACGACAACGATTCTTTACTAACTTATTTGTGTCTTATTTATTTACTTTGTGTTTTTAATTTTATTATTAATATATTTTATATTTTAATTATTTTCAGAATCAAACCCCCATTTATATTAGTATATAAGCAGTTTTATATTAGTTAGGCTATAAGCACTGATAATAGAAATTCAGTGTGTTGTGAGCGGCCTCTTCAAGATCGACCCTAGGTTGTGCCACTATGGTACACTCTTAGGTAATAATAATTTATTGGTGAGGTATCTACGGAAAACCCCTCTCATCAATTTGGCTTCATTTCTAGGGAGACCAAGGTGAAGGCCAATAACTATGTTTCTGATGGGTTTCTCTAGCCGTTGAATGTTCATCAGTGAAAGTGGGAGGACATATCGATGGAAATTTCTACTAGTTTACCTTGAGATCAGGGATTATTTGATGATATATGGTTGATAGTGAACATTTTATGAAATCATCCCACTTATAGTAGTTAAGGAGTCAAGATCAATGGATGTTTTTTCATGGTAGTATCTGGAGGAGGTGGAGAGACTCCATGGAGTCTTGAGGATTATCATCTCTGATCATGATCCTCATTTTAACTATTGGGTGTGGAGAGGTCTCTATAATTATTTTTTCTCTTAGTTATGCCTTAGAATTATTTTTCATGTATATATGGATAGTCAGACATAGTAGACTATCCAGACTCCTGAGGACATGTTTAATTCTTATGAATTAGATTTTGGAGGTTTGTGGATGAGATACCTATATTTGGTCGAGTTTTCTAAAATAATTTTTTTAACTCCACCATTGGTATGTCATCATTTGATATTTTTTACAACCTAACTTTATGTTCTCTATTTCTCTAGACTGGGGTTAGATAGTCAACAATTATTGGTCTAGAGTTAGTGCAAAACATGACAAAGATGGTTTAGGTTATTTTTGAAAGGATAAAAGTAGTACAGGATCATCATAAGTACTATGCTAATCATAGGAGGAGACTTCTGGAGTTTAATTTTGGAGATCATATGTTTTTAATGGTGACTTCTCATCATGGTCAGAAAAGGTTTGGCTGTGAGATTAATATTTCTCCCTAGTTTGTTGGTCATTTAGAGGTGTTGGATCATGTTGGAGCCATGGAATATTGGATAGAACTTCCCCCATAGAAGATATAGATACATGATGTATTCAATGTGTTATAGCTTCTCTATCACCTTTATGATGATTCCCACATCATTTATCAGGGTGAGATAAATGTTTGTGATGATAATACCTTCGAGGAGTGTCCTGTGGAGATTTAGGACTTCCAAGAGAAGGTGTTTCATGAGTGTGATTTTCCCTTGGTTCATGTATTATGGTGGCATGATATTGTAGAGGAGAGTACCTGGGAAGTTGAGTTACAAATATGAATATAGCACCTGAGATTTTTTTTGTTTAGTTATTCTCTTGCAACACTGTTCATTTTTTTGAAGTTGAAATTTTTTGGTTTATGATAGGGTTTCCTCTCACTATTTTTTAGTGAATTTGCACTCATTTGAGAGGAATATACCTCAGTAGAGTGTTTAAGAGATAGTTTTTTATGATGTGTGGTTTTTCACTTGTTTCCTATGAGTGAGGTAGTTGAACCCCTATGGGGGTGAGATTCTTTAGAGGTATCTCGTGGGTTGGTTTTTCAGACAACCCTTTTTTCTTATTTTCTCTTTGGGTTTGGTTTTAAATTCTTGAGGATGATAATATATTGAGAGGAATCTAATTTAAGGGCCCAAAATCTAGTAGCCATTTATATTGTGATTTCAAGGCATTGGAGTTTCCGAGAGGAGTCTAGAGAAGGAACCATGGGAGTTGAGCTAAAATATCGTATTGAAAATATTATGCATCGTAGAGCCTTAGGATATTCCATAAGGGTGTCCGTTGTGGTGTAGTGGGGTTGTTTGCAGCATAGGAACTTATAGGTAGGAGATTCAGAGCCACTTCTATTTTTGGCATGGCTGTATCATGGAGGAAGGTTATAGTGAAACCTGGTTGGGTTGCTATGTCATAGAGTAAGGTTGTGATGTAGGCTATATGTCTTCTACAGTGTGGAGAGGATGAATATGGTGTAGTTCTTCGAGGGGTGTTCTATCAGTTTTAGGGTAGATTCTCCATAGGGGTTATATTATAGAATATCCTCCCTTTTAGCGAATGGGTTATATGGTGTGGTGTCTTGCATGAAATCAAAGTCCTTCTCCCCCTTTTATAGAATATATGACATGTAGGGAACCGTATTCCTCAAACATGCCCTGACCAGGCAGGCTGTGACATAGTCCCTTGGATTGTACTGTATTCCTCCCTATGTCAATCATTTTCACTATGTGGTATAAGAGGTCGTGTTGTGGTATTTAGTTTTTAAGTTGGCCTATAAATACCCCAAGATCCTTTGAACCTACTTTTCTCTCAATTTTCTCCCCAAAACCCTAGGATCCCAAAATTTATTTTTAAGTCCTTTGAATCCCCTTTCGATTGGATTTAATCCCCAGATTCCTATGTTTGATTCATTGTGATATAAGTTGATTTATTACTCTTTTTCTATGGTTTATTACTCATTCAATATTTTTTCCACCCATTATTTCTTTCCATTCTATGGTGTTTGATATCCATTGATTTAATGAAGTTTATTTTGATGTTTTTTAGAATGATTGTCGTGTGAGGTTCTTGGAGGGGAATATATTTCATTTTGGGAGTGGTGATTATATATCCTCATTATTTTTTTGTTCTCGCATGAAGAACATTGATTCCTTGAGGTAGGGGATTCATTTCTTCTCCTTTTTATTTACACGGAATCATAAAATTATCATGATTTAGCTTTTTTTAGTGGTGGTGGAATTAAACTTAATAAAGTATAAACCAAATTAATGAAATGTAATTATTTATGGTTAGAGATCGTATATTATTCCACTATTATGATGGTTTTCCTCTTGAATTACTATATAGTGTAATATATATGATATGATTTGTTTAGCATATTGGTTATACTTGGATTAACACGTGTAATTTGATGAAATTTTTAAAGAATGTAAATTTTTAAATGTTTTGGTTGGATAAATAACTTAAGAGGCATGTTTAATGAATCATTAGATTCTTGTAATTTTATAGAAATAAAATCGATGCTAGGTGCATGTTTAATTGAAGTTATTATTATATGTATTAATGGAGTTGGTTAAAGAACCTGAAGCTATAATTATTATTGTGGATAATAATAAAGCAATATGTTAAATGAGAATTGTTCATCTCACAGTTGTTGAAACTATATTTTATGATTAATATCATGTTTTAATAATTTTATAGCTTGGCACAGCTGATGCATTAGGTTACCCAAAGTTATAACCTATAATAAATGAATCAGTTAATTCAATATGAAATAAAATATTTTGTTTGATAAAGATAAATGTTTGGGGATGAGTGAGATTGTTTTATAATAAGGTCTGAATGTCTTGTGTTTGGGGTTGAGTGATCCTATTTTCATGTGAAGGATAAATATTTTGTTTTAGGGCCTAGTTTCCTTATTAAACTTGATGGTTGTTTACTTCCTTCTATGTTACTCTGGATGTGATCCTTGTTATATGATATGATGTGATCCTAGAATAACTGATGAGATATGGGAAGGGAGTCCCGAGTTTGTGGTATCAATTGATTCCTATGATGGAGATATGCATAGTGATATGCATGAGGGTTTCGGGGATGACATTGGAGTTGATAGAATTGGTTAAAGCTAATATTATCCATTGTTGTGATTAAATCTAGGATGATTTATTGTTGATGATCTGTTTAAATGTTCCAAATGGTTAAGTTAATTGTTTATTTTCATTTCTTTCCCCACTGCTTGAGGCAGCTATATATTCTTGGTTATGCATCTATTTTTGATAGCTTATGATGCTTCCTAGAGTACATGGAATTAAAAAATGATAAGTAAATGATTTATGTTTTAACCCATGGGGTTGGTGTTTATTGGTATTATGAATAGTTGTGGATAATTGTGAGAACCACAAACTCAACTGGATTATGCCTAAAGGAAATATACTTCACTTTGATGGTTAATGAAAAGTAATTTTCAAAATAATGTTAATTAATAGATAATTAATTAATTATCAAGAAGTGAAATTTTAAAATGAAAAATGAATTTAATGTAAGTATTCTTAATTATTGTGTGCTTATATGATATCTAGCTCTTAGTAGTGGCAACCGAGTGTCCATGAAATGATAGATGTAGTTAAGCCTCAGACTATGTTAATTCCCATAGTGTGGTTTTGATCTATATTATATCCTATATGTTTTATGATTTCATATGCTACCCTACCCTTTTAGGTAGGGATATTGACACCCAGTGGAATCTGGGAGGGTGTTTTTCCCAATATCTAGGTTAGCGAGGGACATATGACTGACTAACCGCTTTGGCCCCACTCTCTTCTCTTGGTAGTACTATGTGATGGTATGCATGGTGGTTATATTTCCCATATATGTGTGTAGAGGGCCTTCATGATTTGTGGTTATTTCACACACATATATCTCCAAATATAGTATCCTAAGGATTATTATTGGTATTATGTGTATAGTTTGACCCAATATGCAAGCTATGGTTACTCCTAGAAACTACTTAGTTACTATATGGAGATGTGTATGGGATGATGAGAGGATGTGATGCATGAGGTGCATGCTATGATACTTAGCCCAAATGTATTTGGGATGAATTATTTTTGAGAGATATGGATCAAGATATACGATGTTGGGACATAGTAGAAAACTAGTGGGGAAGCGGTAGCGGGGAACCATTGTTTTATTACTATAATATATGGTCTCTTGTAAGTGATACTTGGTGATAGATAACCATGGTGAGGCTGGGAACTTACTATACCTATTTAAGTGATGAGTTAGTTACACTTGTTGTTCACTAGGATTTTGTATGTTTTCTTTATCTTTTTCATGAGAGGATCCACGGAGGATCCTACTAAGTATACCTATTATGCTCAACCAATGTATATATAAATTGTTTTTCAGTTCAACATATTGGGATGGATATTACTATCTCATGGTTGGTTATGAGCTGTTTGGGATTAATGGTCACCGTCGAGTTTATTATTGGTAATTTTAGTTTTACTTTCTAGTTGTTTTAGTCTTGTATGGAATTAAATATATGTACTTAGGATCTATTTTATCTTTATCTAAGAATGATTTGATTGGTTTACTTGTCTTATCTCTCTCTTCATCATGTTCTCTTAGAGGGTAATGCCTCCCATTTGTATGTTTATCATACCCTTGGTGATTGTCTCCAACCCATGGCCTATTAGAGGTAGGATTCAAGCGGTCACCATCTCCCTTATCTCATTTCCATCCCATGAGGGGTACCTTTTAGGGAAGGGGGTCATGAAAACATACCTCCAACAATAACAGCATGACCCAATTAAACAAAGTTAGCATAATTCTGCATGTGACCTCACCATCATGAGTCAATATGCATGTCAAATCACAAAAAAAAAATCAATACATGTGACCAAAAGCACAACACAATGATAATCACAATAAATCATCCACAAAAACCGCTTTTAGCCTTAAATTACATCATCCAAACTCTATACTAACATTCAAATTTCCTTGATTAACCACATCAATGAACCCCTATCAAGTCACATAACCCAAATACTTTACCACAACCTTATAATCACATAACTCCTCACATCCCTCCAATTCCAACATACCAACAATAATTACCCTATATTAAAATAATAATTAAATAACCTTTGAAATAAAAATCCCTATATCCTTACCTAATGGTATCGAATCAAACATAAAATAATTCCCCCATTTTATTAGTCCTTATTCCATTTCATATTCATAGTGATTATTTAATACAATTTACTTGAAGGATATATTCACTAAAGTCTATGTATATTTGATGCATGTTGGATATATTATATTATATGATATGTGGATATTATAGTAAAAAACATGAATAATTATAAATCACATCATATTCTTTGGCCATTGAATATTGTAGAGTGTAATTAAAATGACCCAGATCTTTACCATTGGTTATTTTTCATATTTTAGGTGTTGGAGGTGTCAGGAGAAGGATAAAGGAGTGGAAGTGCTATTGGAGTTAAGATTTCAACTGGGAGAAGTGTGTTATGGTGTAGACCTAGGTTTCATGATGTGGATGGATATCTGGATGAAAGGGTGGTTTTTTAGTTTGGTGTGTCACATCATAAATGGTTGAGTCTTGGAATGAGGGATTTTGAGGGGAGTTTTTGGAAAAGTTAAAGACTCTTACATTCCAAAGGAACTTATACGCATGATTTTTTTACTCTTACATCTATATTTGAAATTATACATACTTTTATATATAGAAAATTGACTTTTAAATAAACATGTGTGTGTCATACCTACTAATATAGTATAGTATAAACACTTGAACCAGATAATAAACACTAGTAAAACTTTATTATTAAGTTGAAGAATTAAATTTAAAGAATAAAAATGGTCATAATATGATTTTTGGAAATTTTTATTGTTAAGAATTATCATCATTGGTAATGTATCCATTTTAAATTAAAAGATAAAATTAGTGTATACTAATGGAAATGATAAGAGCTAATTGATATAGAAGAGAGAAACAATAGCCTCAATAACTAGTATTATCCCTTATAAATCTCATTTATCAGATTTTAGTAGGGAGGGGAATTCTTGGGGCTCACCCTTGACTAAGGTCACGCAGAAATTCAACAATTAAGGCTCAAGAAAAATCATCTATGGGAGAATTTCAAGTTAGTGTAAATCACCATTGGATCAATTTTGGATTAACCACCCCCTGAAAGTGTCACCATTGGACACCTTACCTTGAGGGATTATGTTGGTGTGATAAGAGGTTATGTATCTAGGAGACATATAGTATTAGAGTGTAAATTATTTTATAAATGAAATGGTGTTTACCTCAATACCAAAATTTTTTAATGTGCATATGAATTTTATTCTATATTTGAAATCAATGGGTTGACATGAGCTAAGGGTAAAATTTAGTACTTTTTTGGGTAAAAATAATAAAATAATATTTGGTTATCTTAATAAAAAAATAAAAGTAATTTATATTAAAGTGTTACATATGATAAAATAAATGTTTTATATAAATACAAAAAATATTTTTTTTGAAAAATATTCATATCATTAAAATACATTTTTATGATAAATTTTAATAAAATATTATAAAATTGTTTTAAGAAACAACATATATTTATATAAAAATGATAATATAAATTTATAAATCCATAAGTAAATTTTCAAAGGGATGGAAAATTGATTGTGTTATAAAAATTAGTATTTTTCAAATAAACAAGTATTTTATTTAAAAATTTAATTTATCCACACATTCTAAGCTCATTGACTCACCCAAAATCTACCAAAATCTCTCCCAATCCTCTTTACCATGTCCCAAAGGTTTTTATATCACCAAAGGACCAATCAAAGAAGGCTTAATGTGTGATCTAAATTAGGATATTCAAAGGAGTAATTCACTACTACTAATAAGACTTTTATCATCGATTAAAATTGATTTGATCAATGATAAAAAAGTTTTAATGTTTCAAAATCCTTTAAAATATAGTTTCTTTTATTTTCACTCAAACAACACTGATAAAACTCAAAAAAATATTTTTTAAAAGCATTATATGCTCATAAATCACATTCAGGCCATCAAAAATTTCCCCCCTTTTATTAACATTATTTGAAGGTAATATCAGTGCTTGTTCCATAATCAAAATACCAAACTCCCTGCCTAGACACATGTCTATGAGGATTTGAACCTAATACCTCCTTGTGTAGGGTGAATTCCCTTACCACTTCTCAATTCAATTTTCATTATCATTTTATGATATATATATATATATATTTACTTGTATCTTTTTTATTTATATATTTATTCATATAATTGTACATATTTATATATATATTTATATTTTTACATATATATTTTTATAATGTATTTATAAAATTTACATTCATTGTAAATATATTTATGTGTGTGTATTTGTATTTATATGTATGTGTGTGTGTGTATTTTCATAGTTGTGTGTGTGTGTGTGTAAATATATATCAATGTATATATTTTTTAATATATATTTTTTGCAATGTATAAAGATACACACACATATAGACAAAAACACACACTCTCATACACACATGCACACAAAAAAAGCACACTTACCACTAGATTAGAGGATTTTAATTGTTATATATTGATATATATGTATATATATTCTGAAATATACACTTATTTTAACATATATATTAATATTTATTTACATATATTAGAATATATACATAAATATATATTTGTTTTTTAATATACACACACATACTTATATATAAACATTATATATATATATATATATTTGTATTGGTATATATATATTTATAAATTTTTATAAGGTATATAACCTGGATAAATTTTTATTTTAAATAAAATGGAGAATAAATATTTATTTTCAAATGGTTTGTATATTTTAAAATATATATTTTCAAGTAAATATGATTAAATATTTATTTATATAATTAAATTTTTATATGTAAATATATGAAAATATCTATGTGTTTATATATATATATATATTAATTTATAAATACACTATAATATGAAAAAAATTAAAATTTCAACACCATAATATCCAAATTAATGTAAGTCTAGGTAATGAATCTAGTATCCACTAGAAAAAGACAAGAAAACCCAATTAAATAAATCTAAAATTCCATCAAATGTTCAAATATCAGGATATCCAAACTAAAAAATCTGTTTTGGAGGCCTTCCTAGCCTTTTTTCTAAAAATAATGTACAAGGTAATTATATACTAAATGGAATAAATATCTTCACAATCTTCGATTTGACAGCTCATGTAGCCCAAACATACATTCAGATCAAAAGTTATAGACATTTGGAGTTCAAGTCATGTTTTCAACTTATCATAAGATATTAATTAATTAATTAATTTTTTCTATCACCATGAAGTTATTAAAGTCTATTAATCAATACTAATTAGTAATTTTTTCATTAATATTAAATTTTAATTATTTTATAAATAATTTTCATTGAATCTATTATATATTAAGTGTAAATACATATTTAGTATTATATAAATCATATTTAATAAAATATATTATATCAATATCAATATCAATATAATTGTATACTACAATATTACAGTTAATAATATATGAAGTGTTTCTTATAAACTATATCTTTAATCAGCACTAAAAAAATTCTTTAGCATTTTCAAAGGGAAAAACTTTATCAACACTCAAAAAACACTGATAATTTTCCCCTTTATTAGTAATTTAGTTTTCACTTATAAAAGTACCTACTTTATCAGTTCTTTTTTAGCTCTTATAAATGACATCACTGAATATTACAAAATTTGTAGTAGTGACTGTCTCAATCGACTTCTTTAAAATTTCTTTCTTCTTATACCTACTATAAACCTATTAAATATATAATGATATAATGAAATCAATATAAAATGTATACTGAATTTTACTATATAAATAGGATATCAATTATCCCGCTCCCTCCCTCCCTTCAATTCTAAAATGAATTCATCACCCATATTATGGATGTTTCACTGCCTCCATGGTGTTTCATTTTCCATTATATCTTTCAATTGTTGGATTTAAAAATATATTCAATGAATAAATACAATATTTATAACATGATTTAAATTATATAAAGACCAATTAGGTTTTATATTAATGATAATAACAAATAATTACCATAATGATTCTAACCATAAAAAATAATGTCGATATACCTTTATTAGTTTGAATTTATTTTGTACAACCCATCAAGATATATAACTTTTGTGATACTAGAATGATAAATAATATATAACTCCATAATTATGAATATTATTGAACTATTTGAAAATACCTTTGACCATGTCAAAATACTGAAGTAGTTTTAGAGAAGTTTACCAAACAACCTCAAATGACCGATGCAAGGAAACAATTATGTAATAAATGAAATACATATAATAAATGAACTTTAAAAAATTAAATATAATTTAAATAGGTACTGAAAAAATATTTAATAAACTCAATTTGGTTACCTAGGGAGTTAGATATACGTACTAAGTGATTCAGGACCTAAGTTAAGAGAACTTCTGAGCCACCCTCTTCTATTTTGGGTTATGATTTCTCTCTCAAAATGTCACTTTATCTCTCTATTTTTCTCATGTATTTATTTTATATTATATAGATATTTTAATCACATATATATAGTTTAAATTAAATTTATTTTATGGGTATATTCAAGATTTTGAGATTCTATTCTTCATTCTTTCTTTTAAGTAAACCTGATAAAAAATAAACTTCTATATTTCTTATTTCATATCATGATTCACTCTATAAAAAGTTTATAATTTTAAATATTCTCTAAGAAAACTCATTATTTTATGAAAAACTATTCTAGTTTCATTATGGTCTTAAATTCAATGTTCTTATCTTCTTTAAATATTATTTACTCCTTTATTAAAATACTATTTATGAGGTTCCTTCTTATACCTAATTATCCAAAGTTTTCTTATGAATTTTACTCATTTTAATTCCATATTTAAGGCCTATGATTATTTATCCAAATACGAACATCCAAAAATCATTAATTACTTTTTCTCTTGTGAATATTCATGATAGATCTTTTTTTATGCTTTGAGACAAGAATATATAACCCATTTTCTTTCCATGGAGTTTTATTATGCTTATGCCTTATATATGATTTTCTAACATGAAAAACATATTCATGCACCTACTATGATTTGATGGGTGTGACTGAAATTATACACCCCCAATTCACTGAGTAATGTTTTCATCTCATGATATACCATGCATGGTGTATGAGCAGTTGGCCTAACACACTATGTTATGATGTCTTGGCAGTGAGCCTTGAATTATTCTTATGATGTCATGTTTTTTGTTATTTCCACATGTTTATAATGTTGGGATATTATGATATTATTTATAAATATCCTAAGTGTGTATTTTTTTTTCAATATGGAACACTATCATTATGATAGAGTTATAAATATGTGTTTGGATGAGATGAGGTGTTGTGATAATATGTGTTGAAGAAAAATTCAATGTATGTTGATGTAATGCTTGATAAAGCATTAATGTAATTCCATAATTTTATTGAGGTGCTTCCATGATTAGTGAAACTATAAAATTTTGAGGCTACTATCTTGAAGTGTTCATTTTTAGAACATTCAATAAAATGTGGTCATTCTTTATAAGAAATCCAAATTTATTTGTAATGATTGTGGAGTAGGTTTTAGCTTCATAAAACACATTCTGATGAATTTTAGAGTAGATTTTTTTTCAATAGTAAACATATTGAAGTGAGATAAAAAATAAAAATATTGAAGATTTCATCCTTTCTTCAACTAGGATGAATATTTTGTGAGGAATAAAAAATAAAGAAACCATCCTTTAATTGGATGAAGAAATATTTGATGAAGGGAATGAATTGAGTTTTAATGAAGGTGGATTTTATGATGAGGGATTGAAATTTATATATGGATTTAGAGTTATTGTATGGTATTTTTTTGAGAATTTACTAACTATTTTTATAAGGGTTACTAAAAAATAGGCCCAAATTAGGACAATGATTGGAGCTAGCCCAAGCATCCATAGAGTATGAGCATTGGGTGATCTAGCACATGGATGGGGTGAATGAGAGTGAACATAGGTGTACACAGATAAGAGGTGCAAGATACATTGTGAAATGGGGAGGTGTAGTGTATGAGGGGCATGTGTGAGTGTGTACAGGGGCTGAACCTAATGTTATGGCTAAGTGGTTTGAGGAGCGGGTGACCTTATTAAGTGCAATAAATCCCTTGGAAATTATGATGTGGGATGAACATGATGTGTGATACTATTACTATTCCTATTAAAGAAACAATATGTGATGAGAAATATACGCTATGTGATGATTATGTGATGTGCATGGGAATAATTCTACGTACTATATGAGAAACATATAATGGTGAGGTAAAAGCATTTTTGAAAATCACACAGTTGAGAAGTATATGCAATACTTATGGTTTCATAAAGAATCTAAGTTATGAGAACATTGAGGAAACTGATACACCAGTGTACCAAGGAGATATAAGTGATTAAATCCAAAATATCTTTGTAGGAGATGAGTTAAATGTTCAAGTATTTAGTGAGTTGGTAAGATTTAGATAGTAAAAATATTTGATAGAGTGAGAAATCCATATGTTAATGTTTTTAAGTTGACCTGGAATATTGACATGAATTTATACATGAGCAGACCAGATCCTATATGATTATATAGTATGATCATTCTTATTTGGTGCAAAAGAAACCATAAACTATGGGATATATTTCTATTTGTAGAGAAATAATAAAGAGAAGTCTGATTATGGTGTATAACCATTCAAAGAGAAGAGAATATGGTTACGATTTCTAATCAACTAAGGTAGAAGAGTTGGTTATTGGGGCGTAGAATTTTTATCAACTAGAGGATTGAATACTAGGGTGTATAAATAGTTTCTACCTAATCCATTATAATTGATGATATGATTATAGTGAAGAATCCATGTTGGGGTGTCTAACCAATATAGAAAGGAGTAGATATGTCACACCCCAATTTCTGTTTTAGGTATGTATATTTATTTATTTTGACCATATTTTTTTCACCCTTATTGGGTTGATTTGAGTGATTTTTGGGAATTTTTAGAGGTTTTTGGGTATGTAAACAGTTGGCACATGGTTATGCCAAAACATGCATCATTCCCAGGAAACTGTGCAACCTATGGTTTGGGTAAGTGGTGTTTCACATGGTTGGAACATATTTAGAAAAAAACGTGAACAAACCATGTGACTTTCCCCAGTGGATATAAATGGGCACACGGTTGGCACACTGTTTATTAAACCGGGTGAACAAACCATGCGACATGAAATAATTAATCTAAAAATTGATTTCTAAACCCCATACTCCTCACAATTATCTCATTATTCCTCTTAAAACCGAGGATCTCAACTTTAGGGGTTCCAATTAAAGTTTTTTGAGATATTAACTCTTCTATAGATAGATTCTGATATATCTTGGTGTGTTGGATCTAAGAAACATGAGGTAAGTGCCCATTATTTGTTATTATTCATATTTATTTTATATATCCTCTCCTTTTCTTTAAAGGAACTATATATCAATGATTTTATATACATATATATGTGTTGTGTCATGGTATAATGGGGTTTCTTATGGATCCTTTGTAAGAGAGGAAGGTAGAGATGAATCTACCTAGATCTCTATGTGCTTCCTTGGGAATTGTCTTGGTAAGTGGTTTCTCTTGTCTCCATTGATCTAGAGTTTTTTGAATACAAGTGTCATGATATTGGTGTCATGGTTTAATATTATCCTTTGCTTCTTAGGATCATTCATCCCTATTATAATGTTTATTCCTTTCATTGTTGTAGATAAAAAGTGTTTTATGTGGGCAATTTCATGAAAAGTCATGGTTCATAAACCATTCTTTCTTGTTTGTTTTAAATTTATTTTTCTATTTTTTTAAAGTTATAGTTTATGATCTATGATTATTTAAACGTGATAATTTTGTATTATTTCATAAAATTGATCCCCCTTTTGTATAGAAAATGGAAATTTATTTCAAAGCATGTTTTATTATAAATTTGGGTAGTTTGATTTTTGATGTTTGATATTACCTCAAAATGATTTTAACCATGAAAATGAAATCCTCCAAGTGTGGTAAATTTGTGAAATTGGAAGCCTCCACATTTGGGATATGGAACATGGGAACCTGAGGTAATTAGGAGGGGGATATATTAGGACAAACACACTAGTATGGTTTGTAACTACCTATTATAGACATATACTACAAATATAATTAAACTTTGTTATGATAGGGGATTACTTGTTGGGGGTGTTATCATATCCCTAGGCTCATGTTCAAGGGATTTTCATACACTTGGTCATTTTATCATCAAGGTGTGAGGATTCAAGATAACCCAAACCTAAATTATCCTAAGACTAATTTGTATGGTGTTCCTTTTGGACCGGTTGTCTATAAATGATTTAAAAAATGGTTTATTTTGAAATTTATTTGAAAATGGTTTGTTTATGCATGATTTATAAACTATTACAAAAAGGGTGGATTTCCATGATTTATTGAAAACTGTGTAAAACTATATATCATGCCTTGTATTTCTTTAAATGAACATAATTAATTTTTTTATAAAGACCACTCATGGAACATTTGGTGGGATCCTACTGGGCTTGTCTACTCACACCTAGTATATACCTTTGGGTGTGTGTATATCTTATTTTAACTAACATAGGTAAATTCAAGGTGCTATGTAATAACCCATACATTTTAAATGACAATTTTTTCATAAATAAATGTGTGTTATATTATATTATATAAGTATTAAAAACATAGAGCACATAGAGATAAAAAACACTTTAATTAATTAATAAAAACATTACATTGGTTAATTAATAAACACATTAAAATTCCAATTATTACAAGGGGACAAAAAAATAAATAGAAAAACTAAAATGGAAAAATATAGATCACCCCAATATGATAGAATCATCCCTCCCATGAATAACACTATAGAAAAGAAACAAAATATTAGTAAACCAATCAACATTATAGAAAATGGAAATATAGAACCTTGAGAGGAATTATAGTTAATATTGAGTGAAATATTTAAGTGTTACTTATAGGAGGTAATGTGACTATTGGAATAATAATATGATAGCTGGAATAGTAACCTGGCCATTGGGAATAGTAACCTGATAATTGAAATAGTAATTTAACATGAAAATAGTAAATTGTGATATAAAAAATATTTATCATGATTAATTTAATTATATATATATATATATATATATATTATAATACAATAAATAAAAAAATATCATGATTAAAAAACTCAAAGAAAATATAAGCATATTTTTAATAAAAAATATTTCAAATTATATTGTAAAAATCATAAATTTTATATTAAAAATTAAAATTACATTTTTTATAAATTTATTTTTATAAAAATAATATAATTTTTGAAATCATCACATTGAAATTTTCCAAGGGTGATTTTTTGGTAATTTTTTGAAATACTTCAATTTTTAGGTGAATAGTAAAATACCGTTTTTCATGTAACCGTTGTTTATTAAATTACATAATTCATGATGTAATAATTAACTAAAAATTTCTATAACTTTAGGTTCAACCAAAATATATTTAATTACATAAATGAGTTATTAAAATAAAATAAACTTTATTTTCAAACCAAAAAATTACTTTCGAAATTCTAAAATTTAAAGTATTAAATTAAAATAATATTTTCTCATTTTCCACCTTTTATTTTAATTAAACTAACTAATTATAATTATAAAGTGATTAAAAGTATTAAAATATTCTTATTTGGTTAAAATATGGTTTATAATCTAAAAAATATTACCATTACAAGGTTTACCTTGGATATAGTATTTTATTTAATATTTTATTCTAAAAATACCCCTCTCCTCAAGTATAAATAACCCTTCTCCCTCACATTTTAAAACCACTCTTACCACACTTCATTTTGGAGTAAACCAACTCCAAACATTAAGGTATTTTTAGCGTCTTTCAAGAGATGCTACACCGAGGAAGGAGTAAGTTTCTACTAACTCTCTTATCCTTTTCTTCTTCCCTTTATTTTTTCCCAATTCCTTTCAAAAAAAATCTTATAAAATTAATTAGGAATTATTTTAACATTATATTAATGATATTAAACTACTAAAAGTATCATATTTATGGCATATATAAATTTCAAACTTCCCTTTCCTACTCTTTTGACAATGTCCCATCAACTATTGGTTGACCACCAACAAGGACATTGACAATCCTTTTATTATCACAAAACCCATTAATGGTTACTATAAATAATTTATGATATGTTTATGTATAAATATATGTATTTTATTCTTATTTAGTTAATTTCACTAATGCATAAATAACCTTGAACAAAAATAGAAACATCGAAACAAAATGGGAAAATTTTATGAAAACATGATATCAAAACAATTCATGTTTAAAATGTAGTGTATAAAATAGAATAAAAAAATTATAATGGTTATACAATGGAAAAAATTAACATAACTCACTTCTGAAACTATTTTTTAATAATTCTAAGTTTATTATTCAGGAGGTAGAAAAGCGATGAAATAAAGTGGGATTTACGTTAAGGGGATTCTCAAACCCAACTCCTATTCTTTAGGTTATATTTCTTTCATGATATCTTTAGTATGAGTATTCCTATAATATTCCATAAAAATTATTTCACTATTATTATATTTTATTTTTAGGGATATACATGTTTCTAACTTTATTTTTAAGCTTAATATAAAGATTTTTCAAAAATAATTTTCTTTCCAAAAGACACCTTTTAATCCTCTTGAGTTGTTTCTCATTCAATCAAGAATGATGATTTTTATGAAAAATATTTAGGAACCCAAATTTTATTCATGAAATTATTATTCATGAAATCCTTATGAAACCCATTCCTTTCCATGGGTTATTTAATGATTACAATTGTTATACGTTCTAAGTGGCATGCATGATTATGTAAATATTATGATGTGACAAGTGGGCCCAAAATTATATTGTCCTACAATGCATTGGGTAATGTGATGTATCTAATGATATAATTTTAATTATGTGTGAACATGATTCTATATTTTTAACAATGATGATGTTATGATTATGCACATATGTTATGCATGAACATGATGCTAGCTTTGTTCACAACTATATGTGGTATTTAACCACAATGACATTATGTTTCATTTTTATGCATTGACATATTACATTGATTTATCAAATGTTTCATTAATTTTGTTGATGATGATTCTATGATTATTATATGATGATGATGATTATGCTCACCCATATTCTATTGATTCAGATCTCTTTTTTCTGCTATGTAATTCTTTCCTTTATCGGGATTTTACCTCACCCCTTTTATTTGATGTATATCCCAATACTAAAAATTACACCTATCCCAATGGTTTGAAACCATTTGGATAGGGTATCCCAATGGTTTAAAAAACCATTGTCATGATGGCCATTGCAATAGTCCAATACCAACGGTTCTATAGGAACCATTGGTATAGATTGTCTGAAGTTAATATATGCCAACGGTTTCAATAAAACTGTTGGGATATATATATACTAATGGTTCAAGAACCATTGGTATACATTCTATACAATATATAATCTATTCCAATGGTTTCATATAAACCATTGGGATATATGTATACCAACAATTCAATAACCATTGGCATACACTCTCTAGTATATAATCTATTGCAATGGTTTATGAAACTGTTGGAATAGATATATACCAATGGTTTAATAACTGTTGGTATATCCTCTTCACCCAGAAACTAGTAGTGTACCCTCTTCACCTAGAAACTAACAGAGTACCCATCATCCTCTTGACTTCCAGAACCTATACACATGAATTCCAGAACCTGTAAACATGATAGTTCTCTTCCAATCTTCCAGAACCTATAAACATGAGTGAAACTGTAAACATGATAGATTTGAATTAGTGCATTTAAGGGATATGTGTTTTGGGAATAAAACCCACCATTTAAATGAAAAGCCTATAACTTATAGGGATGTTCATGAATGATGGTTTTTTGTCCATCCATGTATGGAATTCAGTAATGAGGATGGGTTCATCCATTTAACCAATTTATATTTATGAAATTTCTTATAGATTGTATTTACTAATTTATGAAAATAAAAAAGGAAAGGGGTGTCCAAGGGGTGGGTGGGGGGGGGGGGGTTTCAAAGGGGGTAGGGGTTTTACAGGGGGGTTGTCCAAGGGGGTAGGGGTGTCTAGGGGGGTGGGGGTGTCCAGGGGGGGTGTCCAGGGGGCAGGGTAGTGTCCAGGGGGGTGGGTGGGTGGGGGGGGGGCTGTCCAGGGGGGTGTCCAAGGGGGTGTCTAGGAGGTGGGTGGTTTCTAGGGGTGGGGTGGGGGTGTCCAGGGGGTTGTGGGTTCTATCCAAGGGGGTAGGGGGTGTCTAGGGGGTGGGGGTGTCTAGGGGGGGTGGGGTGTCCAGGGGGTGGGGTGGTGTCCAGGGGGGGCGGGGGGCTATCCAGGGGATTGGGGGGGGGGGATATCTAAGGGGGTGTTTAGAGGGGTGGGGTGGGGGTGTTCAGGGGTTGGGGGGTGTCCAGGGGGTGGCGGTGTTTAGGGGGTGGGGTGTCTAGGGAGTTTAGGGGTCTTACCATAGGGGTAAGAGGTGTCCAGGGGGTTGGGGGTGTCCGGGGGGGGGGGGGGGGAGGCTGTCCAGTGGGGTGGTGGTGGGGATGTCCAAGGGGGTAGGGGATTCTGGGGGGTGGGGGTGGGTGGGGGGTGTTTATGGAGTGGGGTGGTGTCCAGGGGGTTGGGGGGTGTCTAGGGGGTTGGGGGGGGGGGCTGTCCAAGAGGGTAGGGGGTGTCCAGGGGGTGGGGTGGTGTCTAGTGGGGTGGGGGGCTGTCGACGAGGTTGAGGGGTTGTCTAAGGGGGTAGGGGTGTCCAGGGGGGTGGGGTGGGGGTGTCTAGGAGGTGGGGGGTTTCTAGGGGTGTTGTCTAGTGGGGGGGTGGGGGGGGGGGGTGTCCAGGGGGTTGGTGGGATTTCCAAGGGTGTATGAGGTGTCTAGGGGGTGGGGGTGTCCACGGGAGTGGGGGGGGGGGGGGGGTGTCCAGCGGGTGGGTGGGGGGGGGGTGTCGAAGGGGGTAGGGGTGTCCAGGGGGTGGGGTGGGGGTGTCCTAGTGGTGGGGTGGTGTCCAGGGGGTAAGGGGGCCATCTAGGGGGTTGAGGGGCTGTCCAAGGGGGTAGGGGGTGTCCAGGGGGTGGGGGTGTCTAGGGGGGTGGGGGGGGGGGGGGGGGTTGTGTAGGGGGTCGGGGGGGGGGGGGTGTCCAAGGGGTTAGAGGGTGTCTAGGGGGTGGGGGGTGTCCAGAGGGGGTGGGGGTGTCTAGTGGGTGGGGTGGGGTGGTGTCCAGGGGTTGGGGGGCTATCTGTGGGGGTGGGGGTGGGGGGTTGTCCAGGGGGTGGGGGTGGGGGGGGTGTCCAGGGGGTTGGGGGGTGTCTAAGGTGGGTGGGGGGGGTGTCCATGGGGGTGGGGGTGTCCAGGGGGGCTGTCCAGGAGGTGGGGTGATGTCTAGGGGGTGGGGGGGGGGGGGGGGGGGTCTATCGAGGGGGTTGGGGGGATGTCCAAGGGGGTAGGGGGTGTCCAGGGGGGTGGGGGGTGTCTAGGGGGTGGGGGGGTGTCTAGGGGGTGGGGGGCTGTCCAAGGGGTGTGGGGGCTGTCCAAAGGGGTGGGGGTGTCCAGGGGACTGTGTGTGTGTGTGGGGGGGGGTATCTAGGGGGGTGGGGGTGGGGGGTGTCTAGGGGAGGGGTGAATTAGTCACAAAAAATCATCAAGTAAAGTTTTATTATTTATAGATAAAGAAATAAAGGTAATGTGACCTACCTAATCACACAAATATTCAGGCACAAAAAACCATCAAATATCAAATGTTAGTAATATCAGTAAAAAATGTAACAGATCAATCTATCCCTCATCACCATCACTATCAACACCGTCATCATCAACCTCACCCCCATCCTCATCGTCATCCTTATCATCGTACCCGTCCTCCTCAATGCCCTCCTCCTTGCCCTCTTACTCCACCTCAACCTCCTCCTCGCCCTCCTCCTCCACCTCGGACTCCTCCTCACCCTCCTCCTCCACCTCAGACTCCTCCTCGGCCTCCTCCTCCTCTGACTTGGCCTCCTCCCCACCATCGTCTCGACCAACACTATAACTACCACTTGGTGAACCATATATAAAACATATCGACGACATATATTCATCACAAGTTGTGCTGGCCTCTGGTGGAAGTATTGGACGTAAAACTTCCATCATTTTCATAAATGTTGTGTTTTCCCTAGAAGATTGTTCTTCCATCTCTATGGCCATTTTCAGTCTGTTCTGCCCATGCCTTAACCTGCTGGAACTCGGTGGCACTACAACTCATACTCTTCTAGGGTTCTCATCTCCCAACACCTGATGTAAGTGATCATTTGGCCCAAAATTTTCAGGTTCCTAGGAATCAAGGGCCTCTAAAACAACATGTTACAAATATAAATAGATTATTAAGTTACAAAATAGATATTAAAATTTGAAATCAACAAATTAAAACTTACAATCTACTGCTGAGTTGGTTCATTAACTACACTTCCATCTTTCTTCCTTCAACTCGAGAAAAATAGTTTTGCTCGAGGCACCCATCCTTAAATATTCATTTTTCCCTCTACAATGACATTAAATGTTGGAAAAAATAATTAAAAATAGGTTACCAATAATTTATTTCATAACTAAAATTATATAACAACTTTATCAATCGAATAAATTATAGAGGAAACAATAGAAAGTGTAAGTCTTAAAGAAAAATTATAAACAACTGTCATACCTGCTTCCTCTCATGATTTAGCATCATAGTACATCCTAATGTGTGGAGGTATTTTTTAGCATCAATGTTTTTTTTTTATTTCTTCCAGATGATTCCTAAATAAAATTCAATAATACAAAATATAGTATTAATGCAAAACATGAAATTTTTTATTTAAATACCTCAAATGTGATTAATAACTTAAAATAGATAGTCTTCTAATGAGTAATCATCTACCGATACTGTTCTATCAGACAATCATCAACGACAGAGACCGCCTATAACTTTGTGCCAACTCTAGCATGCCATCAAATATACAACTCATGCTTATAGGATCTCCAAATCTCACATAAATCCTTTAGATGTGCTGGCTATGAACCCTCACCATTGGGGAAATTAAACCGAAGCTGACACCAAAATATTAATTCATATAAATAAAAAAAATAATATATTGCATTAAATATAATATATTTTTTACCCATATATCTTCCCAAGCATTATCCATGAATTTATTTGGAAACTGTCTCCATGAGAGCGGGCTGACAGGAATGATGTCAGAGTATTTGGAAAGCATCGCAAAAAAACTCCAACATTGTTGCACTGTTTTTTCAATAATTTGACCGTCTTCATTGTAGTCCACCATCAACTATGTGCTATGGTTCCACACCGCACGCATGTGTGTACGCCCCTGCCTCAGCCTCCTATCAGAAGATGTATCTTTTATGAAATAAAAACAAATATTTTATCAATACATGTTATAATGAAAATAAATAATGGTATAAAAATTTGTTAGGGTTCTATAAATATACTTGCGGTAGTCTGATCAATGGGCATCGTTAGATCTACAGAAACTAAAGGAACACCCTATACAGGTGGAGTGGATCCCAATGTATGATCTTTAGGGACAGACTCTAGAGGAGCATGAGTATAAGAAGATGGAATATAGAAGCTCAGAGAGAAGGAAGTATAAGTAAAAGTATATGGAACAGATGGCTATCCGAATACTGGATGGGGAGTGGGAATCATCATTGGATATGGTAGAGATGGGCGAGGAGACTCAAATGTAAAGGGTGGTGATAACATGGGAGGCCTAAATATACCATGTGTCCCTAATGACACACCGAGATCATAATGCAGGATAGATGGTATGTCAGTGGGAGGGGCAGGGTCTAATCGGGTATGCCGACCAGATTGCCTAGCTCTCATACCACCCCCCTCATATGAACACCCTGAGTACTAGGACCACTACTAGGATTCTCATCAAATAATTTTCACCTAAGAGGTGGATCCAGCAAAAAATTTTAAAACAAAATTAATCACATGACCTTATATATTATTTAAATATATATATTTGAAATAAAATACTCACTGTAGTCACTAGTGGTGGAACACCCATCTTAGCCATGCGATGATTGTTTTCCATCATATTTTTCCATCACCTCTCTTTAATTGGTTGAATTTACTACATTTGAAAACAAATATGGAAGTAATTAGAAAAGGATAACTAATGTGTAACCCAAAAAACAAAATAAATGAGAGGGAATAGGGGGATTCATGGATAATTTAACTGTCCATTGTTTTAGGTGATCTTGAATAGATATATAATGAATTTAATAAATCATAAAATATGTAATAAATAAATTTAATTTTTGTAGGATGGTTATTTACTAAGTTTCATGAGTATATTAAAATCATGGAACATTGATTTTGTGGCCTTATTTCACTCAACATTAGTCTTCTTTCTCTCAGTATCATGCCATCACATTTTTATTGATATTTCATCAGACATAAAAAGATTCCGGAGTTTGGGGATCAATGGAAAGTTCCACATTACTTTATGTGGCACACGAGATGGTGTTCCATCAGCTGTTGGCTTCCAACAGGATGTGCCACATTTTATAAAATCATTTCATTCAGAAGTTTCCTCCCAGAATAAACTGTAGTCTTTCGGGCAATCATGGATTTTGTTTCTTGAAAATCCAAGTCCCTCAACTAACTCCCATGAAATATAGTGGTTCGAGGGAATATATGCATCATATGGAAGTAATTCCTTCAATAAGTTAAGAATGTAATCGATGGAAATATTAGAAATCCCATACATAGTTTTCCCATGAAATAATCAGATTAAATTTTTTAGCTTTTTCATTTTACCACATTATCGTTATACTAGAGTCGTGGCATCATCATTCAATTTTTTCACCTTGAAAAAATCATCATTTTCATTAGATGCGTCATGTGTGATCACATCGAAGTCTTCTTGGGTTGGAATCCTTTATTTTTCATGATGAAGAATAAATGGAAACAAGTCATATAACAAATTCTCCAATACAATCCTCTCATTTGGATCATTAGCAATTTGAGACTTCATTTTCTCCCCATTGTGATACCACACATAGTAGTTTGCTTGAAAACCATATTTGCTTATGTGGTAGTTTACTTCTTCACAGATCAACCAAGGTCTTCCAACACAATTGTAACATGGGTAGTGTATGTGACCAATATCTGAATCATTATGAAATGAAAAATCTAAAAAGATATCCAAATTGTTTTGAAAATCACTTGAGATCTGATCGGTTTCACACATCCAACTTCTATCCATTCTGTAATTTTTTTATTATAAGTCATTTCTTCAAAATAAATTAAATAAGATTGAAGTTTAATTGAAAATATATTTAAGTAAACAAGAATTTTTCACTTCATATGAAACCATAACTGACACACATTACTCTATATGAGAATCATAATGTAAAAGACAAAAAAATACTATATTTATAACAAAATATCTTTAAAGAACTACACATGAGTGTACAAGATCATGTACACTTGTAGAGAAGAATTATTCAAGAGTTGAGTAAATTTTATATTTTAGTAGATTATTTGAGTGATCACATACACTGCCCAAGGTGGTGGGGGTGTCCAAGGGGGTGGGGGGGGGGTGTCTAGGAGGTGGGGGCTGTCCCAAGGGGTGGGGGGTGTCCAGGGGGTGGGGGGCTATCCGGGGGGTGGGGGGCTGTCCAAGGGGTGGGGGGGGTGTCCAAGGGGGTGGGGATATCTAGGGGGTGGGGGTGTACAGGGGGTGGGGGTTGTCCAGGGGGGTGGGGGTGTCCAGGGGGTGGGGTGGTGTCCAGAGGGGGCTATCTAGGGGGTGAGGGGTGGGGAGGGGGGGGGGGGGGGTTGTCCAGCGGGGGTTGGGCTGTCCAGGGGGTGGGTGGTGTCCAGGGGGTGGGGGGTGTCCAGGAGGTGGGGTGGTTTATAGGGGGTGGGGTGGTGTCTAGGGGGTGGGGGGGGGGGATGTCCAGTGGGGGTTGGGGGTGTCCAGGGGGGTTGGGGGTGTCCAGGGGGTAGGGTGGTGTCCAGGGGGGCTTTCCAAGGGGGTGGGGGTATCCGGGGGGGGGTGTCTAGAGGGTGGGGGATTTCTTGTGGGTGGGGGGTGTCCAGGGGGGGTGGGGGTGTCCAGGGGGTTGGGGTGTCCAGGGGGTGGGGGTATCTAGGGGTTGGGGGAGGGTTGGGGGGTGTTGTCCTAGGAGGTGGGGGTGTCCACCCCCAAACCAGGGTCATAGAATCTAATATCTATCCAATTTTAGCATCACTTCAATCCTATTATAGATGACCTATAAGACTATTGTTGTAAACCATGAATATCATACATATAAATCACAACACACCTAATTGTAAACACACCTCCAAATATCATACGTGGATAAAATTTTATCTTCCACTCTAAATATCATACATGAATTCTAAAAAAACACACCTAATTGTAAACACACCTCCAAATTTTGAGATAGTTATGTGGATTATTGATTCCTTGAGAGTCTAGCTGAGTGCTAATCCCAGGTTGTGATACAAGGTGTAAATATATCATTTTCTATGTTTAAAAAATTTTGTGTGTGTGTCAAATATGATCCTATGTATTTTGTTTAGGCATATGAGCCAAGTTTTGATGGGGCAACCCCCTACCCCCTACAACCTCCTCTGGACAGCCCACCCCCACCTGAATAGCCCCCCACCCACCCCCACCTGGACAGCCCCCCCACCCCACCTGGACAGCCTCCACCCCCACCTGGACAACCCACCCACCCCCCACCTAGACAGCCCCCACCCCACTTAGACAACCCCTTCCCCCACTTAGACAACCCACCCCCACCCCCACCCCCACCCAGACAACCCCCACCCACCTAGACAACCCACCCCCACCCCCACCTAGACATCCCACCCCCACCTAGACATCCCACCCCTCCCTGGACATCCCACACCCCTCCCCCACCTGGAAAGCCCACACCCACCCCCTGGACAACCCACACCCCTCCCCACATGGACAACCCACCCCACCCCTGGACACCCCCTAGATAGCCCACACCCCCTCCCCAATCTGGATAACCCACCCTGACCCCCTGGACATTGCACACCCCTCCTTGGACAACCCACCCCACTCCCCCATACCCCTATAGCCAACCCTACGCCCCCTGTAGCCCCCCCACACCCTGGACAACCCACCCCCAACCTAGACAGCCCCCCACCGGGACATCCCCTACCCCCGCATCCCCTCTTAGGTAATTTTATTTAATACCATTTTATTAATTAAGAAAATAAAACCATCACACATTATCCATTTCATTAAAAATAACCAATTCAATTTATCAAAACATGACAAATTCAATTTATAAGGCTCTATGGGTCACTTAGGAAATGTCATTGGGGAATGGGAAATCACATACATGGTTAATTCCAATTTAAAAACAAGGATAAACACTTAGGAGGTGGGGGGTGTCCAGGAGGTGGGGTGGTATCTGGGGGGGGGGGTGTTCAAGGGGCTGAGGGTCTGTCCAAGGGGGTGGAGGGTGTCTGGGGGTGGGGGTGGGGGGGTGGGAGTGGGGTTGGGGTGTCCAGTGGGTGAGTGGGGTGGGGGGTTTCCAGGCGATGAGGGTGTCCAGGGGGATGGGGGGGGGGTTCCAAGTGGGTGGGGGTGTCTAGGGGGGTGGGGGGGTGTCTGGGGGGTGGGGGTGTCTGGGGGGTGGGGGGTGTCTGGGGGGTGGGGGGTGTACAAGGGGGGTGGGTGGGGGGGGGGGGCTGTCCAAGGGGGTGGGGGTGTCCAGGGTGGTGGGGGGCTGTCCAAGGGGGTGTGGGGTGTGTGTGTGTGGGGGGGGGGGGTATCCAATGGGGGGTGTCTAGGGGGGGTGGGGGGATGTCTAGGGGGTGGGGGTGTCCAGGGGGTGGGGGGTGTCCAGGGGGGTGGGGGTAGGGGGATGTCCATGGGGGGTGAGGGGTGTCCAGGGGGGTGGGGGTGTCCAGGGGGGTGGGGTGGGGGGATATCCAATGGGGTTGGGGTGTCTAGGGGGGTGGGGGCTATCCAAGGGGGTGGGGGGGGGGGTGTAGGGGGTGGGGTGGGGGTGTCTAATGGGGGGGGGTGTCAAGGGGTGGTAGTGGGGTGTTCAGGGGAGGAAATACCCATATAATACCTTGAAAATTACCTATACCCAATCCAACCAATATCACAATTCCAATCCATCACCCAACCAACAACCAATTAATCCTTAATATCACTACCCTTCCCATTATCCCTTGAACAAAAACTATAAATACAAAATCCAAATCCAATTTTCAACTAAACTAAAGTCCATAGAAACTACAATATCACCCCACTAAAAAAATGGAAAAATACCTACACCACTACCCCAACCGTTCCCAATCCCTTCACATGGACCATCCTTATATTCATTACCCACCTGGGGACCATATGACTAAACAAACCCTTTACCATATTTGAGTGGGGATACATCTCACCAACACCCATTAGTTCATATAGTTCACAAACTCTAAAAAGAAGAAGTGGCTATGAAGACTTCAAATAAAGGTGATTCACACAATCATTACACTTGAAGTGTAGAAAAAAAAACAGAAAACAAATCAAAGTGTTTGGTATACCATGCCACAGATTACACAGAACTCTGGTTTATGACAAATCAAAATAGAAAACAAAAAATAGATTTAGAACATTAAAACTAAGGTACCAATTAATAATTTGAACTGTAGAAATAAAAAATTTCTTTATTGAATATGAATCTATCGGGTGGAAGTAGTTCTGTAGCCTAGGGTAAAGAGAGATCTTTAGGAGAGCTTTAGATTAGGGCTGAAATCGTGCGGACGGGGGAGTTGGATCTGCTGTGTATTTGGATAAAAAATTTACCAACTGTTTTAAAAAACAATTGGGAAATATATTATTTACCAACGGTTTTAAAAAACCATTGTTATACATTAATAAAATTAAATATTTCCCAATGGTTTACTCAAATCATTGGGAAATATTGATTCTAAAAGAAGTATACCAATGGTTTGTTCAAACCGTTGGTAAAGGTTGATCCAAAAACAGTATACCAATGGTTTGAACAAACCGTTAGAATAAAACTATTGGGAAAGCCTCAATTTCCACCAGTTTTCTTAGGTGACTACATGTACTAAGGATAACGTGAGACCTTTTAAGTGGATAAATAAGAATTATTTTAATAATTTTTATGTTTTATTATGTATAAGTTATGTATGGTCCTAATTTTCCCAAGATACTAATCTTTTCAATCCTTGAATGTAGAACTATTATTTTTTTATCTTTAAAATTATGTAATAGTCATGTAAGAAAAATTAGGGTCATTATAGTTGGTATCAAATGTATGTTTTAGTTAATTTGGGAATTAGGATTAGAAAAAATTAATGAAAAACCTTAGGTTAAGTCTAAGTATATGCAAACATCCAAGAAGATTTTTTTTACAAAAAGGCTACACATATTAATCCCATAAGATCTGCTGTTAGTGTTAATTGCACAAAATATTAAATTATTTATTTATGATTTATGATTCATGTTTTTTCAAACCTTTTATATTTTATAAAATGGTTTGAACTAGGAGAAACCAGGCCAAAAACACATGTGAGGGAAAATGAAAATATTTTTCAAATGAAATCCCCAATGCCATGGGAGGTGGAGTTGAAAAATTTATGGAAATGCTTACCCATTTGTCTCAGGATATAAACAATAACCTAAACCATTTGTAAATTCATCCTTTTCCCAAGAAAGAGCAATTGGATATTAAGTCTTTTATATGGTAAAGACCACCAAAATTTAGTGAATCTTATAATCCACTCTTCACAGAACAGTGGGTTAACTCAATAGAGAAGATGTTTTCTATGATCCAATTTTCTGGGAAGGGGAATTTTACTCTATTCGTCTATCATTTAGATGGATATTCCAATCAATGATGGGCATTGATATAGAACACCAAGATGAAGGGTGAAATGGAATAGATGGAGTGGGAAGAATTTAATAAAATATTCCTTAACAAGTATTTCCCTCTAACTCTTCAAACAATTATGGAGAGAGAATTCATAGAGCTAAAGCAAAAGGAAAGTGAATCTATCATGTCTTATTATAAAAACTTCACAAGGATTACAAGATTCACAATGGGGTTTTTAAAAATGATACAAAAATAGATATATTATTTAGTGGTTTAAAACCATACCTTTGAAAGGATTTGGATATCCAAGACTTTATATGTTATGAATAAGTGGTTCAATGTTCTCTCAAAGAAGATATGGAGTTCGGAGATTGGTCCTTTGGACATTGGTATAAGAAGAGAATACTGGAGTTTCAAGCTGGCGGGTTAAATGAAAAAAGAGTAAATAGGATCCAACCACCCACATGTAAAAAATTTGGGAAGAAGCATCATGGGAATTACCTCAAATGGACGATGAAATGATTCAAATGAAGGAGAGAAGGCCACCAAGCTCATGAATATTGAATAGACATAAAAAATCCAACCAACATGATGAGTTAAAGTAAGTTACCTCCCAAGGAACCACCCACAGTTCAATGCTTCAATTATAGGGGAAATGACACTATACAAGCTAGTGCACTAAACCATGGTTCCTGGAGGGTAATAATCATCAAAAACCACCATAACCAAAGGATAAAGGGAAATCTTATGACATCACTACTACTGAAGTGTAGTGTGAAAACGAAGTTGTATAAGGTACACTTACTATTCACTCAAGAATTAATTTAATTTTATTTTATTATGGTTTTACACATTCCTGTATACCATACAAGTTTTATAGAACTATTGAATTGAATCCACAAAACCTTTAAGTAGATATATCTATAAAAATTCATAGTGGTGCGATCATTGCAACCCCAATGTTTGACTCTTCTCCTATTAGCACAAGTAGGAATATCCTTCCATTGAATCTCATAACCCTTACTTTGGTGGAATTCGATGCTATATTAGGAATAGATTGGATCTCATTATATAGAGAACAAATAAAATTTTAGTAAAAGGAAATATTTTTCATATTATGAACCATCCCATGCTCCTTTACAAATTCAAGGATGGTCATGAACCTCATTTGGAAAATCCCTCAATGGAGTGGGAGTTAATAACCTATAAAGAATCATACCTTGACCAAATATTTGATTCAAAGGAAGGTATCAACCTGGAGGAAATTCCCATTGTGAGGGAATACACTGATGTATTTCTTGAAGAGTTACTCAGACTTCTCCTAGATCGTGACGTATAGTTATCAATAGAACTTATACCTAGAGGCACTATTATCTATAAGTTCCCCTATAAGATAATTACGATTTAATTGGAGGAATTAAATAATAAACCACAAGAGAATTTGAAAAAAGGTTTCATACATCCTAGTGCATCTCCTTAGGGTGTGCTGATTCTATTTGTTAGGAGGAAGGATATATCAATGTGGCTATGTATCGATTACCATGAGCTCAAAAAGATTACCATAAATAATAAGTATCATGTTCCAAGGATTGATTACTTGTTTGATCAACTATGATAAGATTAGTACTTCTCAAAGGTGTATCTTCATTTTGGATATCATCAACTCAAGGTGAATAAAGAAGATATCCATAAGACTACTTTCCATACAAGGCATGGGCACTATTATTTCATTGTGATACCCTTAGAACTTACTAATTCCCTTGGAATATTCATGGATTTGATGAATATAGTATTTAGAGAATATTTAGAATTTTTTTTACTATTTTTTATTGAAAATATTCTCATTTAATCCAAAAGAAAGGAGGAACATTAAGAGAATTTAAGGATTGTGCTAGTGACATTAAGAAAAAAGAAAATGTATGCTAAGTTCAAAAAGTGTGAGTTTTGGATGAAACAAGTCACATTATTATGGAACGTGATCTCAAGTAAGGGAATTTCTATGTACCCTTAAAATACAAAAGTAATTAAGGAATCCCCTAGACCCACTAGTGCCATGGAAATCCATAGTTTTCTTGTATTAATAGGGTAATATCAATGTTTTGTGAGAAATTTCTCACATTTTTCCATCCCACTAACTAAGTTAACATGTAAAGGGGAAAATTATGTATGGAAAAAATAATGTGAGGAAATATTTAAGGAGACCAAGAAGAGGATAATCAATTCACCTATACTCACACTAACATCATGTGGAGAACGTTTTGCGATATATAGCGATGATTCAAATAAAGTCCTGGGTTCTATACTCACGAATAATGAAAAAGTGATAGCCTATTCATCATGACAGTTGAATATCCATGATAAAAACTACTCAATGCCTGATTTGGAGTTAGTAGTTGTGATATTTGCCTTTAAAATATCAAGAAACTACCTCTATGGTGATAATTGTGACATATATACCAATAACAAGAGTCTAAAGTATATATTCACATAGAAGGGCCTAAAAATTCATCATAGAAGATGGTTAGAGCTAATCAAGGACTATGATTTCTATATTCACTACCATCCAGGAAAGACAAACAAGTTAGCTGATTCTCTTAGTAGAAAAAACCTACTACTCTATCCATGATGTAGATTGAGAATAACCCTTTATTCATGGATATAAAAAGGATGGATCTAGAAATAATAATGATAGGGGAATACATCCTACCTTGGCCAAATAATTTCCTAATTTTAAATCCAAGAGAATATCAAGGAGGCACAAAGGAATGATCTGGAACTTCAAAATAAGGTGAAATAAGTGTAGGAAGGGAATCTACAATAGTTTGACATCGATGAGGATAGTGTAATTAGATTTGGAACTAGAATTTATGTGAATGAATCACCTAAGATAAATAAAAATATATTGGATAATGCACATAGATAAACTTTCTCTATCCATCCTAGAAGTACTAAGATTTACGATGATCTTGGAGAACACTTCTGTTGGGAAAAAATAATGAAGGGGATTTCTAAGTATATATCAAGATTCTTAGTATGTCAAAAAGTTAAATAAGAGTGATATAAGTACAAGGGGATGATGCAAGCATTTCATATACCCACATGTAAATGAGAGAACATCACCATGGTCTTTATCACTAGTATCCCAGATACATCCAAAGGAAAAAATTTGATATGGATTATGGTGGATCGACTCACCAAGACTAACCACTTTATCACTATTCAGGAATATTTCTCACTTGAACAACTTTCTAAGATATATGTAAAGTGGTGATGATGCATGTGGTACCACTTTTGATCATTTATGATCATGATTCAAGGTTCACATATAAATTCTAGAGAATAATTCAACATAATTTAAATAATGAATTGAATTTTAGTATGTCATATCACCCCTAAACTGATATCCAATCTAAAAGGACTATTCAGACACTCAAGGACATGCGAAGATCCTACTTAATGGAATTTAAAAAAGGACGAGATCAACATCTTCCATTATTTAAATTATAATACAACAATAGCTTCCACTCAAGAATTCAAATGACTCCATATGAAGATATATATGGGAATCAATGTAGAACTCAAACTTGTTGGAATAAAGTTAGTGAATGAAAGCTACTTGGACCTGATCTTATTCAAGAGATGACCGATAAGGTTTAAGAAAAAGATACTTAGAGTTGAAAGAAGAGCTATATTGAAAACCAACAAAGGGACTTGGAGTTTGATATTGGAGACCAATTTTCACTTCGAATATCAACATGGAAGAGAGTCATGTGGTTTTTAAATAAGTGGAATCTTATCCGTAGGTACATTGGATCCTTTGAGATCCTTGATCACCTAGGAGCAGTAGATTATCAGCTTGCACTTCCATCAAATATGGATCAAGTTTATGATGTGTTACATGTATATATCCTGATAAATTATATACCCTACCCCTCACATGTACTGAATCAAAAGGTGGTACAACTAGATAATAACATCTCATATAAGTATCATCTGGTGAAGATCTTGGATCACAGAGACAAAGTTCTATGTAATAAGATAACTCACCTTATCAAGGTGTTGTAGAGAAACCATAAGTATGAATAGGAGACATAGAAACCATAGGAAACAATGAAACAAAAGTACCCTAACCTATTCTCAACTAAGAATATGAGTTGAAATTTTTGGAATTAAATTTCAAAATAGGGTAAGAATGTAACAACCTAGACATTTTAAATGATAATTTTTTCTAAAAAAATGTGTGTTATGTTATATTATATAATTATTATACACATAGTAAGGATACAAAAAAAACTTTAATTTATCAATGAAAACTATTAAATTATTCAATGAATAATCCAATTAAAATTATAATTATTACAAGGGGACAAAAAATAAAAAATAAAAAAACTACAATGGGAAAATATGGATCGCCCTAATCTGCTAGAATCATCCCTCCCATGAACAAAACTATAGAAAATAAAAAAAATATTATTAAACCAATCAACATTATATAAAATAGAAATATAGAACCCTGGGAGTAATTTTAGTGAATATTGAGTGAAATAATTAAGTGATATTTATATGAGGTAATGTGACCATTTGAATAGTAATGCGACCATTTGAATAGTATCTTGACCATTGGAAATATTAACCTAACCGTTAGAATCATAATTTAACCTAAAAATAATAAATTGTGATATAAATAATATTTATCATGATTAATTTAAGTAAATATAAATATTATAAAACCCAAAAAATAAATATCATGATTAAAAATCTCAAATAAAATATAAGCACATTTTTAATAAACAATATTTTAAAGTATTTTATAAAAATCAAAATTTGTATATTAAAAATTAAAATTACCTATTTTAGAAATTTATTTTAATAAAATTAATATAATTTTTGAAATTATCACGTTGAAATTTTCTAAAGGTGATTTTTTGGTAATTTTCTAAAATACTTCAATTTTCAGGTGTATAGTAAAATTATAGTTTTTTCACACAACTAGTGTATCTTAAATTACACCATTCATTATGTAATAATTATATAGTCATTTATATAACTTTATGTTCAACAAAAATATATTTAATTTCATAAATGAGTCATTAAAATCAAAATAAACTTAATTTACAAACCTAAAAATTACTTTCTAAAGTCTAACATTTAAAGTATTACATTAAAATAATATTTTCTCAATTTTCCACCTTTCCTTTTAATTAAAATAATGAATTAGATTTATAAAGTGATTAAAAGTAATAAAATATTTTTATTTAATTTAAATTGGTTTATAATTTCAAAAATATTACTATTACAAGGTTTACCTTAGATATAATATTTTATTTAACATTTCATTCTAAAAATACCCCTCTCCTCAAGTATAAATAACCCCTCTCCCCTTGGAAAACCACTCCTAACTCACTTTCCAAAGAAAAATATCTTCCCATATCTTCTATATTAATCCCCTTAGAATACCTTTGGATGTTTTAGAGTAAACCAAATCCAAACATCAAGGAGTTTTAGTGTCCCACAAGAGACGCTACACTGAGGAAATAATAAGTTTCTATCAACTCTTCTCTCTCTTTCTTCTTCACGCTATTTTTCCCAATTCTTTTAAAAAAATCTTATAAAATTATTTAGGTAGTATTTTAACATTATATTAATTATTTTAACCTACCATAAGTATCATATTTATGGCATATATAAATTTCAAACTTCCCTTTCCCGCTCTTTCGATAATCTCTCATCAATTGTTGGTGAACGCCAACGAGGACATTTCCAATAATTTTATTATCATGAAACCTATGTATGGTTAAAATAAATTATTTATGATATATTAAATGTATAAATGTATAAATATATGTATTTTATGTTTCTGTAGTTAATTTCACTAATGCATAAATGACCTTGAACAAAAATAGCGACATTGAAAAAATGGGAAAATTTAACGAAAACATGATAACAAAAAAATTCACGTTTAAAAAAGAGTGTTATAAAATAGAATCAAATAATTATAATGGAAAATAGTGAAAAAAGGACATAATTCACTTATGGAACTATGTTTTAATAATCCCTATTTTATTATCCAGGAGGTGAAAAATTGATTAAATAAAGTAGGATTTAAGGTAAGGGGATTCTTGAATCCAACTCATTTTCTTTGGGTTATCCCTCTTTAATGATATATTAGGTATGGATATTACTATAATATTCCATAAATATCATTTCACTATTATTAAATTTTATTTTTGAGGATATATATGTTTCCACCTTGATTTTAAGCCAAATACAAAGATTTTTCAAAAATAATTTTCTTTCCAAAACACATATTTTACTCCTATTAAGTTGTTTATACTGCAATAAAGAATGATAATGATTATACAAAATATGTTATCCCTTATTCATTTTTGGAACCCCAAGTTTATTCATGAAATCATTATTTATGAAATTCTTATGAAACCCATTCCTTTCCATGGGTTATTTCATGATTACTATTGTTATACATTCTAAGTGTCATGAATGATTATGTAAATGTTATGATGGGTGGGACCAAAATTATATAGCCTTCCATTTCATAGGTTAATGTGATTTATCTCATAATATAATGTGTATTATTCATGAAAATGATTCTATATTTGTTCAGAATGATGGTGTTATGATTACACACATATGTTATGCATGAACATGATTCTAGATTTGTTCAAAGATATGTGTGGTATTTGAACACCATGAAATGATGTTTAATTTTTATTCATTGCCACATTTCATGCATTTATCAAATGTTTACCTCATGATGTTGATTACTATCCTATTATTATGATATGATGATGATGATTATGCTCAACCATGTGCTATTGATTTATGCCTTTCATTTCTATTATGTTATCAGTCCCCTTACTAGGATTTTATCTCACCCCTTTTCTTTGATGTATATCCTCAAGAAACTACATATACTAAGGAGAATTTGATATATTTTAAGTGGATAAATAAGGATTTTAGTAATGTTTATGTTTTATTATGTATAAGTGATGTATGGTCCTAATTTTCCCAAGATACTAAACCTTTTGATCCTGGAATGTATAACTATTATGTTGTTTATCTTTAAAATGATGTAATATCCATGTAAGAGAAAGTAAGATTGCTCTATGTTGTATAGTGATAGTGGGTATCCATGTTAGCAGGGTGTGGGAGTTTGGAAATGAAATGATGGTATTTTCCCCTAATATCACATAGATATGGTTTATTTTTTGTCTTATGTATTTTTAGTTTACTTCTTTTGGTTTGGAACCAGTTTTTACTTATACTAATTGACTTTCATCATTTGACTTTGTATTTGAATGTTATATTTATTTTATATATTAGATCTGTTTATTTTCATTTTATTATGTGGAAAATCATTCCCAAATGTATTTCTTGATGCCTAATTTCTTGTCGCCATCCCTCGGAGATCAGAAATTCCCTTCAGACCTTACCACAGGTCAGATTAGGTGTATGGTTAAGGGATGACCTAAGATGGTTTTTGACAAGGTCTTAATATGGAACCTTGTAAATATAATATTCTTTTTTATCTATTATTATTTATATATATAAGGTGAGTTTGTGAGTGATCTTTGAGTGGATCAAAAACATTAAAAATTTAAAGAGGTTTGTCTGAAAATTAAATTTTTATCATTCAAACACTTTTGAGGAAAAAGTGATAAACCAAACATAACTCCACAACTAAAAAACCTCTAAACCACCAAGGTACACAAGTTTAAGGATAATCAACATCAAGACAATATAGAGGATCCCCTACCCAGCATCAAAAATGATATGATCATCTTTCTCCTACTCCTTACTATCGGCAAGCTATCCTGTGCCTGAATGCACAGGCCTGGAACCGATGGAAAAGCCATATCCTCTCAAACATCCGAATTCGAAGTGAAGAACAGAAGAAAACTCTCTACCCTAAACCACATCTGAAGCAACCTCAAGTGTGACAGATGCAGCGACCCAAAAACCTCGAACCACAGAGCTACAAGGATTCATAATTCCAAGAAAAAATTCTACCAATTCAACACAATCAAACAATAAACGCACCTAGAACCATAGGGGCGCAAGGATTCACAATGCAAGAAAACATTCCACCTATTCAACACAATCAAACAACAAACACACAAAAATGGTTGCATCACCTCCATCTATACCGCATAATCTTCAAAAAAATGATGAAACATCCTTCACTCTACACCATTGTTGGAATCACAAAACCAAAACAACAGCCATCATTGAAACCACGCCGTCACCACAACACCAGAGGAGATCAATCACAAAACACATATCCAGATCCAAACCAGAAACCAAAAATGCATCCAAATCACACAACAAAAAACCAAAAACCACAGAGCAAGGAACGAAAAAAACACCTGCCACAAACCTGAACCACAAACTCACTACTACCTTCAAAACCACACACTGTGACCAGATCCTACCAACACAACCAGACCGTGGAATCGTGCCGACATCCACACCGCAGCAGCAGAAAACTCAAGCCTTGGACCAACACTGCTCTGCCATGAAATCCCTGACCAAATCGAAGGGCAGGGTGTGAAGAAGGACAGAGAACAGTGAAATCATCATTTGTTCGAGACGCTGTCACCACAGGTGATGTCGATGATATAAAGATACAGATTTATTGTAAGTCTTAAAAAAATAGTAAGAAAATAGAGTTAAAGAATTTGAACAAGAATCCAAAATTAAAGGGAGAAACACCACTAACTGATGGTAATCAGAGTGGTACAAGTATTAATTAATATTTAGATTATAATTTATCTAATGAGGTTTTTTCAAGATGTAATGATGATGCATCACTTAGTGATCTTTATTTTGAATTTAAAGAACATATGAAGAAAGTTCCCAAATAAGTGGTAGATTGTATTTTTGGTACTATCAAGGATTTTTTTTGATAAAGTACATCTAGAAGAAGAAATTAATGAATTATAGAATATTCTAAGTCAAAATTTATAAAATTGTATTGCTATTATAGACCTAGTTGAAGTAAGAGAGCAATCAATATCACTTTTTAATAGAATATGAATCCTTGTTGAAGAAGAATTTCAAAGTTATGTTTTTGAGAAAGTAGTATTTAAAAAATTATTAGTTATAAGATACTGACCTTTTATGGAGATGTCTCAAGATCTTTTTTAGGTACTCTTTTTCCTTGTTTTGAGTATATCTTGTTGGGGTTTTATCTTGGGTGTTTTTGGGAGAAATTTGGAAGTTTTTGGAAGGAATTGGGGCAGTGAATGGTTGTTGCACGGTTTGTATTAACTATGCACCCAAGCCAGAAAACCATGAGACCCCAAATAGAGGGAATTCTTATGGATGGTTAATGGTTTGTAAAACTGTGTGCCCTTATAGTATTTACCATGCAACTCTCTGGGAGGAGACGTATGGTTAAGCACACAGTTAGGGGAAACCATGCTCCCTGAGTAGGAAACCATGTGTATGAGAATTTATTCCCTCGAAAATTATTAAAAAAATTCCCAAACCCCATATTATACTCCCAAAGGACCTAGATCAACCATAAAACATTTTATCTAATTTTTGGAGGCTCCTAGATGGATTACAAGGCCTTCTGACCTCCCTTCTTGGAAAATTGAAACTCAGATTGAATATCTTCAGCTCTCCCTGTTAGAGATTACCATCCCATGTAGTTCCTCTATCTCTCCCATATTTCTCTAATCCTTTAAAGGGATGTTTTCCTATGTCTTTAGTGGATCTAGATCTAGGTTTATTGGATCTTGATTTGTTTGATATTATATATATTTTTTGGATCTAGATCTCATTCTTCGTCATGATCTTTGTTGTTCCACTTCAATTAGGTGCTTTTCATGGGTGAACATTTGTCATCAATTTTGAGGTAGGTAGTATAATTTCAAATAACATAGTCTTGAATTCTAATTGCATATATTTATTGTAAAATTAAATTAAAACATTTGAAAATTAAATCTTGAATTGAATAAATTAATTTATTAATTAATTTATGGAATTGTGTAATTGGATTAATTAATTGGTGAATTAATTAATAGGATATTGGGACAATGGAATTGGATTAATTAATTGGTGAATTAATTAATGGGATATTGGGATTGTGGAATTAGATTAATTAATTGGTGAATTAATTAATAGGAAATTGTGTTTGTCTAATTGATCAATTAATGTGATATGAATTAATTTATAATTGAGGATTATGAGATGGGTGGATTAAACTTAATTGTTTAATGAGTTATATGGTTAAATATTGTAAAATGGTTTAATAGTGAATTGTTATATTATTCCATGTGATTAAATTTAAGAACCAAATTTTTTTGTGATAAATTATGATGGTACCTTAATGTGAAATGTTGGTAAAAGGATTAATGTTGATTAGTGTTGATTAATGTGATATATGTGTGATTGATTGATAAATCATGTGTGGGACATGGACCACTACTTCAAAATCCCATAGTTACAAATTGATAAACGTGTGTGGGACATAGATCGATACTTTAAAATCCCATAGTGATAAATTGATATATGAGTGTGGGACATGGACTACTGCTTCACTAGCCCACTTATGTGATTATTTGATAAATGAGTTGTGGGTCACATACTACTACTTAAAATACCCATGGGGTCCTAGGCATGGCGATCTAGGCCCAAAATGTTGGCATTATACTATGGTTCCAATTGGTCTTAATATGAATTTAAATGAAATGATAATTGATAACTTTGTATTATGATATGTGATATCCCTTAGGGATAGTTCAATATCTAGCATGGTCCGAAGTAGGTATTGTGGTTTGGGTGTGAAGTTCCAAAGGATCAAATAACAACTGAGAGGGGGGGGGGGGGGGTGAATCAGTTGTTAAATTTTTATAAGTTTCAAAACATTTAGAAACTTATCCCCCACAACCTATTAAAATTTATTTACTTATCAACTTTTAGTAAATACTCATGCATGAAAAAGTAGGAAAACAAGTAAATCACACAAGATTTACAATGTTCAGCCTCAGTATGAGAACCTACATATTTGACATAGCCACTGTTATGGTTATATGAAATAGAATATTAAGAATAAGTTAATACAACTTGTTCCAACTTTTGTTAAACACATTCTCTCTCCTGATATGAATGATTATACTAACTTCTACTAGTTTAAATTTTTTGTTAATAAAACAATTGATCCAAACAAAAAGAATAAATATTTTGTTGAAGCTGCTCCCTAATTACTTAATCTGATTTGTTTGGATCTATAATGCCCTATAATTTCTATGTAATTTTTTTAAAATCATATGGAATTATTTTGAGACCACATGCTTTGATGACACATGATTCCGAGGCCCGATGAGCCCGAAATGGAATTTTGAACTTTTTTAGTTCACTTAAGTAAACGTACGAGCGAGTTTTTATAAATTTTGAACTAGTGCTAGAATCAAAAATAAAATGGAACCATTGAACTTGGAATGCCGAGATTATCCTAGAAAGGACTTAACTTTGACCAGCACAGGTCAGATGGAAAAGTTATTTTTTGGACATTTTGAAAAATAATAAAATAACTTAGAAAAAGATATTTTATTTTCTTTCACACCTTTGAGCGGAGGACGGTGGCGCTGTGGTATGATGAAGAGGAGAAGAAAAGGTGCATTAAATGAGGATCGTTAATGGATCATTATGAAAGTGTAACTGCTACGCTGTTTCACAAATGAAACAGCGTAACGACGCAACGTCGCAGTGTAACAGAAACGTTGTGACATGTTTATTTTTATTAAACTAATGCTTTGGAGAGTGGAGAATTAAAACTTGGGGATTCTATAAAGAACCTATGGTAGAATTGTTCTCCAACGACGAACAAAAAATTCCGGAGAAAACCTCACTAATAAAGAACACTGGAGGATCAGAGTGCGACTACAAATCTCATGGAGAATGAGATCAGATCCGGGTTTTGAAAAATAGTGAAGAACGATAGCGGATAATGGGTCGACGATGAATTAGATCATCATCCATCACCTATTATGTATCTAAATCCAGGTAGAGATTTATTTGTGCTTGAATTCTCCATTATTTATTCTAAAACAACAAAAGCGGATCAACCCACGAACATGTTGATCAGCGGATCGGGTGTTCTTGTGGGAGGGTGATTTCCTTGGGGGTTTTCACAGGGATTGTTGATAGATTGATATAATTATGATCCTGAACCTCTTCTGTTTAAAACTTCTAACGTAGAGGGTGTGGGTCGACACGAACAAGGCTCGTGCCCCTTCTCCTTGTGCGTTCTTGATGGAAGAATTATCAAAATGGTGCAAAGGCATGTTCAAGGCCATAATAGTGAAGGTGGTAGCTCTACAGTTCTGTAGGAATAGACTGTTCAAGAAATAGACCACCACAGAAACTCCGGTGAGCTGCAGAAGAAACCGAAGGCGCGTTGGCATGGAGACGGTGACCGGCGGTGGCCCGCGGCGGTGACCAGTGGTGGTCCGCAGCGGTGACCGGCGATGGCTTGCAGTGGTAGTCGTGGGTGGAGGGAGGCGGCGATCCCATAAGCGCGCTGTAGCAGAAGTGTGGAATTGCAGTGCTGATCGACACCGTATAGAGGGGTGGCCCACGTTCGGGCCACTCGGGCGAGCTAGTGGCATGCGGTCCGTCGACCACATGTAGGAGTTCGGCCAACCACATGGCGCAAGCCACGATCAATTGACCATGGTGGAGGAAACCACCCTGCATCGACCACATGGAAGGTGGGGAGCCGGACGCGGCTTCCAGCCGCATCCCAGCCGGACGACGAATGGGTCCACCTCTGGCGAACCGGGCCGGACAACAGGCTAGAACCGCAGCCCATTGGGCTTGCGACCCAACATGCCTGTGACCCAATGGGCCCATGACCCAATGGACCAAACCTTGGCTGGGTCAGGTCGGTACGACCGGGTCGGACCGGACTCGGACCCGACCGGACCCCATTTAACTAAAATGCTTGTAACTAACAGACTGAGCATCCGATTGATGTGATGTCTATGGAACGAGGACCCTTGTGATGAGGCGGTCCTTCTGAGATTTTCTATGTGATTTTTGTCGAAGGTTAGTGTACATCCGGGTTGAATCAGACTCAAATCCAACCAGACCCTTTTTACAAAAATCCCCATATCTTACAGACCGAGGATCTGTTCGACGCTCTATTTTTTGCTTTGGGACCCTTATGACGAGACAATCCTTTGGTTTACTCTATGTGGGAATTCCTGGTAGTTGAGGTACGAAAGATGTCTTGAGGAGTAGATCCTCCTGAAATCAAACGTGCTAAGTGCAGAAATCTAGTGGAGTAGATCCTCCCGACAGGTGGCCGAGTCATCTACAGTAGGCAATAGGAAGATGATGCATATGCCCAAACTGGCCATACTTTCTGGAGGATGACCCTAGGATGTAGGGTTGGAGGTGCAGAGATCACAAGGCAGAGGAGGTCAGCTGAGGGATAGAGTTTGTTACTCCTACGGTGGGCAAGGACACATGGCTTGTGACCGCCCGAACCGCTACATAGACGATCAACAGACAATCAAGGGACCTCCAAGGCATAGGCATCAGTTCGAGTGAGGAGGTCCACAGGGCGGTGAATGTGGAAGGGGAGAAAGCTGAGTGACAGGTGGTGGATGTCTGTTTGAGGTACTACCTCCACCACCCCCAGGTGGTCCACCATGGGCTTAGGGAGCTGGTGTATAGGGGCGAGCTCAGTTTTAGGTAGTGGAGGCCTATGACCATGGTACTCTAGAGATGATTAGATGTATGATATATGTTTTCTCCACCTTAGCTGAAGTTCTTATAGACACAGGTTCCGATCACCCTTTCCTTACCACGAACCTCATTCAAGGCTCAGAGATTCCAGTGGAGCCGTTAGCTCGATTTTTTATGATTAGAGACTCCTATGGGAGGGGATTAGACGATTACACACTGGTTCCGACAGTGTGAGCTTACTCTAGGAGACAAGAGATTTGGATGAGATCTTCTAGTTACAGCATCTAGGCCTTATGATGTCATCTTGAGTATAGACTGATTATCTATAGTCTATGCCCAGATCGACTGTTTTAGGTGAAAATTACGGTGTTTTCATTAGAATGGGACCAATTGTTTCTTCACCAATGATAAGAGAACCTTTTCCTCACATGATGGACTTTCTCAGAGGAGGGTGAAACTGATCAATCACCAGTTGGCTATTCTCACCCTCTATGTAGTGGGAGAAATAAGTATGATATTTCCTATAGTGGTAGAAAAGTATGAGGATGTCTTTCCTGAGGATGTTTTGGGACTACTTCCTCACAGGGAGGTAGACTTCTTCATCAACCTTTACCCCATGGAGATGCTGATATCTACACTAGGATATTGGATGGCTCTCGTGGAGCCACGTGAATTGAGGGTATAGCTGAAGGAATTGTAGGATAAGGGGTTCATAAAGCCCAATGTTTCACCATGGGCAGACCCAGTGTTGTTTTCTAAGAAGGCAGGCGGGGGGTTGAGGTTATGAGTGGACTTCCAATGCCTGAACTAGGTGACTGTGAAGAAAAAGTATCCACTACTGAGGATTGATGACCTATTCGATTAGCTAAAGGGAGTGAGGTGGTTCTCAAAGATCTACCCTCGATCAGGATATCATCGACTTATGGTATGAGATGAGGACATAAAAAATACAAAATTTAGATGCCGGTGTGACCACTATGAGTTTTTGGTGATACCTTTTAGCATGAACAATTCCCTAGTGGTGTTCATGGGACTCATGAACAAGATCTTCCATCCTTACCTTGATCGTTTCATGGTAGTCTTCATTGATGAAATCTTGGTGTACTTAGCGTCATAGGAGGAGCATGCTACACACCTGCTGATAGTTTTGGATACACTCCGAGAGCACCAGATTTATGGTAATCTATATAAGTGACAATTCTGGATTCGAGAGGTCCACTTTCTAGGACACATCATCTCAGAGGATAGATTTGTGGTGGATCTTGAGAATATAGAGGTATTTCTTTCTTTGGATCCCCCTAGGAGCGTGATTGAGGTGCAGAGTTTCTTGGGGTTGGCTGGGTACTACCAGAGGTTTTTACCCAACTTTTCTAGAGTAGCATCACCCTTTTTAGTTTTTAAAAAGAAGGTACATACCTTCGTATAGATGGAGTGGTGCCAATATAGTTTCCAGGAGCTGAGGTGGATACCGAAGAGTGTCTCCATAATGAGACTACCAGAATAGAGCATTGGGTATATAGTCTTTTGCGATGCATCAGGGACCAGAATAGGTTGTGTCCTGATGTAGGAGTGAGCAGTGATCGCCTACGACTCATGGTAGTTGAGGCAGCATGAGAAGAAATACGCGACCCATGACCTGGATTTAGTATTAGTGGCCTTTGCATTGAAGATGTGGCGACACTACTTGATGGGTGAACGATTTACTATATACTCTGACCATAAGAGTATCAGGTATATCTTATCAAAAAAGGACCTGACCTTAGAAAATGATGATGGATAGAGTTCCTCCAGTACTATAACTTTGAGATAGTCTGTATTCCTGATAAGGGGAACGTGGTGGAAGACACACTCAACAGGAGGTCTGGTTTACAGCTGCTAAGTGAGGTGATAGAGTATCTAGTCGCGATAGAGATATCCTTCGTGGATAGTGATGGACCAACTTACCTTCAATAGATGACTTTCAATCCTACACTCTTACATTGAGTTAGGGAGAAACAACTTGTGGATGTTGACTGCAAGACCCAACGTGGTCAGTTATCCTCAGGAAAATCTCTTGATGGATTTTCGATAGGTGGAGAGCACATCATCCTCTTTAGAGGGTGCACTGTAGTACCAGTGATGTTGTGGGAGGAGGTGTTGATGGAGTTCCATACACCCCTTTGGCGGTACATCCTAGTGTGGCAAAGATGTACTGGGACCTTCGACGTTAGTACTGGTGGCCAAGGATGAAGAAAGAGGTGGCAGAGTTCGTTTCATGATGCCTCACTTGTTAGCAAGTGAAGGCCAAGAATTAGGTCCCAACAGGCTTGGTACAACCACTTGAGGTACCAGAATATAAGTGGGATGGTATCTCAATGTATTTCATGGAACATTTACCACACACGTCCAGGTTCCTCGATTCTATCTGGGTGATCATGGACTGACTCACCAATTCAACTCACTTCCTACCCATCCGGAAGCAGGGATCAATAGAGGGCTTGGGACACCTCTACGTCCAGAAGATAGTGCATCTTTACAGGGTGCCTTCGATGATCATCTCAGATCATGACACTTGTTTTACATCCCGGTTTTTGAAGGGATTTCAAGAGGCATTTGGTACTCAGCTGCGCTTGAGCACCGCCTTTCACACTCATATAGATGGTCAGATGGAGTGGACCATATAGACCTTGGATGCCATGCTTTTTTTTGCCCTATATTTTGGTCACAGTTGGGAGGACCACTTGCCACTGGTGGAGTTATCATACAAAAAACTATCACTATACCATTGGAATGACACCATTTGATTCCTTGTATGAGCGGCCTTTCATATCACCACTATGTTAGACAGACCTAGGGGATTCCGCATTCATGGGTCTAGAGTTGGTACGGGCTACCACTGAGAAGGTGAAGACCATCCAGGAGCAGATGAGGAATGCACAGAGTAGGAGGAAATCATATGCTGACAGGATATAGAGACTCTTGGAGTTCAAAGAGGGAGACTATGTTTTTCTTCAGGTCTCACCTTGATGGGGATTGAATAGATTTGGTTGGGCTGAAAAGTTATCTATGAGGTTCATCAGACCTTTCCAGATTCTCAATAGAGTTTATGAGGTGTCGTATCGCCTATCTCTTCCCCCAAATATTCACCGGGTGTATGATGTTTTTCATGTGTCGCAGCTAAGGAGGTACGTGCATGATCCATCGCACATCATCGACTAGGGCATGCTGGACATTGATTATGGGGCGATGTTTGTGGAGTTCCCGGTGGAGATAGAGGATCGATAAGAGTGAGTCCTTTGTGTATGGTCGATTTCTCTAGTGTGCATTCAGTGGCAACACGAGAACCTTCAGGAGAGCACATGAGAAAAGAAGGCTCAGATTCATGCTCAGTATCCCCACTTGTTTGATTAACCTTTATTTTGGATTTTAGGGAAGAAAATACCTAAGGTGGGGAGAATGTAATGTCTTGGAATTTCCTTGTAATTTTTTTAAAATTATATGAAATTATTTTGATACCATACGCTTTGACGACATGTGATTCCAAGGCCCGGTGAGCCTGGAACAGAATTTTGAACCTTTTTTATTTTACTTAAGTAAATGTGTGAGTATGTTTTTCTAACTTTTAAACCGGTGCTCAGATAAAAAATCGGAGGGCACCTTTGAACTCAAAATTCTGAGAATATCCTTGAAAGTATTTAACTTTGACCAGCAAGGTTTGTATGGAAAATTTAATTTTTAGACTTTTTAGAAAACAATAAAATAATTTAGAAAAAGTTATTTTATTTTCTTTCACACCGTTGAGTGGAAAACGATGGCGCTGTGGTGCAGAGATGAGGAGACGATGAGATGATTTAAAGGAGGATTATTAATGGATAATTGTGCAAGCATAACTGCTATGCTATTTCATAAATGAAACAACATAATGATGCAAATTTTCAGTTTTATAGAAACACTATGACATGTTTCTTTTTATTAAACTAACGTGTTGGAGAGTGGAGAATTAAACCCTAGGGATTCTCTGACAAAACTATGGAAAAATTCCTCTCCAATGAAGAAAAAAGAATGCTAGAGAAACCATCGATAACAAATAACACTGTAGGATCAAAGTGCAGTGACAAATCTTGTGGAGAACGAGATCAGATATGGGTTTTGATGAATGGTGAAGAACGAAAATGGATCACAGGTCGATGATGACTTGGATCATCATCCATCACCTACGATAGATCCGAATCCAGTTAGGGATTACTTTGTGATTGAATTACCCATTCTTTATTATAAAACAATGAACACAGATGAACCCATGAATAGGTTGATCTTTGGATTGGGTGTTCTTTCATGAGCGTGCTTTCCTTGGGATTTTTCATATAGATTGTTGATAGTTTTATAGAACTGTGATCCCAAACCTCCCCTGTTTCAAACTTCTAACACAGAGGGTGTGGGCTGAAAAAAACAAGGCCTAAGCTCCTCCACCTTGTGAATTATTTGTGGATAAATTATCAAAATGGTGGAAAGGAAAGTTCGAGGCCATCATAGTATAGGTGGCAGCTCTATGGTTCCGTAGGCACAATCAGTTTGAGAAACGAACCACCAGAGCAACTCCGGTGGCCCGCAGAAGGAATCATTGGCATGCCGGTGTGACGAAGAACTCAAGTGGAGGGAGATGGAACGCCCGTTGGTGTACCATGGTGGTGAAGGACCATGGTCATCTGGCCACGATGGCGTGATAGTGTGGTACCGACTAGTGCCACGTGGAGGGGTGGCTCGCGTCCAGGCCGCTCGGGCGAGCTGGCAGCACGTGGTCCTTCGACTGCCTATGGGAGTACAACTGACCATGTGGTGCAAGATATAGTTGCTTGACCGTGGCGGAGGAAACCACCCCATGTCAACTGGAGGGCAAGCGGAGAGCCAGACTCAGCTTCCAGCCACGTCCCGACTGGGAGATGAACCGGTCTGCCTCTGGCGGACCGGGCAGGCCAATGGGCCGGACCTGCCCCATAGGGCCGGACCCATGGCCTAATAGGCCCGAGACCCAACATAGCAAACCCAAGATGAGTTTGTTCAGAGGACCCAGGTTGGGTCGGTGGACCCGGGTTGGGTCGGTCTGAACTGGTCGAACCATACCCGGGCCCAAACAGCCCCCATTTCACTGAAACACTTGTAACTAACAGACCGGGCATCCGATTGACACGCCGTCTTCTACATGAGGACCCTTTAAAAAAGGAGGTACTTTTGAGATACTATACATGAGTTTTAGAGGATATTGGAACATATCTGGGTTGGATTGGACTCAAATCCAACAAGGCCTTTTTTTACAAAAATGCCCATATCTTATAGGCTGGGTGTCCGTTCAGCGTGCAGTATTTTGCGTTGGGACCCTTATGAAGAGACAATACTTTGTGTTAATATATGAAGGAATTCTTGTAAATTGAGGTAAAAACGATGTCTTAAGGATAATATCCTCCCATAATCAAGCATGCTAAGTGCGGGAATCCAGTGGCTGGTTGTGACGTGAAGAATGAGAGCGACCCTCCGTGGATCAGCATGAGAGTGACGCTTCATGGATCAGAAACAGAGAAACACTTCATGGATCAAAATGAAAGTGAATCTTCATGGATTGATATTAGAGAGACCCTTTGTGGATTATCATGAGAGAAAACCTTTGTGGATCAGAACTAGAGTGACCCTTCATGGATCAGCATGAGAGTGACCCTTTGTGGATCAGCATGAGAGAGACCCTTTGTGGATCAGCACCAGAGTGACCCTTCATGGATCAGCAGAAGAGAGAACCTTTGTGGATCAGCAGTAGAGACTCTCAACAGAATAAGATTATCTTTCTTTACAACTAATTATCTTTACTTCTATAATTAATTTATACCTGGTGTGAGCTGTGTCTTTTTTCCTTTTGCTTTAATTTGAGATATTGATTTGTGGTATTTTACTTTGTGGATTTCTGTGAGACCCAAGTTGGTCTTAGGGTCCCTTATGAGTATTTTTATATTCACACCTGTATGGGCTTCGCTCACACCTGTTGTGTCTTATGCAGATGATGGATAACTTTGACTGGGACTTTGGGGAGCCTGGGATAGACGGTGCTCGGAGGTGAATCAATAGACGTGGTGTGCTGTAGTGACATCCAACAGTGAGCTGTACCTACCCTTAAGGTAGGATCTTTGGTGGATGAACTCCAGATATTATATTTCCTTTGCTGTACTTTCCTTTCAACTGGGCTTGTATTCTGCCCCCTTTTAGTTTCTATAGTACTTTTACTTGTTTTTTGTTCTAGTTTCATCTTACTTTTCATATTATGGGATGTGTGTGTGTGTATAAGTTGAAAGGAAATTCCTTCCCTTTTTGGGGTATGAATTTTTGGTTCTAGTTGTCAGCCCCTGGCCTATGGAAGGTTGGCTTAGGGTAGTCATGTCACAGGCCCTGAGGGACGAGTCATGATAGGATCCAATTTTCTCAATCTGATGATGAAGGATCCAATTTTATCAATACAATGATGCTGGATCCTGGATCTAATTTTTTGAGTATGATAATTTTAGATTCTAAATCCAATTCTCTAAGTACAATAATGCTGGACCTTGGATATGATTTTCTTGAGTAAAATGATTCAATATAATGAATTCATTCTTAATATGAAAAACTCAAATTTATACTAGAATTATCAATACAATTCTTCTATAATAAGATGGTAACTTCCACTTCGAATTCTCCAATGATCCACCTTCTACATGTGTGTTAAAGTTGTGAATGGACAAATGATTTGAGGAAGTATTTATAATAGAATAAAAAAACAAAGGCAAAAGACATGGAAACATTCCCTGCTTCCTCAAATCTCAAAATCTATGAAAATATCTTGCATTTAAAAACTTTGACTTTAAATTCTTAAATAATCCTTAGATTTCTATGATATTTACAAAAAATTGAAATTCATGTTTGGCCACTTCAACTCTTTATACCTTTCTCATCTCATTACGATCTATTTCTTTCTTAGATCCATTACAATATATTTCTTTCTTATCTCATTATGATCATTTTCTTTCTCAACTTAATTAAAATATATTTATTTATTATCATGAATTATTCATTATTAATACTTTAGTTTTATTTCCTCAGTATGAAAATCTGATTACGGAAATCTGAGTACAAAAATCTCAGTACGATTTCCTAGTATGAAAATCTCAGAACGAAAATCTAAGTACGAAAATCTTAGTACGATTTTCCCAGTATGAAAATCTCAATACAGAAATATAAGTATGAAAATATTAGTATGATTTTCCCAGTACAAAAATACCATTATGAAAATATCAGTATGGAAATATGAGTATGAAAATCTTAGTATGACTTTCCCAGTATGAAAATCCTAGTACGCAATATGAAAATACCAGTACAAAAATCTCAATATGAAAATATAAGTACAAATATCTCAGTATGATTTTCTTCTTCCTCTAGATTAGAAACATATTTTTCTTTCTCATCTCATTATGATGTAATTATAATTATTATGGAAATACCATTATGTAACTCTAAAATTCTTCAAACCTATCCACCATTTCTTTAAAAGATTTTACCATGAAAGTTTTCATGATTTATGAGAACTTCTTGATTAGTAGAGCATCGTCTAATTTTGTTTTATAATAAAAAAATTTCTAACTCCTGAATTCATATTCTTCTTTTAGACTCTTCAAAAAATTCATTCTTTATCTGATTACAAAAAATATAGACTTCCATCAAATAATAAATTATACCTATGATTCTTTTGAATCCAATGATTTTCAATTGTCATGCTGATGGACCTGAATTCGATAAAGTGTATGATAAAAAACTTGATCTTCCTAACTTCTTCTATGTACGATGTAGCTCAATATAAAAACATGGGTCCATAAACTTGTTTCTGGAAAACAAATTAATTATGATGGACTGGGTCTGATTCCTGAATAACAAAAAGATTCTTAAAAAAAGGTTCATTGCCAAAGAATAAAAAAAATTTGTTTAAAACAATTTATCCGTAAAGGTTCATCAATATCCCCCTTTGTATTTGTTGAAAACCTTTTTTAACAACTTTTACAACTCAAAAATTTTTCACAATCCAACTCAGGATTTTTCCACAACTCAAGTTTTTTGACTTTTATCAAGACATATAATTTCTCAGAAAAGAGTTTCATGACACCATACTACTGGATAAAGTTATGTTTTGAAGTAATTCCAACTCTTTGTGGAAAGAAAATTTTGCGTCCATGTAAAGATAAACTATCCTCACTTTTCTTTTCACAATTTATTTTTCTCTCCCCCATTCTTTCGATTTTCACTTTCTTTTTCTCAATATTTTCTTTTTATATGCCCCTTTATATGATAACCAAAACTTCAAATTCACAAAATAAATATAAGTAAAAACTTCTTACAAAGTATAAAATTGTTAATTTATCTCCCCCTTTGTCAACATAATCCAAAGCATGGTGGGGGGGTGCTTATTTATGAGGTTTAGGAAGACATGGGAGGAGGATGAACATGAAGTTGCAACCATAATTTCACTAACCTTTATTTCAACATTTCTTTTGTAAAGATATCAGCAATATGATACTTTTTTGAAATATATTCCAGCAAAACATCTCCATTAGCAACTTTCTCTTTTAAAAATGAAACTTTATATCAATGTGTTTTTATCTTGAAAGTTGTAAAAGATTCTTAGAAAGATCAATTTCACTCTGATTATCACAAAGTATCTTGACTGGTTTAGAAACTTTTACTTTCAAATATTCTAGTTAAACTTTTATCTAAAACATTTGAGTACAATCTTGAGTAGATGTAACATATTCGGATTTAGCTGTTCTCAAAGTTACTAAACTTTGTTTCTTACTATGCCAACTCACACAAAATTCACCCAAAGAATGTTCCTCCTAAGGTTTATTTTCTATTATTTCAATCTCTATCCCAATTGGTTTCAGTATAACCATGAATCTTTATCTCACTATTTATTTTTTATAAAAACTGATGTGAATTTGTTCCTTCGATATATCTCAAAATCCTCTTTGCTGCCAACATATATGATTCTTTCAGATTACTTTGATACCTAGCACACAAAGTCACAACATAAATAATATCAGGCATTGAGGATACAAAGTAAATACTACTTCTTATCAACTTTAGAAACCATTTTTTTTCAAACTTGTTATATATTCATCTTTACTCAACTTTGTGCTCATTGAAATAGGAGTTGAAGCTTCTTTGAATTCTTCCATATCAAACTTATTTAATAATTCCCTAGTATACTTTTCTTGGGATAATAAAATGTATTTTTCTTTTTGTTGAAATTGTAAGCTAAGGACAAATGTTAATTCTCCAAACATTGAAATTTCAAAATTCTTCTTCATTTCCTCCGAAAATGTTTTACAAACATCTTATCTATCGCCCCCCAAAAAATATATCATCCACATAAACAATTACAATTAGAGTTATGGAGTCAATATGTTTCACATACAAGTTTATATCAACTCTTCCTTGAAAAAAAAATCAGCACTCTCAAACAATTTTCAAGCTTAGAATACCATGCACATGGTGATTATTTCATCCCATACAAATCTTTCTTAAATTCAAAAACATTTTTCATCCTCATCAAGTAGAAACCCACAAGGTTGTTTAATGTAAAATTATTTATCAATATCATAATTTAAGAAATATGACTTTAAACCCATTTGATAAACTGTAATTTTTATGTGAGGCTACTGAAAGAAAAATTCTAATAGTTTCTAATCTTGAAAATGGGGAAAAAGTTTATTCAAAATCCACACCTTCCAACTGTGCATATCCTTTACAAAAAATCCTGAATTTGTTTCTTGAAAATTCTCCATGTTCATTTAACTTGTTTCTATAAACCCACTTGCTTCCGATAACATTTTTATTTTCTATATGTGAAACAAGTTCCCATGTTTCATTATTTTCAATCTGATCCAATTCTTCATTCACAACATCCACCCATTATTTGTTTTTAATAGCTTTTGAAACTAATTCTGGTTCAACTTTTGAGATAATTGAAGTCTAATTATCTAATCTCAACTTTCTTATTTTCTGAACCAAAGCCTTATGATCCCAATAATGTTTTTAGATTCAACATGTTTTTATAAGGTAGTAAATTTCAAAGTTTCTTTCTTAGCTAAAATTTTCTCATCAGATGATTCTTCCAAGTGTTAAAAAGGATATTTTGAATTACTTTCACCATTTTTGTAACTCTCCAGTTTATCCTCCTCAGTATTCTTATCAAATTTTCTTAAGAAAATTTGATTTTCAATTACCTTCACATCATATGATTCCACCAACTTTTGTAAATTTTTATTCCAACAATTTTAACTACTTCCATTTTGTTAATAATACACAAAAGTTCCTTCCTCAACTTTCTCATCAAACTTTCCCAAATCCAGATTTTTGATTTTGAGAAAACATGGATGCCAAAAAACTTTTAAGTATTAAAAATGAAGGTTTTTTATACCACATTTCATAAGGAGTCCTGTTAGTTTTTGGTCTCAACAAGTATCTATTTTGAACATGTACAAAAATACTAACAACTCAATCCAATATAATTTTGAAAGTTTGTATTCAGCTAACATACTTCTTCCCATTTCCACCAAGATTATATTCTTTATTTCTGCTACTCTATTTTGTTATGGAGTATAAGTAGCACTATACTGATGTTTGATACCATTATTTCTTAGATAAGTTTCAAAAGTATTTATTTTGAATTCGGTACCATTATATTTTCTCAAATTCTTTACGGAAACCCCAATTTATTTCTCAATATCCTTTATAAATAATTTGAACATTTCAATAGCCTCTGACTTGTGCTTCATAAACATGATGTTTGTCATCCGATTAAAATAATCAATAAAAGTGATAAAGTATAAATATTATTTTGTTGATTAATGTACCATTGGAACACATAAATCCGATTGAATAAGCTTAAGTGGTTTGGTAGATTGAATCTCAAATCTCTTATGACTTTTGATAGTAATATTTCCTTTCTGGAAAGTAATACAAACATCTTCATCTCTTATTTTCAATTCTGGAAAATTATGAACAAAATCAAATTTAGAATGTTTATTCATGTTTTTTACCCAAGGTGGCCAAGTCTTTGGTTCCACAATTTGTTTTCTTCTTTAATACTCAAGTAGCAAGAGTTATTGAATTCTTCTATTTGAAAGAGATTCCCATTGGTTCTTTCTACCTTTGTAATGACTTTTCCTTCTTTCACACTTTTGATGACACCATTTTTTTTTCTAAAAAAAATTTATTTTCCATCATCACAAATTTGACTTACACTAAGAAAGTTATGTTTTATCCCATCAACAAATAAAACTTCCTTAGATTTCAACTTTATTGCTTCAATCTCAGCTATTCTGATTCGTCAAATTTTTAAGGAACTATCATTACCAAAGGTAACTTCTCATACATAATTACTTTCAATATGTTTTAAGATTTTTATATCACCTATCACATGTGAAGAGGAACCAATATCAAGTATCCATGGTTTGTTCCTTTTACTTTCTTTTAAAGATGTTTCAACAACAAATGCTCTTTCTTCAAATTTATTCTTTTTATATTTTATTTATTTTCTATAATAAGAAACTTTTTATAGAAGGAGTTTCATACATATTTAGGCATGATTCACATCTTCCAATTTTTTTTCTAGGCATTCAAATTGATTTCTTGTTGGAAAGTTTCTAACATCTTGAGAATTCACTTTTTCAATTTTATGTAAGTTTGGAAGGTTTCTCATTCTACTTTCACTATTTCTTCCAATTTTCTTAAACCTTATTCTGGTTAAGGATAAGTTGTGAAAATAATTATAAGACCTATACCCATAGATTACACAACACTAAAAATAACCCTCAAATCTTGATTTTTTATTGAAATAATATCTTTCTCTATTGAATTTTTTTTGAGATTGGTAACTTCTTTAAGATCTAACATACTCAGGACATGGACTATCTTTTCTTTTGAGTGAGTTTTATAATTTTGTATATTTAATAGGTTTATTACATCCTTTTTCCATACAATCTTTCCCAATAATTTTTCCAGAACCTGAAATATTAAAATAATCAGAAGAAACATTATTTTTGGTAAGAGAAGATTTCACCTGATTCTCATATTGAGCCTTCTCAGCAACTTTATAATTCACAACTTTTACTTTTGAAGCTTTGTTGAAGTTTTCATTCATCTTAGTCAAGGTTCTTTCAGACTCAAGAAGTTTTTATTGAAACTTGTTAACTTATTATTCCTTAGTTTTATGCTTCTTACTAAGATCTTCAATTTTCTTTACATGTTTATAAATTATAAGTTTTTAACTTAAAATATCCTCGATGTATTCTTCATACTTCTTGATAACATATTTTATTCCATAAAAAAATTATTGAAAATATTTCTTCATAACTCTAATTTATTTTTTGAGAGTTTTGTTTTGCTCAAGACATGAAACAAGTTCAATTCTGAGTTGATACTATCTATAATATTCTTCAACACCTTCTTCACTCTCTGAGGAATCTTTTGTTTTATCAACTTTTGAAATTAAGGTTCTGAATTGTTTTGAACTTTCAACTTTAGAAGAATTATTGTCGGTTGAGTATGATTCAACTTTCTTACTCAACATAATTCTTCTATTTCTAGAAAACTTATTCTTGTATCTATTAGAATAATTTTATTCTTTATCATTTTTGTTCTACTTTTTCCATTGAGGTTTTTCATCAGAATCATCTTGATATTATCCAACTTTCTTCTTGGGGAAATTCATAGCAAATTGTTTGATTCCACCACACTCAAAACATTTGAGAGGAATTTTACCTCCACACTTTCCTCTTCCTCTTCAATAGTTCTTGGATATAAGAGGAATGATTTTTTTCATTCAACTCATTATACTATTTATCTTTAAATTCACAAGGATCAACATATTCAACATCTTGAATTTTAAACTTTCTCATAGCTTCAAAATCCATTTCATCTTTCATCTTTTTTTAAGCATTATATCTTTACTCATTTCATAAGAAATAAGAAAGCTATGAAATTAATCAAGAGATAAATCATCTTTATATTTTAAAGAATAAATTTTAGAATCAAACCTATCTGGAATGTTTCTCATAAGTTTCTTCATAATTATAGAATCTTCCAAGAAATATCTGAGACCTATGATTTTGAAAAAAACATTTACTCTGGTGAAGTATTCATCAGTTTTTTTCTTCATCTCTCATTCTTATGTCTTCATACTTACTACTTCATATTTATAGATTTGCTTCCTTAACTTTTGTATTACCTTTGAAAACACTTTCCTGCTTGTCCCACATATATTTGAACTCTTGAGATCCATCACCTTCTAATAAACATTATCTGATAAGGACATAAGGATTTCATTTCTAGTATTTCCATAAACTTCTATATTTCTCTTATAAAAAAATATAACATGAGAATATTTCTTAATATATGGAAAACCATTAGTATTAACATCAAAAAATTCAAGTCCAATAGATAGGAGATTAGGGATCATCCTATTTTTTCATCCATAATAATTTTTTCCATGAAATTTAGGAATTCCTCTACTATTGATATAATTGATATTATCAATGATAAGGATTACACAAGGAAACCTTGTCTATAATACCAATTGATGTTCTAAAGGATTTAATAACAACTGATAAGAGGGGTTGAATCAGTTTTTAACTTTTTATAAGTTTCAAAACATTTAGAAACTTAACCCCTAAAACCTATTAAGATTTATTTACTTATCAACTTTTAGTAAATACTCATACATGAAAAAGTAGGAAATCAAATAAAGAACACAATATTTATAAGGTCCAAACTTAGTGTGAAAACCTACATCCTTACCATATCCACTTCTATGGGTTTATGGAAATCCACTATTAAGAAGAAGTGAATACAACTGGTGCCAAATCCCATTAGACACCTTATATCTCCTGATAGGAATGATTATACTGAATACCATTAGTTTATATTGTTTTATTATAAAAAAACTGAGCTAAATAAAATAATAAAGACTTTGTTGAAAGTGCTCCACAATTGCTCAGTCATAATTCTCAGTCTAATTTTGGATGGATCCGATTTTCTCAATCCAATGATGTTGGATCTGATTTTCTCAATACAATGATATTGGATCCTAGATCCAATTTTCTGAGTACAATAATACTAGATTCTAGATTTGATTCTTTGAATATGATAATGTTGGATCCTGGATCCAATTTTCTGAGTACGATGATTCAATACAATGAATTCATTCTTAATCTGCAAAACTCAAAATTCTTCTAGAATTATCAATACAATTATTCTTCAATCAGATGAGAACTTTCACTTTAAATTCTATATTACCCCACCTTTTATGTGTGTGTGAAAGTTATGAATGAAAAAATGATTTATAGAAGTATTTATAGGTGACTAAAAAAACAAAGTGGGAAACTTAGAAACATTCCCCACTTCCTCAAATCTCAAAATCTCCAAAAATATATTGCATTTAAAACTTAGAATTAAACTTATTAAATTCTCCTTATATTTATCTGTGATTTTTGAGAAATTTAAATTCAATTTTGACCACTTCAACTCTTTATATATTTCTCATCTCATTACGATTTGTTTCTTTCTCAGCTTTATTTCAATCTGTTTCTTTCTTAGCTCATTATGATATTTTTCTTTCTCATTTCATTACGATCTTTTTATTTCTAAACTTCATTAAAATCTATTTATTTATTCGCACAAATTATTCATTATGAATACTTCAGTATGATTTCCTCAGTATAAAAATCTGATTATGAAAATATGAGTATGATAATCTCAGTATGATTTTCCCAATATGAAAATCTTAGTATGAAATTCTGAGTATGAAAATCTCAATATGATTTTCCCAGTACAAAAATATTAGTATGGAAATAAGAGTATAAAAATATTAGTATGATTTTAATAATACAAAAATATTAGTACAAAAATTTGAGTATGAAAATATCAGTATGATTTTCCCAGTACGAAAATCCCAATATAAAAATCTCAGAATGAAAACCTGAGTATAAAAATCTCAAAATTATTTTCTTCTTCCTCAGGCACAACAACATATTTTTCTTTCTTAGATCATTACAATGTAATTATCATTACGATGGAAATTCCATTTTTAAACTTTGAAATTCTTAAAACATCTCCACCATTTCTTTATAATATTTTACCATGAAAGTTTTCATGATTTATGAGAACTTCTTGATCAACAAAGCATCTTATGCTTTTGTTTTAGAAAGTATGAAAAATTTATAACTATTTAATTCATATTATTCTTTCAAAACTCTTTATAAACTTCATTATTTCAATGATTACAATAAATATATACTTCTATAATTTTTTTCCTTTGATTCTTTTGAATCCGATGATTTTCAATTGTCATGCCGATAAACCTGAATATGATAAAGTGTATGATCAACAACTTCATCTTCTAGACTTCTTCTATGTTTGGTGTAGCTCAATATGAAAACATGCTTCTGGAAACTTGTGTCCAGAAAACAACCTCATTACGATGGTATGATTATGATTCCTAAATAAAAAATCATTATTCAACAAAAATGGTTAGTTGTCAACAAATAAAAAAACTTAGTTTAAAACTATTTAACCAAAAAGGTTCTTCAGTATGTCTTTGGGAACCCATGGGTTTATGTGGTTAATTAAAGAATAATTGAAATATAATAACTATTTAATTATGAATTTTACTTTTTATTTATAAAACTGCATACACTGATATTGACTGGATATTGTTTTAGATGCTCTTATTGGTGGTATACTAAGTTGTACTCACACCCTATTCGGGTTGCCTGATCAGTACCTAAATAGACTTCATGTTTGTAGGATAGAGTAAAGTAAAATTCCCAGTGTTAGATGGATGATTTGGGATGATTCATGGATGAGTGAACCATACATGATTCAGAACCCTCTTAGGATTTATCAGTGTCTATTTATTTTGGGGTTTTCATATTGACACTTGACACATTTCTGGAATGACACATCTTCTGTTTGTTTTTGGATATTTTATTTCCTATTTTGGTCACCATGTGATACTGATTTGGTTTGGTTATTGATTATATCTTATTATTATTATTATTTATTTCTACTATTTTTATATCTGATAAATAGGGTATAGTCTCCCCATGATCGATATTAGACTCTTGTTTCTAGTCGATAGTCTCTGGTTATGAGGGGGTGCTTCTGAGGACAGAATAGATCAGGGCAACGATGTGTAGTACCCAGTTCAGGATGTTACAAAGTGGTATGAGAGGATGTTTTATTTTATTTTATTTTTTATTACTATTTGGGAAAGGTAGATAGAAGAATATAATGTTTTGGTCCTTAGTTAAGTGTTTGTGCATGGTAGTAGCAAACCCATGTACGAGGGTAAAATCTAAGTACCCAGGGTGGGATTATTGTTATTGATGTGTGCTTTTATAGTTGAATGTTATTTAACCTTGAGTGATGCACATTTTTTATGATGTGATTATTGTTTGTGAGTTTCATGAGATTTTAATTATGGCCCGAAATGGAACAAGAGTATTCATGCATCATTTTAAGTACCCATAATTATTTTTTGTTGTGCACTATTTTAGGAATTCCTAGGAAAACTATTTTTGGGTAAGTTGATGGAATTGAAAATTTTCGTTTCTTGTGTAAATTTGAACTGAGAAAGGTTCCTAATATGAATAGAAAAATTATGAAATGATGAAAAATGTGGAAAATGGGTGTCTTATGAGAAACTTGAATAATGAGAATGAGTTTACCCTTTGTTAACTATGACCTAGATATATGACGGTTAAGGGTAGGGGTAACACCTCGGTTTTGATCGTGTGCCAAGGTTTGAGGGAAATACTTGTTATGGATTTATGGGAATCCATATAATTGTGTTAAAGTTGTGTTATGTGTCCTAAGATGTGGGGTTTTAATTGTAGAGATATTCCTCTATGAAGACACTCGTTGAGGGGACAACAGGAGGTTATGGCTGGAAATTATCCACCAATAGCGAAACATGAGGCATCTATATTTCTAAGTGAGGAGTCAGAGAGAAGTTCCATGAGAATTTTTCTTGCTTCATGTAGTTTATGGAAAGATACCCAAGGAAAGTTGTGGAGAGTATGTATGATCTGATATGGGAGTTCCAGTTGCATCACCCTTCGAATTTCAATGTTAAGGGTAGACTAGATGTAGCTAAGTTATGGGTTGATTCCATCCATACCATACTTGAAAACTTATCAAATCCTATTGAGAAGATAGTTAAATTGGTTTCTTACATGTTATGTGGCCATGATAATTCTTAGTGGGACATACAGACTCAGGATGGAAAAATGGACAATATAGAGTGGAAGGACTTTTAAGAGAAGTTATTGAAACACTTTTACCCTAAGATTCTTAGGAAGGAGAGATCAACTATGTTTATTAGGTTTAATCCAGAGAGTATGTCCATTATGAACTATGATAGTCTCTTTATAGACTTTCAGTTCTTTATTCTAGAATTGGATGGGAGATGAGGCTACGACGGAGAAATTTTTTCAGGATGGGCTTAAATGTGAAATTAAGTCCCAGGTGAATATCTTCAGGCTGAAGAGGTTTTCAAAAGTGGTGAATCAAGCTCTCATTTATAAGGGGAACCTAAAGGAGGATCCTGGTGGTGGATAGGAGGTTATTGATATATTTTTAGGGGGTACTACTTCCGAGAGTAAGAAGAATTCTTACAAAAATGTTGACTTGAGTAGTGGAAAAAAGGGTGTCCATGGAGAAGGATCAGTTACATAGGACCTTGGATCAAGTGTTCTGTCACTAGTGTGGTAGGTCAGGTCAATTTCATAGGTATTTCTCCCGACCATCGATAGAGTTCCTAACTTGTAGTAGTATGGGGCATATATAGACTTTCTACAGGAACCCATGACATATAGGTAACGATGGAGTATCTAGATAGAACCAAGGTATGAGAAGGGGATATTCTACAAAATATTAGTATAGAAGTTGGAGTTCTATTTTATGTGGTGGTAGAGGTAGTGTAAATGGTGATTCTGGGAAAGAGAGACCATATCAGCATAGTGTTGTAGCTTAGGGGACTCAGACAGTATCATAGGGAAGAGGGGCAAGACAGTTGCATGCCATTCAGCCTACATTGGTGGATATCGAGGATGGACCATCGATAGTTAGAGGTACTATTCTTGTAGCTTCTATGATATCTTGTTCCTTATTTTATACTAGTTCCTCTTATTATTTTATATCTACACAAATTTTCAATAGTTTGAGCCTGATGGAGGAGTTCGTGAGTGGGGTTATGACAATAGAAACACCTTTGGGAGTACGATTGAGAGAAATATGTTTTTTCACATGGTGTTATATCAATGTTGGGGAGTATCATTTTAGTTAGGATCTTTATATCCTTAACATGTCAGGATTTGAAATAATTATGGGTATGTAATGGTTAGTAGCATACTAATACCACAATGATTGTCACTACAGGAGAGTGACATTCATGTCTCTAGAGGGTGGAAATTATATTCACTGTGGAGAATGGGATATCAAGGCATGATGTGCATGTCCGGTTCATCAGCTACTGGGTGGGATCACCACCCAGGTTTCTAGTCTATTGTTGGATGACGGGGGTGTGAAACATGATGTCTTTCCACCTATAGTGGACATGTTCTGAGATGAGTTTGTTGATAACTTCTTAGGGATTCCACCTTAGAGAGATGTGGAATTTATGATTGAGCTCATACCTAAGGATGATCCAGTTTCTATTCCACCATACAGAATAAAACCAAAAAAACTTGAAGAGATCAAAACTCAACTGGAAGTTTTGATGGATAAATGGTTTATCTATTCTAGTACGTAGCCTTGGGGATCTCTAGTTCAATTTTCAAAGAAGGATGATAGGAGCTTGCACTTGTGTGTTAATTACCGGAAGATGAACTGAATGACTGTGAAAATACAAAATCCTATTCCATGTATCAATGATATATTTTATGAGTTGAGGGGAGCTTGTGTTTTCTCTAAGACTGGATTGAGATTAGGGTATCATCAGTTGATATTTCAATGTTCTAACATACCTCAGACTGCTTTCAGAAGTAGGTATAGCCAATATGAGTTCATCATGATTCCATTTGGGTTGATGAACTCCCTAGTAATGTTTATGACCTTGATGATAATAATATTCCACCCATAAATAGATAAGTTTTTGATAGTGTTTGTGGATGACATCTTGGTGTACTCCAAGATTTATGATGATCATGCCCAACATCTTGACATCCTCCTAAGTACTCTAAGAGAGATTCGACTATACACTAAACTATTTAAGTGTCAATTTTTATTGATAAGGTGAACTTATTGTGTCACATCATCTTGGAGGAAGGTGTGTATGTGGAACTAGAAAAGGTTCAGGCAGTTGTATATTATAAGAAACCCAAGAAATTTTTTGATATTCATTGTTTTTTAGGGCTTGTGGGCTATTATTGAAAGTTCATCCTGGTCTTTTACTAATTGGAAGCACCACTTTCGGGATTAACCAAAAAGGTGTTAAAGTTTTATTGGTCTATATAATATGATAATTCCTTCTAGGAGTTGAAGAAGCGCTTGACAACGACACCAATCTTGATAATAACTGACCTAGGTGAGGAGTATATGGTGTTTTGTAAACCTTTTGGGATTGGTCTTAGAGAAGTGTTGATTTAGGGAGATTTTGTTGTGGCATAAGTGTCTCAAAATTTGAGGCCACATGAATGGAACTACCACACACATGACATCAAATTGGCTATAGTGGTTTACGATTTGAAGTGTTGGGAACTTTATCTATTGGATGAAAATTTCACTGTGTATACGGATCATATGATTTTAAAGTAAATTCTTTCACAACGACACTTGAATCTATGGAAGTGGAGATGGGTTGAGTATATGTAGTCATTATACTTCGATCTAGCATATATTCCTAGGAATAGAAATAGTGTTGCTGACGCTTTGAGTCGAAAAACTCATACTGTGGTTGTTCATGAGTCTAGCACTGAGTGGAAGATGGTGAATTTTCTGGATGAGATGAATGTTGTTGTTTAGGATGGCCAAAAATAGATTAATCTTTCATCATTTTTAGTAGATTCTATATTTTTGAGCCAAATTAGAGGCATAAAACATGAGAATTCAAAATTTTTGGTTTTTAGGGAAAGCATTGAAGGTGGGGAGTAACCTTTTGATTGAAGCATAGATGAGGACGAGATCATCTATGTAATGAATTATGTTGTCATGCCTATGAGCATATGGAAGGAGCTGATGTGTTAATTTCATGACTCAAAGTGGGCGGTGCATCCAGGTGTGACTAAATGTATTGTGACCTATGAAAAAAATATGAGTGTCCAGGAATGAAAACAGAGATAGTAGGGTTCATGACACGATGCTGCACCTATCAATAGGTGAAAGATTAGTATCAATGACCTGGTGGTTTACTACAACCATTTTCCATTCAATAATGGAAGTGGGATGATGTGACCATGCACTTTTTGGTGGGTCTCTTGAGGATACCTTAGAAGAATTATTATATTTGGGTGGTTGTGGATTGACTAATGAAATTAACACATTTCTTTCCTATACATGAGACTTTATTAGTGGAATATTTTGGAGACATGTATGTTCAGAAGATAGTCCATCTAAATGAGGTGCTGTAGGGTATAGTTTTAGACTGTGACCCGTGTTTTACTTCACACTTTTGGTAGGGATTATAGAAGGTTCTTGATAGACAAGTATTATTGAAAAAAACCTTCCACCCATAGAAATATGGGTAGTCGGAATGTACTATAAAGGTGCTTGAGGATATTATTCGGGCATGTATCTTAGACTCTGGTGGGTCTTGGGAGAAACACCTAGCTTTAGTGGAGTTTTCCTATAACAAAATTTACCATTCGACTATTCAGATGGAACAATACGAGGCTCTTTATGGTAGGCTATACAGATCACCTCTATGATGGATAGAGATAGGTGATTCAGATCTGTTGGGATTGAGTCTTGTGTAAGAGACATCAGAGTAGGTTCAGTTGATTCAAAAGTGTATGACTATAGATCATATTTGATAGAAGTCATATGCCAATAGATGATGGAAAACCTTAGAGTTTGAAGTGGGTGATCGTGTATTCCTTCAATTTTCACCTAGATTGGGTCACCGTAGGATACGAAGATAGGGAAAGATGGCACCTAGGTTTTTTGGACTTTTTGTGGTTGCGGAGAGAATCGGGATGATGTCATACTGATTAGCTCTTCCACATAGGTATAGTGCTATGCATTATGTTTTTCATGTGTCGTAACTTTAGTGGTATCACCCTAACCCTTCTCCTGTGATCGATGTGGATGATGTTGTGCTTGAGACCGATGTGTCCTTTGAGGAGCATCCAATATGTGTATTGGATTATAGTGATAAAGTGTTGTAAGGAAAGACCATGCCAATAGTTCATGTATTGTGGAAACATGGTCGTGTTTAGGAGGAAACATGGGAAATATAAGTAGATATGTGGTCTTAGTGGACCGACATTTTTACCTTAGAATCTTAGATATTATTGGGATTACAACTCAAGTATAAGCTATTATAAGGCAGTGAGATTGTAATATCTCAAACTTCTATGGAGATGTATCGAGTTCATTTTCAGGTACTCTTTTTCCTTGTTTTGATTATATCTTTTTGGGGTTTTATCTTGGGTGAATTTGGGAGAAATTTGGAAGTTTTTTTTGAAGGAAGTGGGGTAGTGAATGCTAGGCTCACAATTTTCCCAAACCATGTCCCCAGGACAAAAAACTGTGTGAACCAAAACAGAAGGGATTTTCATGTTTGGTGCATGGTTTTTCAAACTATTCTCCCTTCTTGTAGTAACCGTGTGACTCCCTGGGAGGAGGTGCACAATTAGGCACATGGTTAGGGGCAACTATGTGCCCCGAGCAGGAAACCATGCATATGGGAATTTATTCCCCTGGAAATTATTAAAAAAATTCCCAAACCCCCTTATTATACCCCCATATTCCCTAGCTCGACAATAAAAACATTTTCTCTCATTTTGGAGGCTCACAGATGGATTCTAAGGCCTTTTGACCCCCATCATTAGTGAATTAGAGACCGTATTTAAGATTCACACCACTCTTGGTAAGAGATTCTCATCCCATGTGATTCCTCTATCTCTCTAATATTTTTCTCATCCTTTAAAGGGATTTTTCCTCTGTTTGTGGTGGATCTGGATCTAGGTTTATTAGATATTGATTATTTTGATTCTGGATCTAGGTTTTTTTATCTAGTTCTCATTCTTCATCACGATCTTCCTTATTTCTCTTCAATTAGGGACTTTTTGTTGGTGATAATTCATCCTCAATTTCAAGGTAGGCGGTTTAATTTCAAATCCCATAGTCTTGAATTCCAATTTCTTGTATGTGTTGTGAAATTCAATTAGCACATTTGAAAATTTAATCTTTAACTGAATAAATTAATTGATTAATTAATTTATGGAATTGCGGAATTGGATTAATTAATTAGTGAATTAATTAATGGGATATTGGGAATGTGGAATTGGATTAATTAATTGGTGAATTAATTAATGGGATATCTGGATTTTGGAATTGGATTAATTTATTGGTGAATTAATTAATGGGAAATTGTGATTATGTAATCAGTCAATTAATGTGATATGAATTAATTGAAATAAGGGGGATTATGAGATGGGTGGATTAAAATTAATGGGTTAATGATTTATATGGTTAAATAATGAAAAATGGTTTAATAGTGATTTTTTTTATTATGCCATGTGATTAAATTGAAGAACCATGTTGGTTGTGATAAATTATGATGGTACCTTATTGTAAAATGTTATTAAAGGTATTAATTTTGATAAATATTTATTGATGTGATATATGTGATATATGTGTGATTTATTGATAAATCGTGTGTGGGAAATGGATTTCTGCTTCAAAATCCCACAGTGATAAATTGATAAATGTGTGTGGGACATGGATTTTTGCTTTGAAAGACCATAGTGATAAAATTGAAATATGAGTGTGGGACATAGACTACTACTTCAAAATACCACTTGTGTGATTGTTTGATAAATGAGTTTTGGGTCAGGGACTACTACTTCAAATACCCATGGGGTACTAGGCATGAGGATCTAGGCCCAAAATGTGGGTATTAAACTATGGTTCCAATTAGCCATAATAATAATTGATAACCTTTATATTGTGATATGTGATATCCCTTGGGGATAGTTTATACTCTAGCATGGGCTAAAGTAGGTATTGTGGTTTAGGTGTCCCCGGGAACCCAAGGGTTTATGGGGTTAATTAAAGAATAATTGAAATGTGATAAATATTTACTTATGCATTGTACTTTATTATTTATACAACTACATATGCTAATATTGAATTGATGTTGTTTTAGACACCATTTTTGGTGGCCTACTGAGCTGTACTCACACCCTACTCAAGATACCTGATCCGTACCTGAATAGACTTCATGTTTGTTGGACATGATAAAGTAAAAGACCTAGTGTTAGATGGTTGAGTTGGGTTGAAGCATGGATGATAATCCTAGATATTGTATTTTATATTTTGGTCACCATGTGATATTGTTTTGGTTTGGTTATTGATTATATCATTTGGTTATTATTTTTTTTACTGTTGTGCTTCTTTGATAAAGAGATTATAGTCTCCCCATGATTGATATTAGACCCTCACTACTATTCAACAGCCTCTGGCATATGAGGAGGCACACTTGAGGTCATGTGACTGAATGGATCGGGGAACCAGTGTTTGACACCCAGGTTAGGACATTATAAAGTGGTATCAGAAGATTTTTTATTTTCTTTTCTTTTGTCTTACTATTTGGGAAAGGTAGATATGAGAATACGATGAATTGGGACTTGGTTAAGTGTTTGTGCATGGGAGTATCTAACCCATATAGGAGGGTAAAATCCAAGCACCCAAGGTGGGATTATTGTTATTGTTGTGTGTTGTTATAGTTGAATGTTATTTCACCTTGAGTGATGAAATTTTTGTGTGATGTGATTATTGTTTTTGAGTTTTTTGAGATTTGATTTGTGACCCAGAATAGAATAATATTGGAGTATGAATGCTTCATTTTAGGCACTCAGGATTATTTTGTGAGATGCATCATTTTAGACATGCATTGGAAAATGAGTTTTGGGTAAGTTTTTGGAATTTAAATGTTTAATTACTTGTGTAAATTTGAACTAAAAAATGTGCCTAATATGAATTGAAAAATTGTGAAATGATGAAAAATGTGGAAAATGGGTTTCTAATGAGAAACTTGAAAAATGAGAATGATTTTACCATTTTCTAACAATGAACCAGATGTAGGATGGTTAAGGTTAGGGGTAGCACCTCAGTTTTGACTGTATGGAAAGGTTTGAGAGAAATAATTGTTATGGATTTATGTGAATCCATATAATTGTGTTAAAGTTGTGTTATGTGTCGTAAGATGTGGGTTTGTAATTGTAGAGATATGCCACTATAAAGGTTCTTGTTGAGGGGACAATAGGAGGTTATGGATGGAAATGATCCACCAATAGAAAAACCTGAGGAATATATATTTTTGAGTGAGGAGTCGGAGAGAAGTTCCATGAGAAGTTTTCTTGCTTCATGTAGTTTATAGAAAGAGACCCAGGGCAGGTTGTGAAGAGTATGTATGACCTGACATGGGAGTTCCAGTTGCAGCACCCTTTGAATTTCAATGTAGATGGTGAAATAGAGGTAGCTGAGTTTTGGGTTGAGTCCATCCATACCATACTTGACCACTTGGAAAATCCTATTGAGAAGATAGTTAAATTGGTTTCTTACATGTTACATGGCCAGGAGAAGTCTTAGTGGGACATGTAGACTCAGGATGAAAAAGTGGACAATATGGAGTAGAAGGAATTTTAGGAGAAGTTCTTGAAACACTTTTACCCAAAGATGCTTAGGAAGGAGAGATCAACTAAGTTTATGAGGTTGACTCAGGGGAATATGTCCATTATGAACTATGATGGCCTCTTTATAGACTTGCAGTTATTTGTTCCAAAATTGTTGGGAGATGAGGCTATGAAAGATAAATTTTTCAGGATGGGATTAAATGTGAAATTAAGTCCCAGGTGAATATCTTCAGGCTGAAGAGAATTTTGGAAATGGTGAGTCAAGCTCTCATTTCTGAGGGGAACCTGAAGCAGGCTCCTGGTAGTGGATATGTGATTTTTGATATATTTTTAGGGGGTAATAATTCCTAAAGTAGGAATAATTATTAAATTTTTTTGACCAGAGCAGTGGAAAAAAGGGCATTCATGGGGAAGGATCAGTTACATAGGACCTTGATCAAGTGATCTGTCACTAGTGTGGTAGGTCAAGTCAATTTCATAGGTAGTTCCCCTGACCACCATTAGAGTTCCTATCTTGTAGTAGTACGGGGAATATGTAGAGGTTATACAGGGACCCATGACATATGGGTAATGATTTAGTATCTAGATAGAACCAGGGTATGAGAAGGGGATATTCTACACAATATTAGTATAGCAGTTGGAGTTCTATTGTATGTGGTGGTAGAGGTAGTGGAAATGATGATTCTGGGAAATAGAGACCATATTATCATAGTGTTGTAGCTTAGGGGACTCAGACTATATCACAGGGAAGAGGGGAAGGATAGTTTTATGCCATTCAACCTACATTGGTGGATAACGAGGCTAGACCATCGATAGTTAGAGGTACTGTTCTTGTAGATTCTATGTTATCTTGTTCCTTATTGTATACAAGTTCTTCTTATTATTTTATATATACACAGATTTTCAATGGTTTGAGCCTAATAGCGGAGTTTATGAGTGGGGTTACGACAATTGATACACCTTTGGGAGTACGGTTGAGAGAAATATGTTTGTTCACATGGTGTTATATCGAGGTTAGGGAGTATCATTTCAGTTGGGATATTTATATCCTTAACATGTTAGGATTTGATAGAATTATGGGTATGGAATGGTTAGTATTATACTAATACCACAACTATTGTCACTATAGAAGAGTGAAATTCAAGTCTCTAGAGGGTTACAATTATATTCACCATGTAGAATGGGATATCAGGGCATGATGTGCATGTCTGGTTCATCAACAACTGGGTGGGATCACCACCCAGGTTTCTAGTCTATTTTTGGATGATGGGGGTGTGAAACATGATGTCTTTCCACCCATAGTGGATAGGTTCTGAGATGAGTTTATTGATATATTCTCAGGGCTTCCACCTTAGAGAGATGTGAAATTTATGATTGAGCTCATACTAGAGGATGGGATAGTTTCTACTCCACCATATAGAATGAAACCAACAGAACTTCAAGAGTTGAAAACTTAATTGGAAGTGTTGATAGATAAAGGGTTTATCTATTTGAGTACGTCACCTTGGGGATCTCTAGTTCAGTTTTCAAAGAAGGCTAATGGGATCTTGCACTTGTGTGTTGATTACCGGAATTTGAACCGAATGACTGTGAAAAGACGAAATCCTCTTCCATTTATCATTGATCCATTTGATGAGTTGAGGGGATCTTGTGTTTTCTCTAAAACTGAATTGAGATTGGGGTATCATCAGTTAATATTTCGACCTTCTAAGATACCTCAGACTACTTTCATAAGTAGGTATATCCTATATGTGTTCATCATGATTCCATTTGGGTTTATGAACTCCCAAACAATGTTTATGACCTTGATTATAATAATATTCCACCCATAAATAAATAGGTTTTTGGTAGTGTTTGTGGATGACATATTAGTGTACTCCAAGACTCATGATGATCATGCCCAATAACTTGAAATCTTCTTGAGTACACTAAGAGAGCATCAGCTATACACTAAGCTATCTAAGTGTCAATTTTGTATTGATAAGGTTCACTTTTTGTGTCACGTCATCTTGGAGGAAGGTGTGTATGTGGACCTAGAAAAGGTTCAGGCAGTTGTATATTAGGAGAAACCTAAGATTTTTTTTGATATCCATAGTTTTATGGGGATAGTGGGTTATTATTGAAAGTTTATCCAGGTCTTTTTCTAATTAGCATCACCACTTTCGGGATTAACCAAAAAGGGGTTAAATTTTGATCGGTCTAGAGAATATGAGAATTCCTTCCAGGAGTTGAAGAAGTGCTTGAAAATGACACCAATCTTGATACTAACCAATCCAAGTGAGGAGTATATGGTGTTTTGTGAACCTTTTGGGATTGGTCTTAGAGAAGTGTTTATTTAGGGAGATTGTGTTGTGGCATAAGAGTCTATAAAGTTAAATCCACATGAATGGAACTACCCTACACATGACCTCAAATTGGCTATAGTGTTTTATGATTTTAAGAGTTGGGAAATTTATCTATTGGGTGAAAATTTCACTGTGTATATGGATCATAATATTTTAAATTAAATACTTTCACAATGAGACTTGAATCTATGGAAGTAGAGATTGTTTTAGTATATGTTGTCATTTGACTATAATCTAGCATATATTATTGGGAATGAAAATAGTGTTACTAACTATTTGAGCTGGAAAACTCATACTAAGGTTGTTCATGAGTCTATTAATGAGTGGAAGATGGTGAATTTTCTAGATGAGATGAGTGTTGTAGTTTAGGAGGGCCAATAATATATGAATCTTGCATCAGTTTCAATGGATTCTATAGTTTTGAGCCAAATTAGTGTAATAAAACATGAGGATACAGAATGTTTGGTTTTGAGGTAAAGCATTAAAGGTGAGGAGTCACCTTCCGATTGAAGCATAGATAAGGACAAGATCATATATGTAATGAATTGTGTTGTTGTGACTATGAGCATACAGGAGGAGATGATGCATGAATTTCATGCCTCAAAGTGGGTGGTGCATCCAGGTGTGACCAAAATGTATTGTGACCAATGAAGAAAATAATGGTGGCCAGGAATGAAAACAGAGATAGCCGGGTTCATAACACGATGCTACACCTATCAATAGGTGAATGATTTATATCAATGACCTAGTGGTTTAGTACAACCATTTTCCATTATAGAACGGAAGTGGGATGATGTGACCATGGAACTTTTGGTGGGTCTCTTGAGGATGCCTCAGATGAATGATTCTATTTGGGTGGTTGTGGATTGACTAATGAAATAAATGCATTTCTTTCCTATATGCGAGACTTTCTCAGTGGAACAGTTGGGAGAAATGTATATTCAAGGGATATTCCATCTGTATGAGGTGATGTTGGGTATAGTTTCATACCATGACTCTCATTTTACTTCACATATTTGGTAGGGCTTGTAGAAGGTTCCTGGTACACAAGTATTATTGAGTACAACCTTTCACCAACAGAAATATGGGCATTCGGAATGTACTATACAGGTGCTTGAGGATATGATTCGGGCATGTATCTTAGAATTTGGTGTGTCTTGATAGAAACACCTATATTTAGTGGAGTTTTCATATAACAACAGTTATCAGGTGAGTATTCAGATGGAACCATATGAGGCTCTTTATGGTAGGCTATACAGATCAACTCTATGCTGGATAGAGACAGGTGAGTCAGATCTGTTGGGACTGGGTATTGTGTAGGAGACATCAGAGTAGGTTTAGTTGATTCAAAAGCGTACGACTATATCTCATATTATATAGAATTCTTGTGCCAATAGATGACGGAAAAACTTATAGTTTGAAGTGGGTGATCATGTATTCCTTTAGGTTTCACCTAGATTGGGTCACTATAGGATACAAAGATAGGTAAAGCTAGCTCCTAGGTTTGTTGGACTGTTTGAGGTTGTGGAGAGAATCAGGATGATTTCACACTAATTTTCTCTTCCATATAGGTATAGTTCTATGCATGATGTTTTTCATGTGTTAAAACTTCAGTGGTATCACCCTAACCATTATCATGTGATCAATGTGGATGATGTTGAGATTGAGACCTATGTATCATTTGAGGATCATCTGATATGTGTATTGGATCATAGTGATAAAGTGTTGTAGGGAAATACCATGTCGATAGTTTGTGTATTGTATAAACATGGCCGTGTTTAGAAGGAAACATGGTAAATAGAAGTAGATATGCAGGATTAGTGGCCCGACATTTTTACCTTATAATCTTAGAGATACTTGGGAGTACAAATCGAGGATGATCTATTATAAGGCAAGGAAATTGTAAGATCCTGACCTTATCTAGAGATGTATCGAGTTCATTTTCAGGTACTCTTTTCCCTTGTTTTGAGTATATCTTGTTGGGGTTTCATCTTGGGTGCATTTGGGAGAAATTTAGAGGTTTTTGGAAGGAAGTGGGGTTGTGAATACTGGGTTCATGATTTTACCAAACCATGTGCCTAGAAAAAAAAACTATATGAACCCAAATAGAGGGGATTCTCATGTTTGGTGCATGGTTTTTCAAACTATTCTCCTTTATAGTAGTAACCGTGTGAATCCCTGGGAGGAGGCACACAATTAGGCACATGGTTAGGGGAAACCGTGTTCCCCGAGTAGGAAACTGTGCATATGGGAATTTATTCCCCTATAAATTATTAAAAAAATTCCCAAACCCCATTATTATACCCCCAGATTCCCTAGCTTGATAATAAAAACGTTTTCTCTCATTTTGGAGGCTTCCAGATGGATTCTAAGGGATTTTGACCCCCATTTTTTGTTAATTAATTCCTATATGGAAGATATTAACCTCTCTTGGTAAGAGATTCTCATCCCGTGTGATTCCTCTATCTCTCTAATCTTTTTCTCATCCTTTAAAGGGTTTTTTCCTCTTTTGTTGTGGATCTAGATCTAGGTTTTTTAAATATTGATTAGTTTGATCCTGGATCTAGGTTTTTGATCTAGTTCTCATTCTTCGTCATGATATTCATTGTTTATCTTTAATTGGGGACTTTCTATTGGTGAGAATTAATCATCAATTTCAAGGTATGTTGTCTAATTTTAAATCCCATAGTCTTGACTTCCAATTTCATGTATGTGTTGTGAAATTCAATTAGAACATTTGACAATTGAATCTTTAATTGAATAAATTAATTGATTAATTCATTTATGGAATTGTGGAATTGTATTAATTAATTGGTGAATTAATTAATGGGATATTGGGAATATGGAATTAGATTAATTAATTGGTGAATTAATTAATGGGATGTCAGGATTTTGGAATTGGATTAATTTATTGGTGAATTAATTAATGGGAAATTGTGATTATGTAAACAATCAATTAATGTGATATGAATTAATTGAAATAAGGGGGATTATGATATGGGTGGCTTAAACTTAATGGGTTAATGATTTATATGGTTAAATAATGAAAAATGGTTTAATAGTGATTTTTTTATTATTCCATGTGATTAAATTGAAGAATCATGTTTGTTGTGATAAATTATGATGGTACCTTATTGTAAAATGTTGTTAAAAGAATTATTGATGATTAATATTTATTGATATGATATATGTGATATATGTGTGATTTATTGATAAATCGTGTGTGGTACATTGATTTATGCTTCAAAATCCCATAGTGATAAATTGATAAACATGCGTGGAACATGGATTGTTGCTTCAAAAGACTATTGTGATAAATTGAAATATGAGTGTGGCACACATACTACTGCTTTAAAATCCCACTTGTGTGATTGTTTGATAAACTAGTTGTGGGTCAGGGATTGCTACTTCAAATACCCATGGGGTCCTAGACATGTAGATCTAGGCCCAAAATGTGGGCATTATACTATGGTTACAGTTAGACATAATAATAATTAAAATGAAATGATAATTGATAACCTTTTTATTGTGATATGTGATATCCCTTGGGGATAGTTTAGACTCTAGCATGGGCCGAAGTAGGTATTGTGGTTTGGGTTTCCTCAAGAACCCAAGGGTTTATGTGGTTAATTAAAGAATAATTGAAATTTGATAACTATTTACTTATGCATTGTACTTTATTGTTTATACAACTACATATGATAATATTGATGGGATGTTGTTTTAGACACCATTGGTGGTGGCCTACTGAGTTGTACTCACACCCTACTCAAGATACCTGATCGGTACCTGAATAAACTTCATGTTTGTAGGACAAGATAAGGGAAAAGACCCAGCATTAGATGGTTGAGTTGGGATGAATCATGGATGATAGAGCCAAATATTGTATTTCTTATTTTGGTCACCATGTGATACTGGTTTGGTTTGGTTATTGATTATATCATTTAGTTATTATTATTTATTTTTACTATTGCACTGCTTTGATAAAGATATTATAGTCTCCCCATGATTGATATTAGACCCTCACTACTAGTCAACAACCTCTGGAGTATGGGGAGGAATGCCTGAGGTCATGTGACTGACTGGATCTGGGAAATGACGTGTGATACCCATGTCAGGACATTACAAAGTGGTATTAAAAGATGTTTTGTTTTGTTTTCTTTTGTATTACTATTTGGGAAAGTTAGATATGTGAATAGGATGAATTGGGCCTTGGTTAAGATTTCTTGAATGGGAGTATCTAACCCATGTAGGAGGGTAAAATCCAAGTACCCAAGGTGGAATTATTGTTATTGATGTGTGTTGTTATATTTTAATGTTATTTCACCTTGAGTGATGAACTTTTTGTGTGATGTGATTATTGTTTTTGAGTTTTTTGAGTTTTGACTTGTGACCCATAATGGAATAATATTTGAGTATGCATGCTTCATTTTAGGCACTGAGGATTATTTTGTGACATGAATCATTTTAGACATGCATTGGAAAATGAGTTTTGGGTAAGTTGTTGGAATTGAAATGTTTCCTTACTTGTGTAAATTTGAACTAAAAAAGGTGCCTAATATGAATTGAATTTTTTTGAAATGATGAAAATTGTGGAAAATGGGTTTCGAATGATAAAATTGAATAATGAGAATGAGTTTACCCTTTTTTAACCATGTCTTGGATATATGATGATTAAGGGTAGTGGTAGTGCCTTAGTTTTGACTGTGTGGTGGGGTTTGGGGGAAATACATGTTATGGATTTATGTGATTCCCTGTAATTGTGTTAAAGTTTTGTTATGTGTCCTAAGATGCATGTTTGTAATTATAGAGATATGCCTCTACAATGTTTCTTATTAAGGGGAAGACAAATATTATGTCTAGAAATGATCCACCGGTAGTGGAACCTAAGGCATAGATATTACTGAGTGAGGAAGTCAGATATAAGATCAATTGGAACTTTGCTTTCTTCATACCATTTATAAAAATAGACCAAGGGTGGGCTATGAAGAGTATGTCTGATCTGACATGATAGTTTTAGTTACATCACCCTCTGACTTTCACTAGAGAGGGTGGACTAGAGGAGGCTGAGTTTTGGGTTGAGTCCATCCAGACCATACTTGACCACTTGGAGTCTCCTATTGAGAAGAGAGTTAAATTGGATACTTATATGTTATGTGGTCAAGAAAAGTGTTAGTAGGACATCTGGACTTGGGATGGACAACTGGACACTATGGAGTGGAAGTACTTTCTGGAGAAGTTCTTGGAGAACTTTTACCTTGAGATGCTGAGGCATGATAGTGAAGTTGACTTTATGAGGTTGAATCAGGGGAGTATGTCTATTATGGAATATACTGGACACTTTACAGACTTTTAGTTCTTTGTTCCAGCATTGGAGGGATATGATTCTATGGTGGAAAGACATTTTTAAGATGGGATTAAATGTGAAATTAAGTCCCAAGTGAATATCTTTAGGATGAAGAAGTTTTTAGAAGTGGTGAATTAGGATATCATTTCCAAGGGGAAACTGAAAGAGGATTCTGGTGGATGAAATGTAGTTTTCATTGTATGGTCAGTACATACTAATTTCTTATGAAAATTTTGACCAGAGCAGTGGAAAGTAGGGTGGCCATGGGGAAAGATCAGTTACATTGGGCCTTACTTGAGTGGTATGTCAGTAGTGTGGTAGCTCAGGTCACTTTCTTAGGCAACACTCCTAACCACCGGTAGAGTTCTAATCTTTTGGAAGGATGGGACATCTACAGAGGTTTTGCAGGAACCCTTAATATATAGGTAATGATGGAGCAACTATGCATAATCAGGGTATGAGAAGGGGATCTTCTACACCATATCAGTCTGGTAGCTGGAGTTCTACTGTACGTAGAGATAGGAGAATTGTAGGTGGTTGTTATAGGAAAGATAAACTGTATTAGTAGAGTGGTGAAGCTTAGGGGACATAGATTACATCACATGGAAGAGGGGTAGGATGGTTTCATGCCACTTAGCCTACATTGGTGGATAGCAAGGATGGATCATTGATAGTTGGAGGTACTATTCTTGTAGATTCAATACTATCTAGTGCCTTATTTGATAATGGTGCCTCTCATTATTAAATATCTTCATAACTATTTAATTTTTTGATCCTGATAGTATATTTTTTGATTGGGTTTATGATGATAGATACACATTTGGGAGTACGGTCGAGAGACATCTGTTTGTGCAAAGGGTGTTTTCTCAAGGTTGGGGAGTGACACATGCCTATCATAGGGTGTGAAAAAAAAACAAATATTACCTAAGTTAAAATGATGTAAAATGGGTAACCTATGGTTTCCTTGGAGAGTAATTCATAATAATTATGTTTTTCACTTAAATTTGAGAAAGAAGAGGTTGTTTTTGAAATTGTTTGAGTTTAAAAAGAAATAAATCAATTAAAAATAAATTTTAAACTCAAGTGGATGAAGAGAGTGATGGGGTTAGGGTAGGATCACCTTTTTAAATGTCCACATATTCATAAAAATCATTCTACCTCTCTTCTTACTGATTAATAAATGAAATACTCCTCAATGAAGTTATCAATCACCCTTGGTTGAAGAAAGAAATGGAACTCATTCCTAGGTGCATGGAAGTTCATAATCAATTCCTAAATAACTAAAGCAAGACTTGATTGGGAATTATTGATACTTATAAATATATAAATGATTCAATAGTTTCAAACATGTGTCAATGATCACTATAAAATCACCACCCAACATAATATGCTCGATCGAGATAAATTGCACTAGGAAGAGGGAGTTAAAAGTTCTTCAACCAAATCTATAAACAATGAATATACCAAAACCCAAAACAAAATTGCATTAAGAGAATAGTAACCACTGAAAATAGAAATAATTTAATATAAAAATAGAGTTTTATATTTATGCTCATGACTCTGACATTACAAAAGTGAAACTCCCCCTTCCCCAATCACTCAAAGGATTTACCCCTCCACATGAAGGGTAATAGAGTTGAATGGGGAATAAGAGAGAATAATGAAATGAAGAAAAGAGAAAATAGAAAATTAAAAACACTTCAAGACTTCAATCCTCCAGTACATCCCCCTTTTCACCTTCTTTAACCCCTTTGAATGGAATTGAACACTCATATATATATGGGTGAGGGGTGGAAAATTTTCCCTCTAAATTAATTATTATAAGAGTTTAAATAAATTTAGCATAATAAATGGCCAAATATCTGGTAAGTTACTTCATAAAAGTTGTTCCCATATATCTTTTTCATGGATCCAAAAAATCATAGAATATTTGGACAAGAGTAAAAAAAGATATCCCTAGATTACTGATGAAGACTTTCTGCCTGAGGAGACTGCTCAACTACCTCCAATTTGGAACATGAAATAGATACCTTAATGACATAATTTATTAATGAAATTTAATTTGGGAATAATTAGAATATTCATCTTTCAATTAAAACTATAATCACTTCATTTGGAGTTCTGGAGGCTGATATATTCCTAATTAACTGATGTGGGGTCCATTCTGTTGGCTAGAAAACGTTTTCCACTTGATTTATTTTTCTGAGACATTGTGTATTGAATTAGACCTAGGTCCAAAAGAAAAAGTTGAATCCTACGATTAAGGAAATCCTAAAAAATTAATAACTCTATTTGGATAAAAAATGTAAAAGATATTCCTGAAATACAGAAGATCCACACAACTACTAAATTTACAGAATTATACAATTTTCCCAATCAAGTAAAAAATCCACTAAAAATAATAAAATGATGCACTTAAACTAAAATTAATTAATTGGAAGGGGTTAAATCATTAAAAAAATATGAAAAATAATTAAAATATTATCTATATCAATTTCCCCACACTTAAAACTTAGGATCTCAGACAAGTCAAAATCAAAAATCAAATCAATGCAAATTCAAAATACCTGCTCATGAGATCCACCAATTCCACACCAAGAAACAAAAGATATCATACCTAATCAACAACCATTATTCCAAATTCTAAAACTAGACCATTCAATATATTTCCCCTTCACACAAAAATCCTACCTCGGATGAATTTTCTATCATCTCACAAATATCAATTTTCAAAAAAGTTTTTCTAATCCAAACTAATACAAGAGTCACCATAGGATTGATAAATTACTAATTTTCCACCCTATGTGAGTCAAGGACATATGTTTATCATGAGGACTTTTTAGGGGTTTTCTGTGGCTTCTGGTTGGTAGGATTTTGATGTGAAAAATTTAGAGTCCGAATGAGGAGGGATCAACTCTTTTTGGAGAAAAATTGTAAGATTCTAATTTCCACCCAAGTATGTTCTCATCCTCACTCTCCTTAGTAGAAAATAATCTCCATCATCATGAAAAATCAAGGAATTTTCACAAAATTCATCATTTTAGTAGAAAAATTTCAATCATCTCAAACATGATTTTTCTTAAAAGCTCCAGATAGGCACAATTTTCTTTCTCTTTAGAAGCTACATAAAGGCACAACTTATCTTATCATGAAAGATCCAGAAAAGGAAAAACTTTCAACAGAATGATTTTTTAGTAGAAAACACATTTCTTCAGAATTTTATTTTCCACCCAAAGTATCACAAAATAAGGTAGCACAATATAAGACATCTTCCCCTACACTCAATTTGAACTAGATCATGATATTTCACTTCAAAAGTAGGTTGGATAGGGAAAATTGCATTTTAATATGGCTAAAATAATAGAATATTCATATATTCTAAGGGATACAAGGATTTAATGTACATGTAATACCATAATGAAAATTATTCTCTGGAAGAAGGGTCTTAAAAACCAATGAAATTCATCCATCATTTAAAACACAAGTACCTCAAACCCTCAAGTTTTGAAAGGAATAAATCAAATTATAGTTAAATCAAGCATGGTTTGGTTCTATAAAAAAGTGAGGTGAATAAAAATAATATAAAAACAATATTTCAGAATCCTCATAGTAAAGTGATATCAAATATAAAGATAGTGATATGTGGAATTGGATTTAAAAATCAGATTACTTTTAATGAAATTACAAAAAAATTAAACATGAAATAAAGTCATTTTGAGTATTAATTTAAGTTTAGTTTCATGGAATAAATTGGGTCAATAATTGATAAGGATTTTAAAAATTGAAATTATAATCATTTCATCTCAAAAGTTTCAAAAACAAACAAAAATTCAAAAAAAAAACACACACAAAAATTTTACAACACAAACAATTTTTTTTAAAAAAAGGAAAACAACAAATGAAAATCCTAAACTATAATGGTTCCCTCCCCCATAATTAACTGATGCAGTGTCCTCAATTAATTAAAATGGATGTAACATTTAAGAAATTTTTAAAATGAATCACAGAGAGAAAGAAAGTGTAAATGAGAGGTATGAATTGATGGGTATTATTGATAGATAGTTTTGAGGAGTGTGATCTCCTCCACCGAATCTGATGGAATGGTCCCATGGAATTTCTTCATCCTATGTCTATTAAAAGTGAATGACTCCTACTCTCCATCCTTCACAATTTAAAAAACACCGAAAGGATTTATATGAGTAACCATAAATGGACCCTCCCATCTGAAATGAACTTTAACCAGCATCATCTTGAGTCTTGAGTTGAATAACAACACTTTGTCTCTCGGATGGAATTCTTTCAGTTGGATCAGATTTTCATGATCCAATATTTTTCTCTCTTTGTGAATCTTGAAATTTTCAAATTATTACCTTCTAATTTCCTCCAGCTCCTACAATTGAAATCTTATCTCTTTCCCAACACTTTCAATATCCAAATTCATCTTCTTGATAACCCAATATGCCTTATGCTCCAATTCCATAGGTAGATGCTAACTTTTCCCATAAATCGACCTATATGGACTCATTCTAATCGGGGTCTTGTAGGCTAACCTGTAAGCCCATAAAGTTTCTTCCAACCTTTGGATCCAATCTTTACTATTTGGATTAATAGTCCTTTCCAAAATTCCTTTGATTTCCCTCTTGGAAACTTCAGCCTAACTATTTGTATGTAGGTGATAGGGAGTTAATGTTTTATGATTCACCCCATACTTATTCAAAAAATCCCCCATTATCCTATTTAAAAAGTGATTTCCTTGTTTAATGATGATGAATCTAGGCATTCCAAACCTAAAAAATATGTTAGCCCTGATAAAATCATAAAAAACTTAAGCATCGTCAGTCCTGGTGGCTTTTTCTTCCAACTATTTGGAAACATAATCAACCACAAGAAAGATATAATAATTTCCAAATGAAATTTGTAAATGGCCCATAAAATCTATCTCATAGACTTCAAAAATCTTACAAAAATTAAGTGGATGTTGGAGAATTTCTTGTCTCTTTGAAATGTTTCCAAAAAAATGAAATTTTTGACACCTTTTGAAAAATTCATGAGAATCTTTAAAAAGGGTGGGCTAATAATGTTTAGATTATAAAACTTTCCTTACTGTCCTTTGAGGTCCAAAGTGGACTCCATAAGCTAAAGTGTGACAAAACTCAAAGACAGAACCAATTTCACTGTCAGTAAAACATCTTATTATCACTTGGTTATTGAAAATATTCCAAAGAAATGGATCATCCAAAATGTAATATCTAGATTCAGCTTTTAGTTTGTAAATTTGTTGAGAATTGAAAATAGATGATACCTGAGATATTAACAAATAATAGACCATGTCAGAATACCAAGGAACTTCCTCATCAAACAAGTACAAATAATCTACTATAAGGTGATAATTCAATGGTTCTTTTTCTGAAATTTCAGCCTCAGAAGTGTTGAGAAATCTGCTTAAATGATCAAAAATTTGGTTCTCAGATCTCTTCTTGTCCTTGATTTATATGTTGAACTCCTATAGTAGTAACATCCATCTCACTACCCTTGGTTTAGCTTTAGCATTCTTCATCAGGTACCTAAGAGCTACATAATCAGAAAACACAATGACTTTAGTTCCAAGAAGATATGATCTAAATCTTTCTAAAGAAAAAAGAACTACTAAAAACTCTTTTTCTTTGGTTGTTTAATTGAATTGATCCACATACAAGGTTCTTGAAGCATAGGCTATGACTTGTGGCCTTACCTCGATTTTCTAAGAAAGGAATGCTCCAAATGCTTGGTTGGAAGCATCACAAAGTAGCTCAAATGGTTCTTCCCAATTTGGTGGCTACATCATGGGTGGTGTAGCCAATATCCTCTTCAACTCATCAAAGGATTCCCTACATGCACCATTGAAATAAAAATCAAAATATTTCAAAATAAATACAGATATAGGAAGAGAAATAATAATGAAATTTTGGATAAACCTCCTGTAGAATCCTGCATGTCCAAAAAATGATCTAACATGCTTTACACAAGTTGGGAAGGAAACAAATTTGTCACTTAAATTTTTGATTTATCAGCTTCAATGAAATTTTTGGAAATGAAATGACCAAGGAAAATACCTCTCCCTACAATGAAATGACACTTTTCAAAATTTAAAACAAGATTCTTTTAAATAAAGGTTTTCAAAACTTTTTCTAGATTTTTCAAACAATAGTCAAAGGAGTGTCAAAAAATTATGAAATCATCCAAGAAAACCTCCAAGAAATATTCAATGTGATCAGAAAATATACTTACCACGAACCTCTAAAATTTAACTAGATCATTACATAATCCAAATGGAATCATTTTATATTAAAAATTATTGAAGGGACATGTAAAGGTTGTATTCTATTGATCCTCATGAGCAATGGGTACCTAGAAATAACATGAAAATCCATCCAAATAATAATAATAAGTTCTCACTACCAATCTCTCTATCATCTGATCAATGAAGGGAATAGGGAAATGATCTTTCCATGTGACCTGATTCAAATTCCTAAAATCAATGCACACTCTCTAGCTATTCTAAATTATAACAGGGATTAATTCATTCATTTCATTCCTCATAGTGATTAGGCCAGTGTTTTTTGGAACTACATGAATTGGTCTAACCCATTATGAATATGATATGGGATACATGATTCCAATTTCCAAGATCTTCTTGATCTCATTATTTAGAACCTCCATTAAGGTGGGATTTAGCCTTCTTTGGAGCTGTCCAACAGGTTTGGAATCTCCCTTAGGAAAAATTATATGTGAGCATATTTTTGGGTTTATTCCAAGGATATCACCTAATCTCTACCCTATTACTTGTACATTTTCTCTCAAAATATCAATCAATTATTTTTCTTAGGTTTCATACATATTATTATAAATTATCACTGGTAATTTATATCCCTCCCGAAGGTACACATATTTCAAATCAGTGGGAGTGGTTTTAATTTAAGGCTGGGGGATGCTCAAGAGATAAACCTACGCTGAAATTCCCCACTTCCAATGGTTGTACATACTACACATAAGAAATCATATCATCTTCTTCATCATTTAACAAATCATCAAGGAAATCAAATATTACCTCTTCCTCCAACATGAAATCAGAATCTCCAGCATTTTGGATATCCACATGTTCAATGACATTTTCAATGGTATAATTATCTCCTAAAGATAATAAGTCATGGAATATTCCCAATTATTCAATGGGTTTAGTTCCAACTTCATGGGAGAGTGCAAAGAGTGAGTGATCATCTGATGGATGCCTCATGGATTAAAAAATATTGAAGGGTACAGTGATATCTCCAAACTCCATGGTGAGTGTCCCTTCGTGGACATTAATGATGGGTTTGGACGTCTTAAATAAAGGTTTCAAAAAAAATTATGAGTGAGTGTGATGGGATTCTATCTTCTTCCATATTCAGCACATAGAAGTCAGCTGGGAATAAGAGATCAGTGACTTTTACTAGGACATCCTCTAGAACTCCTCCTGGGAAGATTGTGGATCTATTTGCAAGATGGACCACCAGTCTTGTGGGATTCAAGCCTCCCATATGCAAATAAGTGTAGACTAAGTAAGGAAATACATTAATTAAAGCACCTAGATCACACAAATCATTAGAGAAATTTAAATAACCAATGGTGCATGAAACGGAAAACATCCCTGGATCTTGACATTTGGTTGGAAACTGTGATGTGATAAGTGTAGAGACAATTCTTCCCAAGTTGGTCCTTTAATTCCCTTGAAGTATCCTCTTATTGGTGAAAATATACTTAAAACATTTATCATAATTTGGATTTTTTTTGAGTGATTCAAGAAGGGGGATATTAATTTCCATTTTTTGGAAGGTTTGTAGAATTTATTTTTGAAGTTCTTATTCCTACAATATTTTTGTTTCAATCATCCTTGATAGAAATGGTGGGGGTAAGTCTTTATTCTCCCTATTTTGAATTTAAAATGGGGTTTCTTGTCTCTTATTCCTCAGTCTATCATTCTCCTTCTCCCCTTTCTTCTCTTATTCAAAATGCATTTTCATATAATTTTCAGAATTTACCACTTCATCATCCCTCCACTCAAGTGGTGTTGTTTCAAGTTCATGCGATGTTGGTGGTGGGAGTTCTTTTCCACTTCTTATTATTATCATGATTACATTATTTTATGGGTTTGGGATTGTCTGGGAAGGGAGTTTCCCAAAAGTTTTGGTAAGAAAGTCCATGAGAATTTTGAACTTATTGGAAAAATATTTTATTGTGTCTTTTATCCCCTTAATCTCAGATATCTATTATTAGTTATGAATATGGGGTTTTTCACAGGTGGATGGTTACTTATAGGGTCTTTGGAAAGTGGGTGGTTGGTGGTAAGAAGGAAAGTTATAGGATTTATTTTGTTGAAATGGTGGTGGGATTTGGAATTGTTTCTAGAATGGGGGTCTAGATTGATTGTGTTGATTTCCAAATCCATATTGAACTTGGTTAGGATCTCTCCATCCTTGATTTTGTTGGAGCTTCCTCAGTTGAAAGGTTTCCACACAAATTTCTATTCCCTATATTTCAGTACATTTTTTCAGTTAAATGATCAGGTGATGATCATAAAATACATACCTTATCTGGTGCTTGTTGGTCAACCACGTGTTTCAAGGCCACCTATTACACCAAACTGTCTATCTCATCAAGAATATTTTCACACAAAGGTAATGGATAAGAAGTTATTACCTTATGAATACCTCTTATACCAGTACCTATTGAACCAAACTGTTTTGAGTTATAAGAGATCTTCTCAATCAAGCCCTTAGCTTCTTCTGGTGACTTATCAATCAATGCACCTCCATATGATGCATCCATAATGTTTCTGTCATTATCCATTAAGACTTTAAATAAGAATAAAAGAAAGTAATTATCCTCAATGGATTGATGTGGGAAACTAGAACATAACTTTTTAAATCTTTACTAGTACTCATAAAGGGTTTATCCAGATGATTGTCTGATGGTATAGATCTTTTTTCTGATGGCTGTGCTTCTGGAGGCAGGGAAAATCATTCCATGAAACATATTACCAAGTCATTCCAATAATTAAAATCTATTGTTTGTATACTATAAAACCATTATTTAGTGGATCCTTCCAATGGAAATGGGAACAACTTCCACTTTAATTGTTCCTCAACTACTCTACGGGGTCTGAAAGTTGAGTAGACATGTGTGAAATCTTTAATATGTTTGTTTAGATCTTCACCTGCCAAGACATGAAACTTTGGAAGCAATGGAATCATGTTAGGTTTCATCTAATTTTTTTTTTGTAAAACTATCATGACAATTTTATTATTTTGATTAAATAATTGTGGTGCACAGAGATCTCTAAGGTTTGGGTTTTGATTTCCATCCATGATGACAGGCTTAGAGTAAACAGTTGAAGTTTCACTCAAGACTTTAAGAGAAATGTCCTCAAATACAGATTGTAAATCAAGTTTTCTTAGTATATTCAACAAGTTTCTTTCAATTTTAGGATCTAGGGGACAAGTTTTAGTGTTTGGGGTTATAGTCATGCAATTTTGATGAGAAAATAAGAAAATAGAAAATAAAGAGAGAGAAAAAATGTTGGCACTACCTCCTCGGTAATAGTGAGAAGTTTTGACATATTCCTATCATGGGGTGTGATAAAAAAATTACTCAAGTTAAAATGTAGTAAAGTGGGTAACCTAGGTTATCTCCAGAGAGGAATGCACACAAATTACGTTTGTCACTTAAATTCAAGAAAGAAGAAGATGTTTTTTTAAATTTTTTGAGTTTAATAAGAAAGAAAGAAATTGAAAATAAATTTTGAACACAAGTGGATGAAGATAGTTATGGGGTTAGGGTAGGATCACCTTTTTCAATGTCATAATGGTCATAAAAATAATTCACCCTCTCTTCCTATTTAATAATAAATGAAATACTCCTCAATTGAGTTATAAATCACCCTTGGTTGAAGAAAGAAATGAAACCCACTCCTATGTGCATGGAAGTTCATAAACAATTATTAATAAACTAAGGCAAGTCCTGATCAGGAATTTTTGATCCTTATAAATCTATAAATGATTCACTAGTTCCACACACATGACAACGATCACTAGACACTTAACACCCAACACAATATGTGAAGGAACCCGAAACACCCTGAGAGGGGAGGGGTGAATCAGGGTGTCAAATTTTTCTTATTAAAGTTGTGGATCTTATTCCAATGTTGGTTGAAACTTGTTAAATCTATCAGTAAAATGAAAATAAGAAGATGAAAAAACAATTTTACTTGGTTCACCATAAAGGGCTACGTCCAATGAGCATACACAGACAGTGTGTCCGTTGTACCTAAATCCACTAATTTTCATGATTTTGTGGATTACAAGGTTCGATAACAATCACTCTATGCCAGGAACACTAATAATTTAGGGATAGCTCACTGCATCCCTCAAAACACTTCCATTGACTCCCCCTTGCTCACTTCCATGGGAGAAGTCTTACTTAGTTTATTGACTTGAGGGTATCTTTAATTGATTTGAATTGAAGTCTTTGTCTCATTACTAGACAAGACACTTCTTGCATCGAAGTCCTGAAATGATGATCTTGAAGGCGATGATCACATAAACTAGATATTCAAAATCCGGTCAGAATAATAACACCATACTTGCGCGTAATACCTCAACTTGCACGTAAGATTTGAGAATTGTCTCAAAATATGACTTTCACACAAACTTTACTTTCTGCATAGCCCTTATCTTTCGCAAAACTACACTGAAGTTTTCACTTGGTCTTTTTAGACTAAAGGAACACCTTTCATGCAAGACTAACCTTTTGTAATTCTTTCACACATAAATATTTCGTGCAGCAGAGAAACCATATTTTTGTTGGAAAATTCTTAAGTCTTTAATGGGGGTAGCTGCCTATTTATAGGCCTCAATGACCCTATGCACAAGTTTCCAACACATATTTGTCAGTGCATTCAAGATTATTCATGAGCATGAAAAACCCCTTTTGACGTTGAATTGGGAGCGTAATATTCTTTCATGCAACCTCATCTTTTGTGAACATTTAATTATTATGCACACTTTTTTACTTTTCCATATTTTGATGAATTGATCCCAAATTAGGCCTCACGTAAAAGTTTCTAAACACCCTTTAATCTTGGTGCAACTCCCTTTTCTAGAAACACTTTTCTCCATATTCCAATTTTTGGACCCAAAAAATTGGCAAACACTGGGAAACGACACAACCTTCAATACTGTTGATTGCCTAAACTGTATAATCTCTTTCCTAGAAAAATTCCTGAACATATAAAGATAATTGACAACAAATACAAACCATATGCCATTTCCAGCATAGAATGACCATTTTTCCAACAATATGCTCGATCGAGAAAAAATACACTCAGAGGAGGGAGTTAAAAGTTCTTCAAAAAAAGCTATAAAAAATGAATATACCAAAACCCAAAATAGGATATAATTAAGATAATTGGTAACCACTTCAAATATAAATCATTTAATATAAAAATTGAGTTTTATATTTAATCTCAAGACTCCAACATTACAAAAGTGAAACTCCCCCTTCCCCAATCACTCAAAGGCTTTACCCCTCCAGGTGAAGGGTAATAGAGTTGAACGGGTAAGAAGAGATCATAATGAAATGAAGAAAATAAAAAATAGAAAATAAAAAACAATTAAATACTTAAATACTCCATAACAACCTTATTTTACCTTCTTCAACCCCTTTGAATGGAAGTGAACACTCGTATATATAGGGTTGAGGGGTGGAAATTTTTTCCTCCAGATTTACTCCTCTGAAAGTTTGAATCAATTTAGCATATTAATAGCCAACCATCTGGTAGGTTCCATCATAAAAGTTCTTCCTCTCTATCTTTATCATGCTTTCAAAAACTCTTAGCATATTTGGAAAAGTGTAATAAAAGTTATTCTTGGATTAATAATGAAGACCTTTTCTACCCGAGGAGACGACTCAACTACATCCAATTTGGCACATGCAATGGATGACTTAATGATAAAATGTCTTCATGAAATTTAATTTGGAAATGGTTTGTAGAGTCCTATTTATATTAAAACTATAATAACTTCCTTTATATTATTGGAGGCTGAGATATTCCTCATTAACTAAGGTGGGGTCCATTATGTTGGCTATAAAACTTTTTCCACTTGATTTATTTTTTTGGGCCATTGTGTGTCAAATTGGATCTAGGTACAAAAGAAAATTTTGAATCCAAATATCAAGGAAAGCCTAAAAAAGGAATAACTCGATTTGGATTAAAAAATGTAAAAGATATTCTTGAAATATAGAAGATCCAAAAAATTGCTAAATTTACAAAATTAAATAATTTTCACAATTAAGTCCAAAATCCACTAAAAATACTAGAATGATGAAAATTAGCTCAAATTAATTAATTGTATGGGTTTATATTATTAAAACACATATGAAAAATAATTAAAATATTATCTATATCAATTCACCCACACTTATCACTTGGACTCCCAGACAATTCAAAATCAAAAATCGAATCAATGAAAATTCAAAACACATACTCATGAGATACACCAATTCCACACCAGGAAACAAAAGATATCATGCCTTATCAAAACAAATCATTCCAAATTTTCAAACTAGACCATTAAATATATTTCCCCTTCATTTATCCTCCCATTAACAAAAAACACCTACCTCACATGAATTTTTTCTAATCTCACAAATATCAATTTTCAACAAAGTTTTTCTCATCCAAACCAATGAAAGAGTCACCATAGGCTTGATAAATTAAAAATTTTCCACCTGATTTGAGTCAAGGACATGTTTTTATCATGAGGACTTTGTATATTTTTTCTGTGTCATTCAGTTGGTAGGATTTTGATGTAAATAATTTTGAGGCCAAATGAGGAGGGATTGACTCTTTTTGAATCAAAATTACAAGTCTCTAATTTCCACTCAAGTATAGTCTCCTCCTCACTCCCCTTAGTATAAAATCATCTCAATTATCATGAAAACTCAAGGAATGTTCAAACAATTCCACATTTTAGCAGAAAAAATTTCAATCATCTTAAACCTGCTTTTTTTGAAAGCTCTAGATAGGAACATATTTCTTTCTCTTTAGAAGATCCAAAAAGACACAACTTCTCTTATCATGAAAGATCCAGAAAAGGCACAAATTTCAACAAAATGATTTTTTAAATTTGAAAAAACATCTCTTCAACATTTTATTTTCCACCCAAAGTATCACCAAATGTGGAAGTACAATACAAGACATATTCCCTTATATTCATGTATTATAAGGGATACATGGGTTTAATGTATAATAAAAACCATATTGAAAAAGTTTCTCTTGAAAAAGGGGATTAAAACCAATGAAATGCCTCAATCATTTAAAACACAAGTACATAAAACCCTCAAGTTTTGAAAGGAATAAATCAAATTATAGTTAAAGAAATCTTGGTTTGGTTCTCTCAATAAGTGAGGTTAATGAAAATAATATGACAAAAATGGTTCATAATCCTCATAAGAAAGTGATATCAAAGAAAAAATAGTGAGATGTGGCATGGGCCTCAAAAATCAGAGTACTTTTCATGAAATTCCCAAAAAATTAAACTTGAAACAAAGTCATTTTCAAAATTCTTTTAATCTTAGTTTCATGTAATAAACTGTTTCACTCATTGAAATGGTTTTCAAAAATCTCAATGATAATAATTTCAGCTCAAAAGTTTCAAAAACACTCAAAAATTAAAAAAAAACACAAAAATTTGAAAATACACACATTTTTTTTTGAGAAAAAGGAAAATAAAAAATAAAAATCCTAAACTAAAAAGGTTACCTCCTTTAAACTTAAATTATATAGTGTCCTAAATGCATTCAAATGGATTAAACATGTAGTAAAATTTGAAAATGAATCACAACAAGAAAGAAAGTGTAAAGGATAGGTATGACCTAATGGCTATTATTGATAGATAGGTTGGAGGAGTGTGATATCCTCCACAGGATTTGATGGAATGGTTCCATGGAATTTATTCATCCTATTTTCATTAATAGTGAATAGATCCTACTCTCCATCCTTAAAAATCTGTATAACACTAAAAGTATATACATGAGTAACTATAAATAGACCCTCCCATTTGGAACTAAGTTTATATAACATTAGCTTGAGTCTTGAGTTGAATAACAGCACTTTGTCTCTAGGATGGAAGTCTTTCAGTTTGATTATCTTGTCATGAGACACTCTTTTTCTCTCTTTGTAAATCCTAAAATTTTCAAATGCTTTCCTTCTAATTTCCTCCATCTTCTGCAACTATAATCCCCTCTCCTTCCCAAAACTTTCAATATCCAAATTTATCTTCCTAGCAACCCAATATTCTTTATTCTCCAATTCCACAAGTAGGTGAAAATTTTTCCCATAAATTATCCCAATTTTAATCATTCTAATCAGGGTATTATAGGTTGTACTGTAAGTTCATAAAGTGTCTTCCAACCTTCAGATCCAATCCTTCTTATTTGGATTAACATTATTTTCCAAAATTCATTTGATTTACCTATTATAAGCTTAATCTTGACCATTTTTCTGTGGGTGATATGAAGTTGATGTTTTATGATGGACCACATACTTATTCAACAAAGCATCCATTCTCCTATTAAAAAAGTGAATTCCTTGATCACTGATGATGAATCTAGACACCCCAAACCTACAAAATATGTTAGCCCTGACAAAATCACAAGCAACTTTTGCATCATCGGTCCTAGTGGATTTTGCTTCCAACTATTTGGAAACATAATAAACCACAAGAAAGATATAAGAATTTACAAATGGAATTGGGAAAGGGACCATAGAACATATCTCCCAAAATTAAAAAATCTCAAAAAATTAAGTAGATGTTGGGAAATTTTTTGTCTCTTTTAAATGTTTACAGAAAACCAACATTTTGACACCTTTTGAAAAATTCATGAGAATATTTAAAAAGGGTGGCCTAATAAAGTCTAGATTCCAAAACTTCCCTTGATATCCTTTGAGTTCCAATGTGTCCTCTATAAGTTAAAGTGTGAAAAAATCAAAGACATAATCAATTTCACTCTCCGACAAACATCTTCTTATCACTTGTTCATTGAAAATCTTACAAAGAAATGGATAATCCCAAATGTAATATCTAGATTCAGATTTCAGTTTTTGAATTTTGTGAGAATTTAAATGATATGGGACCTAAGAGTTCACCATCTAATTGACCATTTCAATATACCAAGGCACTTCTCCTTTAACCAAGTACAACATCTCTTCTAGAAGGTGATCATTCAATGGTTCTTTTTTTGGAATTTCAGCTTTAGTAGTGTTGGGAAGTCTACTTAAATGATTAGAAAATTGGTTCTCAAATACCTTATTTTACTTGATTTCTATGTTTAACTCCCGTAGTAGTAACATACATATCACTAGCCTTGGTTTAGATTCATCCTTCTTCATTAGGTACCTAAGAGCTGCATGATCAGAAAACACAATGACTTTTGTTCCAATCAGATATGATCTAAATATTTATAAAGAAAACACGATTGATAAAAACTCATTTTTTGTGGTTGTGTAATTAAATTGATCCTTATCCAAGGTTATAGAGGCATAGTCTTTGAATTGTGTCCTCCCCTCAATTCTTTTAGAAAGGACTACTCTAACTTCTTAGTTGGAAGCATCACAAAGTAGCTCAAATGGTTCTTCCCAATTTGGTGGCTTCATCATGGGTAGTGTAACCAATCTACTCTTCAACTCATAAAAGTATTCCCTACATTCACCATTGAAATAAAAATCAGAATATTTCAAAAGAAATCTATATAGAGGAAGAGAAATCTTACTGAAATATTTGATAAACCTCACTTAGAATCCTACATGTCCTAAAAATTATCTAACATGCTTCACACAAGTTGGGTAAGACAAAGAATTTATCACTTCAATTTTTTGATTTATCAACTTCAATGACATTTTTGGAAATGACATGACCAAGGATAATTCCTCTCTCAACCATGAAATGACCCTTTTCAAAATTTAAAATAATATTTTTTTCAATGAATGTTTTCAAAAGTTTTTCCTTATTTTTCAAATAATGGTCAAAAGAGTTTCCAAAAACTATGAAAACATCCAAGAAAACATCCAAAAAATATTCAATGTGATCAGAAAATATACTTACCATGCACCTCTAAAATTTAAATGGAGAATTACATAATCCAAATGACATCCTTTTATATGAAAAAGTTCCAAAGGTACATGTAAAGGTTTCATTCTCTTGATCCTTGAGAGAAATGGGTACCTAGAAATAAACTGAAAATCCATCAAAAAAGAAAGAATGAGTTCTCCCTACTAATTTCTATAAAATATGATCAATAAAGTTAATTAGGAAATAATATTTTAGTGTTACATGATTCAATTTCCTAAAATCAATGCACACTCTCCAGCTATTTTGAATTCTCACAGGGATTAATTCATTCTTTTCATTCCTCAAAATGGTTAGGCTAATTTTTTTTGAACTACATAAATTGGGCTAAGCCATTGTGAATTTGAGATGGGATAGATGATCCCATATTCCAAGAGATTATTGATATCATTCTTCACAACCTTCATCAAGGTGGGATTCAGCCTTCTTTGGGCCTATTTGATAGGTTTGGAATCTCACTCAAGAAAAATTCTATGTGAGAATATTTCTAGGTTTATTCCAGGGATATCACCTAAGATCCACCCTATTTCTTGTATATTTTCTCTCAAAATATCAATCAATTATTTTTCTTGGGTTTTATATAGATTATTATCAATTATTGATGATAATTTCTCTCCCTCCATAAGGTACATATATTTCAAATCAATGGGGAGTGGGTTTAATTCAAGGTCGGGGGATACTCAAGATATGAAACTACACTGGCATTCCCCAATTCCAATGATTGGACATCCTGCACACAATAAATCATATTATCTTCTTCATCATTTAACAAATCATCAAGGAAATCAGATATTACCTCTTCCTCCCATATAAAATTAGAATCTCTGGCATTTTGTCCATTCACATGATCAATGATATTTTCAATAGAAGAATTATCTCCTAAAGCTAAGAAGTCATGGACCATACCTGATTATTCAATGTTTTAAGTACCAAATTCATGGGTGAGTGAAAATAGTGATTTATCATCCGATGGGTGCCTCATGGATTCAAAAATATTGAAGTGAGAAGTGCTATCTCCAAAATCCATGGTGAGTGTCCCTTTGTGGACATTAATGATGGTTTTGGCTATCTTCAAGAAAGTTCTCCCCAAAATGATGGGTGAGTGTGAAGGGATCATATATTCTTCTATATTCATCACATAGATGTCAATTGGGAATAATATATCTTTGACTTTCACAAGGACATCCTCCAAAACTCATAATGGGAAGATTGTGGACCTGTTTACATGATGGAACACCACTCTTGTGGGCTTCAGGTCTCCCATATTCAAAGAAGTGTATACAGAGTGAGGCAATACATTAATTGAAGCACCTAGATCATACAATTCATTAGAGAAATTTAAAGAACCAATGGTGCATGGAATTTAAAATGCCTCTGGATATTGACATTTGGTTGGAAACTATTGTGTGATAAGGGATGAGACACTTCTTCCCATATTAATCCTTCAATTCCCTTGAAGTATCCTCTTCATGGTGCGAATATCCTTAAAAAATTTAGCATACTTTGGAATTTTTTTGAGTGATTTAATACGGGGTATATTAATTTCCACTTTCTAGAAGGCGTACATAATTTCTTTTTGAAGTGCTTTTTCCTAAAATCTCTTTGTTTCAATCATCCTTGATGAAAATAATGGGGTAAATTATTTCTTATCACTTTGTTTAATTTGAAATTTTGTTTCTTTTCTCTTCTTCCTCAGTCTATCCTTCTTCTTTTACTCTTTCTTCTCTTCTTCATGGTGCATTTTCACATAATTTTCATAATTTTCCACTTCATTTTCCCTCTACTCAAGTGGTCTTGTTTCAGGTTCATGGGATGCTAGTGGTGAGAGTTATTTTCCAATTATTATTATTATCATGATGAAATTATCTTTTGGGTATGGGATTGTTTGGGAAGGTATTTTCCCAGGATTTTTGGTTAGGATGTCCATGAGAATTTAGAACTTATTGGAAAAATATTTTATGGTGTCTTTCATCCCCTCAATCTTAGATATCTACTATTGGTTCTGAATTGGGGGTTGTGCACTGGTGTATTTTTTCTCATAGGGTATTTAGAAAGTGGTTGGTTGGTGGTAATAAGGAAGGTTATAGTATTGGTTTTGTTGAAATGGTGGTGGGTTTTGAAATTGTTTCTAGAATGGGAGTCTATCTCGATTCTATTGATTTTCCATATCCATATTGAACTTGGTTAGGCTCTCTCCATCCTTGATTTTTTTAAAACTATCTTAGTTGAAAGGTTTTCACACTAGTTTTCATTCCATGTTTTTCATCACATTGGTCAGTGAAATGATCAGGTTATGAGCATGAACTATATACCTTCACCGGGGCTTTTTGGTCACCCACTTATTTCAAAGACACTTGTCACACCAAAATGGCTATCTCATCAAGCTTAGTTTCACACAAAGGTGATGGATAAGAAGTTCTTACCTCATGAATACCTCTTGTACCCATACATCTTTTACTAAACTATTATGAGTTCTCAAATATCTTCTCAATAAATCCCTTAGCTTCTACTGGTGACTTATCAATCAATGCACCTCCAGATGATGCATACTGAAGGGTTCTATCATTGTACATTAATCCTTGATAGAAAAAAGATAATAAAGTGATGCTCCTCAATGGCTTGATGTGGGAAAATGGAACATTGCTTTTTTAAATCTTTCCCAGTACTCATAAAGGGTTTCTCCATATGATTGTCTGATGGAATATATCTTCTTTATGATGGTTGTGCTTCTAGAGGTGAGGAAAAATATCTTCATGAAACGTCTTACCAAGTCATTACAATCATTCACATCTCTTGGTTGTAGACTACAAAACCATTATTTGGTGTCACTTTCCAATGAAAATGGGAAATCCTTCCACTTTACTTATTCCTCAGCTACTCGGTGGGGTCTGAAAGTTGAGAATACAAGTGTGAAATTTTTAATGTGTTTGTTTGGATCTTCACCTGCCAAGCCGTGAAACTTTGGAAGTAATGAAATCATGTTAGTTTTCATCTCAAAATAATTTTGAAACACTGGAATGACAATTTTATTATTTTTATTAAGGAATTATGGTTCATAAAGGTCTCTAAGTGTTGGGTTTTGATTTCCATCCATGATGACAGTCTTAGAGTGAACATTTGAAGTTTCAATCGAGCCTTCAAGAGAAATGTATTCAAATTCAGATTGTAAACAAATGTTTCTAAGTATATTCAACAAGGTTATTTCAATTTAAAGATCTAGGGGAAAAGGTTCAGTTTTTTAGGTTCTAGTCATGAAAATTTTAAGATAAAATAATAAAATATAAAATAAATAGAGAAAAAAATGTTGGCACTACCTTCCTGAAAATGGCGCCAAGTTTTGACACGTGACTATCATGGGGTGTGACAAAAAAAATTACCTAAGTTAAAATGTAGTAAAGTGTGTAACCTAGGTTGTATCTAGAAAAGGTTGCACAATAATTATGTTTGTCACTTAAATTCGAGTAAGAATAAGATGTTTTTTGAAATTGTTTGAGTTTAAAAATAAATCACACAATTAACAATAAAGTTTGTGTAGGTTCCGGGTGCAGCAGAAGCACGGTTGGGCCGACACACAACTTTAATTTTTACCATGATCAATGATTATTCCGGGATCAATATGATGATGAACGCTAGTCTCCATGGAATCTAATCAAAGATTTAGATAAATAAGGAAGAGGCTCGAAACCTTTAGAGAGGATCTTTCACATCATGTTTATAATTAATTTAATTAATCTCATAAAGAAAAGAATACCTAGATCATCGGTATTTTCTTTGTTAATGATGCTGATCATTCGGAATGACCCTTTCAGATTATCTCGTTGCGCTTGTAAGGATCCAAACTAGAATCCCTATAGCAGTGATCCACACTTGCTCTGATGGCCTCCGATCAACACCAATCATTCTCCGAGTGCTAGCGCGGTGAAGCGAGTGTCTTTTGTCGGTCATTCTTGATCGCTTGTTCTTCAGCCTTGAAAACCGTCTCTCGTTCTTGAGAGGGGCAAGAAGAGGATTAAAGAGGGAAATTTTTTAGCTCAACAATTCTCAATTCACTAAGCGTGCGATGTGATCTCAATGGCACAATAGACATACTGGTATATTTATATGCATTGAACATTAGTTACAATATTTAATTTCATAAAAACAATTAAATACATTCATGAACATAGAGAAAACCCATGCTCATAATAATAATACCATGTCATTATTTATGGTGCTCCAACTTTCCCAAAACAGAATTATGAATAAAATTTCGTGTCACAAAATAATAATAGCGTCATTATTATTTTAACTTGTTCCAACTAATAATTATTTACCATCTTTCAAATAATTATTTTACTACTGGACCGACCTTGGTCCGCTCGAACTCCACTTCCATTTATTGAACACCTGAATAAATAAATAAATAATTTATTCTATAAAATAAATATTTTATTTAAAAACTCATAAATTAATATTTATTAAATGTTTAATAAAATAAATAAATATATTTTATTTAATTTATGAGATCATATTAACTTGAATAAAATTATTCCACAGTCTTGAGAATAATATCTATTTCATTAATTAAATTCAAATAGAATTTAACTATGACCACCAAAAACACTTAGTGTGTGACCCTTGAGGATTCTTTCTCATTGGTATTAGGAGGGCTTTCCTAAAGTCCAAGATTACTGTCTAGAAATGGGTCAAGGCACCCAAGAGAAATAACGTAAAGTCACAACAATGACATCCATATAGGAATGCTCACTGTGTAATATAATCCCTTTGTCTCAATATCTCATCAAGTAGGTTTCATGATAGTGTCATTAACCTTTATGCTTGATACGTCATTCTTTGACTACCTAAAATGAACTCGTCGTTACACCATGGACATGGAATTTCATGCGAAGGTTCTATTTCAATCAAAGGGTTGAGATATCAACTTCCATAAATGGAAGAGAAAAATCCTTCCTTGACTTATCCATTAATATCATGTCGCTCGTGACGCACCCAATGTACCCTAATTCCCACCAACTATCTGCAGGAAGTTTTTCATCGGTAAATAAAAGTGCGCGAGTCATGACACACATTAATGATAATCTTAAAGTCTAAGTATCATTACACATGCTTGCAGATAGAAATATCTGATGACACCAAAACAAGTGGAATTCCTACTGGCAGGTCTGTTCTCATAATCTCTTGTCTTAGAGATTACTAAGTGAGAACTTCATGAGAGGAAGTCTCATATTCTTATGATTACTCACACCTGATGGTCTTCATGCTATGTGTCCCTTTATAGTATTTCATTCAAACGTAGAAATATATTTAAGAATATTGTTATATAATTTCAGGGTTCTCATCATAGCAGGGAATGACCATGACCTTATCAATGTAACAAATAATCTAGGAAATTATTACACCATAGTCATGAAAAACAATGAAAATATGTAATAATATGTTTAATATTTAAATACATTAAATATACATGTAATCAAAGTACAACCAGTTAGTTCTAGGACACCAACTCTTACAAACTCCCACTTGGACTAGAGACAACTGCCTACGACTTTCAGTCCGCTAGAACTCACATAGTGATCATGTATCTGCTGAGTCAAGGATTTAGTCAAGGGGTCCTCCATGTTGTCTTTCATGGAAATAATTATCCCTAAAAATTCACCTTTATGAGAAAATCCCTCAAGAGATGATACTTTCAAAGTATGTGCTTTGTCCACTAATGTGACCTTGGCTCTTTTGCGAGATACACTAATGCAGTATTATCATAGTACAGTGTGATGGGATCCTTACTGCTAGGTATCACATCCATCTCCTGGATGAAGCTTCACATCCAAAATGCTTCTTTAGCTGCCTCAGAAGCTGCGATATACTTGGACTCTGATATAGAATATGCGACCACACTCTGCTTTGAGCTATTCTAGCTCACTACACCCCCATTAAAAGTAAAGATGTATCCCGTTTGCAACTTCATGTCATATTGATCAATCTAGAAACTAGAATCTTCATATCCTATGATAACTACTTCCTCATATCCTCCATAAACCAAGAACATATCCTTAATATGCCTCAGATACTTTAGGATAGTCTTGACTACCATCCAATGGCGGTCACCTAGGTCATCTTGATATCTGCCTACCGAACTTAATGCATAGGCGACATCTAGCCTAGTACATAACATGGCATACATGACTGAACCAATCAATGATGAGTATGGAGTCCTTTCCATTATCATTCTTTTCTCATGTGTATGAGGACACATTTTCTTGGAAATATGAATGCCATGTGATGCTGACAATAATCTCCTCTTGGATTGTTCCATACTGAATCTCTACAGTATCTTATCAATGTATATACTTTGACTTAGGCCCAACAATCTATTGGATCTATCATGATGTATCTTGATCCCAAGAATATATTCTACCTCGCCCAAGTACTTCATGAAGAAGCATTGATTCAACCATTCCTCAACAGACTGTAAGACTGGTATCTCTTTTCCAATAAGTAATATGTCATTAACATATACTATTAGGAAAATGACTGCACTCCCACTAAACTATTTGTAGACAAAAGGCTCATATTCATTCTTGATAAAACCAAATTTCATTATGGCTTCATCAAAACAAATGTTCCATGACCTGGATGCTTGCTTTAATCCATAAATGAATTTATGCAAATTGCATACCTTATTGGCATCCTTTGGAGTCATAAATCCTTCAACCTGTATCATGTAGACATCTTCCTGAAGGTTCTCGTTAATTAAGGCTATTTTGAAATATATTTTCCAAATCTCATAGTCATGGTAAGCGACAATGGACAATAAAATTACGATGGATTTCAGCATTGAAACTGGTGAAAAGGTTTCATTGTAGTCAATGTATTAACACTGTTTAAAACCTTTTTCAACTAGTCATGCCTTATAGGTACTGACTTGTCCTTTCATGTCTAGTTTCTTCTTGAATACCCATTTTCAACTAGTAGGCTTTACATCAATTAAAGGATCTACCAAAATACAGACATGGTTTTGGTACACGGAATCCATTTCAGAATTCATGGTTTCTTGCCACTTGGAAACATATGTGCCACTTAATGCTTCCTTCTAGGTTATAGGATAATTATTACCAACTTATAATGAGTCACCATCCTCAGTAACTATAAAACCATACCGTTCCAATTCTCTAACCTCTCTTGTACTCCTACGTAGTTCTTGTGCCTCTGGAATAGTTCTTTCTTCCATAGGGCTTTGTGGAATCTGGTCTTATACCAACTCTTGTATACCTTGAGCCTCAACTTCATCTAAGTATTTCTCACTCCCACTATCTATTTTAGAGATGTGCTCCCTCTCAATGAATATGGCGTGTCTTGCCACTATAACATTTTTTTTCTGAGGGGTTGTATAGGTAATATCCCCTTTTTTCCTTAGGGTATCCTATAAAGGAAAACTTTGTGCCTCAGGGTGAAAGTTTGTTACCTGAAGAGGCCTTAACAAATTCATCGCTTCCCCACACATGTAAATTCAATAACATGGATTTCTTTCCACTCCAAAACTCGTATGGAATACCATTTATTGATTTAGTTGGTACTTGGTTTAGTATGTGGACCACTATTTCTAATGCATATCCCCAAAAGGATAATAGAAGATTCACATGACTTATCATTGATCTCACCATGTCCAACAAGGTGCGGTTCCTCATTTCGCTCACACCATTCCACTGGGGTGTGTAAGGAAGAGTGAGTCAAGATAGGATTACAAACACCTATAAGTAATCAATGAAGTCTTGATTAAGATATTATCCACCTCGGTCTGAGCATAGTTTCTTAATATTATTACCAAGCTGGTTCTCAACTTCATTCTTGTATTCTTTGAACCTATCAAAATAATCCAACTTATACCTCATTAAGTAGATATATCCATATCTACTAAAATCATTAGTAAAAGTTATGAAGTATGAGTACCCTTCCCTTTATTAAACTGGAAATGTTCCACACACATCGGTATGAACTAATTCAAGAAGTTATTTAGCCCTTTCACCTTTCCCACTAAATGGGGCTTTGGTCATTTTTCCTTGTAAACATGCATGACATACGCCGAGTGGTTTTAGTTCGGATGAATCTAAATATCCATCTTGATGTAATTTTGTCAAGAGTTTCTCATTTACATGTCCTAGCTAGTGATGCCAAAGTTGGGTGTGGTATGAGTCATGTGAAGTATCTTTGTTATCGATTTCCATTACTTGTTTTGTGTAATCTAACATGTAAAGACCATTGTATAAATGTGCCCTACCAAAGTAAATGTTATCTTTGCAAAAGTAGCAACATTAATTTCCAAACTTAAAAACAAAACCATCTATATCTATTTTGGATAAAAAAATAATGTTTTTAGTAACAAAAGACACATAATAAAAACCCCTTAACACCAAGATCATCCTAGTTGGCAACGTGAGGTGGTATTCCCTGATAGCTACATCAGCAAGTCTAGCTCCATTGGATATTCGTAGATCTACATCCCCTTGGTAAATCTTTCTGAATCTACTTGGTTTCTGTATTTGGATACATATGTGAGCACCATAAGCTGTATCTAATACCCAATTTGTAGAAATAGATAGATTTAATTCTATAACAAATGCACCTGAAGATTCCCCTTTCTTCTTAGGCTGGGTGCAGTTCTTCTTTCAGTGGCCCTTCTTTCCACATGAAAAACAAACAACCTCTTATTCCTTTGTCTCCCCTTTGATATTCCTTTTCTTGGAAGGCTGTGAAGAAGATTTCGGCTTAAATATCTTCACCATCCCTTCCCTCTTATTCACTATAAGGACAGAAGGCTTTTCACACTTTATATCTTTGTCCACTTGGTGAATGAGGATAATAAGATCAGATAAAGACTTCTCAATGTTGTTCATATTGAAATTGAAAACAAAGTTAGAGAATCCATGAGAGAGTGATGCGAGAATGAGATCAGTGCCCAGTTCTTCGGAGATTTTAAACCCTATAAATTCCAGGATCTCAATGTAGCCAATGAGCTTGACTACATGAATCCCAACTGGGGCACCTTCTTCAAGATTACTATGAAAGAGTGCCTTAGAGATCTCAAACCTTTATTGTCTTTCTCTCTCCTGGTAAAGACCACAGAGGTGCTCGAGCATGCTATAAACATCCACGTTTTCATGAGACTTCATGAGCTCACTAGACATTGATGATAACATCAAACATTGAACATTGACCATGTCATTAATTTGTTTCTCATAGACCAGAAAATCTTCATCCATTGCCTCTTTGGCAGGTGGATCAGGTAATGCTGACTCTAGCACGTAAGACTTCCATTCATGGCATAGGATAACCTAAAGGCATCTAAACCATTCATGGAAGTTACTACCGGTGAGGATGTTGTCTTTATCCAGAATTGATCGCAGAGATAGTGTGGTTGAAGAGCTTTTAATTTTTATTCTACAATTAAAATATCAAATTATTAGTACTTTCTTGATTAAATTTTATAAGAAATAATAAATTTTAATAAAGTCTCCCACTATTTTATCAAGTCCCATTATCCCTCACCATTGAACTCAGAATGTCTAGTTACCATGACATTCTAGTGGAAAGGATCCATATTCCCATTCACATAACCCCAACAAGGGTTGGTCAAGCTATTAGAAGGTATTTAGGTAGGAAGGTCTTTTCCAAATGAAGGCTTGGAGCTCATTGATCTGTTGAGTGGACTCCCTAACCTGAAATCATGACTTTTGGATTTCCTCAACTATTGCCTCCAATATTACAAAAATTCTAGCAAGGGATACTCCTCATGATGTAATATGGTTAAGTCAACCTGAAACCTTTCATAAGGGATTCCTGTATAAAAGTAAGTGTCCAAAAAAGGGCTGGTCAAACACATAGTTTTATTGAGTTTTTCCCTTAATCAAGTAACAGAAGGCTTCATCTGACTTAATATTTTATTTGAGGAATTTTTATCTCTTTTGTGTGAATTGATTATTATCATTATCACATGATTGTTAATATTAAGTGTAACTTACTTAAGTGATTAACCATGTCTTGATAATATTTATGCATAAGTCTGGTTTATTTTAGTTCCATCTTGAATGCATGTTTAATTCATTAATTATGTGATCGTGACAACACATCCATAATGATAAACCATGAAACTGACAGAAATAAAATAAAGGGAATGATCATGAGATTTTCTAATGGTTAGTTTATCTAGTAGTTGATAAACTAACCTTGACCTAGGGGAGAAACATCTTGAACCTTTTGGGTTCATGTTTACAGCTTTCTACCTGTCCACCTCTGTATCTCATGGGATTGGTTTCATTTCATCTCCAGATTGAACCACCTCCACTAGTTTGGGAGTTCCATCCATTATATATTCATTTTTTTAAATTCACATGCAGGTGAGGGGTAAAAAATAGGTTTTACATAAAAGAAACCTTAGTCATACAAGCCCTATATATTAATGAGGAGAGGGATCACATGCTAAAAACTTTAATTTAAATAAATAAATTTAAAGAAACCATCCACATACAAAGGTCTTGGTCTAGCTCATGATCATCCATACATGCAACGATATTTACCCATAAACAAAACTAGAGTTCAATTCTATAATCGTTCTTGTTTAAGATAAATCACGCTCGAATCAATTAATTATCATATTTAATTAATCAATCATTTTATCTTAAACCCTTTTCTGAATTTCCTTGAGGTTCTCATCCATCATAATTTTAAACAAATAAATTCATTTAAAATTATCTTTGTATGTAACTTGTAACTTGGAGGCAACCCAATGAATTCCCGTTCATAACTACCCAGTGAGTATAAATGAACATTACATAGATGTTAAGTTAAAAACACATATATAAAACACCTATCACGTGTTGTGCCTCAACTTTATGCCCACACTATGGTACACATCTCAAGGGTTTGTATAATATAATAATAAATTTTAATTAATCTACGTAATTTGGATGAGTACACGATGTGTAGTTTCGACTAAACACCGTGTACTATCGTTCACCTTCCATATGAAGTACATTACTGAGGACATGGTGTGTAGATGTAATTCAGAAATATTCATAGTATATGGCGTGTTAAGTGGGCCACACACCGTGTAGTATATGTGTTACACAGTTTCCATCCAAGCAAGCTGTGTATGGGGTACACAGTTCAACCCTAACTTGAAGGGACTACACGCCGTGTCCAGTGGACTACACGGTGTGTAATCTAGAAACCATGTGCCACTTGTTCCTGGTCAACACATAGTTTCATTTAAGACTTAGAAATACTCCAACACACGACTTGGTTTGTTGAACCTGTCCGATTCATTGAATCTTGACTACACAATGTGTACTAGGAAATACATGCCATGTGTTCTGGTGTTGTACGAATAGGAAGATTTGGAACCTCCGGATGAGATCCTCTATTTTATTTTAATCAAAATTAAAAGAAAAGATCATTTCTGTAAGGTGAACGAGAAATTAAAGAGGAGGAACAAATATCGAGATTCAGATTTTCTGAATGATTAACTTGAATTGAAACAACTAAATTATTAAATGCGTAAATCATCAATGAAATATTTAAATAATTATAAACTATGATCTAACCCCTATAATACCAATTGAAGGTTCTGAGTGCAGTAGAAGTGTAGTTGGGCCGACACCCAATTTAAATTTTTACCATGATCAATGATTATTTCAGGATCAATACGATGATGAACACTAGTCTCCATGGAATAGAATCAAAGATTTAGATAAAGAAGGAAGAGGCCCAAAAACTTTAGAGAGGATCTTGAACATCATGTTTATAATTAATTTAATTAATTTCATAAAGAAAAGAATACCCAGAACTTCAATATTTTCTTCTTTTATTATTTTGATCATTTGTAATGACCCTTCCGGATTATCTCGTTGCGCTTGCGAGGATCCAAACTAGAATCCCTCTAGTGGTGATCCACACGTGCTCCAATGGCATTTGATCGACACCACTCATTCTCCGGGTACTATCATAGTGAAGTGAGTGTCTTATGTTGGTCGTTCTTGATCTCTTATTCTTTGGTCTTGAAGAATGTCTCTCATTCTTGAGAGGATTGAGAATAAGATTCGAGAGAGAAATTGTTTAGCTCAATAATTCTCAATTCACCAAGTGTGCGGTGTGTTCTCAACGGAAAAATAGATGTACTTGTCTATTTATATGCATGGGACTTCAGTTACAATATTTAACTGCATAACAAAAATTAAATACATTCACGAGCTTAGAGAAAACCCATGCTCATAATAATAATACCAAGTCATTATTTATGGTGCGCCAACTTGCGCAAAACGGAATTATGAATAAAATTTCACGTCAAAAAATAATAACAACATCATTATTATTTTATCTTGTTCCAACTAATAATTATTTACTGTCTTGAAAATAATTATTTCACTACCAGACCGGCCTTGGTCCACTCGAACTCCACTTCCATTTATTGAACACCCGAATAAATAAATAAATAATTTATTCTCTTAAATAAATATTTTATTTACAAACTAGTAAATAAATATTTACTAAATGTTCAATAAAATAAATAAATAAATTTTATTTAATTTATACGATCATCTTAACTTGAATAAAATTATTCCACAGTCTTGAGAATAATATTTATTTCATTAATTAAATTCAAATAGAATTTAACCGAGACCACCAAAAACACTTAGTGTGTGATCCTATAGGATTATTTCTCATTGGCATTAGGCGGTCTTGCCTAAAGTCCAAGAGTACTGTCTAGTAATAGGTCAAGCACCCAAGAGAAAGAAAATAAAGTCACAAAAACAAAATCCACATACCAACACTCACTGTGTATTATAATCCCTTTATCTCAATATTCCATCAAGTAGGTTTCATGATAGTTTCATCAACCTTTATGCTTGATACATAATTCTTTAAATACATGAAATAAACTCGTCATTACACCGTGGCCATGGAATTTTGCATGATGGTTCTATTTCAATCAAAGGACTGAGTCGTGACACATATTAATGATGGTTTGCATCAGTAAAAGTCTAAGGATCATTACACACACTTGTAGATAGAAATATCCGATGACACCAAAACATGTGGAATTCCTACTGGCGGGTCTGTTCTCATAATCTCATGTCTTGGAGATTACAAAGTGAGAACTTCATGAGAGGAAGTCTAATCTTCTTACGAGTACACACACCTGACGGTATTCATGCTATGTGTCCTTTCATAGTATGTTATCCAATCTTAGAACTATATTTAAGAATATTGTTATGTCATTTCAAGGTTCTCATCATAGCGAGGAACGACCATGACCTTATCAATTCAACAAATAATATAGGACATTATTACATAATAGTCTTGCAGAACAATGAAAAATATGTAATAATATGTTTAATATTTAAATACATTAAATATACATGTAATCAAAGTACAACCAGTTGGTTCTAGGACACCAACTCTTACAGTTTGAACACAAGTGGATGAAAAGAGTGATGGGGTTATGTTAGTATAAACTTTTTCAATTTCATCATCATTATAAAAATCATTCAACCTCTCTTCCTATTTAATAATAAATGAAATACTCCTCAATAGAGTTATCAATCACACTTGGTTGAAAAAATAAATGGAACCCACTCCTATGTGCATGGAAGTTTATAAAAAATTACTAAATAACTAAGGAAAATCCTGATCAGGAACTGTTGATACTTATAAATCTAGAAATGATTCACTAGTTCCACACACATTCCGTAGATTTCTATACACTCACCACTCAACACAATATGCTCGATTGAGAAAAATTGCACTAGGTGAAGAGAGTTAAAAGTTCTTAAACCAAAACTATAAATAATGAATATACCAAAACCCAAAACACAATCGCATTAAGAGAATTGGTAAACATTGAAAATACAAATCATTTAATATAAAAAGATAATTTTATATTTAATTTAAAGACTCCTACATTTCAAAAGTGAAACTCCCCCTTCCCTAACCACTCAAAGGCTTTACCCCTCCATGTGAAGGGTAATAGAGTTGAAAGGGGAATAATAGAGCATAATGAAACTAAGAAAAGTGAAGATAGAAAATCAAAAACACTTCAAGACTTAAATAATACATAACATCTCCTCTTTCACCTTCTTTAACCCCTTTGAATGGTTGTGAACACTCATATATATAGGGTTGAGGGGTAGAAAATTTTCCCTCTAGATTCCCTCCTATGAAATCTTGAATCAATTTAGCATCATAAATGAAAAAATATCTGGTAGATTATTTCATAAAATTTTTCCCCTATGTCTTTTTCATGCACCCACAAAATATTAGTAGGTTTAGACATGTTTAAAATAAGTTATTCTCAGATTACTAATGAATATTTTTTCTGCTCGAGGAGACTGTTCAACTACCTCCAATTTGGAGAATGAAATAAATACCTTAATGATAGAATTTCTTTATTAAATTTAATTTGGAAATGATTCGAGGAGTCCTAGTTCTATTACAACTAAAATAACTTCATTTTGAGTTATTAAGTCCAAGATATTTCTCATTAACTAAGGTGGGGTCCATTCTGTTTTCTAGAAAACTTTTTCCACTTGATTTATTTTTCTTGGCTATTGTATATTGAATTAGACCTATGTATATAAGAAAAAGTTTAATCCCACAATGAAGGAAAGCCTAAAAAATGTAATCAATCGATTTGGATAAAAAAAGTAGAAATATGCCCGAAATACATACGATCCAAAAAAATTCTAAATTTCCAAAATTAAACAATTTTCACAATTAAGCCCAAAATCCACTAAAAATACTAAAATGATAAAAATCAGCTAAAATTAATTAATTGGATGGGGTTAAATCATTAAAACACATGAAAAATTATTAAAATATTATCTCTATTAGGGAGAATCGTTTCAGTTGGGATCTTTACATCCTTTACATGTCTGGCTTTGAACTAATTATGGGTATGGACTGGTTAGTAGAATACTGAGCCCACATTGATTGTTACCACAGGAGAGTGACATTCACATATCCTGAGGGTGAAAATTATATTTACCAGGGATAATGAGATATCAAGGTAGGCTATGTAGGGCCAGTTCAGTAACAACCGAGAGAGCTCACCACCCAGGTTTCTAGTTTGTTGTTAGACGATGGGCATGTGAAGCATGATGTCTTTCCGCCCATAGTGGATAGGTTCTGAGATGTGTTTCATGATAACTTATCAGGGATTCCACCTAAAATAGATGCAAAATTTATGATTGTGCTCATTCCTAGGGCTGATCTAGTTTCTATTCCACCACACAGAATGAAACAAACATAGATTTAAGAGCTCAAGATTCAACTAGAAGAGTTGATGGATAAAGGGTATATTAATTTGAGTACACTGCCTTTGGGTTCTCCAGTTTTGTTTGAAAATAAGGTTTATAGGATCTTGTGCTTGTGTGTTGATTACCATAATTTTAACTAGAATAATATGAAAAAAGAGTACCCTCTTTCATGTATCAATGATATATTTGACTAGTTGAGGGGATATTTTGTTTTCTCCACAATTTATTTGAGATCAGGGTATCATCAGTTGAGAGTTTGACCTTATAACATACATAAAATTGCTTTTAGAAGTAGGTATAGACTATATGAGTTTGTCATGATGTATTTTGGTTTGATTGATTCACCAGTGGTGTTTATGGAGTTGATGAATATAATCTTCCACTAATGTATGGACAAGTTTTTGGCAGTGTTTGTGGATTAAATCTTGGTGTAATTAAAGACTCATGACAATCATGCCCAACATCTTGACATCATCTTGAGTACATCGAGAGAGCATCGGATATTCACCAAGATATCTAAGTTTCAATTTGGGATTGATCAGGTGAAATTATTTGGTCATATAATCTTAGAGGAAGGTGTGTCTGTGGACCCATAAAAGGTTTAGGCAGTTGTATCTTGGGAGAAACCCAAATTTTTTTTAACATCTGCAATTTTCTGAGGACATCGGGTTATTATCATAGGTTCATCCAAGAATTTTACCGATTACAAACACCACTTTCAAGCTTAAAAAAAGGGGGTAAAGTTTTATTGGTCTAAATCATATGATAATTCCTTACAGGAGTTGAATAAGAACTTAACAATAGAACCAATCTTGATCCTAACTGATCTAAGTGAGGAGTATACAATGTTTTGTGACACTTTTGGGATCCGTATTAGAGTAGTGTTGATGGAAGGAGATTGTGTTGTGGCATAAAAGTTGTGACATTTGAGTCCACATGAATGAAACTACCCTATGCACAACCTCAAATTGGATACAGTGGTTTATTCTTTGAAGTGTTGGTGACTTTATCTATTGGGTGAAAATTTTACTCTATATATGGATCACAAGAGTTTAAAGAATGTCTTTTCTTAGTGATACTTGAATGTCCGATAGTGGAGATGGGTTTAATATATGAAGTCATTTGAATTTGATCTAGAATATATGATTGGGAAGGTAAATAGTGTTTCTGATGCATTGAGTAAGAAAACTCAGACTCAGAAAGTTATTGAGTCTAGTGTTAAGTAGAATATGATAACTTTGTTGGCTAGGATGTATGATGTTTTTTAAGAGGGATGGGAATAGATGATTCTCATATCAGTTTCAGTAGAGTATATAATTTTGTGCTGGATTAGAGATAGACAATATGAGGATCTAGAATGTTTTTCCTTGAGGGAAATCCTTGAAGGTGGGGAGTCACCTTTTGATTGGATCATAGATAAGGATGAGATAATCTATGTCTAGAATCATGTTATTGTGAAAACGAGAATGAAGGAGTAGCTGATGTGTGAATTTCATGCCTTGAAGTGGATGGTTCATCCAGGTGTGACCAAAATGTATCATGACCTACGATGATAACACAAGTGGTTGACATGAAAAGGGATATAGCAGGGTTCATGACATGATGCTACACCTATCAATAGGTGAAGGTCAAACATTAATGACTTGGTGGTTTACTACAACCATTTACCATTCCAAAATGGAAGTGTGATGATGTGACCATGGAATTTTTGGTGGGTCTCCTGAGGATTCCTTGGAAGAATGATGCTATTTAGTTGGTTGAGGATCGACTGATGAAAGTAATGAATTTATTTTCTAAATGGGAGAATTTCTCAACAAAATAGTTGGAGAAAATGTACATTTAAGAGGTATTCCATCCACATGGGGTGCCTTGGAGTATAGTTTTGGAACATGACTTACTTGTTTACTTCACACTTCTAATAGGACTTACAAAATATTCTTGGTACACAAGTATTATTTAGTATAGCCTTCCACCCTTGAAACATGGGAAGTTGGAATGTACTATACAGGTTCTTAAGGATATTCTTCAGGCATGTTTCCTAGAATTTGGTGGGTCTTGGGAGAAGCATATAAATTTGATGGATTTTTCCTATAAAAAAGTTATCAGGAAACTATTTAAATGGAACCATATGAGGCTCTTTATGGCAGACCATACAGATTATATCTATGTTGAATGGAGGCAAATGAGTCAGATCTATTGTGACCGAGTCTCGTTCAGGATACATTAGAGTAGGTTTAGTTGATTTAGAATCATATGGATACATCTCAGGGTAGATAGAAGTTATATACCTATAGATGAAAATGACCCCTAGAGTTTTCATAGGGTGATCATGTATTCCTTTAGGTTTCACCTAGATTGGTTCACTATAGGATACAAAGATAGGGAAAGCTGGTGCCCAGGTTTTTTGGACCATTTAAAGTTGTGGAGAGAATTGGAATTCAATTTATTGATTGGTTCTTCCACATAGGCATATTGATATGCATGATGTTTTTCAAATGTCATAACTTCAGTAGTATCACCTGGAACCTTCTCATGTGATCAATGTGGATGATATTGAGATTGAGACCGATGCATCCTTTGAGGAGCATATGATATGTATGTTGGATCATAGTGATAAGGTGTTTTGGGGAAATACCATGTAAATAGTCCATGTATTGTGGAAACATGGCTGTGTTTAACAGGAAACATGGGAAAGAGAAGCAGATATGCAGGATCAATGGCCCGATTTCTTTAGCTCAGAATCTTAGAGATGCTTGGGAGTATTGCTCAAGGATGAGCTGTTATAAGGTGGGGAGATTGTAAGATCCTAACCTTTTCTAGAGATGTCTCAATCTCATTTTCATATAATATTTTTCCTTGTTTTGTGTATATCTTTTTGGGGTTTTATCTTGGGTTCATTTTGGAGAAATTTTTATGTTTTTGGATGGAAGTGGGGTAGTGCAAGATTGGCTCACGATTTTCCCAAACCATTATCCCAGGAAAAAATAATATGTGAACCCAAAATTATGGGATTCAAATGGATAGATCATGGTTTTTCCAACCATGAACCCATTTATTAGTAACTGGGAGATTCCCTGGGAGAAGGCATGCAGTTAGGGGAAACCGTGAACCCCAAGTAGGAAACCGTGTGTACGAGGATTTATTACCCCGAAATTTTTTATTATTTTTGAACCCCCTTATTATACCTTAAAACAACCTATCTCAACCCTAAATTGTTTTCTATCATTTTTTGGAGGCTCTTATATGGATTCCAAGGCCTTCTGACCTCCATTCTTGGTAGATCAAAGCCTGAATTAAAGATCTGCACCTCTCCCGGTAAGAGATTCTCATCCTGTATGGTTCCTCTATCTCTCCCATATTTTTTTCATCCTTTATAGGGATTTTTTCTTCTATTTATGGTGGATATAGATATAGGTTTATTAGATCTTGATTTGATTGATCTTGGATCTAGATTTTGGATCTAGACCTTGTTCTTCGTCATGATCTTTATTGTTCCGCTTCAATGGGGGGTTTTATGTTGGCGAGCGTTCTTCATCAATTTTGAGGTAGGTGGTATAATTTAAAATCTCATAGTCTTTAATTCCAATTGAGTGTATGCATTGTGAAATTAAATTGGCACATTTAACAATTGAATCTTGAATTGAATAAATAAATAAATTAATTAATCTATGGAATCATGGAATTGGGTTAATTAATTGGTTAATTAATTAATGAGATATTGGGATTGTGGAATTGGTTTAATTAATTGGTGAATTAGTTAATAGGATATTTGGATTGTGGAATTGGATTAATTAATTGGTTAATTAATTAATGGGAAATTATGATAATGTAATTGGTCAATTAATGTGATATGAATTAATTGAAAATTGGGGATTATGAGATGGGTGGATTAACCTTAATGGGTTAATGAGTTATATGTTTAAATAATGAAAAGTGGTTTAATAGTGAATTTGTATATTATTCCATGTGATTAAATCGAAGAACCATGTTTTTTGTGATAAATTGTGATGGTACCTTGATGTGAAATGTTGGTAAAGGGATTAATGTTGATTAATCTTGATTTATGTGATATATGTGTGATTGATGGATAAATCATGCATGGTACATGGACTAATGATTCAAAATCCCATAGTTATAAATTGATAAACGTGTGTGGGACATTTACTACTTCTTCAAAATACCATAGTGATAAATTTTTTATATGAGTGTGGGACACATACTGCTGCTTTAGAAGCCAACTTGTGTGATTATTTTATAAACGAGTTGTGTGTTAGGGAATACTACTTCAAATACACATGGGGTCCTAGGCATGGAGATATAGGCCCATAATTTGGAATTGGACTATGATTTCAATTAGAAGTAATATTAATTGAAATTAAATGATAATTGACAACCTTTGTATTGTGATATGCAATATCCCTTAGGGATAGTTCGGACTCCATCATGGGCCGAAGCAAGTATCATGGTTCAAGTTTCCTTGGGAACATAGGGGTTTATGTGGTTAATTAAATAATAGTTGAACTATGATAACTATTTACTTATGAATTGTAATTTATTATTTATACAAATTTATACATTGTTATTGAATGGATATTATTTTAGACACTGTTGGTGGTGGCCTACTGGGTTGTACTCACACCCTTATCATGATACCTAATCAGTACCAAAATAGACTTCATGTTTGTAGGATAGAATAATGGAAAAGGTATAGTGTTATATGGCTAAGTTGGGATGGATCATGGATGAGGGAACCAAACATGATTCAGGACCCTCTTGGGAGTTTTCAGTGTGTTTATTTATTTTGGGTTTTATATATTGACACTTTACCTATTTTTGGAATGAAATATTTACTATTTGGTTTTGGATATTGTATTTCCTATTTTGGTCACCATGTGATATTGGTTTGGTTTGGTTTTTGATTATATAATTTGGTTATTCTTATTTATTTCTATTGTTGGGTTAATTTTATAAAGAGGGTATAATATCCCCATAATCGATATTAGACCCTCATTGCTAGTTGGTACCCTATTGTGTATGAATAGGTGCACCTGAGGTAATGTGACCAATCAGATCAAGGCATTGGTCTGTGGAACCCAGGTTAGTATGTTACATTCGTGGAATATTTCCATGCAATTGAAAAATGGAACAAAACATCTATGGATGTTAAATATGCTCAATTAGAGGTTCGATAAATTATAATTAAATAACTTGTTATTTCTTGACAAGAATTAGTAAAAGTTCATTTAAAAATTAAATAAGATGAAGGAGGATTGAGAAGATAGTTCATGATCTATTAAAGATGAGAAGAAATCCCTCAAAATGAAGTGTTTTGAGTTACTGGTGAGGTTGAAGAATCAGAAATTACCATAAGCTTGAACTTCCCATTTTATAGAAAAAGATATTCTACCACACAAGATTGTATTGAGAGTCATGACTCTAAGAGGAAAAAATAGATCATCCTATATTTTAATAGAAACATTATCCAAATTGTAGGTATTCCATAACCAATAAACTTTTATATTTACTAATGTTGTCTCACTTAATGGTACAATATTTAAACCAAATTCTTGCAAAATATGTATGATAATAAATACCACAAAATATACCATATCATCTATAGTGAATGTGAGAACATGTATGGAAAATTTTTCCCCAAGAAGAGTCTAAAAGGGAAGAGGTTCTACTCAAAAATAGAAAAGTACACAACCTGTGAAATCTAGATAGGTTACACCAGAAAAGAAGAGAATAAGGTTTATAGGCTATTATTGGTGTTTCTTTAAGTTTGAGCATAGGGCATTTTAATATTGGCATAATATAACAATCAATGAAAATAATATAAGGTCACAAGAAAGTGGGAGAAAATCTGAATAAATGAAAAAACCTATCAACCAAAAGAATAATCCAAACGAAAAATAACATAAATATTTCTTAAGGAAATAACATAATAGAATTATTTCAAAATATACTCCCAAGAAATAAATTTAGTTGGAATAAGTAGATATCATCTTCATGAATTAAAAATTTGAGAAATTGTTAATCAATAACAACTTGAAGGCTATTTGGTGTTTGTGTGTAAGGTAAAAGATGTCAGGTCATACAACCAGTAAATGCTTGACATAGCTGCTAGGATGGTTGGATCTATTTAAGAATAAATTTAAATCACCTAGGGATTCATGTTATATAATGGATAAAGTGTAAAAGAGAGTTTTAAACAAAATAAAAAAACATTTGAAGAGGATTTATTCCCCCAAATAAAAATTCCAGGAGAAGAAAATGCGTAAGAAACCTATTAGTATTAATAATAGGAAATTAAGTAGTGATTTTGGAAAGCAAAAAAATCCTAGGTTGAGAAAAATCTCCTAACCTAAATGTTACACATGAGGAATCATAGAGGTACCTTATTATTCCATTTTCTATATTTTTTTGTACTTCCATATAGGGAATTTAAGGATACGAGTGATACCATTTAGGGGGATAATTGGTGAGTTAAGCTCATTAAATCTTCATTATAAAGTTAATGTGGAATTCAAAACAACTTTGTAAAATTGGAATTTGAGGTATGACAATCACATTTACCATCCTTTATTTTTTTTATGTCAAATATGATTATAAAGGGGAGTGATGATTAATAGTAGTAAAAGGGGGAGATATATGTATTGCACTTGAACACTTATAATGTATTTAGTGAAGATGAGTATAGTTTATACTTGACTTGATGAATCTATGTGTACAACCCCTAAAATGTGAAAGTTGAAATGGTATCACATGAAGAATAGATTAATGGGAAACTTTTATGTCTAACTCTATTCACTCTTTTCTTCTATATCAGGTAATACCAAGCATAATTAGAGTTGAATGAATGATTGTAAAGGCCCAAATACTTCTATCTCATTTATTTGTGTGTTTAATAGGTCTATGGTTCTTGGAGTAATCCCAAAGTAGGATTAGTGGTGTTTGGGTGCTAGAATCTATAATTAAGATAAGTTCACGATGTGAACTATAAACTCATGATGTGAGAGTTTAGTTCATGGCCTAAATATGAATTTAAGTATTGGGTAGAGAATTTCATAGGGTTTTATTTGTGATGTGTAGAGTATATTCATGATTTTAATGGATGGGGAGGTTTATTTCCTAAATCTATCTCAAAAAACTCATGACATGAATGTGTAGTTCACGACGTGAATTAAACCTAGGTTTGGTGGATCTGACCAATGTTTTTTTCCATTATGTATTAAATTTGGTACATTCACAACCAGAATAACCCATTCATGTTGTGAAAGTATGTTTGGAAGAATGCCTATAAATCCTTGTGTACCCTCAGTTTCTCTCAAAACCTTCATTTCTCTACCAACCCTAGGTGACTAGAGGATTTCTCTAAAGGTATTTTAAGTCCTTTTATAAGGGATTGATCCCTAAATTCCCATGTTCGATCTGTGGTGATCTGAGGTGATTTTTCCCTCTTCCTCTCATGGTTTCTTCTTTGATCAATCTTGTTTCCTCCTGTTATTTCTTTCCATGATACAATGGTTAATATCCTTTGTTCTTATAGAGTTATTTTTGTGTTTTTCAGTTTAGTTATGGAGTGATGTTCTCGGAGAGATGTAGTTTCCTTATGGGAGAGGAGATCAGAGATCCTATTGCTGTTCCTTTCTCATTCAAGAATGTTGAAAGCCTTGAGGTATGAGATTCCTTACTTATCCTATTTTTTTTATGTAAAATCATAAATTAATAATTCTTTATCTCCTGGGGTGGTGGTGGAATTAACCTTAAGAAATGATTTACTTGATTAATGAAAAAATGATTTATTTTTATAGTGATCCCATGTGTTTCCACCGTGATAACGATTTTCCTCTTTTTTTACTAGACAATGTGCTATCTATGTTTATGATTTTTTAGAATTTTTGTTATGTTTGGTTTTATCATGTTAATTTTACGGAAATGGTTTGGAATGAAAATCTAGTAATTTTTTTGGATAAATAATTAAAGAGGAATCTTTAAATAAAATATTCTTCTTATGTTTTGATGAAAATCAAGGTAATTATTAATGCATGTTTAATTAATATGTTCTTCCATATGTTAATGGAATTGGATAAATAACATAAATCTATAAATACTTGTTGTTGACAATAATAAAGACTAATCTAATGTAGTTATCATTTATTAAAGTTATTTAAATTAGAATTTATGCTTTAGATCATGTTTAAATAATTTATAGCTTTTAATAGACAATGCCTTATGTTACCTATAATTATAACCTATGATACATAAATTAGTTAATCTAATATGGTAATAAAACTATTTGTTTGATAAAGATAAATGTTTATGACTAAGCATGTCCATTTTCAAGTGAAGGAAAAATGTCTTGTTTTTAGGGCTTTGATTCCCTATTGACTTTGTTTGTTGTTTACCACATGTTGTATGTTCTCTAGATGTGATCCTTGTAATGTGATGTGATGTGATCCTAGGGTGGCTAATGGTTGATAGGATATAGGTGGGGAGGCTCAGATTTATTGTAGTATTTGGTGCATAATATGGCTAATTCATGGTGGACGTGGAGATGGAATCAAGATTGATGGAATGGGTTGAAGATGGGATTTCTCATTTTTTTGATAAATTTTGGATTCTTTATAATGTTCTACTTTAAAGACCAAATGGATAGGTTTCTTGTTTACATGCATTCATTTCCCTGCTACTTGAGGTAGTTGGTTGTTCTTGGTTTATGAAATTATTTTATGGTATCTTAGGATATTTCCTAGAGTACCTGGGATTTTGGAATGATAATGTTTAACAAATATTTTAATCGATGGGGTTTTTTCTTTAATGGAATGAAAATGTTGATAATACTCAGGAAGCATGGAATAAGATGGATTATTCCTAAAGAGTATTGAATTAACATTGTGTATAATTAAATGTGAATGGAATAATGTTAATTAATTTATAAACAATTAATTAACAAAAAATTAAATGTTAAATGGAAAGAATTAATTAAATGAAGATCCTTTAATGTTTGTGTGATGATAGGATATCTAGTTCTTAGTAGTGGTATCCGGGTGTCTAAGAGATGATAACTATAGTTATACCTAAGAATAAGTTAATTCTCATAGTGTGGATATGAGATATATTATATCATGTATATTATGTGTTTTCATACACAACCCCATCCATGTCAGTATGGAGAATGTCACCAAATGGAATTTTGGAGGGTGTTTCCCCAACATCTAGGTTGGGGAGGAACATATGAATGACTACCTCTCTAACCCCACTCTCTTCTATTGGTAGTATTATGTGATGCTATTAATGGTGTTTAACTTTACTCATATATTTGTAAAGATGGATGTAATGTCTTATGGTTATTTCACACACATCTTTTAAAGACCTGGATTTTTCCATGTAATATTTTTAATTATATGGGAATATTAAGAGTCCACGAAAATTGACGGTGCCTGATTCTGAGGCCCGATGTGTCCAGAATGAATTTATAAACTTTTTTCAGGTACTTTCAGTAAACGCGTGAGCGGTGTTTTGTAACTTTTGAACCGGTGCTCAGAATTGAAATCTGAGGACACCGTTGAACTCACAGTGCTGAAATTCACTTAAAGAGACCTTCACCTCAACTATAGTAGGCCGAGGATGGAAGTTAGTTTTATGGATTTTCGTGGGAAGTTAGAAGAATAAAAATAAAATAAAGCAATAAATTTTGTTTTATTTTCTTGAAACCTCATTTTTGAATTTTAGTGGTGGGGACCACCCGAGCTTGAAACCTCATCATTTAATATAAGTTATATTTTTTAATTCCCCTAATTAAATGTGCCAAAAATCAATTGACTTAATTTTCTTAACATATTATTTTGGAACCTCACCTCCCGCAGGGAAAAGGATTGTAAAAGGAGAGCCTTTGGAGAAACATCCTACAAAAAAAGAACCTATCCAACAAGGAATGTTCTCCGGATTAAGAATGAGGGACCAAATTTGGAGCCTGTTGCGGGAGTGACGGACGTCGATGACTTCATCATCTTCAATCTCCTTCCTCGCCCCATCTCCAATGCACAAACAAGGTAGGGGGTTTTAATTTGAAGTGTGGTTAAATATTTTTGTTGATTATTCATATTCTTGATTCATGATGACAATGTCCAAAGAAACATGTACATCGAACCACACATATACCTTGATTCATTTCTTACGTTCTTGATGCGTTCTTCGATTCCAAATAATTAAGCGCTCTAAAAACACAATGTCTTGTTGAGAACGACTTATGGATGCATAGGTCTTGACCTGAGGATCGTGAATATGAAAACGTCATAATTTTCGGTCTTGGAACGAAACTGCGGTGGCCCGTGGAAGAAGGCGGCGACTAACACTCGGCCGACCATGTGGAAGGAGGGCAGCACGTGTCCGCACCGCCGGAAGAGGAGACCACGGACCGTCAGCCACGATGAAGCAAGGTGGAGGAGAGGTGGCATGCATCCGTGTCACCAGAGCTAGAGTCCACGATCGCTTGGCCGTAGTAGAGACCAGAGGGTGGCCAGAATCCGGCCGACCGCGGGTGGACAGCGGCGCCGTTGCGCCGCTGGGAGGAGGACCAGCCGTGCTTCTTCCTGGTCACGTTAAGCGGGACCTCCTAGCGGTTCCCTCATTCCAACCCAGCACCGCACCTGTCAAACAGTCCAACAGACTATTCAGAATACCGGGGGGCGCCTCCCCCAGGGTTCTGGCAAGGCCGAACCCCGCCACGGTGGGCCACCCGACCGTAGGTCACCCAGCGGGCTGGGCCGGGCCGCCCCCTTCATGGGTCGGGTCGGAACATGGCCCAGTGGGCCACACTTACCGCGGACCAGCCCATCCAGGCCGGACCTGGACCCGGTCGGGTTGACCCAAACCGGGTCGGTTCGGCCCATACTGGGTCAGACCGGACCTGGGCCCATCCGGACCCAGATACACCTTTTTTGTCGTAACTTGTGTACTAGGTGTCCGTTTGATGAACCATTTGTGGCATTGGGATCTTTGGATTGAGAAGGTTCTTTTGGTATACTCCACTTGAGTTTTTGATAAAGTTGGAGTATGACCGGGTTGGATGAAACCTGAATCCAACCGGGCCCTCAGAGCGGAAACTCTAATAACTTACAGACCGGGAGTCCGATTGACACACCGTCTGTTGTGTTGGGTCCTTTATGATGTGAGAGACATTTGGGATATTTTTTCATAGAACTTAGTGGCAGCTGAGATATGACCGGTGGCTTGAGGAGCGGTTCTCCCAAACGTGCTATGAGCGGGAATCCAGTGGCTGACAGTGAGGCGGAGGTTGGAGACAGATCATACAGAGGTTAGTACCGAGCGATCTTCTGTGGATCAGCACAGAACCTGTGTGGGTCATATCTTATTTGGGTCAACACTCAATGATCTTGTGTGGGTCATCACATACCGATCCGGTGTGGGTCAACGCTCATCGATCCTGTGTGGGTCAGCTAATACCGATCCTGTGTGGGTCATTGCGGGGGTTAGTACCTATCTATCATGTGTGGGTCAGATTCTATATAATCAGAAGTGGTGCCTCTTAGAAAAATAAGATGATCTAGCTTCTCTACTGATTATTTGTACATCTATACTTCACTAATACCTGGTTTGAGCTGATTATGTTACCTTCATGGTGTTACCTATGTGCTACTTCTACCTTCGTGGTGTACCTATGTGGTAATTCTACCTTCATGGTGTTACCTGTGTGGTATTCTTCCCTCTTGTGTGAGATGAGTATATCTTGATAACTTAGGTATATGTATGGGCATATACCTAATTAGAGTTGATGTCTATTACTTCATGCTTTGTGGTTTTTCCTTTGTGGAACTCTAGGAGACCTACGAGGGTCTTGGGGTCCCTACTGAGTATTGTTATACTCACCCATGAATGGGATACACCCACACCTTGCTGTGTCTTGTGCAGATGACGGGCAGTGCTGATCGAGGTCGAGGGTACCAGACTGGAGGCTGATCAGAGGTGGACATTAGAAGAGACGATCCGTAGGGATGACTATTCAAGATCTATACCTACCCTTCAGGTAGGGTCCTTGGAGGGTGTTCACAGGAGATGTTCTTTTTTGGTTTTACTTGTACTTTCTATTTGGGTTTGTATTCTGGTCCCTTTACTTATTGTACACACCCTTTTTTACTATACAGTTTACTTTGTGCTCATATCGTGCTGTGTGCTTGGTTGTGTGAGTTTACAGGTTATAAAGGCAATTCCTTCTCTGTTTTAGGGATATGCCTTTTCGGTGCTAGTTGGGGGCCCTTGGCCGATAGAAGGTGGGATTGGGGTACTCACGACATGAGCCCCGGGGGATGGGTTGTGATAAATTGGTATTATAGGAGTCGGTTATACCGAAGAAATTTGAATATGATATTTTAATCGAAAATAGTGTTAAGTGTTATGAGTGTAGTTACCAGTTTGGGGAATCTAGTATTGGTGTGGTGGCCGATGTATCCATACACTAGGATCCTGACTTCGGATTTCTGACTCAGTGCACAAAAACACTGATTGCGTGTGTATTTTCTATTTGAGTCAGCTCACTAGGTATAACTTGTTGACTGTGTCGCACCTGTTTCTTTCAATATTCCTCCACGAATACAGCTAGCCAGGGTTCCAGGTAGAGTACGTGATGATAGCCCACCAAGTGATGGGGATTCGGTGCAGGCCCCCATTATGGAAGTTGTACTATCAGGTGGTGTGCCAGTAGCACCACTACCCATTGGGCAGCCAATGCCACCAGCCCCAACAGTAGAGGGTGCACGCCACTTGAGTGCGTTGCACGAGTTCCAGTGCCAGAGGCCACTGAGGTTCTAGGGTGAGATAGATCCAGAGGCGGATGAGAACTGGATAGAGGCCGTGGTTAGAGTTTTTTTACTAGTAGGGACATCAGCTGATCTCATGGTGATTCTTACCGCCGGTCTTCTTCAATCAGCAGTGGGAAGATGGTGGAGATTGATGCTCCAGGTTCACGACGAGGTGACTCTTGTCTGGGCAGACTTCGAGATCCTTTTCTGGGCAGATTTCATCCCAGTGACCCTATGATCAGTGTGTATACATGAGATTCTCCACTTGTATCATGGTAGCATGACCGTGACTCAGTATTCAGTGAGGTTCACCGACCTCTCGTACTACTCTACTAACATGGTGTGGGACCCTTTCTTCAGGTCCTAGACCTTTGATCAGGGACTTAGACAGGAGATTAGAAATTCAATGGTTTCTCTCAGCATCTTGATGTAGGCAGGGATGTTAGAGAGAGCACTATTAGTGGAGAGCTTCCTTGCTGAGCAGTCACCGGCAGCGAGACCCACCACTGGACGACACGTCGCAGAGTCATCGATAGTTGGCAGTAGAAAGATGATGGAGAGGTCCAAGAGGACCATACCTACTGGTGGACGACCATAGGATTTAGGGTTGATGGTGTGGGGCTCTCGAGACAGAGTAGTACAGGCGAGGGATATACAATGTTACTCATGTGGCGGGCAGGGTCACATGGCTCGCGACTGCCTGAACCACTGTATGGACGACCAGAAGATGGTCCAATGACCACCTGGGAAAAGGTGAATATTTGATCGAGGAGGTCTGTAGGTAGGAGGCGGATGTGTCATAGGAGCATGCCGTGCAATAGGTGGTGGGTGGTGATTCGAGGTTCTACCGCCACCACCTCTAGGTGGTCTACCCAGACCATATGGAGTAGGTGGATAGGGACGAGCTCAACTCTAGGTAGTTGAGGCCTATGACAACGACACTCTAGAGATGATTCGAGGCATGATATGTGTCTACTCCACCCTAGCTGTAGTGCTTATAGACATAGGTGTCAGTAACTCATTTATTTCCACGACCCTCATTCGGAGCTCGAAGATTCCAGTGGAGCTATTGGCTCGATCCATATGGCTAGAGACTCCTACAGGAGTAGATTCGACGATTACGAACTGGTGCCGATAGTGTGAGCTTACTCTAGAAGGCGAGAGATTCAACTGGGATCTTCTAGTAGTGGCATTGAGGCCTTAAGACGTCATCTTGGGTATGCACTGGTTATCCATAGTCCATGCTCTGATTGACTGTATTAGGCGCAAAGTGCGATGTGTCCACACAGATGAGACCAAGTTTTCCTTCAGCGGTGAGAAGGGATCCTATGCAGCACAAGATGGACTTACCCGGAGGAGGGTGCAGCCGATAACACATTAGTTGGATAGCCTTATCATCAGAGTGGTTGATGTTGAGAGTTTGAGCTATCCTATAGTGGTGGACCAATATGATGATGTTTTCCCTGATGATGTTATGGGTCTAACTCCTCATATAGAGGTGGAATTTTACATCGACTTGTACCTCGGGACATCACCGATATCTATAACATCATATCGGATGGCTCCGGCGGAGCTTTGAGTGCTGCAAGTACATCTAAAGGAATTGTATAGTAAGGGATTCATTAGGTTCAATGTTTCTCCTTGGGCAGCATTGATTTTGTTTTCCTGGAGGCAAATGAGAGTTTGATACTTTGTGTGGACTATCAGCGCCTGAACCAGGTGACCGTGAAGAACAAGTACCCACTCTTGAGTATTGACGATCTCTTTGATCAGATAAAGGGAGCACATTGGTTTTTAAATATAGACCTCAGATCAGGATATCGCCAGCTTAGGGTATGAGATGAGGATGTGAGGAAGATGGAATTCAGATGTTGGTATGGCCACTATGAGTTCTTGATTATTCCATTCGGTATGACCAACGCCCCAACAGTGTTCATGGGACTCATTATCAGGATCTTATAGCCATAAATCAATCTATTTGTAGTAGTCTTCATTGATGACATCCTGATATACTCAGCAATGAAGGAGGAGAATGCCTATCATCTGCAGATAATTCTGGACACACTTCGAGAGCACAAACTTTATGGTAAGCTCTCGAAGTGCCAATTCTAGATCCTAGAGGTTCACTTCTTAGGACACGTCATCTTAGAGGCTAAAGTTTCAGTTGATCTAGAGAATATTGAGGCTGTACTTTCTTTGGAGCCACCCAAGTGTGTGACGGAAGTGAAGAGTTTCCTGGGTTTGGCTGGTTACTACCGGAGGTTTGTGCCAGACTTTTCCAGAGTTGTGGCACCCTTATCAGCATTGACGAAGAAGGGGAAACCCTTCGTGTGGTTAGAGAGATGCCATCGGATTTTTTAGGAGATGAGGTAGAGGCTGATGAGTGCCCCCATCTTGAGGCTACCAGAGGAGGGCGTTGGGTACGTCATCTACTACAACGCATCAGGGACCGGACTTGGATGTGTCCTAATGCAGGAGCGAGTAGTGATCAGGTATGGTTCTCGACAGTTGAGACAACACGAGAAGAAATACACTAACCATGACCTAGAGTTAGCAGTAGTGGTTTTCTCCTTGAAGATGTGGCGACATTACTTGATGGGAGAAAATTTTAAAGTCTACTATGATCACAAGAGTCTTAGGTATATATTCTCTCAGAAAGACCTGAAAATGAGACAACGACGTTGGCTTGAGTTCCTCCAGGACTATGACTTCGAGATATTATATACTCCTGGGAAGGGGAATGTAGTATTAGATGCACTCAGCAGGAGATCTAGTATACAGTTGCTGAGTGAGGAAATAGAGCAGCTAGCCACTTTGTGGATATTCTATGTGGATCGAGATGGAGTAGCTTATCTTCAGTCTCTGACAGTCACTCCCCCACTCATTCAGCGAGTCAGGGAGGCGCAACTTGGGGGCACTGACTGCGAGGCTCGATGTGCTCAGATATCCACAATACATGCACTTGATGGATTTTCTGAAGGTGGGGAGCACGTCATCCTCTTCAGAGGGCGTACTATGATACCAATGGCACTTAGAGAGGAATTGTTGAGGGAGTTCCATACATCCCCTCTAGAGGCACATCCAAGAGTGGTGAAGATGTACCAGGACTTTCAGCTTCATCACTAGTGGCTGGGAATGAAGAAAGCAGTGGTAGAGTTTGTCTCACGGTGCCTCACTTGTCAACAAGTGAAGGCAGAGCATCAGGTTCCAGCAGACTTAGTTCATCAACTAGAGGTTCCAGAGTGGAAGTGGGATGGAATCTCCATGGAATTTGTGATAGGACTTCCATGCATGTCCAAGGGACATGATTCCATCTGGGTGATCATTGACCGACTCACCAAGTCGGCCCACTTCCTACCTATCAGAGAGAAGGGATCAATACAAATCTTAGTATGCCTCTATGTGCAGGAGATTGTATGGATTCATGGAGTTCCATCTACTATTGTCTCCAATCATGATGCATGTTTCACTTCCCAGCTATGGAATGGGTTGTAGGAGGCGTTCGAGACACAACTTCGGTTGAGCATCGCCTTCCATCCTCAGACGGATGGTCAGACAGAGCGGACCATTCAGACCCTTGAGGACATTCTACGTGCTTGTGTCCTAGACTTCGTCCATAGCTAGGAGGATCAATTGACTTTAGTAGAGTTTGTGTACAAAAAAATCTATCATTCCACTATCAGAATGGCACCATTCAAGGAATTGTACGGTCGACCCTTCAGATCACCTCTATGCTGGACTCACCCAGGGGAGTCAGAACTCGTGGGACCAGAGATGGTATGGACTACCACAGAGAAGGTGCAGATAATACGGGATTGGATAAAGACTACACAAAGTAGGCATAAGTCCTATGTAGACAGAAGACATAAAACTCTTGAGTTTGAGGTTGGAGACCATGTCTTTCTATGGGTCTCACCACGAAGAGGTTTGCGGAGATTTGGATAGGGCGGAAAGTTATCTCTGAGGTTCATCGAACCCTTTCAGGTCCTTAGTAGAGCTGGCGTGGTGGATTAACGCTTAGCTCTTCCCCCTCAGTTGTACCTGGTGCACAACATTTTCCACGTATCCCAACTGAGGAGATACGTACATGACCCTTCACACATCATTGACTGGGGTGAGATGGACATCGATGATGAGGTGACGTTTTCGGAGGTTCCAGTGGAGATTGAGGATCAAGAGGATTGAGTCCTTTTTGGGCGGTCGATACCTCTTGTACACGTTTGTTGGCAGCATGTGAACCTCCATAAGAGCACATGGGAGTAGGAGGATTTGATTCATGCTTAGTACCCCACTTGTTTTCCTAGTTTGTGTTGTGGATTTCAGGGACGCAAAGCCCTGAGGTGGGGAGAATGTAAAGACCGGGATTTTTACATGTAATTTTTTTTTAATTATATTGGAATATTACAAGTCTATGAAAATTGAAGGTGCATGATTCCGAAGCCCGGTGTGTCTAGAATGAATTTATGAACTTCTTTTCGGGTACGTTCAGTAAAAGCACGAGCGGCGTTTTGTAACTTTTGAACCGTTGCTCATAATTGAAATCCAAGGACACCGTTGAACTCACAACACCGATATTTGCTTAAGGAGACCTTCACCTCAACTGTAGTAGGTCAAGGGTGGAAGTTAGTTTTCCAGATTTTTTTGGGAGGCTAAAAGAATAAAAATAAAATAGAACAAAAACTTTTATTTTATTTTCTTGAAACCTCCTTTTTTAATTTTTGTTGTGGGGACCACCCAAGCTTGAAACCTCTTGATTTAATATAATTTAGATATTGTAATTCCCCCAATTAAATGTGCAAAAAATAAATTGATTTAATTTGCTTAACATATTATTTTGGCACCTCACCTCCCATGAGGAAAAGTATTGGAAAAGGAGAGACTTTGGAGAAACACCCTCCAAACAAAGAACCTCTCCAATGAGGAACGTTCTCCAAATAAATAACGTGGAACCAAATTTGGAGCCTGTTGCAGGAATGACAGACGTCGGCAACTTCATCATCTTCAATCTCCTTTCTCACGCCATCTCCAATGAGTAAACAAGGTCAGGGGTTTTAATTTGAAGTATGGTTAAATATTTTTGTTGATTCTTCATATTCTTGATTCACGACAATGATGGCCAAACAAACATGGACATCGAACCACACTTATACCTTGATTCATTTCTTACGTTCTTTGTGCGTTCTTCGATGCCAAATAATTAAGCGCACTAAAAACACAACGTCTCATTGAGTGCAACTTATGGACACAGAGGTCTTGACCCGAGGATCGTGAATATGCGAATGTCATAATTTTTTGTCTTGGAATGAAACTGTGATGGATCATGGAAGAAGGCGGCAGACGACACCCGGCCGACCACGTGGAAGGAGGGCGGCGCGCGCCCGCACGGCTGGAAGAGGAGGTCGCGACCCGTCGGCCACGACGAAACAGGGTGGCGATTGACATCCAGCCGGCCGCGTGGTGGAGCAGCGACACACATCCACGCTGCCAAATCTAGAGTCCGTGACCGCTTGGCTGCGGAAGATACTAGAGGGTGGCTGACACCCGGTTGTCCGTGGGTGGACAGTGGCTCCATCACGCCATTGGGAGGAGGACCGTTCGGGCTTCCGGCCGGCTACGTCAAGCAGGACCACCCAATGGGTCCCGCGTGCCAACCCGACATTGCACCTGCCGAACGGTCCAAAGGACCATTCAGAATATCGGGGGGAACCTCCCCCCGGTTTCCAGCTAGGGAGGACACCGCCATGGCGGGCCACTCGACCACGGGTAGCCCAGCGGGCCGCACCCAACGGGATGGGCCGGGCCGCCCCCTTCACGGTTTGAGTCAGAACATGGACCAGCGGGCCAGGCCCGCTATGGCCCAGCCCATCTGGGCCGGACCTAGACCGGGCGGGTCGACCCGAACCGGGTTGGGTCGGCCCCGACTGGGTCGGCCCGGGTAGGACCGGACCCGAGCCCCTCCGGACCCAGATACGCCTTTTTGGTCGTAACTTGTGAACCGAACGTCCATTTGATGAACTGTCTATGGTGTTGGGATACTTGGATCAAGATAGTCCTTTTGGTATACTCCACTTAAGTTTTGGATAATTTTGGAGTACGACTGGGTTGGATCGAACCCGAATCCAACCGGGCCCTTGAAGCGGAAACACTAATAACTTACAGACCGGGCGTCCGATCGACGCGCCATCTATTGCATTGGGTTCCTTATGACGTGACAGAAATTTGGGATAATTTTTCATGGAACTTTGTGGTGGTTGAGGTACAACCTATTGATTGAGGAGAAGTTCTCTCAAACATGCTATGTGCGGGAATCAAGTGGCTGGTAGTGAGGTGGAGGTTGGAGAAATATCATAAAAATGTTAATACCGAGTGATCCTATGTGGGTCAGTGCTCTTTGATCCTGTGTGTGTCAGCACATACAGATCCCGTGTGGGTCAGATCCTTTGTGGTGCAGCGCTCAGCGATCCTGTGTGGGTCAGCGCATACCTATCCTGTGTGGGTCAGATCCTGTGTGGGTCATTGTGGGGGTTAGTACCCATCAATCCTATGTGGACCAGACTCCATATAATCAGCAGTAGTGCCTCTTAATAGAATAAGATGATCTAGCTTCGTGACTAATCATCTATACTTCTATACTTCTCTAATACCTGGTTTGAGCTGAGTCTGTTACCTTCGTGGTGTTACCTGTGTGGTACTTCTACCTTCATGGTGTTACTTGTGTGGTATTCATCCCTCTTGCGTGAGATGAGTATATCTTGATAAATTAGGTATATGTATGGTCATATACCTAAGCAAAGTTGATTTCTATTGATTCGTGCTTTGTGGTTTTTCCTTTGTGTAACTATAGGAGACCTACGGGGGTCTCATGTTCCCTACTAAGTATCATTATACTCACCCCTGCACGGGCTATGACCGCACCTTGATGTGTCTTGTTCAGATGATGGACATCGCTGATCGAGGTCGAGGGTACCAGACTGGTGGCTGATCGGAGGTGGAAATTAGACGAGATGATCCACATGGATGACTGTTCGAGAGCTGTACCTACCCTTCAGGTAGGGTCTTTGTCGGGTGTTCAAAGGAGGTGTTCTTTTTCATTTTACTTGTACTTTCTAGTTGGGCTTGTATTTTGGCCCCTTTACTTATTATACACACCCTTTTTACTATAAATTTTAATTTTTGCTCGTATCTTGTTGTGTGCTTGGTTTTTTGAGTTTACAGGTTATAAAGGCAATGCCTTCCTAGTTTTAGGGATATGCCTTTCCGGTGCTAGTCGCTAGACCCTGGCCTATGGAAGGCATGCTTGGGGTAGTCACGACACGGGGACCGGGGGATGGGTCGTGACACGTCTATATCTGGATATAGTATCCTATGATTTCTTATAGGTATGACGTGTATGAGTTATGATGGGTTGAGGTATAATACATAACATACAAGCTTTAGTGGATCCGAGTAACTACTAGGTTACTATCTAGATATTGGGATGGGATTATGTGATGATATTATGCATAGGATTCATGGTATATGATGATATGATTTGATATAAGATATGTATGTTGTAATAAAATATCCTAGGTGTCTTTGGTTTGGATTACTTTTAGATAGAGATATCCTAGGACATGTGATGTTGGGGCAGAGTAGGAAACCAGTGGGGAAGTGGTAGCATGGTGCCTTATTTTGATATTATATTATATGATCTCTTGTATTATATACTCGGTGATGGATATCCATGGTGAGTCTAGGAACTTAACATACCTATTTAGGTGATGAGTTAACTTCACTTTTTGTTCACCGAGATTTATCATGCTTTCTTTATATTTTTCATGATAGGCTTTGTGAAGGATCCTACTGAGTATAAATGTAATTCTTAAAGTACATATAAATATTTTTTAGGTATATAGGAGCTGGTTGGTGTTTGGGGTAGACATTTCTAGCTTGTGGGTTTTACAATAGCTATTTAATCTTTTGTGTTCACTACTGAGGATTATCTTTTGGTTCTTATAGTTCCCTTTTTTATAGTTATTTCAATTGTATGATATTATATGCATGTACTTGGGATCTTTATTTACTTTTATCATGATTGGGAGTTTTTTTTGTGTTTTTATCTTATCTATCTCATTTCTAAAACCTTATAGGGGAATTCTTCCCATATCTATGTGTGATATACCCCATGTTCTTATCACCAACCCATGGCCTATTGGAGATAGTATTCCATCATCATTATCTCCCTTATCTCATTTCTGGACTAGGAGGGGTACCTTTGGGTGGAAGGGGTTATAAAATAGTAGAATCAATGGTTGAAGTTGAGGGATATGATGAAGTTTAGAGACAGTTACATGTGAGGACTGCATGGTTTGGTAAGGAAATGGTGTCAGCTAAGTTTAGTAAGTAATATAAACATGGAAGACTAGCTTAGATATAGGCACTTAGGAAAGGATCATGAATCATTCTTATTTGTGCCTCTATTTGAAATGGGTAGACCTTGGTATTATATTGAACCGTGAATAAATAAATAAATAAATAAATCATAAATATTCCATATTGAAGGTCTATGTCCTCATGAGGTTCACACTAAGGATGTTTAGCATGATGTGACATCAGATCACTAAGAGTAGAGTTCAAAACAATGAAACTTGGAGGATGAAAATCTAATAGTTTCATCACTGGAGTATACATAAGTATAAGGTTTCTATTTTAGAATCAGTGATAGAGTACTGATTAGAGGAGGTGGAGATAACATTTAGTTTGATCCATGCTCAAAAGGAGTAATGGGTTTCATTTATGGTGACGTTACTGCATAGATTTATGAGGAAATGGTGGTTCTTATTCCTTAAGGATTTTGAGGAGTCGACTATATTGTGGGAGAATTTATGAGACCAGTTTCAATCTGAGTTTCTTTCTTTGACCATGGAGGTGTCTATTTACCAAGATTTTCTTACCCTTTAATAGGAGAGTTCTAGCATGTGGGAGTTCAGGATCCATTTCCAAACCCTTATCCATTATGCTACAGACCTATTTCTAGATGAGGAGGCTAGGGAGAGACATTTTGAGGAGGCTTTTCATCCAAATATCCAGTGTTAAGTCACCCTGTTTATGTTTCTGACATATCTCGAGGTGTTAGAGAGAGCATAGGTTTTGAGAGGACACTGGCTAGAACCAGGTTGTCATGGGAGGGGATTCATTAGGATTTATTGAATATAAGAGATGTGGTCTAGGGTTACTAGCTTCATATATGGAAGATAATTTAAATAGATAGGGGTAGGTTCAACCCTCATCATCTCATTTTTATGGGGGTGGTGGCTCTCAAGCCCCTACCAAATGATTAGATACATGGTTTTCATATAGAGGTTGAGGTCATTAGTAGAGAGAGTGACCGACCATTCTCAACATGAAACATGTAATAGGTTTTCTTCTTTAGGTTCCTCCATTGAGATAATTTCAACCAAGGAAATGACAATAGGGTGATCTAGCTTTGGATCAACATAGAGGAGCTGAGGTAGGTAGAGGAAATCCTAAGATGCTCCTCATCCTTAGAGAGTAAAGTGAGAATGAGGTGGTGGTTTCTATCAGGGTCAAAGAGGACATAGAGTAGGTCATGTTCAACTATATTCTTTGTAGTTTGAAGTACTAGGTGATACAGAAGTCGTTTGAGGAACTCTTTACTTGTTCTCTACTTGGTTGCATGATTTATTTGATTTAGGAGTAACAAACTCCTTCATATCACCCTCCCCAGTCCATGCTTTCAGACTTGAGGTGGAGAGGCTTATAGTGACCTTGGTATTAACTACACCAGTTGGAGTCCAATTTTATCTATATGAAGTTTTTAGAGACTGTGAACTAGTTCTAGGGAAATGCCACTCTTGGGTATACTTCTTATGTTTATGACTACAACCATACGACACCATCCATGTCATGGACTAGCTATATTCGATGCAGGATATTGTAGATTACTTCAAGAGATAGATTGTGTTATATGATGATAATGGAGATCCTGAAGTGTTCATTGGAGAGTGATACCCTCAGATGGGTCAGAGGTGTGTTCCATCCTTATCTTCCTTGATGGTCTAGATAATGTTGAGTTTTACAGAGGATCAGTAGGTCATGTTTCCCTAGGTCGTAGAAGAGTAAATTGATGTCTTTCCTAATGAGGTTATGGAATTATTCCATCAACGAGAGATCAAATTTGGAATAAATATACATCTAATAGCTTCTATTATCTCAATATATCTATATAGTAGGACACCTTCTGATTTGTGATAGCTTTAGATAAAAATCAATGATCTTTTGTAGTGAGGTTTTGTTTGGCTGAGTATGTCACATTGGGGTACTCTAGTTCTATTTGTGAATAATTACAATGGAATCATGTTTATCTATATCGATTTTTTTTCACTTAAACTAGGTGAAATTGAAGATATTATATCCTCTTTCACATATTGATGATTTATTCAATCAGAAGAAAATATCTTGTTGGTTGTAGAAGATCAATCTGTGGTCGGGATATAATTGGATATAGGTAAAAGATTTGAATATTCCAAAGTGTTAGGACCAATAGGGGCCTATATACCCTGAGAGTGGGGGTGAATCAGAGTATGGATATTCTTTTTCAAAATTATTCCTGCCCCACTGAATCTTGACCGCTTTATTACAAGGGTCACTTTGTTTGTACTTTGTGTGTTTATTATGACCACTTCTTTTCTTCTTTATCTGATGATGATGCTTTAAATGCAATGCAAGGAAGTAAGAAGGTAGACACAGAGATTTTAACTTGGTTCACCCTCACTGGGATACGTCCAAGGAGAATACAACGATGATGTGCCGCTATACCAAATCCACTAAAGCACACATCTGTTTACAAGGTTTGGGCTAGATCACATCTATGCCCAGGCTCACTACCTTTACAAGGTTTGGGGTCAGCTCACTACTTTCCCAAGGGTCACTCCCTGTTTCTCTCTCTCTGGATCACTACCGGTGGAGAGGATCACCTTCTTCCTCTTCCTTTTCTCACTGTTCTGGAAAGGATCCACTTACAGTTTATAGACCTGTAGGTCTCTTCCTTATCTCTAATGAATGAATCCTCTATTGTATGTAGATGCTATGATGAAGTCCAACTTTCACCCGTAGATGAATCTCACTTTGCACCAAAGGTATCGGGAAATATTCCAGCTTTCAAGCAGCCCTAAAATACTACTGTGAATCAACCATACATGGTGCCCTTGTCTAAGGTGGTGCACAAGTATCGACGTAGAAGTTATAACTGGCACACAAGTCTACCTCAACCACTTGCCTGAAACAATCTTCTACAACTCCAAAATTGCGCTACTCACTTCCCTTTACACCCAAACCAATATTGGTGCGCAACTAACAACAATCACGCTTATTCAAATCAGGCACGCAAGTCCTACATGCGCGACCCACCACCACTTGCACGACTACCACGCCTGTGCGATGGGAGTTCTGATTTTCTCTAAGTCTTGAACTCATGTAGAATGAGGAGGGGTCGACCTATATTTATAGGTGTTTGGACACCCTACGCGGCGGCGTTCAAGTCTTCCTCCGGTGCGCAAGTTTCAGCACGCAAGTCTTCTGTCCCATAGAAACTTGCATGATCAAATTAAAAACTTGGGCGCCTCTTATTCTTTTGCCATATGTTGATGATCTGATCATGAAGGACAAATGGCGCACAAGTTTACAATCCTTCTAGGAACTAGCGTGCAAGTCCTTCCTCGGCGTGCAAGTCACTTTCACGACCTACCCAATACTTGAGCGCCCCTTTTCCCTTTGTCATTTTTTGATGTTCTGATCTTGAAAAACATTAGGCGTGCGAGTTTCCTCACCTTCAAGTACACGACGTGCAAGTACCTTGGCCAAAAACTACAATTATTTATTTGTCGATTTTCATGCCAAAAAATTTGGCAAACACTGGAAAATGGCACCACCTTGTATCTATTCTTTTTGTAACACCTCCAAATCATCCATTCCTTTGTCGAAGTTCTTGAATCAAACATTTATCATTAACCACAACTCTTGAACTTGACATGCCACCATAAAATCCCCTTTGTCAACAAATTTGTATGTCATGGTCTGCTTTGTCAACAATATCAACACAGATGTCCACTTTGTCAACAAACACAATCACCTCAAAAATGCTTCAATGATGCCTTGAGGGATTTTTTCCCAACAATCTCTCCCTTTGGGTTTGTTAACAACTCTTCCATAAAAGATATATCATTAATTCTTCATCCACCATTCGCCTATTGAGATTCCGATAGCGATCAAGGATTTACTCAACACATACTCTAAGACCACATGAGAAATACTCGGCGTGAGAAACAAGAGTGAATGAAAAGTTCATCAATGAATCACTTCAACTCTGACACCCACTATTGACACCAAACTGATACCAATTTATTGGAAATATTCTTACCGCATTCCAACACCACTTCACTGCTTTTATCACGATCCTCAGCCGTCGTGATATTTATTCTTTGATCGATCACTTCTAGTATCGTTAGATTTAATATGCTCCCCCTTTCTCATTGCTCCCCCGTTTTCATTGCTCCCCCTATCTTGCTGCTCCACCTGTCAGCTTCTCCCCATATCATTCAGGATTTTTCAAAAATCCACACTGTCTCCCCCTTGGACAATCACTATTTTCTCCCCCTTTGTCAACGAACCCAAAGGAGACTCCTTGGCAGTCTGTAACAGAGTAGAGAACACATATCAGTACATTAGGGAAAAACACATCATACCTCAGGGAGAGGGGGGTGTTCCACATCCACACTCTTTTAAGTGCGGGGAGTCGACTGAACTCTCAGAGCCAATCGATGCCTTTCAAACACTTCCTTGGGTAAGGCCTTTGTTAGAATATCTACAACCTGTAGCTCTGTAGGCACATACTCCAACTTCACAAGCCCTTTCTCTACCTTCTCCTTGATGAAATGATATTTGATCTCAATGTGATTTGTCCTTGAGTGGTGAACTAGAGTTTTTCTAAGATTTATAGCACTTGATTTATCACACTGGATTCCGATCAGAGACTTCACTTCAACTCCTATATCTTCAAGCTGCTGCTTCATCCACAATAATTGAGTGCATGTTTGAGTGGCCGCAATATAATTAGATTCCACGGTTCTCAATGAAATTCAATCTTGCTTCTTTCTTATCCAAGAAATACACAATCCACCAAGATAGAATGCACCTCCTGATGTTGATTTTCTGTCATCTGCTGATCCGGCCCAATCTGTATTTGTGTAACCCAATAAAACTAATTGATATTTGTCATTATACATAAAACCAAAATCCATGGTTCCTTTGATATAACAAAGTATTATTTTCACTGAGAGCATGTGTCTTTCCTTGGGATTACTCTGATATGTCACTGCTTGGAATGTGGTGAAAAAAATGTCAGGGTCTGTTGCGGTCAAGTACAACAAGCTTCCAATAATTTAACTGTATTCTGTGATATTAACTACCTTTCCATCCTCATATTTTGATAATTTCATCCGGGTAGCAACCGAAGTCTTCATCTCCTTGGAACTCCCCATTCCAAACCTTCTTAAAAGATCCTTGTCATATTTGGATTGAGAAATTAATGTTCCATTCCTTCCTTGTGTCAGCTGTAGACCAAGGAAAAATGTTAGTTCTCCAATCATTGACATTTCAAAATCATTTTTCATGAATTCGTAAAATCATCTACACTGAGCTTCATCTGATCCGCCAAATATTATGTCGTCAACATAAACTAGCACCATCATCCTTTGATTACTATCATTGCTGAAATAAAGATTGTAATAAACTCCCCCACGCTGGAAACCAAGCTTCTTCAAGTACTGATCAAGCCTTGAGTACCATGCTCTTGGTGCTTGATTTAGCCCATACAACACCTTCTTCAGCCTGAAAAATTTGTTCTAATCCTCATGAATGTGAAAACCATCTGGCTACTCAATGTACAACTCTTCTTCCAGAACCCCATTTAGAAATGCAAATTTGACGTCCATCTGGAACACTTTGAACTTCCGTTGCACTGCAATGGAAAGGAATAATCTGATTATCTCTAGCCTTGCAACTGGTGCAAATGTCTCATCAACATAAATACCCTCACTTTAAACAGAAATCTTGTCACTATGTCATTGTTCAATGACTTCATTTCTTTCAACTAATTTTCTGATCTTCTTGTTGAAACATTATTGATACTCTCTCGCAGCTTCTTGGTATCCTGAAAACAGTTTTCTGATACCACATTGTTAGAACAAAATAGATAAGCATGAGATGAATGATTATTGCTGCTTTTCCGACAATAAGTCTTCTCTCGATTGAAAACTCCTGAGCTATTTCATCCAATTACTAATTTTATGGATCTTGCATTTGATTTTGCTATTGAATGATTCCCTTATGTTATGCAACAATTCCTGGGGTTAGGCCACTATTTAGACCCATAAAAATTCATCTTCTTCGGCATCATTTATTCTCATCTTCCACTTGGCATTGAGACATTAAAATAATCTCTAAGCCTACTGAGTTGGGACTCGGTGTAGGAAACAAGAGATAAAGTTAATAACACAATAACTTTCTATTGCACTCTGTTTCTCCCTTTCTTCTTCGACTTTGGTACCTGATTTGAGTCAATTGAAACTCTAAAGCATTTCAATTCTCAACTTTTCATCTTTAGATGCCACTTCCCCTTGGATCGTATCTCCCTAAAACCTGAAACATTTGAATAATTAGTTAATAGTATTTATATACATAGAGAGAGGAGTGATTTAAGAATTCTCAAGATGAGGATTTCGGTTGATCCTGATGGGTCAACCCTTTGATTATTTCTTGAAGAGAATCACACTCTTTCCTTGATTATTCTAGCTACCTAGCCAATTTTAACTGCTCTGTCCATATGACTAAGCATTATTTACCCACATTTTGAGCCTTTTTCTGATATGTAGATTCTGCAGGCTTGGCATTTTTCACAATATGGGGTTTAAACCCACTAGTACACACTTCCTTCATTGATTTTACACCAAAATTCAATTTCCATTGATTCCTTCTCTCGGTAGAAATATCTCTACTTGTCACCTTCCCTTTCTTCTTCCACCATTGTAGGGGTCTTTCTATTTCCTCCACTTCTCGTTGCAGAAAACTACATGTGAATTTTTAATGCATTCTTTGTTCATATTTATTTTATCAGATATCAGAGTCACCACATTATTTTGCATTGGTGGTAGGTCCTCCACTGAACGTACATTCTTCTTACTCACAACTGTATCATTTCCTCCCTTTTCATCCAGATTTTTTCATGTTCTTTCTTAGAGAGTGGTTGTAAGTGTGACAGAGGAGGTGATAGATATACCTTTTGTTCAGCTCCAAGTGATTCCCCTGAGGCTCTAAGACTATTTTCCAATTTATCACTTTGTCTTCCAGTGTAGGTTTTCCCATTATACACCACTGGAGTCGTGAATCTCCTTTCAAGTTTCTTTCCCTTTCCTGCTTTCTTCTTGCTATAATTTCTTGACAAATTCCCATAATTAGAACATATAAAACATTTTCTATCAAAGGCATACCTAATTTCATCATTTATCTGTCGAGATGTTGAAGAAAATGGAGTTCTTCCTATGAAATTGAGCTCCTAATCTTCCTGACACATACTCAGGGTGTGTCCCATTCTTCCACAGTAATATCATATAACAAATGATTTCCTCTGAGAGACTCTTCTTTCTGATTTCTCATGACACATCTGCTTCTTCTCAGATTTAGTAACGTTTCTATTTTCACAGCCTGAGATGTATTCCTGTGCCTCTAAATAGAAGCTTGATTTATGACCATGAATCCCACAGAAATAGAACATGCTATCATTTCTTCCTGTAAAAGCCCTTTTAGGTCTATCTCCAGTACCTACAAGGTTTTTCTTAAATCTGAAGATTTTACTGCACTTTTCCTATCACACATAGGAGTGAAATCATCATATCCAATTCCATATTTTCCCAATATGGATGGCCTTTGGGATGATACAATCCTTTCATGCTTCTCCTCTAATGTAGCATATTTGGATTTCATTTCATCATCACCTACCGAAGGATAATCAAATAATAAGTGCAGTGCATCCTTCAACTTGGGATTATCTTTGGATTTATATTTCTCAATTTCTTTCTTGACTGATTCTAGATCTTCTTACAACTTTTTAATCTTTATATCCTGTGATTCAATTTGGGCATTGAGTTCTCTTCTGAGATTATTTCCACAACTCATCTCATCTTCCAGTTCTCATGTGAGATTTTCTACCATATCACTTTGCTCCTTTACTTTTAATTTTTCCTTAAAAAAGATTTAGAGATAGATACATTCTCTTGTTGTAGCCTTTGATTCTTCTGAAATTTTTTAGATAACTTTGTAGCAAGATCATCATTTCTGGATTTTAGATTCTGAACTTCATTTGACTCTTGATTCTCTTCATAATCACCAGCCTTTTGTTTCCCTTTCATTCTAGACATATTTTGAATTTCTTCTCCGTGAGAATCATTCTTCTCCCTTAGGTCAGTATCCACATCTATAAGCCTTTGATTTAAGCCTCTTAGCTTGTTGACCTCAATTTCCAATACTTGGATCTGGATATCTTTAGATTTAACCTCTTCATCCAATTTCCGATCCAATTTCTTTGTCATGTTGAAAACATCTACTGGTGGCATTCTTCTTAAAACTTCTTCATCATCAGTTGCTTCGGTATCACTTTGATGTTCAATTACTTCACTCATTCCTCCATCATGATTGAGTGAATCAATCATTTACCTATCAGATTCATCCAGGCCCTCTTTCAGTAAGCTGTTTGATTCTTTTAGTTGAATCACACCTTTTCCATAAACACTTCCACACTGAGTAATACCACTTGACTTCTGATTCTTCTTTGATGTTTTTCCATTTTCCATGGCACACCGAGATAAGAGAAAACTGATTTAACCACAAAAATCGACTACACCAATTCGGAGAAAACAAATCTGATAAAAGAAACCTACCCTCTGATACCAATTGTTAGGACCAATAGGGGCCTATATACCCTGAGAGGGGGGGGGGGGGGGGGTGAATCAGGGTATGGATATTCTTTTTTAAAATTCTTCCTACCCCACTGGATCTTGACCTCTTTATTACAAGGGTCACTTGGTTTTCACTTTGTGTGTTTATTATGACCACTTATTTTCTTCTTTATCTGACGATGATGCTTTAAATGCAATGCAGGGAAGTAAGCAGGTAGGCACAAAGATTTTAACTTTGTTCACCCTAACTTGGCTACGTCCAAGGAGCATACAACGGTGACGTGCCACTGTACCAAATCCACTAAAGCAAACTGCTGTTTACAAGGTTCGGGCTAGATCACTTCTATGACCAGGCTCACCACCTTTTACAAGGTTTAGGGTCAGATCACTACTTTCCCAAGGGTCACTCCCTATTTCTCTCTCTCTGAATCACAGCCGGTAGAGAGGATCACCTTATTCCTCTACCTTTGCTCACTGTTCCAGAAAGGATCCACTCACAGTTTATAGACCTGTAGGTCTCTTCATTACCTATAATGAATGAATCCTCTGTTGTATGTAGATTATTTGTTGAAGTACAACTTTCACCGGTAGATGAATCTCACTTTTCACTGAAGGTATCGAGCAATCTTACATCTTTCACGCAGCCCTGAAATAATGCTGTGAATCAACCTTACTTGGCGCCCTTGTCTAAGGTGGCTTGCAAGTATCGGCGCACAAGTTATAACTGGTGTGCAAGTCTACCTCAACCTCTTGCGCGACACAAGCTTCTGCAACTCCAAACTTTCACGACTCACTTCCCTTTATGCCCAAACCAATATTGGTGCACAACTAACAAGAACTGCGATTCTTCAAATCAGGTGCACAAGTACTACTTGCGCGACCCACCACCACTTGCGCGACTACAACACCTGTGTGATAGGAGCCCTGATTTTCTCTAAGTCTTGAACTCGTGTAGAATGAGCAGGGGCCGACCTGTATTTATATGTGTTTGGACACCCTACACGGTGGCGCGAAAGTCTTCCTTTGGCACGCAAGTTTCGGCGTACAAGTCTTCTGTCCCCCTAGACACTTATGCGACCAACTTAAAAACTTGGACGCCTCTTCTTCCTTTGCCTTATTTTGATGATCGGATCACAAAGGACAAATGGCATGAAAGTTTCCAATCCTTCTAGGCACTGGCGCGCAAGTCCTTCCTCGGAGCGCAAGTCACTTGCGCGACCTACCCAATACTTGAGCGCCCCTTTTCCCTTTGTCATTTTTTGATGTTCTGATCTTGAAAAACATTGGGCGGGAAAGTCTCCTCACCTTCAAGTACACGGTGCGCAAGTCCCTTTTCCAAAAACCACTTTTCTTTATTTTTTGATTTTCAGGCCCAAAAATTTGGCAAACACTAGAAAACGGCGCCACCTTGTATCTGTTCTTTTTGTGCCACCTCCAGATCATCCATTCCTTTGTCGAAGTTCTTGAATCAAACATTGATCATTAACCACAGCTCTTGAACTCAACATGCCACCATGAAATCCCCTTTTTCAACAAATTTTTATGTCATGGTTTGCTTTGTCAATAATCTCAACACAGATATCCACTTTGTCAACAAACAAAATCACCTCAAAAATGCTTCAATGATTCCTTGAGGGATTTTTTCCCAACACAAAGACTACTTTCTGATGTTGTTATGGGAATTATAAGTTTTTATTAATTACATTCCCCATGATTAACGATCCAAAAATGTTCATGGGTTTGATGAACACATTTTTCTTATAGTTTCTTGATCGTTTCATTGTTGGTTTCATTGATGGCATCCTTATTTACTATGCATCCGAGGAGGAGAATACAGAGTAACTACATGCTATTTTGTGAGTTATTCATCATTAAAATCCATTCTTTATTCCATAAATGTTTTATTTCTATGATCATGAGGTTCTTTTCTTAGGGATCATCATGCCCCTATATGGTGTAGCTATGGATCCTTCAAATATCAAGGTAGTTTTTTCTTATGTATCCCCCAAGATAGTTGCAGAGGTGTGAAATTTACCTGGTCTTATAGGATATTATAGGAAATTTATAGTTGATTTCTCTTGATTTTTAGCTCCTAAAACATTCTTTAACCAAAAGGATATAGTGTTATTATGGACCTATTTGTGTCAGATAACTTTCGAGTACTTAAAAGTGAAGTTGGACAACCCTCCAGTTCTTTATTTGTTAGAAGAGGGAGTTTAGCTCAATGTTTTCTATGATACTTCACATCTTGGTTTGGATCGTTTTATGATGAAACATAAATAAATTTTTTCTTATGGGTATTCTTAGTAACATCATAATGAGTGTAACTATGCCTCCCATGATATAGAGTTGAAAACACTCATGTTTTCCTTGAATTTGTAGTGAAATTATCACATAAATGAGCCTTTTTTGTTTTTTACCGATCAAAAGAGCCTAAGGGTTTTCTTCTCCCATTGTTAACCAAACTTGAAAAAATTAAGGTGGATGGAATTATTGTAAGATTATTAATTTTATATTTTATATACATTGAGAAAGGGTAATTTTGTAGCTAATTTGTTGATAAATAAGTCACACAGTGATACCATGTGTGAATCTAGAGATTCTTAGAGAGTAATGGAAGATCTCTCAGTGATGAATATTGATAAGATAATGGTTAGAGTTAGAAATTTCATTTTTTAGATGAAATTATAGTCATATTTGGTGTAGAATGTGGAGGAGTCCCAACTAGGTTATTCCTAGGTAAAGGTCTATAGAGACTAAGTTTTCCTTAGTGATGTCCCTGATGGTTGGTCTAAGGATGAATGATACCAGATGTTGTTCTAGGGGAGGATTTTTTTCACTTAAGTGATATGTGAGGTGGTTCTCCATGAGTTCCATATATCACACTTTTTGAAACATTATGGAATGAAAAAGATGCATTGATATCTAAGAGGTTAATTTTTATTGCTTGGGTTGAAGAATTTAGTTACAGAAGTCATCTCTCAATGTTTGGTTTTACAGAAGGTGAAGGCCAAGCATTGTGTTCCCGGTGATTTTCTCTAGACATTGGATGCTCCTTAGTAGAAGTGGGAGGACATCATGATAAACTTCATCATAAATTTACCTCTATATAAGGGTGGATTTAATTCTATATGGATGATAGTGGACCATTTGATAAAATTATCCCACTTTATAGAGATCAAAGAGTCAAACTTAGTAGAGGTTTTATCAAGTAAGTAACTGGAGGAGGTGGTGAGAATCCATGGAGTCTTGAGTATGATCATATCTTATCATAATCATAGTTTTAGGTTGTGGATAGGTCTCAAACTTAATTTTGTCACTTAGTTATTTCTTATAACTACTTTCCATATTTTGACAGAAGGCTAGAAAAAGTGGACCACTCAGACTATTTAGGACATTTTTCATTCTCGTGTCCTGGATTTTGGAGGTTCATGTATGAGGCACCTACCTTTAGTTGATTTTTATTACAAAAATAGTTTTTACTCCACCACTATCCTAACACCATTTGAATATTTTTATAGTTTAACTTGTCATTCTCAATTATTCTAGACTGGGTTTAAGGAGTTAATAATTATTAGATCAGAATTAGTGCAAAGCACAACAGAGTTGGTTTAGGTGATTAATTATAGGATAAAGGCAACATAGTATTTTCATAAGTCCTATGCTGATCGTACGAGGATACCTATGGAGTTTTATGCTAGAGACTATGTTTTCTGGAAGGTGTCTCCTCATCATGAGAAGTGAATGCCCAATCATGGGAGTGAGCTTTCTACCTATTCTTTTGGACCTTTTGAGGTGTTAGATTATGTTGTATCCATAATGTATCAGATAAAAATTCCTATATAAATGAGAAAACACATGATGCCTTACATGTTTTATATCTTCTCTGTTATCTTCATGAAATCTCTCACATCGTTTATTAGGATGATATTGATGTTGATGATGATGGAAAATTCAAGGTGTGGCCTATAAAGATCTAATACCACTAATAGAATGTGTTTCATGGGATTTCTATTCCTTTGGGCTATGTCCTTTGGTGGCATAGTGTCGTGGAGGATATTACCTAGAAACACGAGTCATAGATATGCACTCAGTATCCCGATCTATTTAATTTTTATCTCTTCTCTCATAATAGTGTTTTTTTGTTTTTATTTTTGACCTTTTTCTAGTTTATGAGATGGTTTTCTTTTCCTTGATGCCTTGTTTGTGGCCTTTCTCTTGTTTGAGCGGTATCTTCCATTGGAGAGTGTTTAGGTTCTAGTTGTTGGTGTTACATAGTTTTTTAATTTATTTCTCTAAGTGAGGTGGTTGATCTCTTATTATGGAAAGATTCTTGAGAGGTATCTCATGAGGTGTCTTTTCATACAACCCATTTTATTATTATTCACTACAAGTTTGGTTTAAATTATCAAGGATGATAATTGTTTGAGAGGAATATGATACAAAGGGATAGATAATTCTAGATCATTCCTTTATGTGTATCTGAGGTCCGTGGTTCTTAGAGTAATCCTATAGAAATATTGTTGGTGTTTGGTAGCTAGTATATGGAATTAAGGGAAGTTTACATTGTGAACTATAAATTCATGATGTGAGATCTCGATTCATAGCCAAAATATGAATTCATAAACTGGGTAGAGAATTTTGTGGGTGTGATTCACGATGTGTATAGTATATTCATGATGGGAATATATTAGGAGTTATATTTCCCTAATATGTCTCTGAAAACTCACAACATGAACGTGTAGTTAGAGACATGAATTAAACCCAGGTTTTGTGGATCTTGGTGATTGTTTTTTATGGGTGTTAAAATTGGTACATTCAAAACATAAATGACCCATTCAAACTATGAAAGTATATTCATAGAAATTTATATAAAGACAATGCACCCTAAATTTCTCTCAAAACCTATGATTCTATCACATCCCTAAGAAACTTGAGGAGTTATCTCAAGGCATTTTAAATCCCTTTAGAAATGGATTTATCCCCAACTTCCCATGTTCAATCTATGGTGATCTGAGTTGAGTTGTACCCATTCCCCTTGTGGTTTCTTCTATGATAGGTCATTTTCCTCCTATTATATCTTAAAATGATATAATGGTTTATTTCCTTTATTCTTATAGATTTAATTTGGCGTTTTTGGTGCATTTGTGGTGGGACATTCTTGGAGAGTTGTAGTTTCCTTATGGGAGAGGAAATTGAAGATCTTCTTGTTGTGTCATTCTTGTTTAAGAACATTGAAATCATTGAGGTGGAGGATTAATTGATTATCCTATTATTTTACATTCAATAATATGTAATCAAGATTTATCTATTCGGTTGATGGTGGAATTAACCTTAATAAATAATAAACCAATTAATGAAAAAAATGGTTTATGGTTCTAGAGATTGCATGTGTTTCCACCATGATAATGGGTTTCCTCTTGTTTTACTAGATAATGTGATATCTATGTTTATGATTTTTTAGTATATTTATTATTCTTGGGTTTATAATGTTAATGTTATAGAAATTTTTATGAATATAATTCCAATAATTTTATTGGATAAAGAATTAAAGACTCATGGTTAAATAAACCATTCTTCTTATGTTTTTATGGAAATTAAAGGAACACTTAATACATGTTTAATTAATTTTTTCTTCAATATGTTAGTGGAATTGGTTAAATAAAATGAATCTAGAAATTCTTATTCTTGATAATAACAAAGAGTCATGTTAGTGGAATTATTCTTCCTTAAAGTTGTTGAAACTATAAGTTATTCTTTAGAGCATTTTTAAATAATTTATAGCCTTTAATAGTCGATGCCTTAGGTCACCCATAGTTGTAACCTGTGATAAATGAATTAGTTAATCCAATATGGTAATAAAATATGTTATTTAATAAAGATAAATACTTGTATATGAGCATTTCTATTTTTATGTGAAGGCAGATACCTTTTTTTAGGAAATAGATACCCTATTGACTCTATTTTTTATACCTTTTTTGTTTGCAATAGATATGATACTTTATATACTATGTGATGTGAACCTGGTATGGTTGATGGTTAAAGAGACATGGTTGGAGAATCCTAGGTTTGTGGTAGCAGTTTGTTCTTGATATAATGGATGCACAGTGATATGAATAATGGTGTTGGTGATAACACTAGGATTGATGGAGCATATTGAATCCGTGCTTGCTCATTGTTGTTATAAAAGATATATGATTTCTTGATAATGTTCTTCTTTAAAGGATAAATGGATATGTTTCTTGTTTACCTAAAATCCTTTCCCCACTGCTTGTGGTAGTTGGTTGTGCTTGATTTCTGCATCACTTTTATAGTAGATTAGCATGTTTCCTAGAGTACCAAGAATTATGGAATGATAATGATTAATAAATGTTTTAATACATGGGTTTGGGATGAGAAGTAAGTTATTATCCCCCAAGGGCCACTAAGCATATTTGTCTCCCTCCTCTATCTAGCTAGGGTTCCTTCGATCGATTTCTGGAGGGGAGGCATGCACCATCTCTGACATCATCTCCCCACACTTCCCTCTTCTTCCTTATTCCATTACCTTTCTCCCTTCCCTCAATTATTTATTATTCCTATTTCCCATATCCTTCAGTCCTGTATGATTACTTTGGCGGCCTTGGCCCTTGGTGGAGCCCTCATCGGCTCTTCCCCTACTCTTCCCTCTTGGTTGAACATGCTTTCGACCCCACTCTAGCCTGGTGAGATGATTATTATCAGGAATGTTTGGGATGTGAAGGTAGATTCTCATGGTTTTACCAGATCCTTGGATTGTATCCAGCCTCTTTGGGGCTTTGAGGATTCAGGTTGGAGGTCCCGATGAGGATGCTTCCCTGTCGAGGCCTTGTCTAATTCATCGCTACTATAGCTTCATGTTCCTTGTCCATTATCTAGGTCAGAATTCTATGATGGTTTCAAGGAGGCTTTAGGATGTGTGCTCGTTTGACTATGGAATTACAAGAGGAAAGTTTAAGCCTTTATCCAAGTTGTGTTGGTCTTCTCTGATCTTATATGTGTATGGTTCTTGTGTGGCAGTCTGAAGGATTTTCTGTTGGTGTCTGCAGCATCGAATTTAGATCTAGTTTTGTTTTTTTGGATTTCTGTCATCATTAAAAGGTTTTGGTTCATGTTTTTTTGAATTTTATGTGCTTTGAAGTCCTCTGTTGAGTGGTGTTTGGATGGAAGAGATGATAGTGTTGACAGGTGGCATTGATATTAGTGGTGTTTTTTTACAGTTTTTCATTTAAGATCGAATGGTTATCTAGTTTCATTTTCTACAGTAACCAACTCCAATTGTGATGGATGGTGTTGAAGATGATGGTAGTTCAATGTTTTTGGATTTCAGGTGATGATGTTGGATACAGGAGACAAGACTCCAGTTGTCACGGGTGGCCCTTGGCTTAATGCCTCCTCAAGCTAGGTGTCCTTTTTGAATTTCAAATTTGGTCTGAACTTGTATTTCGGTATCCCAAATAAATTAAGTGGTTACCTCTTATCCTCAAAAAGGATCTTTTGAAAATAAAAAAAATATAATTTTTAGTCAATCCATGGGGTTGGTGCTTTAATGGAATTAAAATGTTGATAATATTAAGGAACTATGGAATCAATTGGATTATGTCTGAAGGGAATAAACACCACTGGGTGGTTATTGAAATGTTAATGGAGTGATGTTAATTAATGGATAAAGAATTAATTAACACAAAGTGAAATGTAAAATGGAAAGAATTAATTAAATAAATATCCCTTAATGATTGTGCAATTATAAGATATCTAGTTCTTAGCGATGAGAGTTGGGTGTCCAAGAGATAATAGCTACAGTTGATCATAAGACTAGGTCAATGCACATAGTGTGTTTTTGAGATATATTATATCATATATTATGTTTTCATAAACTCTCCCACCCATGTTTGTAGGGATACTAACACCCAGTGGACTTTAGGATGGTGTTTTCCCCAACATCCAGGTTGGTGAGGAATAGATGGTTAACTACCCCCTCTGACCCCACTCTCTTCTCCTGGTAGTATTATGTGATGGTATACATAATGGTTATATTTCCCCATATATTTTTATAGATGTATGTAATGGATTTTGGTTATTTCACACACATTTATCTCCAGATATAGTATCCTATGGAATATTATAGGTATGACATATATGGTCTATGATGGATTGAGGTATAATACATGATATACAAGTTGTTGTGGATCCCAAAAACTACTCTGTTACTATATGGAGATATGGAAAGGTATGATGTGGTGATGTGATGCACAAGGTGTATTCTATGTGATGGGATGATGTGATGCACGAGATGCATGTTGTGATATAGTATCCCCAATGTGTTTGGGATGGCTTACTTTTGGATAGAGATGTCTCAGGATGTGTAATGTTGGGGTAGAAAAATAAACTAGTGGAGAGGTGGTAGTGGGGTACCTTCTTTTGATATTATATTATATGATCTCTTATATTCCTTAAGGTGTAATTTTTCCCATATGTGTGTATGATATACCCTCGATGCTTGTCTCCAAACCATGGATTATTAGAGGTGGTATTCAAGAGTTATTATCTCCACTATCTCATCTATATCCTTGGAAGGGTACATTTGGGGGGAGGGGGTTGTGACAGAGAGGTATAAAAGGTTCAGGTTGAGGGATAGGATAGATTTTGGAGGTAGGAATAGGTGAGGACTACATGGGTTGGTAGGGAAATAATTCTAAGTAAGGTTATTAAGAAATGTAAACAAGGAAGAGAATATATGAAATAGGTATTTAGGCCCCCCTGTGATATGATACATGAAAATTTAATTTTATTAAGCCTACTAAGCGAAGTGATATTGGTTATAGGGTAAATACCTTGGAAAGGACCATGAATCATTCTTCTTTCTGCCTATTTTTGAAATGGATATGACTTGTGATTAGGTCAAAACTTGTATAAATAAATAATGAAAAAATCTTCAATATTCCTTATTCTAGGTTTAGGATTCCCTAATAGTTTTTCTTTTATAGGTGTAGTTATAGGTTAATATCCTTGTCAGGTTCGTGTTGAATATGTTCACCAGTATGTGACAAAAAATCACTACAAAGAAGATGTTGACAATGAAAAAACATTGAGGAGAAAAATATAAGAGTTTTAGTGAAAGATCCTATATAATTACAAGGGATCCATTTCAAACTTAGTGGTAGAGGACTGATTATAGGAGGTGGAGATATCCTTCAGTTCAATTAGTTCTCAGAATGAGCATCAAGTGTCATTGGTGGTGACAATGCTATGTGAAGCAATGAGAAAATTGTGGTTCATATTCCTCAAGGATCGTGAGGAGTCGGCTATCTCATGGGAGAATTTCTGAGACCAGTTTGGGGTTAGGTTTCTTTCTTTGATCATGAAGGCCAGTAGTCACCAAGAGCTTCTTACCCTTCAACAAGGGAGTTCCAGCGTGCAAGAGTTTGAGATCCATTTCTGGACTCTTCTCCATTATACTTCAGACCTGTTTATAGATGAGGAGGATAGTGAAAGAAATTTAAAGGAGGATTTGTGTACAAATATACAGTTCCAAGTTACCCCATTTTTGCTACATAAATATCTCAAGGTGATGGAAATAGTAGATTTTGTTGAGATATGTCTGTAGCAAAGGTGATGGAAAGAGTAGAGGCTGTTGGTCAGACGCTGGCCAGAATAGGATTATCATGGGAGGGGATTCTTCATGATTACTTACATAAGAGTTTTGTGGTTTGGGGTTCCCAGTTTTATTGATAAAATATACTTTTAATATATGGGGGTAGGTCCTAGCCCTCATCATCTCGTTTCTCTGGGGTTGGCGGCTCTTAGGCCCCTACTAAAAGATCTGACACAAGTTTTGCATGTGAAGGCCAATTTCATCAGAATTGAGAGTTCCCAACCTTTATGAATAGGCAACATGAGACATGATTTTGACTTCAAGTTCCTCCATTGAGGTAGTTTCATCTAAGGAAACAATAAAATAGTGCTCTAAATTTGGATTAGTAGAGAGTAGATGGGGTATGCAAAGGAAATCCCTGAGATTCTCATTGTCCCTAAAGAGAAAAGTGTGACCAAGGTTGTGGTCAACATCAGGGTCATATAGGTCATGAACAGTTGCATTATTTGTATTTAATATAGTTATAAGAGATATATTTTATTTGATTTACTCTTTTATTATTCTCTACTTGGTTTCATGATTTGTTTGATTCCGGAGCTATATACTTCTTCACATCACCTGTCCCAATTCATGCTTTGAGACATGAGGTGGAGAGGCTTATAGTACCCTTGGCATTGAATATTCTAATTGTAGGTAGAGATTATATGTATGGATTTTTTTTATATTGTGAGATATCTATGTGGTATAAACACTCTTGGGGAGTATTCCTATTTTTATAAATATAGCCTTACAACAACATCCTCAATATAGAATAGCTATATTCTATACAGGATATTGTGGATTGCTTTAGGAGATTATTATTTTTATATAATAATGATAGAGTTATTGATGTGTTCATTAGTGAGAGAGACCCTCATATGGATTATAATAATGTTCCATACTTATCTTACTTGATATCCTAGATGATGCTGAGTTTTCTAGAGGCTCAATAGGCGGTGTTTCCAAGGGCTGTAGAATAGTACTCTGATGTATTTCCAGAGGAGGTTATGGAATTACCCCCTCTATTGGAGATCAAGTTTGGGATAAATCAACAATGATGCACTAATATAATCTCAATATCTCCATTTATGATGGTTCCTTTTGATTTATGAGAGTTGTAGGTATAGATCTATGAAATTTTACAGTGGGTTTTTTTCCAGCTGAGCATGTTACCTTAGGGTGATCTGATTCTTTTTTTAAAGAAGGAAGATGGAGATCTGCATCCCTATATCAATTATCATCATTTTAACTGGGTGATAGTGAAGAACCAGAATCATATTTTATGTATTAATGATTTAGTCAATCAAATAAAAGGATCTAACTAGTTCTAGAATATTGATTTGCGGTTGGGATATCATTCTATGTGGGTAAAATATGAGGATATATTGAAGAACACCTTTTGATATTGTTATGGGAATTATGAGTTTATAGTGATTCCATTCAGGGTAAAAAACACTCTATACATGTTAATGGGTTTTATTAACATAGTATTTAGAGGTTTCTGGATTGGTTTGTGGTGGTTTTCATCGACAACATCCTTGTGCACTTTGTGTCTGAGGAGGAGCACACAAAGCATCTGCATGCTATTTTTGGAGTTCTTCATTTTCAGTTACTATTTATGAATCTATATAAGTGTGAGTTATAGTCTTATGAGTTTAATTTCGTAGGGAATAACATGTCCTAACATGGTGTGACCGTGGATCCTTCAAAGATCAAGGTATTTGTTTCATGGGAAGCCCCTAAGATATTTGTAGAGGTGAAAAGTTTTCTTGGTCTTATAGGATATTATTAAAGGTTCATAGACAAATTATATTGGTTTGAGACTCCTATAATATCATTGAATATAAAGGATAAGGCATTCTTATGGATTTATTAGTGTCAGATATATTTTAAGTACCTAAAGGAGATGTCAATTAGTACTTCAGTTCTTTGTTTTCTATAAGAGGGAGTTCAGTTCAAGGTTTTATATGATGCTTTTCATCTTGTGTTGGGATGTGTTCTGATGTATCATAGATCAATTTTTTTTATTGGTCTCATAAGTTACATCCCCATGAGTGAAACTATTCCACCCATGATCTCATGTTGGAAAAAATCACATTTTTATTAAATCTATGAAAAAATTACCTCATTGGAAAGTATTTTGTGATTTTTATTGATCATAAGAGCCCGAGGTATGTCTTCTCCCTGTATGAACTAAGTTTTAGATAATGATGGTGGTTGAAATTCTTACAAGATTAAAACTTCAACATTTCATATACACTAAGAAATGGTATTGTTGTAGCTGATGTACTGAGAAGGATTCCACACATTGATTCCATGCAAAAATCTAAAGATTGTTAGAGAGTAATTGAAGATATCTCAAATATGCATCTTTATATAGGTGATGTTGGTGGTAGAGGCTACCTTTTTCAGATTATAATGAAACAATATTTATTGTAGTAAGTATAGGAATCCTAGATAGATTATTTTAAAGTAGAGGTTCAGATAGAACAAGTTGTCTTTGGTGTTGCCCCCGATGGTATGTCTGAGGATGAAAAACATAGAGTGTTATTATAGGGGAGGATTTTCATCCCTTTATAAATACTTTAGGTGGTTCTATATGAGTTATATAGATCATCCTTTAAGGTAAAATCTAGATTGAAAAATATTTAACAAGATAATAGAGGTTATTTTTAGTTTCCTGGGTTAAAGATTCCAGTTTTAGAGTTTGTGTCTTGATGTTTTGTATTCTAAAAGGTAAAGTATAAACACCATGTTATTAGTGATTTTCTATATCCAATGGATGTTCCTCAATGGAAGTGGGTTGAAATATTGATGGAATTCATCACTGGTTTACCTTAGGATCATGGAGTCTTTGATTCTATATGGGTGATAAGGGACCATTTAGTGAAATCATCCCACTTTATAGTGATCAAGGAGTCGAGGAAGTACCTATAGGAGGTAGTGAGACTCCACAAGTTCCTGAGAAAGATCATCTTTGATTGAGACCCTTGTTTTACCTTCAGGATGTGGAGAGATCTCTAGTATGATTTTTGCTCTCTATCATACCCCAATAATTCTTTCTATCTATATATAGAAATTCATATAGAGAAAACCATTCAGAATCTCGAGGACATGTTGTGTGATTGTGTCTTGGATTTTGGAGGTTTATGGATGAGGCATTTACATTTGGTCTAGTTTACTTACAATAATAGTTTTCAATCCACCATTTTAGTGAAACTATTTGAATCTTTTCATAATCAACCTTTCCATTCTTCATTATTCTAGACCATGGTTGGAGAGTTATAAAATTTTGGTCTAGAACTAATGTAGAGCATGAAAGAGTTAGTTACTATGATTCACAAGAGGATAAAGGTAGCACATGATCCACAGAAGTCCTATGCCTATCATAGGAGGAGACCTATGGAGTTCAATGTTGGAGACCATGTTTTTCTAAAGGAGTATCCTCATCATAGTCAGTAGCAGTTCAGTCATGGTAGTAATATTTCTCTATGGTTTGTTGGTCATTTCGAGGTGTTTTCGCATATTGGATCCATGGATTATTAGATAACACTTCCCTCACAAATAATATGGATTCAAAATGTATTTCATGTGTTTTGGATTCATTATTATCTTTATGATGACTCTCACATCATTGATTGGGGTAATATCAATATTTATGGTGATTCAACCTTTGAGAAGTGCCCGATAGAGATCTAGTACCATAAGGAGAAGTTGTCATGTTGGTATATTATTTCTTTATTTAATGTATTTTGGTGGAATGTGGTGTGGTAAAGAGTACCTAGGAACATGGGTCATAAATACATACTCAGTATCCTAATATGTATAATGTTTAGTTATCCTCTTGTATAAATGTTTTTTGTGGTTTTTGACATTTATCTATTTTAAAAGTTGGTTTTACCTTCCTTGATGCCTTAGTTGTGTCCTTTATCTTGTTTGATAGGTATCTTCCTTGGGATAGTTTTTAAGATATGGTTGCTAGTGTTGCATGGTTTTTTGCTTTGTTTTTTCAAGGATGTGGTTGAGTTCCTATGGTGGAAATATTCTTGAGAGGTATCTCATGGGGTGGATATTCGGATGAACCCTTTCCTTTTTATTCTCCCTGAGTTTGGTTTAAATGATTGAGGATGATAATTTTTTAAAAGGTATCTAATGTAAATCCCCAAATCCTTACATCCCATTCCATTACATGTATCCAAGGTTTATGGTGCTTGGAGGAATCTTAGAGCATGATTGGTGGAGTTTAAGAGATGGAATATATAAGAAGGATTAGTTCATGATGTGAACTATAAATTCATGATATGTGAGTTTAGTTCACAGACCGAATAGGAATTTACAGCCTGGTTAGTGAAGTTTACAGGGAATGATTCATAATGTGCATAGTATATTCACAATGTGAATAGATGAGGATTCATATTTCCAAAATACTTCTCCAAAAACTCATGAAGTGAACTTTTAGTTCATGATTTGAATTAATACTAGGTTTGAAGGATCCAAGTGATGTGTTTTTTAGTTGGTTTTAAATTCAATACATTAACAATGTGATTGAATCATTCAAACCATACAATTCTATTCAGAAGAATTCATATAAAACCTACCATACCCTCGGTTTCTCTCAAAAAATTTAATTATCTCCAAACCCTAGGTGACCAGAGGAGTTTTTCAAGGTATTTTGAATCCCTTTTGAAAGAGATTAATCCTCACCTTCCCGTGTTCAATCAGTGGTGATCCTAGGTCAGTCTTCTCTATTCCTCTCATGGTTTGTTCTTCAACAGGTCTTTTTTTCCTCCTCTTATTTATTTACATGTTATATAGATTGATATCCTTTGTTATTATTAAGATATTTTAGTGTTTTTTGGCATGGTTGTGGTGCGATGTTCTTAGAGATCCAAAGTTTCCTTGAAGGTGATGAGATTGTAGATATGTTTGTTGTTTCATTCTCATTCAAGAACATTGAAAGACTTGAGGTATGGGATTCATTAATTATCCAATTATTTTATGTAAAATCATAAAGTAATCATGCTTAATATATTTGGGTTATGGTGGAATTAACCTTAATAAATAATAAACTAGATTAATGAAAAGAAATGGTTTATGGTTTTAGCGATCACATGTGTTTCCATTGTCATAATGGGTTGCCTCTTATTTTATTAGATAGTGTGCTATTTATGTTTATGTTTTGTTTATCATGTTTTTTTTCTTGGTTTTATCATGTTAATTTGATGGTAATGGTTAATATCATAAAGCTGATAATTTTATTGGCTAAATAATTAAAGAGGAATGTTTAAATAAACCATTCTTATTATGTTTTAATAAAAATAAAATTAATACTAAATGAATGTTTAATTAATTTTTTATTCTATATGTTAATGGAATTGTCTAAAGAACATTAAGCTATAAGTATTTTTTGTTGATAATAATAAAATGGAAATTTAATGGAATTCTTCTTCTTTAAAATTGTTAAAACTGGAAGTTATACTTTAAAGCATGTTTAAATAATTTATATCTTTTAATATATGATTCCTTAAGTTACCCATAGTTGTAACCCTTGGAAATACATCCTAATATGATGAATATTTACCGAGCTTCAAGAGGGAAGTTTTGGTGTCCTGGTAGTTTTCTCTATCCATTGGATGTTCCTCAGTGTAAGTGGGAGGTCATATTGATGGCCTTCATTACTAGTTTAACTTCATATCAAGGAGGATTTGATTCTATATGGGTGATAGTTGATCATTTTATGAAATCATACCACTATATAGTGTTTAAGGAGTTGATATCAGTGGATATTTTTTCAAGGTAGTATCTGGAGGAGGTGGTGAGACTCCATAGGGTCATGAGGATGATAATCTCTGATCTAATCCCCATTTTACCTTCCAAGGTGTGGAGAGTTCTCCAAAATTATTTCAGCCCTAAATTATGAATTAAAACTAATTTTCATTTATAGATGGATGGTTAGAGAGAGCATACTATCCAGACTCTTAAGGACATGTTGTGTTCTTATGTTCTAGATCATAGAGGTTTGTGGATAAGGAACCTACCTTTGGTCAAGTATGCTTATAATAATAGTTTTCACTCAACCATTAGTATGGAACCATTTTAATCTTTGTACATATAAACTTTCCATTCTCTGTTGTGCTGGAATAGGGTTGGAGGTTCCGCAATTCTCAGGCCGGAGCTAATACAGAACATGAAAAATATGGTTTAGGTGATTAGTGAAAGGATGAAAGCAGTGTAGGATCATTAGAAGTAATATTATGATCATAGGATGAGACCTATAGAGTTATATGTTGGATATAATGTATTTTATAAGTTTAGTTCTCATCATAGGAAGCAAAGTTTGGTCATGGTAGTAAGACTTCTCCCTGGTTTGTTGGGCCTTTCAATGTGTTGGATCATTTAGGAGCTATGACATATCAAATAGAAATTCCCCCACAGATGAGATGGATAAATGATGTATTCCATGTTTCATATCTTCTTTATTATTTTCATGATGATTACCACATCATTAATTTGGGGTGAGATTGATGTTGGTGATGATACAACCTTCAAGGAGTGACCTGTGGAGATCCAGGACCGCCAAGAGAAGGTGTTGTGCATGTGTGATATTCCCATAGTTCATGTATTGTGGTGGAATATTAGTGTGGAGATGAGTTACTAGGATTTTTATTCATAGATACACACTAATTATCCCAAGATTTATATTGTTTATCTATTCTATTTTAACATTTATCATTTTATGGAAGTTTACCTTTTTTGGTTTATGAAATGGTTTCCTCTCATTATTTTGTTGGTGACCTTGCTCTCATTTGAGAGGTATATCCTATAGGAGAGTGTATTGTATTTGGTTATTGTTTTTTTTTGGGTTTTCACTTGTTTCATCTGAGTGAGGTGGTTGAGCTCTTGTGATGGAGAGATTCTTGAGTGGCATCTCATGGGGTGGTTGTTCAGACAACCCTTTTTTTCTTATTTTCTCTCCATGTTTGGTTTAAAATTATAAAGAATGATAATATATTGAGAGGTATCTAATGTATGTTCCCAGAACCTAGTAACCATTTCCATTTTGAGTTTGAGGTGTTATAGGTTTTGATAGGATGATAGAGAAGGAACCAGGGGAGTTGGGATAAAATTTCATCTTGTAAGGTTTCTATGCCATTGAGACTTAGGGTACACCATAAGGGTGTATTCTATAGTGTGATGGGGCTGGATAAATTGTATGAAATTAGAGGTAGGAGATTCCGATCCACTTCCATTTTTGATATAGTTGTGTTATAGAGGTAGGTTGCAACACAACCTAGATGGGTTGTTATGCCATGGAGTGAGACTATGACATAGGCCATATGAATTCTATAGAATGGAGAGGTTGACTGTGTTGTAGTGCTTCAAGGGGTGTTCTACAAATTTGAGGGTAGCTGCAGCATCGGGGTTATACTACGACATAACCTCCCTTTTTGATGAATGAGTTCTACGACGTGGTGGCTTTTCCTGTACCATAACCCCTCTCCCCCATTTATATGATCTTAGATATGTATGGTGTCATGTTACTTAGATGTTGTTTGATCAGGTAGGTTGTGTCATGGTACCTTGTGTTGTACCATAGTCCTCCTTGTGTTAATAAGTTCCACAGCGTGGTCTAAGAGACGATGTCGTGGTCTTCAGTTTTTAAGTTGGCCTATAAATACCCCAATCTCATCTGAACCACTTTTATCCAAAGTTTCTCTCTCGAACCTTAAGAACTCAAGATATATTTTTGAAGGCCTTTAAATCCCCTTTTGATCATATTTGACCCCCCAACTTCCAATGTTTGATTTGTGGTGATCTAAAGTGATTTCTTCCTATTTTCTTGCGGTTTATTCTCTATTTAATCTCATTTCCTACCATTACTTATTTCCATACTTTGGAGTTTTTTCTCCACCCATATAATAGAGTTAATTTTTATGTTGGTTGGAACGGTTATGGCACGACATTCTTGGAGGGTTATAGATTTCATTATGGGAGAGGTGATCAGAGATCTATGTTGTTTTTTTCTCATATAAATAATGTTGATGCATTGAGATAGGTGATTCATTGATCCTTTCTTTTATTCACATGAAATCATAAAGTTACCATGATTTAGATTTTTGAGTGGCAGTGGAATTAACCTTAATAAAGGATAAAATAGATTAATGAAAAGTTATGATTTATGGTTAGTGATAGCATGTTCTTCCACCATGATAATGCTTTGCCTCTTTATTTACTAGTTAGTGTGCTATCCATGATATGATTTTTTTATCATGTTGGTTAAACTTGTTTTAACATGTTTAATTTGATATAATTGGTTAAAGAATGTAAAGATGGTAATTTATATGTTGGCTAAATAACTTAACGAGGCATGTTTAATGAATCCTTAGATTCTTGTAATTTGATTGAAATCAAATTGATTCTAGGTGAATGTTTAATTGAAGTTTTTATTCCATGTGTTAATGGAGTTGGTTAGAGAACCTGAATCAGTAATTATTATTGTGGATAATTGTAAATAGGTACGTTAAATGAGAATCATTATTCTAAAAGTTTTTGAAAATGGATTTGATGCTTGATAGCAAGTTAAAATAATTTAATAGAATGACATAGATGATACATTAGGTTACCCATAGTTAGAAACTATAATAAATTAATCATTTAATTCAATATGAACTAAAACTAGTTGTTTGATAAAGATAATTTTTTAGGGATGAGTGAGATCATTTTCTTATAAAGAATAGATGCCTTGTGTTTGGAGTTGAGTGATCCTATTTGTATGTGAAGGTTAAAAGTTTTGTTTTTGGGACTTTTTTAGCTATTGACATTGATGGTTGTTTACTACCTTTTATATTTCTCTAGACGTGAGCCTTGATATGCAATGTGATGTGATCATGAGATGGTTGATGAGATATGGGCGGGGAGGCCTGGGTTTGTGGCAGTAGTTGATGCCTACACTAGTGATATGTAGGAGGGATTTAGGGATAATTCTAAAGTTTATAGAATAGGTTGAAGATGGGCTTATCCATTATTTTTCTTAAAGCTTGAATGATTTATTGTTGATGATCTATTTAAAAGGGCCAGATAGTAGGGTTAATTGTTTATCTACATTCATTTTCTAATTTCTTGAGGCAGTTAAATGTGATTAGTTATACATCTCTTTGTGGTATATTATGATGTTTCATAGAGTACCTGGATTTATGGAATGATAAGAGAATTATTTTTATTTTAACCCATGCGTTTGATGTTTTTTGGAGTGATGAAAAGATGTTGATAATCTTGAGAACCATGGATTCACTTGGATTATTCCCAAAGGGAATGGAATCCACTTAGATGGTTAATGAAATTTAATTTTTAGAATAATTTTAATTAATGGATAATTAATTAAGTAATGTAAAGTGAAATTTTAAAAGGAATTAATGAATTTAATGCAAGTTTTTTAATTCTTGTGTTCTTATTGGATATCTATCTCTTAGTAGTGGTAGTCGGGTGTCTGTGAGATGATAGGCACAATTGAGCCTGAGAGTAGGTTAATTTCCATAACATGATTGCGAGATATATTATATCTAATATGTTTTATGATTTCATATGATACCCTACACTTTTTGGTAGGGAGACTGATACCTTGTGGTCTCTGGGAGGACGTTTTACCCAAAATCTATATGGGCGAGGGATGGATGACAGACTACCCCCTTTGGCCCTACTCTCTTCTCTTGATAGTATTATTTGTTGGTATGCATAGTAGTTATCCTTTCCATAAATGCGTGTAGTGGGATGTGATGGATTGTTGTTATTTCACACACATGTATCTATGGATATAGTATCATAAGGATTATTATAGGTATGACATGTATGGGTTGTGATGGATAGAGTTATATTACTTATCATATGGGTTGTGGTGGATCGAGGTATAATACTCGATGTATAATACACAATATATGGGCTGCGATGGATCCCGAAAACTACTTGGTTACTATATAGAAATGTGGATGGGATGATGAGAGGATGTGATGCATGAGGTTTATGTTGTGATACTTTTCCCATGAGTCTTTAGGATGGATTCTTTTGGAGATAGATGGATTAGGACATACAATGTTGGTTCAGAGAGACAAACCCACAAGGAAGAGGTAGTGGGGAACCCTTTTTTTATTACTATAATATATGGTTTCTTGTATGAAATACTTGGTGAGATATAGCTATGTATAGGCTAGGAACTTAGTATACCTGTTTAGGAGAAGAGTTAGTTTCCTTTGTTGTTCACTGGGATTTAGTATGCTTTATTTATCTTTTGTACAAGAGGCTCCTAGAAGGATCCTACTAAGTATACCTTTTATAATCACCCTGCGTATATATAAACTATTTTTCAAGTCATCAGGAGAAGGTTAGATATCAGGCTGGATATTATTAACTCATGATTGTTCGTGATATATTTGGGTTTTGTGGTCATTACTGATTTTATGTTTTGGTACTTTTTGTTTTCCTTTTGAGTTTTTTTAGTATCATATGACATTACATATATGTACTTGGGATCTATTTTACATTTATTTTATCATGATTTTATTGGTGTACTTATCTTATATCTCTCTTATCCATGTTCTCTTAGAGGGTAATGCCTCACATTTGTATGTTTATTATACCTTCAGTTCTTGTCTCCAACTTATGACCTATTGGAGGTGGGATTTGGGTGGTCACCATATCTTGTCTCATTTTTTACCCAAGATAAACCTTTGGGAGGATGGTTGTGTGACAACATACCTACAAAAACCACATAATGAACCCATTAAATAAAGTTAACACAATTCCACCCATAACCTCACCATCACGATTTAATAAGAATGTCAAATCACTATAATAAAAGCAATATATATGACCATAAACCACAAAATAATGACAATAACAATAAATCAGCCACAAAAACCTATTTTAACCTTGAATTATATAATCCAACCTCTATATTAACATTCAAATGTACTTTATTAACCAAATCAATGAACCCATGTTGAGTCTCATAACCCAACTAGTTTACCACCACCTTATATTCACATAACCCCTTTCATTACTCCAATTCCAACATTACAACAACAATTCCCCAATATTAAAATAATAATTAAATAATCGTTGAAATCAAAATCTTCATAGACGCACCCAAGGGTACAAAACCAAATATAAATTAATTCCCCCATTTTACTATTCCTTATTCCATTTCAAATTCATAGTGTTAATTCAATAAAATTTACCTCAAAAAGATATTACCTAAGGTATATTTATATTTTATATGAATTTTATATATTATATTATACAATATATGGATATTTTAGGGTATAACATGCATGATTATAAAGCATATCGTATGTTTTGGCCATTGAATATTGCATAGTGTAATCAAAACTAACTATATATTTCCTACTAGATAATTTTCATATTTAAAGTGCTTGTAGTTTGAGGAGAAGGATGAAGGAGTGGAAGTATTATTGGAGTTAAGATTTCAATTTGGAGGAGTGTGTCACGGTGTGTCCTTGGGTGTCATGACATGGAGGTTTTTATAGATAAAAGGTTGGTTTTATAGTTTGGTGTGTTTCATTTTAAAGGGTTGAGTCATAGTGTGAGGGATTTTGAGGGGGAGTTTTGGAAAATTAAAATACTCTTAAATTCCAAAAGAACTCATACATATGATATTTTTACTATTACATCTTCCTTTCTAATGACCTATACTTTTAAATATGGAAAATGTTATTCTAAATAAACATGTGTGTGTCATATCTACTACTACAATATAGTATAAAATACTTTCACTAGATAATAAGGACCAACAACACTTTATTATTAACTTAGAGCATTATATTTAAAGAATAAACATAGTAATAATATGATTATTGGATATTATGACCATTGATCATATTGATCATCATTAACGTAGCCATTTTAAAGTAACTGTTAGAATCAATGTATATTTATGGTAATGATAAGAGATAATTGATGTAGAAGAGAGAAAAAATGGCCTTAAAAATAGTATTATACCTTATAAATATAATTTATTAGATTTTGGGAGGGAGAGGGGAATTTTTGGGGTTCTCTCTTTACCAAGATCACATAGAACTTCAATAATTAAGGCCCAAGAAAAATTTTCTATTGGAGAATTTAATGTTACTGGAAATCACCATATGATCAATATTAGTCGAAACACCCCATGAAAGTGCCACCATTGAACACATTACCATAAGTGCTTATGTTGGTGTGATTAAGAGGTTATGTATCTAGGGTATATTGCAGTTATGGGATTAACCAAGTGGTAAAGGAATCCCATAATTCTGCATCAGACCCGGATTCAAATTCTGTGGGAGAGAATTTCTGATGGTAGGCAGTGACATAGGCAGGTGGTGATGCATGTAGTGATGCAGGCATGACATAGGAAAACATTGGAATAGACATGATGTAGGAATGGTGCTGCAATGGGCCTTCGGGTAGTTTTTAGACCTTTGTGCGATGCAGTGGGATTCATGACCACTAGGCCTTCGGTCCATGTACTAAATAAATAAGGATTGATGGGTGGGCTATCTCTTTGGGAGGGGGGGGGGCTATGGACCTCCTTTTCGGACTATGTGTGTGTGTGTTTAATATAATTGTACCCCCAATCACCTAATATATATCTAAGGTATATAAATAAAATATTTTTTTAACATGCAGATGAATTTCATTCTGTATTTGGAATCAAGTGGATGACATTAGATAAGGGTAAAATTTAGTACTTTTTTGGTAGAAATAGTAAATTAATTAATAAAACCCAAAACATAATATTTTTTTATTTAATATTTATTTTTATAAAAGAACCTGAGATTTCAGAGGTTTGGAGTTTTAAATATTTAGGATACACCATAGTATTCTAATTACAAAAACTATAAAACCAAAAAAAAATTCATATTCTTTACAAAATTGAAACACCATAGAGAGACATAGACCACTAAATCAATCTTATATGTCCTTATTCCCTATGTAAAAAGGTTTTGAAAATTGATAGTAAGTAAAAAAAGATCAGTAAGAGGTTTCAAAACATGAAGAAACCAGACATGGTTTTTCAATTTTTAAAAGAGTACATTATGGAATATAAGTTGAATGTAAAAACCTTATAAAAAAATAATGATTTATTATATAATATAAAAATACTTTATCAATTGAAAATTTCAATACACTTATTCCTTGAAAATAAATTAATTTCATTCTTTCATAAAATTATAAAAGTTTCTTTTAAAATATCAAAGTCAATCAGAAGTATTTTTTGAAGGATCATTTGATCATTACATAAATTCATGCATTATTACCAAATAACATAATAATGGTGGAAATATTCCCATAATAGATTAGGTTCACTCCCTAATCCCATAGTGTGCTTGGGATGACCCCCACACACCATACATGACATTTCATGAGATTAAAAAATTACCCAATGCATTGGAGGGATATATAATTCTGGAACCACCCATCACATAGTAGGAAAAAGTCCCAAAAGGGGTTTGGGTTCACTCCCCATACCCTACCTTCATTCATATAATAACCAAGTAAAATTATTTTTGAATTAAAACATAGTATCTTGTGTTTTTAGTGCATAAAACATCCTTTGAAACCATGGGCATCAATATCTAGTTAATAAAAGGTAAATTACCTTGATGTAAGTTTAATTAATTAAAATTCAAGTAGAAGAAGAATATGGGGAATAAAAACTTTAAAAACTTAAATCTAGGTTAAAAGAAGAATAAATGAGAGTTTGAAAACAAACTTTTAAGGATTTTCTTAAGAAAACATAGCTATGTCAATGTAATTAAAAAGTTGGATAATTAATTTAATCATTTTTTATTTTTATTTTTTAAATATAGGGTAATAATTTTAGAAAGTAAATTAAACATGATTCAATTTAGAACATGTAATGTTTTTTAGAGTGAAGAATAATTATTTGAAATATCCGCATATATTGCCATACATTTAAGATGAGAGATATCGGAAATAAACAGTTTCACATCAAATGATAGATATACATATATGTATATGCATATATTTATACATATACACTCAATTTAAAATAAAACACTTTAACTAATAAATTTAAATATTCTATAATCTAGGGTATATAATGATGATTTTCAAAGTGAAGAATAATTATTGAAATATCCATATACTTTTTCAAAATTTCGAAATGAGAGATATTGGGATAAAATATTTTTTCATGAAATTATTTATATAAACATATGTATATGTATATACATATATACTTATTTGAAAATAAAACACTTTTAAATTAAATAATAATTTTAAAAATTTTATTGTATCCCTTACATTCATAGAAGTATAATTAAAATACTTGATTAAAATAAATATTTTCATAAAAAGAATTTTTTTGGGAAGAAACAATTTTTAAAATAGTCCATTTCCATTACCTTTAAACTAATGTAGGACATTAATTTATATAATTATATGTTAAGATAACTTCTTATGAATAATAGTAATCACGTCTTCTAAGCTGGAAAAATTAAACTAACCCACATTGGAACAGAATAAGGGTTTCAACTTCTCAAGAAATCTCTATGTCCCCTAGGCCTTAAATTCCCATGGTATATATATAACATCTGATATATATTTGGGATATATATATATATATATCCCATTTAAACTAGGTGATATTATCCATGCTATAATCCTCCCACATACCTTATACTAATAATCTATGCTATAGAAAACTGATCTAACTTACCTCTTTGGTTGGAAACCCCGTACGAGGCCATTGTGAGACGCTGTTGTTGCTGAAATAAAAAAACTCATATAAGTTAAGACTCTAATCATAGGATTAGAAAGAGGATCAGTCAATGTTAAATATGATACTTTCTAATAATCAATAAGTATGAAGGAACCATAGCTTGATTAGTGTGATCATGGGTTATAGGTTGACCAAATACCAATGCTATGAGGAAGACGAAGGTGGTTCTATAAGGTGACATCGAGATGGGCCACCTATGAGTTATGTAGGTTAAGAGAGTATTAGGTCAGCATAAATGGTAGAACATAATGTATAATGCAACAACAAGGGCTTAAGTTTATCATGCATATGAAGGAGAAGAATAAAAAATTAATAAGATTTCGTTGAGGTTGAAGATAACATAAGGGTTAATCGGATGACTCTGATGAAGTTAATCAGATGGTTGTGTTATAAGAAGAAGTTTTTAATGGTGGTTGAATAATTAATGTAAACACAATACCACATCAAAACTTCAGTGGGTTTAATTATTATATATAATATAAAATATTCCATAAGATTAGACGATGCAAGTAATGGGGTCTGCTCCCAAACCTTCGCTGACACCTACCAGTATCAGCTCCTATACCACCATGTCGACCTGAACGATGGCACCACCACTCTTATCCATTAGTTCATTGGCCTGTTATATGAGTGCTCATACCCCTTCCACCATCCGGTTGGTCAGGTTGACCTCTCTCACATGGTTGACTCTATAGGTTCCACTGTTTTGGTTGAGGGGTCCTTGGATGACCTATAGTTGGACAATTTTTTTAAAAAGTATTTTTTTTAAATATATATAATAATATTAACTATAAAAAACCATATATTTATACATTTAGAACTTTTAATTCAAAATTGTATTTACTATGTTTTCTTATTGTATTATTTTTATTAATGCTTACTTAATTTTTTACCTATCATAATTTAAAACAATAGGATTAAGAATTAATATAAGTTTGTTACATATAATAAAATACTTCTTTATAAAGATAAAAATCCTCAAAATTAATTACTTACATAAGCTTATAATTATTTATATAAGGGTTATTGAAACTCTACATTTTTTATATTACTATTTATAACAAATATTATACTTCACACATTACTTTTATAACTTAAAAATTACATTCTCACTAAATAATTATAAATTAAATCATAACTTATATATATATTATCAAAAAACCACAATGGTTATATTTTTTTTACTATTGATTTCATTAAAAAAGGTCACAACGACTATTTAACAATTGCTATAACATTTACACTATAAATAATATACCTTGGTAAATGTTTTTTATAATTTGATTTCAATATATTATAGGTTTTCTTCTCTTTTAAGGATGGTTCTCATTTTCCCACTACTATAAATCCTAAATATCATTTTCTTTGGTGTATTATTACTCATGGTGGATCCCAATGAATATGGATATAATCTTGTTGTTCTTATGTTCATTGAATCCTATCCTCTTTTGTTACTAATGATTTTTAAAAGTTTAACTTTAGCTTAATTAGTTACAGACTCCTGTAAAGAAGTGTTATTGTATCAAAGTTTGAGTTAATGTATCATTTGAAATAAAATATAATCTATCCTGAGTTGTGTTATTAAGGCTTGTTTTGTAATATTTATTTAAATGGATATTATATAATTAAATTCTAGGATATTACATTCTACCCTCCTTAAAAAATTTGCATCTTAAAAATTTGATTACATATTATATAGATACATAGGAATGACATATAATCATTAAAATTTTAAATTCAACTTTAGGGTTGCTGACCTCATGTTATTAAGTATTCCCTAATTCTCATTGTCGCATTTTTCACAAAGAGGGAGGGTTCACTTAGTGTAACAATACCTCAGAGAATTTTCAAAATCTTATGCTTCCTTAGTCCAAACACATAATGTAAAAATCAAATAACACTAATAGATAAAATTATTTACTTTTTAAAAATAATTATTTCTAACATAATGTTTCAAAACATCAGTATAGACATGTTTTTTGAAAAATAGATTAACAGAGTCAGTTTTGAAATTTTTAAAATTTGGTTTCTCAAATATGTTGTTTATGTTTTCAAAAATACTATAGGGTAAGACTAGATATAGACATGATTCTCAAAGGTCTCCCTATTCCATATCTATTCTAAAATCAAATAGTGCATCATGATCTCAGGACAAGGTGAAGTATTTGAAAATGCGCTGGTGGTACATCCCTTGGCGAGAAAGGTGGAAGTGTTGGGACATTAAGATTTTATTATGGGAAATCCATGATACACGATGATTAAATAGTATAGAGGAGGTGTTTGATATGTTATAAATCATTTTTTAGGTAAGTGGGATGTTGAAAAAGGTCTCGATATTATGTGATCTTGACTTTACAATAATTATTTCAAGTAAGTCTTCAGTAATGGACAAGAGTGTTGTGTGAGATATTTCTCCTTACATATTAGGACCATAACTTGACCTACTGATAAAGTACAATATAATTTTAATTACCCTAAAACATTATAAACTTCAACATAAATAAATTGAATTCTTATTACAATTATATAATAATTCTATTAAAAACTCTATCTCTCCTTAAGGTAAAAACACTAGAAAACTTACAAAATGACTCTAAATATTAATGGGCTTGTACATATCCTAACCAATAATGTTTTCTAAACCTTGACTCTGATACCAACTAATATGAACCAAAACCTAATAATTTTTATTTTATATTTATTTTTATAAAATAACACTAGATTGGAAAGGTATAATGTTTTAAAGAGTCAGGATGAACCATAGAATTCTAATTATAACACCTATAAAACTAAAAAACATATCATCTAATTTAAAAGAGTTTAACACTATAAAGGGAACTCAACCCCTCAACTGATTCTATACATCTATATTCCCTATGAAAAGTGGTTTAAAAAACATAAGGTGAATGATAAAAAGCTGAGTAAGGGGTTTCAAAACATGAGGAAACCAGAAAGGGTTTTTCAATTTTTAAAAGAGTACATCATGACATATAAGTTTAAAGTAAAGACCTTATATAAATATAATGAGTTATTATATAAAATAAAAATACATTTTCTATTGAAAATTTCAATACACCGATTCCTTGAAAAGAAATGTATTTAATTCTTTCATAAAATTATAAACATTTATTTTAAAATATCATAATAAATCATAATTAATTTTCTAAGGATATTTGGATCATAAAATAAAGTCATGTATTATTTTCAAGATAACATAATAATGGTGGAAACCATACCATAATGTATTAGGATCACTCTCTAATCCCATAGCGTTCTTAGGATAACCTCTTGTTCACCATACATGAAATCTCATGAGTTTAAAACATTACCCAATGCATTTGAGAGATATATAATTTTAGTTACACCCATAAAATAGTTGAAAAAATCCCCATACGGGATTTGGGTTCAGTCCCCATCTCCTGCCTTTATTCTTATAATAACCATTTTCAATTATTTGGAATTAAAAACATAATAACTTGTGTTTTTCATAGATTATGAAACATCCTTTAAAACCACAAGAATCAATATATAATTCATAAAAGGAAAATTAATTTGATTTTTGTCACAAGAAAAGGAATAATATGAGGAATAACCACATTAAAAACTAAAATCTAGGTTACAATAAGAATAATAGAGAGTTTGAAAATAAACTTTTAGGAAAAAACACTATTGTGTCAAAGCAATTACAAATTTGGATAATTCATTTAATTTTTTTTATTTTTTTAAACATAGAGTAATAATTTTAGAAAGTAAAATAAACATTATATAATTTAGAACATTTAAATATGGTCTTTTTATTGAAGGATAATTCTTTGAAATATCCAGATAAATTTTCAAACTTTCAAGATGAGAGATGTAAGAAGTAGACAGTTTCACATGAAATGATAGATATAAATATACGTGTATATATATATATATAAATTTATACACTCATTTTAAAATAAAATTCTTTAACAAAGAAAATGAAATATTTTATAATCTAGGGTATATAATGATGGTTTTCAAAGTAGAGAATAATTATTGAAATATCCATATACTTTGTTAGAATTTCAAAATGAGAGATGTCAGAATAAAATATTTTTTCATGAAATGATTGATATTGCTATATTTATATGTATATACATATATAATTATTTTAAAATAGAAATATTTTAACTTAAACAATAATTTTGAAAATTCTATAGATTCCCTCACATTCATAGAAGAAGAATTAAAATACTTGAAATAAAATAAATATTTTCATAAAAAGAATTAACATGGAAAGAAATAATTTGTCAATTTTTTTGTTTCCCTTAACTTTAAACTACTACATGATATTTACTCATATATTTGGATCTCAAGAGCACTCCCTATCAACAAAAAGACTCTAGTTTTCTAATATGGAAAAATTAAACCAACCCATAGTGGAGTGGAACAAGGGTTACACCTTCTGAAGAAATCTCTGTGCCCCCATCTATTCAACGCTCATAGTATATATATATATATATACCACCCAGTATATCATTGGGATATATATATATATATATATATCCCATGTGATCCTAGTGATTTTATCCCCGACATAATCCCCCCCACTCACCTTATAATTAAAACCTATGTTATAGAAAGCAGATCTAACCTAACTCTTCAGTCAAAAACCCCACGTGAGGCCACCATGAGAATCCACTATCATTTTAATAAAAAAACTCAACCAATAATATCATATTTTCACATGATTCACAAGAGGATAGATCCATGTGAAACATGACACTTTTTGATCACCAAGAAGGATGAAGGCACCTCAGGTCGCTAGGTGTGATCATGGGTTATGGGTTATGTAGGTTGGGAGAGGATGAGGTTGGAATTGGTGGTATAAGAAAGTGTAGAAAGTTATGGGGAGGGATTAGGTTTATCATGAAGATGAAGGATAAGGAAAAAGATGAATAAGAGAATATTTAGGTTGAAGATGACATAAGGGTTGATTGGATGACTCGGTTGAATTTAATTGGATGTCTGTGTTATAAGAGGATGTCTTTAATGGTGGGTGAAAAATGCCTAGAAATTCAATGCATTAATGAAACTTCAATGGGTTGAATGCTTTTATATAAGATAAACACTTCCATAAGACTATAAAATGCGAGTAATGGGGTCTGTTCTTGAAAATATGTTGGTGCTGACCCTTGCTGGCTTCTCTATTGTCATGCCAACCTACACGGTGGCACCAAATCTATTCTCCATTCGCTCATTGGCCTGTTATGTGGGTACTCACACCCCTTTCTCCATATGACTGGCCAAGTTGACCTATTCCACATGATTGACCTTGTAGGTCCCATAAGTGTGGTTGAGGGGTGCTTGGATGGCATATGATTGGCTAGTTTTTATAAAAAGTATGTTTTTTAAATATCTAAAATAATATTAACCATAACCAACCATATATGTGCACATTTAACACTTTTATTTAATTTTTTTTTACTATGTTTACTTATTGTTTTATTTCTATTAATGTTTTATTAGATTATTTTTACCTATCATAATTTAGAAAAATAGACTTAATAATTAATATAAGTTTGTTACATATAATAAAATACTTCTTTACAGACATAGAAATCTTCAAAATTACTTAAATAAAATTTTAATTATTTATATAAGTGTTATTGAAACTCTACATTTTTATATATTACTATTTATAACAAATATTATAATTCTTGTATTTCTTTTATAACATAAAAATTATATTCTAACAAAAACATTCTAAATTGAATCATAGATTATATATATATATTATTAAAAAGATCATAACAACTATATATATATTTTTATTTTTATTATTAATTTCATTTAAAAAGGTCACAATGTCTATTTAACAACGACTATAACACTTATCCAATAAATACCATACCTTAATGAATGTTTTTATAATTCTAGTTCTACATATTATAGTTTTTATTTTCTTTTAGGGATGGTTATCATTTTTCCACTACTATGAATCCTCACTCTCATTCTATTCGGTGGATTCTTACTTAGGGAGGATCCTAATGAAGTTGGATATAATCTTGTTATTCTTATGTTCATTGGAGCCTATATTCTTTTGTTAATAATGAATTTTATTATTTTAGTTTCAACTTAATTAGTTGCATACTCCTATAAAGAAGTGTTCTTGCATAAAAGGTAGATTCATTGTATCATTTTAAATAAAATATAATCTATCCTAATTTGAGTTATCATGACTTGTTTTATAATATTTATTTAAATGGTATTTATACAATGAAATTATAAGATATTACAATAATATTTAGTTATCTTAATAAATAAAAATAAAATGAATTTATATCAAAGTGATAAATTTGATAAAATAAATGTTTTACATAAAGAAAAAAAATTATATTTTTGACAAAATATATATGTAATAAAAATATATTTTATGATAAATTTAACTAAACTTTCATAAAATGGTTTCAGGAAACCACATATATTTATATAAAAAAAATTACATAATTTTATGAAACCATATGTAAATTTTCAATGGGATGTAAAATTTATTGTGTTATAAAAATTAGTATTTTTTCAATAAAAATGATTTTATTTAAAAAATTAATTTCTCCACAAATTATAAGCCCCTTATCTGACCCAAAATCTACCCGAATCTCTCCCCAATCCTATTTCCCATGTCCTAGAGGTTATGATGTCACTAAAAAACCAATCAAATAAGGATTAAGGTGAGATATAAATGAGGATATTCAAAGGAGTAATTCACTACAACTAATAAGACTTTTATTAGTGATATAAATTGATTTTATCAATGCTAAGAAAGCTATAATGTTTCAAGAACCATAAAAATAGTTTATTTTATCTGTACTAAAAAACCAATGATAATTTTTTTAATAAATTATTATATTCCCATAAAGAACATCTGGGCCATCAACAAACACACCCTTTTATCACCAATATTTCATGGCGATATAAGCACTTATTTCACAATCAAACTACCCAACTCCTTTCCCAACCACACATATAGGAGGATTCGAACAAAGACCTCCTTATGCATGGTGAATTCTCTAACCATTGCCCAATATTTTTTTCGTTAATATTTTATGATATATATATATATATATATTTACATACAATTTTTATTTATATATTTATTCATATAATTATACCTATATATATTTATATATTTACATATACATTTTTTATAATGTATTTATAAAATGCATATTTTTTTGTAAATACATTTATGTGTGTGTGTGTGTTTATAGGTGTGTGTGTGTCAATATACATGAATGTATATATATTTTGATATATTTTTTTTAATGTATTAAGTTACACACACACACAAGCACACACGCGTGCATGCACACACACACACACACCCAACAAGCACACTTACCACTAACTTAGAGGATTTTACTTATTATACATTGAAATATTTATATATATGTATATATATTTTGAAATATATACTTATTTTAACATATATATGAATATTTATTTACATATAATAGAATATATATAGGAATATATATTTGTTTATTAACACACACACACAAATAATTGTATACAAACATTATATATACATTTGTATAGGTATATATATTTATAAATATTTATAAGGTAAATAAAATGAATACATTTTTATTTTAAATAAAATTTATAATAAAATTTTATTTCCATATGGTTTGTATATTTTAAAATATATTTTACATGTAAACATGTTTAAATGTTTATTTGTATAATTAATTTTTTTATGTTAATAAATGAAAACATGTATATATATATATTAATTTATAAATACACTACAATATAAAAAATGATAAAATTTCAACACTATTATATCCATATGAATGTAAGACTGGTGAATAAATTCAGTTTCCGCTAAAAAATATATCAGAAAACCCTTTTAAATGAATTTGAAATTCCATAAAATGTTCAAAAATCATGGTGTTTGAACTAAAAATTCGATTTTGGGGGCCTTCCTAGACTTTTTTGACAAAAAAGGTATAAGGTAAATTATATACTAAATGTTTTAGATCTATGCACTAGATTCTATTTGAAAGCTCATGGTGCCCAAACAAACACCCGAATCAAAAGTTATATATGTTTGAAGTTAAAACTAAGTTTTCAACTTATCTTAAGATATTAATTAACTTATTAATTTTTTATATCATTAAGAAGTTATTAAAAGTATATTAATCAATACTAATTTGTAATTTTCTCATTAATATTAGTTTTTAACTATTTTATAAACCATTTTCATTGAATATATTATATATTAAGTTTAAATACATATTTAGTATTATATAAATTACATTAAATAAAATATATTATATCAATATCAATATCAATATATTTATATACTATAATATGATATTTATTAGTATATAAAGTGTTTTTTAAAAAATTTATCTTTTATTAGAACTAAAAAAAGTGCTTTAGCACTGGTAAAGGGAACACCTTTATTAGTGCTAAAAAACTGATAAAGGTCCACTTTATTAGTACTTTTAGTTTGAAATTATAAAATTACCCCCTTTATCAATTCATTTTTAGCACCAATAAATGAAAACACTGAGTATTACAAAATCTATAGTAGTGATTATCTTAGTTGATTTATTTTAAATATAGTTCTTCTTATACCTTCTCCAAACCTATTTAATCCATAATTAAATAATTATATCAATATCATATGTATAATAAAATGTTATTATATCAACGAGATATCAGTTATCCCACTCTCTCCTCTCTTTAAATATAAAATGAAATCATCACCCATATTATGGATGATTCACCACATCTATGGTGTTTTATTTTCCATTAAATATTTCAATTTATGGATTTAAAAATGTATTCAATAAATAAATACAATATTTATAACATTATTAAAATTCTAGAAAGAAAAAATGGGTTTTATATTAATGATAATAAAAAATAATTACCATAGTAATTTTAACCTTAAAAAACAAGCATATCAAGATACCTTTCTTAGTTTAAATTTATTTTGTACAACCCATCGAGCTGTATAAATTTTGTGATACAGAATGATAAAAAATTTATAACTCATCAATTTTTAATATTATGAAACTATTTTATAATACCCTTGACCCTGATCAAAATACTGAATTAGTCTTACAGAAGTTGACCAAACAACCTCACATGACTGGTATGAGAAAAAGACTATGTAATAAATAAAGGACATATAATAATAAATAAACTTTTAAAAATTAAATATACTTGAATTTGGTACTGAAAAAATTATTTAATAAACTTAATTTGGTTACCCAGGAAGTTAGGCGTACGTACCAAGCAAGTCAGGGCCTAAGGTAAGAGAACTTCTGAGCCACCCTCTTCTATTTTGGGTTATGATTTATTTGTGTAAACCTCACTTTATATCTCTATTTTTCTAGTATATTTATTTTATATTATATATACATGTTCCTCACACATATATAGTTTAAATTACATTTCTTTTCTGGTGATATAAAAGCTTTTAAGATTCCCTTTTTAATTACTTATTTTAAGAAAACCCAATAAAAGATAAACTAATATATTTATTTTTTCATATCACACACAACTCCATAAAAGGTTTATCATTTTAAATATTCTCGAAAAAAATAATTATTTTATGGAAAAATATTCTATTTTCATTCTAGTCTTAAGGAAAATTCAATGCTCATTCCTTCTTTAATTATTATTTATCCCTTTCTTAAAACACTACTTATGAAATTCCTTATTATACATAATTATCCAAATATTTATTATAAATTATCCTCATTTGAATTATATATTTAAATATGATAATTATTTATCAAAATAATGACATCCAAAAAACATTAATTTCTTATTCTCTTATGAATCTTCATGACAAATCAATTTTTTATGCTTTGAGATAAGAATATGTAACTGATTTTCTTTCTATTGAGTTTTCTTATTCTTTTTCCTTATATATGATTTTATTATTTGAAACAAATATGCATGAACATATTGTGATGTGATGGGTTCAACAAAAATTATACATCCCCAAAATGCCGCAGGTAATTTTTTCTTCTCATGAGATAGCATGCATGGTGCAAGAGAAATTGGCCTAGTAGACTATGTTATGATGTCTTGTAAGAAAGCCTTGACTTATTATTATGATGTCATGTTTTATGTTGTTGACACATATTTATGATTCTAGGATCTTATGATGTTATTTCTGAAATCCCAAGTGTTTATTTCATTTTTTTTTCAATAAGGAACATTGTCATTATGATAGAGCTTCCAATATGTGTTTGGAAGAGATGAGGTGATGCTATAATATGTTTTGAAGGAAAAATCAATATATGAGGATTTAATACTTGATAAATCATACAAAAAATTCCATATGTTGATTGAGATTCATCCATGATTAATGGAACTAGAAAATTTTGAGGCCACTAGCTTGAAGTATTCTTATTTGGACATTCTAGATAATGTGGAATTAGATTTCAAGATTTACAATACATCCAACATTATTTATGATGATTTTGGATTTGTTTTTAGTTTATAAAACATTCACTGGTGAATTTTAGATTAGCACAATGATTTCAATAGTAAATGTATTGTTATGAGCTGACAAATTAAAAGATTGAAGATTTTATCCATTGTTCAAACAGGATGAATATTTTGTAAGGAATAAAAAAAATAAAGAGACCATAATATAATTAGATAAAGATATATTTGATGAATAAGATAATGAATTGAGATTTAATGAAGGTGGATTTTTTGAGAAGGGATTTACATTTATATATGGATGTGGAGTTCTTATATTTCATTTTATATTGATAATTTACTAATTATTTTTATAGAAGTTATTAAAAAATAAGGCCAACTCATGCCAATTATTGGAGCCAACCCAAGTGTCCATAGAGGAAGAGAATTGGGAGATCCATCAGGCATCCATGGGTGTGCATGCATACTCATAAAGATATGAGATGTTAGATATATTTTATAATGGGTAGGTGTAGTTCACGAGGGGAGTGTGTGAGTGTGTATAGGGGCCAACCCTAGTGTCATGGCTGAGTGGTTTGAGGATCGGGTGGCCTTATTAAGTTTAGAACATACCTTTTAAATTATGACATATGATGACCCTGAGGCATGATACTATTACTATGCCTATTAAATCAATAGCACGTGATGAGACATATATTTTATGTGATGATCAGGTGATATGAAATGTAATAATCCCATGTATTGTATGAGAAACATATTTTGGAGAAGTAATATCAGTTTAAAAAATATCAAAATTGAGAATTCCCTGAAATACTTATGTTTCATAAAGAATATGAGTTTTAATAACACCAAAGAAATTGATACACCACTCTATCAAGGAGAGATAAGATACTAAATCTATAATATCTTTGTAGGATAAGAGTTACATGTTCGATTACTCATTGAGTTGAGAAGATTCAGATCATACAATGATATGAAAGAGTGAACAAGCCATCTATTCATGTTATAAAGTAAAACTATCATACAAACTTGATGTTATGCATGAGAGGACTAGATCCTATATGCTTGTAGAGGAATATCATTCTTAGTTGGTGCATAAGAAACTCAGAGTTGCTGGAGATATTTATAATTTTAGATAAATACTAAATAAAAGGTTGAATGGGGTGTATAACCATTAAAATAGAAGTTAATATGGTTTTTGTGTCTAACCAACTAAGTTAGAAGAGTTGTTTTCTAGGGTGTAGAACCTGGATAAACTATAGGATCCACTTCTGGTGTTTATAAACAATTTTTTTCTAAGATGTTGTAATTGATGATAAATTATATATCCATGTTTGGGAGTCTAACCAAAATGGAAAGGAGTAGGTCTATTACATACCAAAGTTAATTTTAGGTACATATATTCATTAATTTTTAGAATATTTTATTTTGAACCATTTTTGGGTTATTTTGGGTTATTTTTTTGGAGTTTTTGGAAGTTTTTAAGAATGTGCATAGTTATCACATAGTTAGGCCAAATCACGAGACATTCCCAAGAAACCATAAAAATTGTGGTGGTTTGGGGTAGTGGTGTTTCACATGGATTTATAATAGTTAGAAAAATCATGTAACCAAATCCAACTAATTTCCCTATTGGAAAGAATTGGGTACATGGTTAGTGCCTTATTTGTTAAACCATGCGGCCAAATCGTGTGAAAATAAATATTTAATCCAAAAATTGATTTTTAAACTTGATAAACCACATGTTTCTCTCATTATTCATCCTATAGACTAGGATATCAACTCTAGGGGTTCCTCTTAGTGATTTTAGAGATCCCAACTCTTTTAAATAGCGATTTTGATAGATCTTGGTGTGTTGGAACTTGGAAACTCACATTAAGTGCTTATTCTTTGTTGTTCTTAACTATTATTCTAGATCTCATCTATTTTTCTTGAAATTAACTATACATCATGGATGTTATGGATTGATATATTGGGTGTGGAATGGTTTAATGGGTTTTATTATAGATCCGTTATGATAGAGGATGGTAGAAATGTATCTACCTATATCACTGTGCGCTTCCATGGGAATTGTCATGGTAAGTTGTTTCTCTTGTCTCTCTTGATAGAGTTTTTTAATCCAGTTTTCTTGATATTGGTGTCATAGTTTAGTTATATCATTTTTTCTAAGGATACTTTTCCCCTCTTGGTGTGTGAATTTTGTTCATTGTTGAAAATACCAAGTGTTTGAGGTGGATAGTTTCTTGAAAAACCTTTGTTTATGAACCATGATTTCTTTATTATTTTAAATTTATTTTTCTAATTTTTTAAAGGAATGATTTAAGATCTATGATTATTGAAATGTGATAATTTTATCTTCTTCTAAAAAAATAGATTTCACATTTTTTTTATTGAAAACAGAAATGGATTTCAAATCATGTTTTATTATGAATTTGGGTAGTTTGATTATTAATGTTGGATATGCCCTTGAAATTATTTAAACCTTGAAAATGAATGCCTCCAAGTGTGGGCCATTTGTAAAATTGGAAGCCTCCAAGTGAGGGCTATAGAATAGGGAACCTAATGTACTTAGGAGGGGGATAGATTACGACAAACACACTAGTATGGTTTGTGGATACTTATTATAGACATAATCTACCACTCTAACTAATATTTATTATGACAGGGGGTTTAATTGTTGGGGGTATTATCCTTCAATAAGACCACATTCTTGGGATAAGTGTGAACATGGTCATTTGAAAGATGAGGTGTGAGGATTCTAGCTAACTCATACCTAACCTACCCTAATAATAGTTTCCATGGTGCTCCTTTTGTATTATTTATCTATAAATTCTTTGAGAAAAGGTTTATTTGGATTTTTTTTGAAAATGGTTTGTTTATAAATGATTTATAAACCATTCAAAAAAGGGAGAATTTACATGATTTATTGAAAAATGTGAAAAGATATATTTCATTTCTTGTATTCATTTAAATGGGAATAATTTTTTTATTTTATAAAGGCTACTTATGGAACACTTGGTGTGATCCCATTGGGATTTTTTTACTCATATATAGAACATACCTTTGGGTGTGTGTAGATCTTGTTTTAACAGATGTAGGTAAAGGTAAGATATCATATGGTGGAAAATGGTATTCATATTAGTTGGGTGTGATAGTTCGATAGTGACATGGTGGTATTTTACCCTAATATCACATAGAGATGGTTTGTTTTTTGTCTTATTTATTTTTTGGTTTACTTATTTTGGTTTGTAACCTATTTTCCCTTTTAATATTTGACATTAAATATTTGATTTTGTATTGGCACACTATCTTTCTTTTATATATTTCATCTATTTGTTTTCAATTTATTTTGAGAAAAGTCATTCCTAAATGTAGTTCTTGATTCCTAGCCACTTATTAGTAACCTATGAGGACCAAGAATGCCCTCCAGACCTCACCATGATCCAGATCAGGTGAATAGTTAAGGTATAACCTAGATTGGTTTGTGATATGGTCTTAATATCAAACCTTGTAAATATCATGGGATTTATTCTCTATAATTATTTCTATATAAGAGGTGAGTCCATGAGACATATTTGATTGGATCAAGAACATAAACAAGTTCAATAGGTTTAATTAAAAGGAAATAACTTATAAAATAAGACCACAAATTCAATACCCTCTCAATGGAATCTAAACCGGGGCTCTAAAAGTGGTATGAGGGTGAAGATTCCCTATAAAGATATAAGGTTTTCCTTATTTATTTTTATATATTTAATAAAGTAAATATTTTAGGAATTTCATGATTTAATTTAGATAGAGAAAAAGTTAGATACTCATGATGATATAAAGCTAGAGATTTATTCCAAAACTCAGAAAAAAAGAATAAAATAAAGGTAAGGAATTTGATGAATAATCTAGAATTAAAGGGAGAACCACCACTAACTAATGGTAATCAGAGTGTTATAAGTAGTAATTATACTTCTAATTATGATTCCTCTAATAAAGTCTATTCAAGATGTAAAGATGATGTATCACCTAGTGATCTTCATTTTGAATTTAAACAATATCTGAATATAGTTCCCAAAGAAGTGGTAAATTGTATTGTTGGTACTCTCAAGGTACATTTTTTGATAAACCACATATAGAAGAAGAAATTGATTAATTGTAGAATAAAATAAGTCATAATTTCAAAAATTTCATTACTCTAATATACCTAATTTAAGTAAGAGAGAAATAAATATCAAATTACAACAAAAGATATATCCTTGTTGAAGAATAATTTAAAAGGTATGTGTATGAGAAAGAGGTATGTAAAAAAAAATTTGTAGAAAAGTTTCATATAATTGAAAAATGGAACAAAACCTCTATGTATGTTAAAGATGATCAATTAGTGATCAAAGTAATAATTATAAAAGAACCTGTTAATTCTTTACAAGAATAAAGAAAAGTGAATGAAGAAAAAAAATTAGATTAATGAGTATTGAGAAGACAAGATATGATCTATTAAAGATGATAATAACTCCCACAATATGAATTGTTTTGATTTAAAGGTGAGATTAAAGAATTAGGAATTTCCACAAGATAAAACTTATTATATTTTTATAAAAAGAGATGATTTCACACACTTTTGTATTGAGAGTCATGACTCAAAGAAGAAAATGAGATTTCCCTCTATTTTATAAGAAACATTATCTAATATGATGATATTCTATAACTAAAAAACTATTATATTTACTAATATTTTCTCACTTACTGGTACAATATTAAACATAATTCTTGGAAAATATGGATGGTGAAAAATATAGAAAAATACACCATATAATCTAAGTTGAATGTGAGAAGATGTATGGAAATTTGTTCCCTAATAAATGTATAAAATGGTTGGGGTTCCACTCAAAAAAATAAAAGTACACAACCTATGAAATATAGATAGATTACACTAGAAAAGTAGAGAAAAAGGTTAATAAGATATTGTTGGGTTTTCTATAAGTTTAGGCACAAGGCCTTGTAATATGTATAATATGACTATTATTGAAAATAATAAAATGTCATAAGGAAGTGGTAGAAAATATAAATAAAGGAGAAAACATATAAACCAAAATAAGAATCCAAAATAAAAATAACATATGTATTTATTGAGGAGAAAAATAAATAGAATTATTTCAAAAACTACTCCCAATAATTCAAATAATAATGAATAAGGGATGCCATTATCACAAATGAAAAGTGGATAAGTAGTCAATTAATGAAAACTTTAAGGCTACTAGGTGTTTGTGTGTAATGTGAAAGTTTTAGGACATATAACCAATAAATTCTCAACATGGCTTCTAGGATAGCTAGATTAATTTAAGAATAAAATTAAATCACCTAAGGCTTCGTGTTATCTAATGGATCAAGTGGAAAATAGAGTTTTAAGAAAAATAAAAGAAGAGTCAAAGAAGATTGATTCACCTAAAGACACAGTTAATGAGAATAATATGATTAATAAACCTATTAAGATCATATATAGGAAAGTAAGTGGTGAGTCTGGAAGGTAATAAATTACTTGGTTAAGAAAAAGATCTTAACATAAGTGTTACTTTTAAGGAATCATAAAGTTACTTACTTATTACATTTTCTATATGTTTTTGTACTTTCATGAAGGGAATTGAAGGATATGATTTCTAACATTAAGGGGAGCATTGATGAGTTAAATATGTTAAATTTTCATTACATAGTGATTTTGGAATTTTAAACAGCTTTATAAAATTAGAACCTAAGGTATTATAATCCCATTTATAATAATTTATTTGTTAAAGTGGGAGATATATATCTTTCACTTAAAGACTTATAATGCATTCAATAAAGATGAGTTTAGGTTTTACTTGACTTGAAAAATCTATATGTACAACCCTTGAAATGTAAAATTTAAAATGGTATCACATGCAGGATTGATTAATTGGAAACTTTTATATCTAAGTTTTTTAAATATTCTTTTCTGTATTAGGGTATCCCAAACAGACAGAGTTTAATGAATGATTGTAAAGTCCTAGATCCTTCTAGGTAATTCCTTTATCTGTATATGAGGTTTTTAGTGCTTCACGTAAGCCTAGAGTATGATTAGTGTAGTTTGGGAGTTTTAATCTCTTAGGAGGATAAGTTCATGATGTAAAATATAGATTCATAATGTAAGAGTTCAGTTCAAAGCCCGAATATGTATTCAAGACTTAGGTAGAGAAGTTCACACAGTGCGATTCATGATGTGTATGATATATTCATGAAATGAATGTATGAGGAGTATTATTTTTTAAATATTTCTATGAAAACCTAAAACATGAATGTGTAGTTCACAATATGAATTAATCCCAAGTTTAGTGGATTTGAGTGATGCATTTTTTATCAAGTGTTAAATTTGGGACATTCACGACGTGAATGACCCATTTACATTATGTAATTCTCCTTGGAAGAATGTCTATAAAGCCTACCACACCCCCTATTTCTCTCAAAAACTCTGATTCTCTCTCAACCTTAGGTTACTAGAGGAGTTATCTCAAGGAATTTATAAGACCTTTCAAAAGTGATTGATCCCTAGCTTCCCATGTTCGATATGTGGTGATACATGGTGAGTTTCAGATCTTCCTCTTGTGGTTTCTTCTTCAATCAGTCTTATTTACTCCCATTCTTTCTTTCTATACTATATAAGTTGATCTCCTTTATTCATATAGGGGTATGTTTTGTGTTTTTTGGCGTGGTTGAGAAGTGACATTCTCAGAGAGCTGTAGCTTCCTTATATGAGAGTATATTAAAGACCTACTTACTGTTTTATTCTCATTAAAGAATGTTTAAAGCCTTGAGGTAGGGGATTTTTTGCTTCTCCTATTATTTTATGTAAAATAATAAATTAATCATGGTTTATCCCTTTGTGTGGTGGGGGAATTAACCTTAATAAAAAATAAACTAGATTAATGAAAAGAAATGTTTTATGATTGTAGCAATCTATGATAAATTCTTTCTACTTGTTTTACTAGATAGTGTGACATCTATGTTTATTATTTGTTTATAATGTTTGTTATGTTTGGGTTTATAATTTTAATTTGATGGAAATAGTTAGGATTGTAAAACCAGTAATGTTGTTGGCTAAAGAATTAAAGAGTCATGTTTAAATAAACTGTTCTTTTTATGTTTTTATGAAAATCAACGTAATGATTAATGAATGTTTAATTTTTTTTCATATGTTAATGGAATTGGATAAATAACATGAAGATAATTTTTTTTATTTATAATAATAAATAGGCATGTTATTGAAATTATTCTTTATTAAAGTTGTTGAAATTGGAATTTATTCTTTAAAGCATGTTTAAATAATTTTTATATTTTAATACCTGATTCATTAGGTTACATATAGTTATAACCCATGATAAATTAATTAGTTAATCTAATATGGCGATAAAACCAATTGTTTGATAATGAAAAATGTTTAGTACTGAGCACACCCATTTTCTTTGGATGTGACCCTTGCTACGCAACATGATGTGAGCCTACAATTGATTATGTTTTATGAGATATGGGTAAAGATGCTCAAGTTTGTTGCATTATTTTTCACTTGATATGATGGATGCATAGTGATATGAATGGTGGTGTCGAGGATGGAACCGAGATTAATGGAATAGGTTGAATATGGGGTTTCTCATTGTTGTGACGAAAGATAGATTCTTGCTTAATAATGCTATAATTTAAAGTCAAGATGGTTTAGTTTCTTATTTACCACATTCCATTCCCCACTGCTTGAGGTAGCTGATTATTCTTAGTTTATTCATCTATTTTATGATATCCTAATATGTTTCCTAGATAACCTAGAAATATGGAATTATAATGACTAGTAAATGTTTTAACCCATGGGGATGCTTCTTGAACATAATGAAAATATTAATAATATTTAGGAATTATGGAATCAGTTGGATTACGACTTGAGGACATGAAATTCACTTTTTGGTTAATGATATGAGAATAGAATAATGTTAATTAATTGATAAATAATTAATTAACATAAACCGAGATTTTAAATGGAAATAATTAATTAAATGAATCTCCTTGAATGTTTGTGTGCTTATTGGATATCTAGTTCTTAGTGGTGGCATCTGGGTGTCCAAGAGATGATAGGTGAATTTTTTCCTATGATTAGGTTAATTCCCATAGTGTGGTTGTGATATATATTATATCATGTATGTTCTATGTTTTCATATGCTAACCCACCCATATAGGTAGGGAGACAGACACCCAAGGAATTTAGGAGGGTGTTTTCCCCAATATCTAGGTTGGAAAAGAATGGATGGATGATTACCCCTTCCGACCCTGGTCTCTTCTCCTGGTAGTATTATGTGATAATATGCATGGTGGTTATCTTTCCCCATATATGTGTGTATAGTTATGTAATGGATTATGGTTATTTCAAACACATATATCTCAATATATAGCATCATATCAATTATTATAGGTATTATGTGTATGGTTTATAGTGGATTAAGGTATAATATATGACAAACAAGATATGGTGGCCCCAAAAAACTACTAAGTTACTACTGGAGATGTGTAATGGGATTATGTGATGATTTTATTCACATGGTGTATGGAATGTGATGAGATGATGTGACACACAAGATGTAACACCCCATAATGATAAATGGTTAAATGGATAAATGATATGACTCATGTCAACAAGGTGAACATTTCTTTTCAGGAGCCTACCTGATTAGAACTCCACAGTTAAGCGTGCTTGGAATGTATTAGTGATCTGGATGGGTGACCTACTAGGAAGTTTCTTAGGGTGTGTGTGAGTGAGGATAAAGCACAATGGAAAGGACATGTGTTGGCCTGTGGGGACTGTTATTAGTTAGATGACCCGTTCGGGCACGTGGGTGGGCCCCAGGGTGAGGACCACGTGTCTGCGGGGAAACTGGTGGTACCTGGCGGGCCAGGACCCGACAACCATGTTAAGGTGGGGCATATGTGCTCTCAACGAGACCCTGTTGTCACATTTGGTATCAGCGGATGGACCCGACCTTAAGTGTAGTGTGTTTCCTAGGTTAATATGTAGGGCCCATAATGAGGGTGTTGTGCCCTAAAGAGGGGTGATTGTAACACCTAAAAATGATAAATGGTTAAATGGATAAATAATATGACTCATGTCAACAAGGTGCACCTTCCTTTTTGAGAGCCTTTCTGATTAAAACTTCACAATAAGCGTGCTTGTCCTAGAGTAGTGACTGGGATGGATGACATTATAGTAAGTTTCTTAGGGTGTGTGTGAGTGAGGACAAAGCACACTAAAAAGGACATGTGTTGGCCTATGGGTACTTTCATTAGTCAAATGACCCATTCAGGCATGTGGGTGGGCCCTAGGGTGGGGACCACGTGTTTACGGGGAAACTGGTGGTACCTGGCGGGCCAGGACCTGATGACCATGTTAAGGCGGGGTATATGTGTTGTCACTGAGACCAAGTTGTCACAGAAGATGCATTTTATGATACAGTAACTTGGGTGACTTCATTATATATTACTTTTGGAGAGAATGGCTCAAGATGTGCGACATCGGGGAAGAGTGGAAAACCAGCGGGGAAGTGGTAGCGAGGTACCTTCTTTTGATGTTATATTTTATGATATCTTATATGAAATACTTGGTGAGAGATATCCATGGTGAGTTTAATAACTTAACATACCTATTTAGGAAATGAGTTATACTCACTTATTTTTTATTGGTATTTGAGATGATTGCTTTATCTTTTACATGAGAGACTCTAGGGAGGATACTACTGATTATACATGTAATGATCATGCTACATATATATAATCTTTGTTTAAAGTTCACAAGAGATGGTTTGTGTTTGGGCTGGAAATTACTAGCTCATGAGTTGTTTAGGAGTTTTTTGGGATTTCATGGCCATTGTGGATGATTATCTTTTGGTATTTTTAGTTCCTTTTTTTTTCAATTGTTTGACATTACATGAATGTACTTGTGATATTTATTTACTCTTATCTTGATTAGGAGTTGTTTGGTGTTTCTATCTTATTATCCTCATTTTTCAAACCTTAGTGGGTAATGCATCCCATATATGTGTATGATATACCCCCAGTGCTTATTTCCAACCCATGGCCTATTAGAGGAAGGTTTCAGTTATCATTATCTACCTTTTTTCATTTTTATCCTAGGAGGGGTACCTGTGGGGGGAGGGGTTCATAACATAGTGGTATTAAAGGTTCAATTTGAGGGATATGATGAAGTTTAGAGGTAGTCATAGGCGAGGGATACATGGGTTGGTATGGAAATAGTGTAAGTTAAGTTTAGTAAGCAATTAAAATAAGAAATACTAACCTAGACATAGGTATTTAGGGCCACCTATGATATGAGGCATGAAAATTTAACTTTATTGAGCATACTAAGTGAAATAATGCTGGTTGTAGGGTAGAGACCTAGGAAATGATCACACATTATTCTTATTTATGACTATGTTGAAAATGGTTAGACCTTGGTATTAGATTGAAACTTGAATAATTAATCAATTAAATAAATCTTAAATGTCCCATATTTTAGGTTTATGAGTCCCAAATAGTTTTTTTTGCAGGTGTGGCTGCAGGTTGACATCCTCATCTGGTTCACACTGAATATATTCAACTAAATGTTCCAGAAGATCGTTGTAGAGTAGGGTTTGAAAATGATGAAACTTGGAGGAGGATACTATAAGAGTTTCATTTCCAAAGTCTATAGAAGTATGAGGGATCCATTTGAGACTCAGTGATAGAGGAATGGTTAGAGGGGGCAGATATAACCTTTAGTTTGATCTGTACTTGGAAGGAGTACTAGGTTTAATTGGAAATGATATTTCAATGTAGAATAGTGAGTAAGTGGTGGTTATTATTCATTGGGGATCGTGAGGAGTTGAATATATCATGGTAGAAGTTTTGATACCGGTTTTTAGCTGATTTTATTTCTTTGACCATAAAGGTAGCCAATCACCAGTCGCTGCTTACCCTTCAACAGGGGAGTATTAGTGTGCAGGAGTTAAAGATCTATTTTAGGACCCTTATCCATTATGATTCAAAAATATTTCTAGATAATGAAGCTAGATATTGGAATTATAAGGATTTTTTAATCCATATATTTAGTATTAGGTCACCCCATTTTTGCTGCCAACATATCTCATGGTGCTGGTAAGAGTAGATGTTGTTGGGAGAATATTGACTAGAACTAGATCGTTATGGGAGGGGATTTATCAATATTCCTTGTGTATTAGTTTTTTTGGTTTGGGGTTCTCATTTTATTATAAATAATAGATTTTATATCTCCAGGGTTATGTCCCAACCCTCATCATCTCATTTATATGGGGGTGGGGGATCTTAGGCCCCTAGAAAAGGATTAGACCCATGTTTTTTACATGGAATATGAGGCCATTAGTAGAGAGAGTGCCCAAAATTTTTGATTATGAAACTTGTATTATGTGTTCTTATTCAGGTTCCTCTTTTGAGGAACTCTCAGTTGAGTTAAAAGTTTCAGTTTAATCCAACTTTGGATCAACATATTGAAAAATGGGTAGGTAGTGGACAACCCTGATATACTCCTTGTCCTCAGAGAGTAGAGAATAAATAAGGAGTTGGTATCCATCGGGGCCATAGTGTTCATGGAGTAGGTAATAATTAACTACATTATTTAGATTTTATAGCTCTATTTGAGCCAAATATCATTTTAAGTACTCTTTACTTATTCTTTACTTGGGTTCATGCTTTGTTTGATTTAGGAGCCACACAATCTTTCATATCACCTACCCTAGTCCATGCTTTGGGACTTTAGGTGGAGATACTTAAAGTGAACATGGAATTTACCACACCAATTGGACTTTGATATTATCTATATAAATTTTTTAGAGTCTATAATATAGTTTTGGGGAAACACTGCTCTTGGGGAGAATTCCTATATTTACAGATACAACCATATAACATCATCCTTGGCATGGAATGCATGTATTCAATGCAGAATATTTTGGATTTTTTGAGGTGACAGATTGTGTTCTATGATGATAATGGAGATCCTATAGTGTTCATTGGAGATTGATACCCTCATATGGGTCATTAGTGTGTTCCGTCCTTATAGTGCTTGAGAGTTGAGATGCTGTTGATTTAGCTAAAGGCTCAGAGGGTGGCGTTTCACAGGGCTATAGAAGAGTACCCTTATGTATTACCTAAGGAGGTTATGGAGTTACCCCCTAAATTATATATTAGATTTGGGATAGATCTTATGGGTATAGATAAATGATCTTTTTCATTGAGGGTTTGTTCAGCCAAGCATGTCACCATGGGGTGATCTAGTCCTATTTGTGAATAAGTTTTATTCAAAAATGTGTCTCTATATTAATTATCATCAACTGAACTAGGTGGTAGTGAAGAAAATATATCTTCTTCCATATATTGATGATTTATTTGATCATTTTAAAGGAGCTAGTTGGTTCTCAAAGATCGATCTGTGGTTGGGATATCATGAAATACAAGTAAAAAATTAATATATTTTGAAGATATCTTTCTAATGTTGTTATGGGAATTATGAGTTTGTGGTGATTCCATTCAGTGTGATGAGTTCTCCAACCATGTTCATAGGTTTGATGGATATGGTGTTTAGATAGTTCTTGGATCAGTTTGTGTTGGATTTCATCGATGACATCCTTGTGTAATCTATGTCCGAGGAGAACACAGAGCATCTGCATTCCATTTTCAGAGTTCTTTATTATCAACAATTGTTTGGAAATCTATTTAACTGTGAGTTATTAGATCCTGAGGTTCTTTTCATGGGGATCATCTTGATCGTTTATGGTGTGACTATGGATATTTCGAATATTGAGGCAATTTTTTCTTATGCAACCCCCAATATAGTTGTAGAGGTATCGAGTTTCTTGGTTCTATAGGATATGATAGGAGGTTTATAGATAATTTATCACAATTTTTGTCTCCTATAATAGCCTTAACCCAAAAGGATCAATTTTTCTTATGGATTGATCAATGTTAGTTAGCTTTCTATTACCTAAAGTAGAAGTTTTATAGTTATCCATTTATTCATTTGACTGAAGTGGGAGTTTAGTTAAAGATTTTCTATTGTGCTTCACATATTGGTTTGGGAATTTTTATGATGTCTAAAAGATCTGTTATTTCTTATGGGTATTAGCAGTTTCATCCCCATGAGTGTAACTAGGTCACCCATGATCTCAAGCTATAAATGATCATTTTTAGTTGAATTTGTGAATAAATTACCCCATTTGCGATTGTTTTTCGGTTTTTATTGATCATAAGATCCTAAGGTATGTCTTATCATAGCACAACCTAAACTTGTATTAGCAGTGATGGATGTAATTATTGAAAGGTTATGAATTTGAGATTTGATATACACTGGGGAAGGGTAATTATATAGATGATGTTCTGAGTATGAAGTCGTGTAGTGATACCATGAATGAATCTAGATATTCTAGGAGAGTAATATAATATATCTCAATTATACATCTTGATATGAGAGTGTTTGGTGGAAAAGGTTTCCTTTTCTAGATAAAAGTGTATCCATATTTATTTCATAAGATGGAGGAGTTTCAACAAGGTAATTCTAAGGTAAAGTTCTAGAGAGATCAAGTTATACTTGGTGATGACCCCAAATGTTGGTCTAAGGATAAACAACACCAAGTGTTATTTCAGGGGATTATTTTCATCTATTTGGTGATGCATGAGGTGGTTCTCCATGAGTTCCATAGCTCACCCTTGGTGGAACATATTGTCAAGAAAAATATGTACCAAGATCTGAGAGGTTATTTTTGGTGTCCTAGGTTAAATTACTTAGTTTCAGAGTTTGTGTCTTGATTTTTGGTCTACTAGAAGGTGATGGATGATAATCGTGTTCCCGATAGTCTTCTCAGGCCATTGTATGTTCCTTAATGGAAGTGAGAGGACATATCTGTGGACTTTTCCTTAATATTATGGAGTATTTGATGCTATATGAGTTATAATAGAACATTTTATGAAATTAACCCACTTTATAATGATAAAGGAGTCGGGATACGTGATGTTTTTATTGAGTAAGAACATAAATGAGGTGGTGATATTCCATGGAAACACGAAAATGATCATTTATGACCATGATCCTTATTTTACCTATAGAGTGTGGTGAGGTCTCTATCATGAATTTGTCTCTCAGTCATGAATTAACACTAATTTCTATCCATAAATGAATGATTAGATAGAAAAAACCATTTAAAATCTCGAGGACATGCTTTACACTTGTGTCCTCAATTTTGGAGGTTCTTGGATAAGGAATATGTCTTTTGTTGAGTTTTCTTACAATAATATTTTTCAATCCACCATTGGTATGTCACTATTTAAATCTTTGTACAACCAAAATTTTTGATCTCTATTATGATGGACTAGGGTTGGAGAACTTATAATTCTTGGGATGGAATTAGTGGAGATCATGATAAAATTGGGTCATTTGATTCATAAGAGGATGAAGGAAATATAATATTGACATAATCCCTATGCTGATCATAGGAGGATACATCTGGAGTATAACATTGAAGACTATATTTTCTTGAAGGAATATCCTCATTTTGGGCAATGAAGGTTTGGTCATGTAAGTATGATTTATCCCTTTTTTTTGGTCCTTTATAGGTGTTGGCTCATATTGGAGCCATGAAGTATCATATATAACTTTCCCCATAGATGATGTAGATAAATGATGTATTCCATGTGTCACAACTTCTTCATTATCTTCATGAAAAATCTCACATCATTTATTAGGGTGAGATTGATGTTGATGATGATGCGGCCTTCGATGAGTAAGCTATGGAGATCTAGGACCGTTGGGAGAAGGTGTTGTGTGAGACTTTTATTCCTTTAGTTTTTTTCTTTTGTAAGCATAGTGGTATAGAGGAGAGTACCTAAGAATGTGAGTTATAGATATACACTCAATATCCTGATCTATTTAATGTTTAGTTTTTCTATTTTAGAGATTCTCATTGTTTTTTTATTATTTAACATTATTTGGATTATGAGATGGTTTTCATTTCTTTTATTCCTTATTTATGGCCTTTTTCTTATTCAAGATAAATCTTCCACAGGCGATTATTTAGGATATATTTTTTGGTTTTGTATGGGTTTTCTCTTTTTTTATTTAAGTGAGGTGGTTGATCTCTAGTGATAGAAATACTATTGAGAAGTATCTCATAAGGTGGAATTTCAAATGACCCCTTTTCTTTTTCTTCTCTCTAGGTTTGGTTAAAATTATTGGGGATGAGAATTGTTTAAGAAGAATCTGATATAAAGGACCAAATACTTATATCCCATTCATTTGTGTGGATTTGAAGTCTATGGTTCTTAATGGAATCTTATAGTAGGATTGATGGAGGTTGGCATATAGAATCTAGAAGTAAGAGAAGTTCACAATATGAACTATAAATTCATGATGTGAGAGATCAGTTCATGTCCGGAATAAGAATTCATATCCTAGGTAGAGAAGTTCATGGGGTGTGATTCTTGATGTGTATAATATTTTCGAAACATTAATGGATGAGGAGTCATATTTCTGAAATATATATCTAAAATCCCATAACATGAACATCTAGTTCATGATGTGAATTAATCCTCGGTATGGTGGATCTAGGGGATGTGTTTTTTGTTGGGTGTTAAATTTAGGACATTCATGACATTAATGACCCATTCACACTATGAAAGTCTATTTGACATAATTATTATAAAACCCTCCATAACCTCATTTTATCTCAAAACATTTGATTCTCTCCCAATCCCAAGTGACTGGAGGAGTTATCTTAAGGTGTTTAGAATCCCTTTCAAAAGGGATCAATCCATGATATCCTATTTTTGATATTTGGTGATATGAGGTGAGTTTTTCCTCTTCTTATTGTGGTTTCTTATTCAATCAGTATTGTTTCCTCCTATTATTTATTAACATACTATGATAGTTTATCTAATTTTTTCTTATAAATCTATTTTTGTGTTTATTGGTGCGGTTATGGTGTGATGTTCTTAAAGATTTGTAGTTTACTTGTGGGTAAGGATATCAGTGTTTTTCTCGTTATTCCATTCTCATTTAAGAACATTGATCTACTTGATGTATGTGATTCATTTATTCTCCTATTATTTTTCATGAAATCATAAATTAATCATGATTTATCTCTTTGGGTGATGGTGGAATAAACCTTAATCAAGAATAAATAAAATTAATGAAAAGAAATTGTTTATGGTTTTAGTAATCACATGTGTTTCCACTATGATAATAGTTTACCAATTGGTTTACTAGATAGGGTTATATATATGTTTATGATTTTTTATCTTTATTTTTATACTTGGGTTTATCATCTTAATTTTATGGAAATGGTTAAGAACATAAATATGGTAATGTTATTGGATAATGTATTGAAGTGGAATGTTTAAATAAACAATTGTTCTTATGTTTTTATGGAAATCAAAGTAACAATTAATGAATTTTTAATTAATTTTATCATCCATGTGTTAATGGAATTGGATAAAGAAAATGAAGTTGGACATTCTTATTGTTGATAATAATAAAGATGCAAGTCAATGGATTTATAATTTCTTAATGTTTTTAAAACATGAAGTTATAATTTTTATAATGTTTAAATAATTTATAGCTTTTAACAACTGACTCCTTAGGTTACCCATAGTTGAAACATGTGATAAATGAATTGGTTAATCCAAGATGGTAACAAAACTGGTAGTTTGATAAAGATAAATGTTTGGGGATTATCATGCTCATTTGCATGTGAAGGATGGATGCCTTATTTTAAGGCCTAAATTCCCTGTTGAATATTTTTGTTGTTTTCTTCCTTTTTTGATTGATCTGGATGTGATCCTTTCTATAAAATTTGATGTGATCTTGTGATGGATTATGGTTAAAGAGATATAGGTGGGGAGTCTTGGTTTTTTAGAAACAATTGGTGCCTGATATGGTGAATGCATAGTGATATGTATATTGGTTTCAGGGAAGACACCATGATTTATGGAATGATTTGAAGTTGGTGTTGCCCTTTGTTGTTCTAAAATATGTATTTGTTCTTGATAATGTTATTATTTATAGTCTAGACTCCTGGGTTTCTTGTATACCTACATTCCTTTCCCCATTTCTTAAGGTAGTTGGTTGTGCTTGGTTTATACATCCATTTTATGCTAGATTAGTATGTTTATGGGAGTACCTAGAATTATGTAATGATAATAATTAGTTAATGTTTTAATCCATGGGGTTGGTTATTGAATGGAATAAAAATGTTGATAATCTTGAGGAAATAAGTAATCAGTTTAATTATGCTCAGAGGGCATAGAGTTCACTTAGTGGCTAATGAAATGTGAACATAATTATGTTAATTAATGGCTAAAAAATTAATTAAAAAAGTAAAATGTTAAATGGAAATAATTAATTAAATTAATATTTTTGAATTCTTGCACACTTATAGGATATCTAGTTCTTAGTGATGATAGTTGGGTTCCCGATAGATGATAGCTGCAATTAAGCCTAAGATTAAGTTAATGTCCATAGTTTTCTTGTGAGATATATTATATCTTGTATATTCTGTGCTTTCATATACTAACCCACCCATTTTGGTAGTGTGACTAACACCCAATGGAATTTGGGAGGATTTTTCCCCAAATTCTTGGATGGAGAGGAATAAATGGCTAACTACCCCCTCTGACCCCACTCTCTTCCCCTGGTAGTATTATGTGGTGGTGTTCACAATGGTTATTTTTCCCCATATATGTGTATAGAGGGATGTAATATATTGTAGTTATTTCAGACACATGTATATCTATATTTAGTATCCTATGAGTTATTATAGGTATGATTTGTATGATACGTGATGGATTTAAGTATAACACCCAACATATCAGATGCAATGGTTCCTGAAAACTACTTGGTTACTATTTGGAGACATGTGAAGGGATGATGTCATGATGTGATGCACTAGGTTCCTGGTATGTTATGAGATGATATGTTTCCTGAGATGTGTGTTTTAATACATTATCCCACGTGACTTTGGGCTAGATTAATTTTAGATAGAGATGGATCAGGACGGGTGATGTTGGGGTAGAGCAACAAACCAGTGGGGAAGTGGTAGTAAGGTATCTTCTTTTGATGTTATATTATATGACTTATTATATGCCTTAGAAGGAAATTAATACCATATTTGTGTATAATATACCCTCAATGCTTGTCTCTAACCCATGTCCTCTTGGAGGTGGGATTTAGACATCATTATCATCCTTCTCTCATTAATGTACTAGGAGGGGCACCTTTGTGGTGAGGGGGTTTTGAAAGAGTGGTATCAAAGGTTCATGTTGAGGGATTGGATGTAGTTTAGAGGTAGGAATATGTGAGGATTATATGGGTTGGTAGGAAAATAATGTCAATTAAGGTTAGTAATCAATGTAAACATGGGATACCGACTAAGACATAGTTATTTAGGGCCCCTTATGATCTGATTCATGAACTTTAAAGTTTACTAATCCTACTAAGTGAATTGGTACTACTTGTGAGGTAGAGACCTAATAAAGGATCATGCATCATTATTATTTACAATTTTGTTTAAAATTCATATACCTTGGGATTAGGTTGAACCAAAAATAAATAAATAAATTAAAAAATATTAAATATTTCATATTCTATATTTAGAAGTCCCTAATAGTTTTTTCTTTTATAGGTATGGATCTAGGTCAATGTACTCATCGAGTTCATTCCAAATATGTTTATTAGGGTGTGCTAGTAGATCATTATAGAGTAGAGTTTGAAGAAAAAACACTTGGAGTAGGATGATATAAGAGTTTTAGTTCTTGAGACTGAATAAGTATAAGGGAACCGTTTTAGAATTAGTGGTAGATGACTGGTTGGAGGAGGTGGAGATAACCTTCAGTTCAATCCATGCTCAGAAGAAGCACTGAGTTTCATTGGTGGTGATGATACTATGTGGGGAAACAAGACAATGGTGTTTTTTATTCATTAGGGATTTTGAGGAGTCATATGTATCATTGAAGAATTTTTTAGAGTAGTTTCTAGTCAAGTTTCTTTCTTCAACCATGAAGGTCACTAGTCTCTAGAAGATACTTACCCTTTGACATGGGATTTTCAATGTGCAAGAGTTAAAGATCTATTTATGGACCCTTATACATTATACTTAGGACCTATTTCTAGATGATGAGGCTAAGGTGATGAATTTAGAGTAGGATTTGTGTCTATAGATCTAGATCCAATTCACCCTATTTATGCTACCGACATATCTCAAGGTGATTGAGAGAGTAAAGGTTGTTGAGAGGACACTATCCAAAACCAGATCATCAAGGGAGGGGATTAATTAGGATTCCTTGTATAACATAGCTGTATTATAGGGTTCCCAATTTCCTGGATCGAAGAAATTTCAGATATCCAAGATTAGGTCCCAAACACAATTATCTCATTTCTCTAAGGGCGGTGGCTCTCAGGCCTCTGTCAAAGAATCCGACAAATGTTTTTCATGTGAAGGCCAAGATCATTAGTGGAGAGAGTTCTTGAAATTTCTAAGAAGGAAGTGTATATTAGATGTTTCACTTCAAGTTACTCTATTAAGATAGTTTTAGTTGAGGCATTAGAAACAGAGTGCTCCAACTTTAGATTAGTAGAGAGAAGATGGGGTAGGAATAGGATTCCCCTAAAATGATCCTCATCCTCAAAGAGTAGAGAACATCTTAGGTGGGGTTCACCATCAAGGTTAAAGAGTTTTTCGAGTCGGTCATGGTTAGCTACATGATTTGGAGTTACTATATCTAGGTGAGAGAGATGTCATTAAAGGTACTATTTTCTTATGTTATACTTGGGTTCATGCTTTTTTTGATGTAGGAGCTACACACTCATTCATATATCCTACCAAATTTCATGATTTGGGACTTGAGGTGAATAGTTTTCCAGTTCGCTTGGAATTGAATACACAATTTATAGGTTGATATTATCTATATGAAGTTTTTAGAGATTGTGATATAGTTTTGGGGTAGCACTACTCTTGGGGATGCTTCCTATAATTACAGATACAACCTTATGACACCATCCTCGACATGGAATAGATGTGTTTGGTGTAGGATATTGTGTATTTATTTAAGAGATAGATCATATTCTATGATGTTGATAAAGAGTCTATAGTTGTTTTGGTGAGTGAGACCCTCATATGGGTTAGAGGCATGTTTTATCATTGTCTTCCTTGATAGCCGAGCTAATGCTAAGTTTATAAAAGGCTCAACATGTGGTGTTTACCAGGGTTTTAGAAGAGTACCTTGATTTATTTTTTGAAGAGGTTCTGGCATTACCCCCTCGATGAGAGATCAAGTTTGAGATAGAGATACATCCAAGTAATTCTCTAATATCCATGTTTCCATATAGGATGGTTCCTTTTGAGTTTCAAGAGTTGTAGGTATAGATCAATAATATTTTTTAGTGATTTTTTTTTGTAAAATCATGTCACCTTGGGGTGCTATAGTTTTTTTGTAAAGATATACAATGTCAGTCTATGTATCGGTATCTATTATCATTTCTTTAACTAGGTGATAATGAATAACCACTATCATCCTCTATGGATAAATGATTTATTTGACTAGTTAAAAATATCTAGTTGTTTCTCGAAGAACAATTTGTGGTCAAGATATCATCAGATATGTGTAAAAGATGAGGATATTTTGAAGATTTATTTTCAATATCATTATGGGAATTATGAGTTCTTAGTGATGGAATTTGGTGGGAAAAATTATCTAACCATGTTCATGGTTTTTATGAACATAGTTTTTATAGAGTTCCTGGATTAGTTCATGGTGATTTTCATTGATGACATACTTGTGTACTTTGCATATTAATAGGAGTAAATAGATCATTTTAATGTAATTTTGGGAGTTATTTGTTATAAATTATTGTTTATTAAGCCATTGAAGTGTGAGTTCTAGGTTCATGAGTTTTTTTCTTAGGGAACATCATGTCCCAATATGGTGCGATTGCAGACCCTTTTAAGATCAAAGCAATTGTTTCTTTGGCATCCTGTCAGATAGTTATAGAGGTGAATGTTTCCTTAGTTTTGTAGGATATTATAGGAGGTTCATAGCTAATATATCTTGGGTTGTGGGAATTCTAATATCCTTGAACATAAATGATTAGGAATTCTTATGGACAGATCAGTTTTAGATAGCTTTTTACTACCTGAAGGAGAAATTGGTCAATGCTCCAGTTATTTGTTATCTATAAGAGGGAGTTCAGTTCATGGTTTTTTTTATGATTTATATCTCTTTTTGGGATATTTTATGATGCACCATAGGTTAATTATTTCTTATGTGTCTCAGAAATTAAATCACCACGAGAATAACTATTCCACCCATGATCTCGAGTTGGAAGCAATCATGTTTACCTTGAAGTTATGGAAACATTACCTCATTAAAAATAATTTTGTGGTTTTTATCAATCAAAAGATCCTAAGTCATGTATTCGAATAGCATTAACTAAACTTGTAAAAATTATGGTGGATTGAATTATTGCAAGAATATGACTTCAAGATTTCATATACACCGAGAAAAGGTAATGTTTTAGCTGATGTGATGAGTATGAAGTCATGTAGTGATGCCATGCATAAATAGAGAGGTTCCTAGAGAGTAATTTAAGATCTATCAATGATTCATCTTGATATGGGATAATTTGGTGGAATATTATACCTTTTTTATATGAAAGTTTTGTCATATTTGGTATATTAGGTAGAGGAGTCCCATCAGAGGGATTCCGAAGTGGAGGTAAAAAGAGACTGAGTTTTCTTTGGTGATTACCTTGATGGTTGGTATGAGGATAAAAAATAGTGGGGGTTATTCTAGTGGAGGTTTTTCATCCCTTTGTGGATGAATTAGGTGGTTCTCTATGAGTTCCATAGCTCACCCTTGGCGGAACATCCTATCCTAAAAAAGAATTATTGAGCTTTGATATGTTAGTTTTTCTTGCCTGGGTTGAATCATTTAGTTTTAAATTTTGTGTCTTAATATTTGGTCTATGATAAGGTGAAGGCCGAGCAATGTGTTCCTGGTGGTTTACTCTATCCATTGGATGTTCCTTAGTGAAAGTGAGAGGACATCTCGATGTACTCCATCAGTGTTTTAACTCACTATTAGGGAGGTTTTGATGCCACATGGGTGATAAAAGACCATTTATAGAAATAATCCCACTTTATATTGATCAAGTAGTCGATCTTAGTATAGGGTTTTTTAAGGAAGTACCTAGATGAGGTGGTGAGACTTTATGAATTCCCTAGGATGATCATATTTGATCATGATCCTCATTTTACCTCCTGGGTGTGGAGAGGTCTCCAGCATGATTTTAGCTCTTAGTTATGAATTAACAATATTTTACATCCATAGATAGGAATTAAAATAGAGTGGACCATTCAGAATCTTTAGGACATGTTGCACACTTATGTCATAGATTTTGGAGGTTTGTGGATGAGGAACTTTCCTTTGGTAGAGTTTTCTTATGAAAATATTTTTCGATCCACCATTGGTATTAAACCATTTTAATCTTTGTACAATTGACCATTTCATTCTATTTTGTGATGGACTGGGGTTCTTGAGTCCACAATTTTTGGGTCGGAACTAGTGTAGATCATTATAGAGTTGGTTTAGGTGATTTTTAAGAGGATTAAGGCAATGTTGGATCCTCAGAAGTCTTATGATGATCATAGGAGGATACCTCTAGAGTTTGAAATTGGAGACCAAGTTTTTCTGAAGGTTTTTATTCATCATGGGTAGAAAAGGTTTAGTCATGGGCGTAATCTTTCTCCCCAGTTTTTTGGGAATTTTGAGGTGTTGTATCATGTTAGACCTGTAAATTATCAGATAACACTTCCCCCATATATGATCTAGATACATGATGTCTTCCATGTGTCACAACTTCCATGTTATCTTTATGACGACTCTCTCATCAATGATTAGGGACATATTTTCATTTAAGATGTTGAAACCTTCAAGGAACGACCCGTGGAGATCTAGAACCACCAGGAGAAGGTGTTTCATGAGAATTCTATTCATTTGGTTCATGTCCTTTTGTGGTATAGTGGCATAGAAGAGAGTACTTGGGAATGTGATTAATAGATACACACTCCGTATCCCAAGATATTTAATGTTTATATCTTCTATCATAATAATGATCATTTTTTGTTTTTTGAACTTTATCTAGTTTATGAGATGGTTTTATCTTCTTTGATGCGTTATTTGTGGCCTTTATATTGTTTTATGGGTAGCTTCGCCAGGAGATTGTTTGATAAATAGTTGATGGTGTTGCCTGGTTTTCCCTATTGTCCCTCTAAGTAAGGTGATTGAGATCCTGTGATGGAAAGATTCTTGAGAGATATCTCATGGGGTGGATGTTTGGATAACCCCACTTATTTTTCATCTATTTAGGTTTGTTTTAAATTATCAAGGATGAGTATTTTTGGATTGATATCTAATGTAAATCTCTAAATATTTATATCCCATTACTTTACCTGTATATGAGTTACATGGTGCTTGGAGGAATCCTAGAGAAGTATAAGTGGAGTTTAATAGATAGAATCTATAATGAGGAGAATTTTAAAATGTTAAATATAAATTCATGACATGATAGTTCAGTTTGTGGACCGAATAGGAATTCTTAGCTTGAGTTGAGAAATTCATAGGGTTTGATTCACAATAGGTATAATATATTCCTAATGTGAATGGATGATTATTCATATTTCTAGAATATTTCTCAAAAAACTCATGATGTGAACCTTTAGTTCATGACGTGAATTAATCCCAGGTTAAATGGATCTGGGTGAATTTGTTTGGTGGGTGTTAAATTCAATACACTCACGATGTGAACGACCCATTCACACTATGAAAGTATATTTGTAATAATGTATATAAATCATACTGCACCCTTGATTTCTTGAAAAACCTTCAATTCACTCCCAGCCCCAGGTGACCAGAGGAGTTCTCTTAAGTCATTTTGAAGCCTTTTCAAAATGGATTGATCCCTAAATTCCAATGTTCAATCTATAGTGATCCAAGGTTATTTTCCCTCATTCCATTGTGGTTTCTTCTCCAATCGGTCTTGTTTACTTCCTTTATTTCTTATCATGTCATGGTGGTTTATCTAATTTTTTATTATAGATATATTTTAGTGTTTTTTAACTCATTTGTGACATGATGTTATTAGAGAGTTTTAGTTTCCTTCTAATAGATAAGATCATAGATCCTCTTGTTGTTCCATTCTCATTAAAGAAAATTTAAATCCTTGAGGTAGGTTATTCATTACTTCTCCCATCATTTTTTTTGTGAAATCATAAATTAATAATTATTTATCTCTTTTTTTATGGTGGAGTTAACCTTAATAAATGATAAACTAGACTAATGAAAAGGAATGGATTATAGATGCAATGATCATATGTGTTTCCACTATGATAATATTTTCCTATTGTTTCACTAGATAGTGTGTTATCTATGATTATGATTTATTTATCATTATTTTTATTCTTGGGGTTAAAATGATAATTTTATGAAAACTTTTAATAATGTAAATACAATAATATTTTTTCTAAAGAATTAAAGAGGCATGTTTAAATAAACCATTATTCTTATGTTTTAATGGAAATCAACAGAATGCTTAATTCAAGTTTAAATAATTTATTATTCCATATGTTAATTAAACTGGATAAAGAACATAAAGATAAAAATTATTGTTGTTGATAATAATAAAGAGGCATGTTAATGGAATTATCCTTCCTTAAATTTTTTGAAACTAAAAGTTATGGTTTTTAGAATGTTTAAATAATTTATAGCTTTTAATTGCTGATACCTTGGGTTACCTATAATTTTAACCATTGGAAGTACATCCTATAATGATGAAGATGTTTTGAGATATGATAGGGTAGTTTTTGTGGCCTTGGTTGAATCATGAAATTATAGAGTTTGTGTCTTAATGTTTGGTCTTTTAAAATGTGAATGCCAAGCATCGTTTTCCCTATGGTTTTCTCCAGCCATTGGGTGTTCCTTAGTGGAAGTGGGTGGACATATCGATGGAATTCGTTATCATTTTACCTCAATATAAGAGATTATTTGATTATAAATGGGTGATAGTAGACCATTTTATGAAATATTCTATCTTTATAGTGGTTATAGAGTAAAGATTATTGGTGGTTTTTTGAGGAAGAATCTAGAGGAGGTGGTGAGACACCAGAGATTCCCGATGGTGATCATATTTTCTCACGATCCTCATTTTACCTCCAAGGTGTGGATAGGTCTCCAACATTATTTTTGATCTTAGTTATTCCTTATCAATGATTTTTATCCACTAATAGATGGTCAGATAGGGAAAACTATCCAGAATTTTGAGAACATGTTGCATTCATGTGTCCTGGATTTTGGAGGTTCATGGATGAGACACCTACCTTTGGTTGAGTTTTCTTACAACAATAGTTTCCAATCCAAAAATGGTATGGAGATGCTTAAATATTTTTATAGACAAACTTTCTATTCTATATTGTGTTAAACTGGGGTTGGAGAGTTAATAATTCTTAGTCTAGAGCTAGTGTATAACACAAAAGATACGATTCAAGTGATTTTTTAAAGGATGAAAAAAGTATAGTATTTTTAAAATTCATATGATAATAATAGGAGGAGACATATTGAGTTCTATTTTAGAGGTTATGTGTTCTTGATGGTGAATCCTCATCATGGGTAGTGAAGGTTTGGTCACCGGTGTAAGATTTATCCTTGGGTTCTTAGGTAGTTTGAGGTGTCATCTCATGTTGAAGATATAGAGTATTAGATAGAACTTCCCTCTATAGATGAGCTAGATACATGATTTTTTACATGTGTAATAGGTTCTCCATTACATTCATGTATATTCCCATGAAATTTATTTGGGTGATATCGATGCTGATGATGATGTGATCTTCGAGGAGCAACATATGGAGATCCATGATCACCAGGAGAAGGTATTGTACGCATGCAATATTAACTTAGTTTGTGTCTTATAGAGTTACAATAGAATAGAGGATAGTACCTGGTAACATGATTCATATATAGGAACTTAGTATCCTAAACTAGTTGTTTGTTTAGATCTTATCTTGTAACATTGATCATTTTGTGGAAGTTTACTTTTTCTAGTTTTTGAAAAGGTTTCCTCTCATTTTTTTAGTGAAATTTCTATAATTTGAGAGGTATCTCCCCCAAGAGAGTGCTTAAAATTTGGTTTTTTTATTGTGTGGTTTATTTATTTTTTCCTCTAAGTGTGGTGGTTAGGATCCTATGACGGTGAGATTATTGAGAGGTATCTCACTGGGTGGTTATTTAGAAAACCCAATTTCCTTATTTTATCTATAGGTTTGGTTTTGAATTCTTGAGGATGATAATATATTTAGTGGTATCTAATACAAGGTCACATTCCCTAGTAGCCATTTCCTTTGCGAGTTTGAGGTGTTGGAGGTTCCAGTAGAAGGCTTGATATGGTACCAAGGGAGTTGGAATAATATTTCATCTTGAAGGGTTTTTAATTGTAGAGCCTTATACTGCACCATAGGGGTGTCCAATTTAGCATATTGGGGTAGGCTACAACATAAAATCATGAAAGTTGGAGATTTTAATCCACTGCTATTTTTGGCATGACTTATCCATGGAGGTAGGATGCAACAAACACTGAATGGGTTGATGTGTCATGGAGTGGGGTTATAACTTAGGCACTTTGACTTTTTCAGTGTGGAGAGGATGGATGTAACATTGGGATTCAAGGGTTGTTCTTCCAATTTTAGGGTAGCTGAACCATGGGGGTTATGGTGTAGTGTAACCTCCCTTTTTGGTGAATGGGTTTTGCGGTGTGGTGTCCTTCCCAACACCATAGTCTCTATCCCACTTTTACACAATTTTTGGTATGTAAAAAACTATTCTATTTGTACATAGTTTGACATGGAAGGTTATTTAATGGTCCCTTGTGATGGTCCATAGTCCTCCCTATGTTAGGTAGTTCTGTGACATAGTCTCAGAGGCTTCACTGTGGTCTTTAGTTTTTAGGTTTGCCTATAAATAACCCAAGACACTCTGAACCCAATTATCTCCCAAGATTCTCTATCGGTTCCTAGACTCCCAAGAAAGTTTTTTTAAGTCCTTCAAATCCACATTCGATCATATTCAATCCCATACTTCGTGTGTTCAATCTATAGTGATCTGAGGTGAGTTTTCCTCTTTTCTTACAGTTTATTATCTATTCAATCTTGTTTACTCCCATTCCTTCTTTCCATGTTATGAAACTTAATATCCATAATTATAATGGAGTTTATTTTGATGTTTTTTTGGAATAATTGTGTCATGGGGTTCTTGGAGGGACATAGCTTTAACAAGGGGATATGTGATCAAAACTTTGCATTGTTGTTTCATTCTCGTGTGTATTACATTAATTCATTGAGGTAGGGGTTTTTTTCTTATCCTTTTTTATTTACATTTAATCATAAAGTTATCATGATTTATATTTTTTTGATGGTGGAATTATCATTAACAAAGGATAAACTAGATTAATTAAAAGTAATTGTTTATGGTTAGCAATCTCATGTTCTTCTACTGTGATAATGGTTTTCCTTTTGATTTACTAGATAGTGTGATATCTATGATATAATTTTTTTATCATGTTAGTTATTATTGGGGTTTCATGTGCAATTTTATGAATTTGGTTAAAGAATGTAAATTTGGTAATTTTATGGTTTCCTAAAGAACTTAAAGAGACATGTTTAATGAATCCTTGAATTATTTTAATTTTATGGGAATAAAATTGATGCTAGGTGAATGTTTAATTAAAGTTTTTCTTCCATTTGTTAATGGAGTTGGTTAAAGAACCCGAATCTAAAATAGTTTTTGTGGATAATAATAAAGTGTCATGTTAAATGAGAATTATTATTCTCATAGTTTTTGAAACTAGATTTAATGCTTGATAACATGTTTAGATAATTTAATAGATTTATGTAATTGATACCTTATGTTACCATTAGTTGTAACTTGTAATAATTAAATTGATTAATTCAAGATGAAGTAAAAACAGTTGTTTGATAAAGATAAATGTTTTGGGCTGAGGGAGCCTGTTTTCTTATAAAGGAGGAATTCCTTATGCTTTGGGTTGGGTGAGCTCATTTTCATGTGAAGGATAAATGATTTGTTTTAGGTTATAGTTTCCATATTGACCTCTATGGTTGTTTTATACCTTCTATGTTTCTCTATATGTGATCCTTTCAATATGATGTGATGTGATCCTATGATAACTGATGAGATATGGGTGTGGAGGCCTAGGTTTGTGGTTGCAGTTGAATCCTGTGATGTTGAGAGGCATGATGATATGAATGAGGGTGTCAGGGATGGAATTGTAGTTTATGTAATAGGTTGAATCTAGTATTTTCTAGTGTTGTTATTAAAGTTGAGATGCTTTCTTATTGATGAACTATTTAAAAGGGTTGGATTTTTGGGGTTACTTTTTTATCTGTATTCCTTTCCACACTACTTAATGTAACTAGATGTGCTTGGAAATACATCTATTTGTGGTATCTTATGATGTTTCATAGAGTACATATAATTATGGAATGATAATATAATGATCATTTTTTAACCCATGGTGTTGGTGTTTGTTGAAATGTTGAAAAGATGTTGATAATATTGAGAAATGTGGACTTGTTTGTATTATGCATAAAGGGCATAAACTTCACTCTGATTGATAATGAAATGTATTTTTTAGAACAATATTAATCAATAGTTAATTAATTAATTAACATGAAGTAAAATGTTAAAAGGAAAGAACAAATTTAATATAAGTATTCTTAATTCTTGTGTTCTTATAGGATATCTATCTCTTAGTGGTGGTAGCCGGGTGTCTGTGATATAATAACTATAGTTGAGCCTAAGACTAAGTTAATTCCTATAGTGTGGTTATGATATATATTATATATTTTATGTTTTATGATTTTATATGCTGTCACACTATTTTTGGTAGGGATACTAACACTAGTGAACTCTGGGAGGGTGTTTTCCCCAATATCTTGGTTGGAGAGTGACAAATGACTTACTATCCCTTTTGACCCTGCTCTCTTCTCCTAGTAGTATTATTTACTGATATGCATGGTGGTTAGCTTTCTTATATATGTGTATAGAGGGATGTGATGAATTTTGGTTATTTCCCACACATATATCTCCAAATATAGTATCCTAAGGATTATTATAGGTATGATGTGTATGGGATGTAATGGATTGAGGTACATTACTTGACGCATAGTTTGTGACATATTGAGGTATAATAATCAATGTATGACACATGACATATGAGTTGTGGTGGATTCCATATACTATACTACTCAGTTACTATATGTAGATGTGGATGGGATGATGAGAGGATGTAATACATAAGGTTCATGTTGTGATACATATCTTAGGTGTCTTCGGATTGAATTCTTTTGGAGAGACATAGCTCAGAACATACGATGTTTGGGATGAGTGGAAAAGTAACAGGGAAGTGGTAGCAGGGTAACCTTGTTTTATTACTATAATATATGGTCTATTTTATGTAATACTTAGTGAGAGATAGTCATGGTGAGGCTAGTAATTAGAATACCTATCAAGGTGATGAATTAGTTTCACTTTTTTGTTCACTAGTCTTTAGTATACTTTCTTTATATTTTTCATGAGAGGCTCTAGGGAGGATCCTACTAAGTATACCTATTATTCTCAACCTACGTATATATAAAATATTTTCAGTTCATTATAATTAGGTTGCAGACCAGGATAGATGTTACTAGCTCATGGTTGTTCATGAGCTGTTTGGGTTTCGTGGTTACTCCTGAGTTTATTTTTTTTGGTACTTTTAGTTTTCCTTTATAGTTGATTTAGTCTTGTATAATATCACATGTATGTACTTTGGATATATTTTTTATTTATTTGATCTGGATTTGATTGGTGTAATTTTCATATATCTCTCATATACATGTTTTCTTAGAGAGAAATACCTCCCATTTGTATGTTTATTATACCCTCAGTGTTTGTCACCAACCCATGTCCTATTGGAGGTGGTCTTCGGGTGATCACCATCTCCCTTATCTCATTTTCATTCCAGGAGGGGTACCTTTGGAATGGGGGTGGGGGGATGGGGTGGGGGTGGGGATGTGAAACATACCTCCAATAGCCACATATTTAAGAAATTAAATAAAGTTATCACAATTCCACATGTATCCTCATTATCACAAGTCAATAACATGTCAAATCACCACAACATAAGAAATATATGTGACCATAAACCACAAAAAAATGATAATCACAATAAATATTCCATAAAAAACTATTTTAACATTGAATTACATCATCCAACCTCTATACTTAAATTCAAATGTCATTGACTAACTACATCAATGAACCCTTATCGAGTCGCATAACCTAACTAATTTACCACAACCTTATAATCACATAACCCATTTGATTACTCTAATTCTAATATGCTGAAAAAATTCCCTAATATTATAATAATAATTAAATAATCATTGAAATAAAAAACCACACAACCTCACCCAAGGGTACCAAATCAAACATAAAATAATTCCCCCATTTTATTATCCCTTATTCCATTTCATATCCATAGTGTTATTTTAAGAAAATTTACCTGAAGGATATATTACCTACTTTCTAATCATATTTTATGTGCATTAGCTTGATTATATTATAAGATATGTGTATATCAAAGGGTAAAACATGTGTTATTATAAATAATATCATATTCTTTAGCCGTTTCATATTGTAGAGTGTAATTGGAATGGCCCAGATCTTTCTGGATGGTTACTTTTTATATTTTAGGTGTTAAAGGTGTCAGGGGAAGGATGACAGAGTGGAAGTTATATAGGAGTTAAGATTTAAACTATGAGAAGTGTTTCATAGTGTGTCCATTGTTGTCATGTAGTGGAGGGATATCTAGATGAAAGGGTGGTTTTTTAGTTTTTGTGTGTCACATTGTAAAGGGTCAAGTCATGGCATGAGGGTTTTTGAGGGGAGTTTTGAAAAGTTAAGGACTCTTAAATTCTAAAAGGAATCCATACATTAGACTTTTTTAATCTTATATCCATATTTATAATGACCCATTATTTTATATATGGAAATTTTTATTCTAAATAAACATTTGTGTCATATCTACTAATATATTATAGTATAAAATACTTTCACCAGATAATAAATACTAGAAAAAACTATTGTTAACTTTGAGAATTACATTTAAAGAATAAACATGGTCATAATATGATTGTTTTACATTATGAATATTTAGAATTATGATCATTGGTAATGTATCCATTTTAATGTAACCATTGGAATCAGTGTATATTAAAAATAATGATAAGAGATAATTGGTATAAAAGATAAAAAATGGCCTCAACAAGTTTTATAATCCATTATGAATCTTATTTATTAGAACTTGGGAGGGATGGGTATCTCTTGGGGTTCTCCCTTGAAAAATATCATGTAAAATTTCGACAATTAAGGCTCAAGTAAAATCATCTATAGTATAAGTTTTATTTAGTGTAAATCAACATCAAATCAATGTTGTCTGAACCATCCCATGAAAGTTCCACCATTGAACACCTTACCTTGATGGATTATATTGGTATGATAAGGGGTTATGTATCTAGGGGATATGGATTATTAATGTATAAATTCTTATATAAATGAAATACTATTTACCCAAAGACCACATTTATTTAATGCACAGATGAATTTCATTCCTTATTTAGAATATAGGGGTTATCATTAACTAGGGGTAAAATTTAGTACTTTTGGGTAGAAATAGTAAAATAATATTTGGTTATCTTAATAAATAAAAATAAAATGAACTTATATTAAATTTTTAAGTGTGATAAAATAATTTTTTTACAAAAATAAAACAAAATTATATTTTTGAAAAAATATACATATCATTAAAATAAATTTTTATGATAAATTTAAATAAAATTTCTTAAAATAGTTTCTAGAAACTACATATATTTATATAAAAATGATAAACCAATTATATGAAACTATAAGTATGTTTTCAATGGGATGGAAAATTTATCATGTTACAAAAATTAGTATGTTTTCAATAAATAAGGATTTTATTTAAAATTTTAATTTCTCCACACATTCTAAGCCCCTTAGCTCACCCAAAGTCTGCCCAAATATCTCTCAAATCTTCTTTCCCATGTCATAGATGTTATAATATCACCGAAATACCAATTATAGAATGATTAAGGTGTTATATAAATGAGGATATTCAAAGGAATAATTCACTACTACTGATCTATAAATTTCTTTTATCAATGCTAAAAATATATAATGTTTCAATCACCTTTAAAATACATTTTCTTTTATCATCACTAAAAAAATCACTGATAAAACTCAATTTTTTTTAAATTATAATATGCTCACAAAGCACATTTATGTCATCAACAACCACCCCCTTTTATCAACACCATTTCAAGGTAATATTAGCACTTATTCCACAATTAAACTACCCAACTCCCTGCCTAGCCACACATTAGTGAGGATTCAAACCCAAGACCTCCTTGTGCATAGTTAATTACCTTACCATTTCTCAATATTGTTTTATTAAATATTTTGTGATATATATATTTATTTCTATATTTATTCATATAATTATATATATATATATATATATATATATTTATATATTTATGTATAAATTTTATATAATGTATTTATAAAATTCATATTTATTGTGAATACATTTACATATGTATGTGTGTATATATATATATATGTGTGTGTGTGTGTGTGTGTGTGTGTGTGTGTCTGTATTTGTATAGATGTGTGTTTCAATATATATGAATTTATACATATTTTAATATATATTAGTTACAATGTATAAAGACACACACACACAAACAAACACACAACAAGCATACTTACCACAATCTTAGAGGTTTTTACTTGTTATATATTAGAATATATACATAAATATATATTTTTTATTAACACACACACATATTTATATATAAAAATTATATATACATTTTTATATGTATATACATATATTTTTAAATTTTTACAATGTAAATAAGATGGATGAATTTTTATTTTAAATAAAATGAAGAATAAAAATTTATTTATACATGGTTTGTATATTTTAAAATATATATTTCATGTAAATATGTTTTAAAAAATATTTATATAAATAAATTTTTATATGTAGATATATTAAAACATGTATATATATATGTAAATATAAATACACTACAATATGAAAAACATTAAAATTTCAATACAATAATATCCATATGAATGTAATACTGGAGAATATATTCAGTTCCCATGGAAAAAAGATAAGAAAACACATTCAAATAAAGCTTAAATTCCATCAAATGTTCGAAAATCATGGCATCAAAACTAAAAACTCATTGTTATAGGTCTTACTAGTATTTTTTACCAAAAAACAACATAAAAGGTAAATTATACCCTATATGTTGTAGATCTATTTGAAATATTTGATTTGATAGCTCATGAGGCCCAAATGGACACCCAAATCAATAGTTATAGATGAATGGAGTTTAAGTTATGTTTTCAAATTATCTTATGAAAAAACATTAATTTATTAATTTTTTCTATCACCAATAAAGTATTAAATTCCTATTAGTAAATACTAATTTGTATATTTTTCATTAATATTAATTTTTAATTATTTTATAATCCTTTTTCATTGAATTTGTTATATATTAAGTGAGAATAAATATTTAGTATTATATAAATAACATTTAATAAAATATATTTTATCCATATCGATATCAAGATATTTATATACTAAAATATGATATTTAATAGTATACAAAGTATTTTTTATAAACTATATATTTTATTAGTGCTATAAAACACTTTAGCACTGGTAAAAGGAACACCACTCTCTCCCTCATCTAAACATATTCAATCCATAATTATTTAATAAAATCAATATCATTTTTATAATAAAATGTTATTATATAAATGGTATATTAATTATCCCACTCTCTCTCTCTCTCTCTCTCTTTAATTATAGACTAAAATCATCACCCATATTATGGACGATTCATTACCTCCATGGTGTTTCATTTTCAATTCTCCTTCAATTTCTAGATTTACAAATGTATTAAATGAATAAAAAAAATATTTATAACATGATTAAAATTTTATAAAATCAAATTGGGTTTTATATTAATGATGTTAAAAAATAATTACGACAGTGATTTTGACCATAAAAAACAAGCATACCAAGATACCTTTATCAGTTTGAATTTATATTGTACAAACCATAGATATGTATAAATTTTGTGATACTATAATGATAAAGAATATATAAATCCATAATTCTAAATATTATTGAACTATTTGACAATATATTTTTACCATGATCAAAATACCAAAGCAGTCTTAGAGAAGTTGACCAAACAACCTCAAATGACCGATGTGAGAAAAAGATTTTGTAACAAATGAAGGAAATATAAAAATAAATGAACTTTAAAAAATTAAATATCCTTGAAAGTGGTATGTAAAAAAGTATTTAATAAACTTAATTTAGTTACCTAAGATGTTAGATGTACGTACCAAGAGAGTTGGGACCTAAGGTAAGAGAACTTCCGAGCTACCCTCTTCTATTCTAGGTTATGATTTATCTCTCTAAACCTCACTTTTCCTCTCTATTTTTCTTCTGTATTTATTTTATATTCAGTATATATGTTCCCCATGCATATATAGTTTAACTTAAATTTCTTTGTTGGGGATATTCAAGATTTTAATATTCCCTTCTTAATTCCATATTTTAAGTAAAACTAATAAAAAATAAACTTATATATTTATCATTTCATATCATGCATCACTCCTTCAAAAGATTACAATTTTATATATTCTCTAAAAAACTCATTATTTTATGGAAAATTATTTTGGTTTTACTCTCGTATTAAGGAAAATTTAATGTTCTTATCTTCTTTAAATGTTATTTTCCCCTTTCTAAAAACAATTCTTATGAGGTTTCTTATTATACCTAATTATCCATAGATTTATTATGAATTTTACTCATTTGAATTCCATATTTAAGTCCTATAATTATTTATCCAAATATGAACATCGAAAAATAATTAATTCCCACTTATCCTGTGAATCTTCATGAGACATCATTTTGTTATGCTTTGAGACAATAATATATAAGCCATTCTGTTTCCATGAGTTTTTCTTATTATTATTACTTATATATGATTTTTTTATATGACACACTTATTTATTCCCATATTATGATGTGATGGGTGTGACTAAAATTATACACCCCCAATGAAATGGGTAATGTTTTAATCTCATAAGATACCATGCGTGGTCACAAGTAGTTGGCCTAGAACGCTATGTTATGATGTCTTGATACTGAGCCTTGACTTATGATTATGATGACATGTTTTATGTTATTATTACATATTTATGATGCTATGATATTATGATATTATTTCTAAATATCCCAAGTGGGAATTTTATTTTGGTCAATAAGGAACACTGTCATTATGATAGATCTTTCAATATGTGTTTGGAAGACATGAGGTGCTGCCATAATATGCATTGAATGAAAATTCAATATATGAGGATTTCATTCTTGATAAATTATCCATATAATTCCATAAGTTGATTGAGGTTCTTCCATTATTAATGGAACTATAATAGTTTGAGGCTACTTTCTTGAAGTGTTCTTGTTTATAAAATTCAAGACAATGTGGAATTAGATGTCATACTTTATAAGTCATTTAAGTATATTTATGACAATAGTGGTGTTGGTTTTATTTCATAAAATGCATGCTGATGAATTTTAGAGTAGAAAATTGTTTTAAATAGTAAACTTAATTAAGTGAGATAATAAATACAAATATTGAATATTTCCTCATTTGTTCAACTAGGATGAATATTTTATGAGGAATAAAAAAATGATAAAATCAACCTTTAATTGGATAAAGAAATATTTTATGAAGAATGGAATGAATTAATTTTTAAATAACGTGGAGTTTATGAGAAAATATTGGAATTTATATATGGAACTAGAGTTCTTATATGGAATTTTATATTGGGAATTTACAAAATCTTTTTATAAGGGTTATTAAAAAATAGATCCAACTCATGCCAATTATTGTATCCAACCCAAGCATCCATAGAGGAGGAGCATTAGGTGATCCAACATGTGGGTTGTGTGCATGAGTGTAAAAATAGGCATGCACCGAAAATATATGCAGGATATAATACGCAATGGGGTGATAATGTGTGAGGGGTGTGTGTGAGTGTGTATATGGGTTGACCCTAGTGTCATGGATGAGTGGATTGAGGATATGATGACTTTATTATGTTTATTACATCCCTTGTAAATTTCGATGCAGGATGAACCTAAGGAGTTATACTGTTACTATTCCTATTAAAGAAAAATTATTTGATGAGACATATATGTTATGCAATGATTTTATGATGTGCATGGGAATAATTACACATAAAGTATAAGAAAAATATAGTGTATAATTAAAAGTAGTGTCAAAAATCACATAGTTGATAAGTATATGAAATAATTATGGTTTCATGAATAATTTGAGTTGTGAGGACACTGAGGAAACTGATACAATAATGTATCAAGGAGAGAGAAGAGACTGAAGTTAGAATATATTTATATTAAAAGAGTTAAATTTACAATTATTTAGTTAGTTGAGAATATTTTGATCACACAATGATATAAATGAGTGAGCATGCCATATTTTCATGTTTTGAAGCGAAATTTACATACAAACATTAATTTGTACATGAGTGGACTAGATCTTATATGCTTTTAGAGGAAGATCATTCTTTGTTAGTGCAGAAGAAACCAAGAGATGATGGAGATATTTCTATCTATAGATCAATAATAAATAGAATAATGATTGGGGTGTGTAACCATTCAAAGATAAGAGAAGATGGTTGGGGTACCTAACCAACTAAGGTAGAAGAATTGGTTATTGATATGTAGAACCTGGATTAACTAAATCAACTACTGGGGTGCATAAATAGTTACTTCCTAATAGATTTTAATTGATGATAAGATTATATTGGATAATCAATTTTGAGGTATCTAACCAACATGAATAAGTGATTTTAAATTTTTAATGAAATATTATGTAATGAAATTATATTAAAAATAATGTATGAAAAATCTGGGTCGTTATAGTTGGTATCAAAGTAAGGATTAATTATTCTAAAAAATTATGAGTAGAAATATTTAGTGAGAACCCAAGGGATAAGTCTAAATATAGAAAATCTTCCTAAATTTTGGTAAATTATAAAGTTTATGGTTTCCTAGAAATGACATCCCTATTTGAATACAAACAAGTGGCTGTAGGATCTGGAGCAGATGCACCTATGGGTAATAAACATGAAAGAGGATGGTTTGGTATTAACTCAATCTTCACTCGGTGAAAAAGTAATGGGACTAAACGCACACTTGGTTTGAAACTCCCAGGGGATATAATTTGGTTAATTTACATCATATTTACAAACTATTATGAAGGATTTGAATATATTGATATTGGATGATTTAATTAATATCTAGTAAAGTTATATAAACTAATAGTAAAATGATCAAATATAACCTAGATTGGAACTTAGATATTCTTAAGTTAGAGTATATATATCATTAATTTTAATTTATATAGTTTTCCTTTTTATTTGATTATTGAATTAAGTATTTTCATCCATAACTTTATTTATTTTAGTAGATGGATGGAAATAGGAGGTAATTAAACATGTTACAATTTGGTAAAAGAAAACTCATATAATGTTTTAACTATTTTGTTTAAATATATTAAAAATATTCTATCAATATTAAATGAATAAAATATCACACAAATCTTATATTCCTCTTAGATGATTTAATTTCAATAATTATTAAAAAATCTAGTTCAAGTGATCCTACCAAATTTTCTAGGATTCAGATCATTTGAAAGTTATGTTATAAAATATCTAAATCTCACATATTATTTGAGATTATGATGGGTCTTTAAAATATTTAAATTATATTTTAAAGAGAAAACATTCTCATGTTACTCTGTTTGGAAATTACCGTAAGGGACTTTTTCAATTTTTCATAATTCCATAAAAAAAAGGTCTTAAAACCATTTATACAACTATAGAGGAGGGTACTCTTCAAGTAGCATATATCTATATTATTTTACAAATTAGAGGATGTTTAATATATTTTTTCAACTAATCATGTTTTCAAGAATTCCACTCAGATCATGTTTGAAGGTTTTATGGAAAACAAGTATGAAATGACATTTCAAAACTATATATTCAAAATCCAAAATTACATATAACATTATATCACAGATCACACTAATTTCAACCAAGTTTTTACCATTATGCATGTTTGTAATAATTTTTATAATTTATAATCCTTATGATGTATTTTACCATCTCATGGATGTGACTTGATGCACCTTCGAGCCCCCAAAAGAAACAAAAAAATCAGAAAAGTTAATGATCTTCATCTTAATATATATATATGAATATATTTTATTAATTTTCTAAATATATAATTAAAATTAAGGGGATTAAATTTAAGGGGTGGATTGTGACATCCCATATTTCTGATGAATATTTTTATTCTTAAATAGAATATGGAAATATTAAATTAATTTTTAAATAATATTAACTGAGAATTTATGTACATATTCACCACCAAAAATGTTTCCTTATATATTTTTCAACTATAATGGAATTCAATTTATTAAAATGTTTTTTTAGAAAAATGGTAGCCCATAGTCTGGGTGATAACCCGTTGCATCCGACGAGGCTGTATGGCTCGAACCCATGGTTGAAGGGCGATAAGGGCACAATGCCTACCACTAGCTTATGAGTTGTTCCAATTCCATTTTACATACTTTAGACACACACACACACACACATTACTATATTCATAAATACTTTAACATATATAGGTTTATAAATAAATTACTTTTTAGTTTCATTTTCATATTATCATAGTAATTAAGTCATTATAGAATAATTTTTAACAAAAAAAGATACATGCTTTCAAAGCCACAAAGTTTTAACATACTGAAATTAATTCCATATAATATTTTATGTAAAATATATGATGAATTGTTAAATATCATTTTAACACTAAAATAATACTTTATCATGTATTTTTAACTACATTATAGTTCATTTAATCTCTAAATGGGTTTTATCTTATTATATGTACATATTTTATTAGTTAGTAATTTTCATTTTAATACGTTAAGTAAAAAGTTTTTTTAAAATAAAAGTATGATTTTTTATTTGAAAATATAATTTCTCTTATGTATAGTGTTTTATTATAAAAAATGGTTATAAAATTTTGATAATTAGGTTTTTTTTAGAAAAGTAAAAATGTTCATTAATATGGTATTTTAATCAAAGTGTATGAAGTTTTTTATACTAAAAATGTTGTCCCAGTTATGTATTTATAAGACAAATTCCACATAATTAGAAGAATAATTTAATAAAATGATTTTTTGGATCAATATATAATTAATTATCAAATATATAATAATTAAAGAACAATAAAAAATATAAATATAATCACTCATAATGAAGGAAATAGTTTTTGTTCTTAATAAATTGGTTTTCTATGTAATATATGTTTTTATTTAAAAGGTAAATATCTAATATTTAGGATTTTAATTTTATAAAAGGAAATTTATTTTTGGATTTATAATTTTAAAACAATCTTAGGGTAATTTTTTTGGATTATTTTAAAAAAGGATGATTTTGAGGTGAATTGTAAAAATATAGTTTTATGCATAATAAATTTATTATTTCAGAAAATGAATATAATAAATTGGTTTTCATATTTTTAATAATTATTTTAAAATTACTTAGAAAGTTCAATTTTATTTCTAGTCATAAAAGTAAGTTAACAAGGTAAAAGTTTATTACCATGATAAATGTAAAATTGTCATTTTCAAGGAATTCTTTTCTTTAGTATCACGTATTTTTATAGATTACATTGATCTATTTTTAATGATGACTCTAATAAAATATTTAACTATATAAAAAATAGATTAAGTCTCATTTAATTAGTAATTGAAATGAAATAAGGATAATAATGCATAATGTATACAAATTCCTTTTTACAATTTTTTTCTCTATATCTTATGTTTTAATTTAAAAGTTAAATTTATTAAATTTATAAAATTATTTATGATAAAATGGATTTAATTTCTGAAATCATCATGTTAAAATTATTTAAAACATTCAATTTTTGAGTAAAAAGTAAAATATGTATGAATATACACTATGTATTATGACATCACAATGACATAAAAGTGATGGAATAATTAATATAAAATATTTATCAACAAAAAACAAGTTTTATCATTAAAATAATACATTTTAAAGTAATAACAATCAATTTTACAAACCTATAAAGTATCTTACGAAACCTAAAGTATATTTTGAGATATTAAACGTAATTATTTATGAACAAGAATAACTTCCACATCCAAAATAATATTATTTTAAGTTGTTCAGTTCATAAACATTAACATACTAAAAAACAGTACCTTCATGTCTAAAACCATGTGAAGACTAACAGTTTTACATTTTTTATGATGTCTAGAGCCTATTTTTGAAAATTAATAAACTATACCTCCTTTTTACCATAAACACCCACCCATTATTCCATTACTCACCACTCAAAATGAAATTGATCAATAATTTACTCTCATTTTAACTCTCTAGAGTCTATCCAAGAAGTTTATAAGGTCCCAAGGAGCTCTTCTCAAGCTTTAATAAGCTGCCTTTCAAGGAAAGGGGTTCCCTTCCTCTTTCCTTTTTTTTCAATTCCTTTATATTAAGCCTTTTGATTTTCAATTTATTATTTTTATCGTGTGCTAATAATTATTCCATTATTGTTGAATTGATTCCCTATAAATTATAGGATACAATTATATCTCATTTATCTCATTCCATAATCTATTATGTATACCTATTATGCTACCAAAATAATTCTTTGATTTTCTATGCCTTACTTTTATGTTGTGAATACCCAAACCTACCTTCATTAAAGGGTATTTATATAGATATAACTATAATTATTTGATTGGATAATTCTACGTATAAAACCCAAGTTCCCTTCTCATGGTTCAAAATTATGAATTACTTCCTAATGATATATGAGATATGTCAAAAACATAAAGTTAGACATATAAAGGGCGCACCTTGATAGCCCTACAATTAATAGAGAAAATATTTAATCTCTGAAGATAAAATTTTTATGATACCTTGGTCAACAACCTTGGTAATATGTTTTTAGGAAACCTTGGTGATGAAACTTGGTGACATGATTATGAATGCATCATTTTTATGTTGTATCCACGTTTCCTTCTTATGACCGATATACTTATGGTAATGATCATATTCCCTATCTACTTATGATATTGATCTTATGTTATGCCTCATGACCTATTCATGATGATCATTTAATTTACATTTCTTTTATTTATCCCCTTGGTGGGATTTATAATCTCTCTTTCCTTTTGAAGTATGTCCCCATAAATTTTTATATAATGAAGTAAACTAGGATGAAATTATAAAGGATTTATTAAAGAGGATTATATAAATTTTATGTACTTTATGTATTATTTCATAGTTTCTATGAAACTAAACCGGAAAATATATTGTATAATTTTTTAATGAAAAATTATATAATGTAATTATTTCAAAAATCATTTTTGGAAAATTTGTGTCACTATATATATGGACAATGTGTATTATACTCATCCATCCAAGAGCCAAAAATGTTATGATTGAGATTATTTCCTACTTAAATACTTATTTTGTGATAGAAACACCATAAAAAACTCATTTCATAGTGAAATGTGGATCTTGACTCACTAAATGAGTATTATTTATGGTGTCATCAATTTTAGCGGGACAACTATCATTGAAAGTCTATAATTAAATGATATAAAAAATGATACTCATCTATTAGTATGTCTTTATTATAGATTATGAAATTGTTCATGGAAATCATATTGAGCTCATTAATAGGAATGATATATAAAATAGTTAAAAATTGGTATCTATGGTTGAAATGTTTTCTGAAAAAACAAGAATTTAGATCCATTAAACATGAATGTTATAAAGATCAATTTATCTAACTCTTATGGGTATTAGATACCAGGTGCGTGTCAAAAATATGTGTTAACAAACACAGACTCAAAGATAAGAGGGAATTAAAAAAGGGTAAAGTAGATATATGTGTTGGAAATAGAGAAACATTTTCTGCATTAGAGGTCTAAACTTATTATTTTATTTTACCAAGTGGATTAATCATAGAATTGGAAAATTGTTATTATATTCCTTACATAAATAGAAATTTGATTTCTATAACTTGTTTAGAAAAGATAAGATTTTTATTCACTATAAATAATAATAATTGATCTATATATAAGAATAAAATGTTTTATGGAATCAAGAATAAAATAAATAGTATATATATTATAGGTATGGATAATCTTATTTATAATATTCAAAATAATAAGGTTAGGGTTAATTATAATCCTAACTATCTTTGGAATTTTTTCTTTGGACATATACATGATCATTATATTCAAATACTCTATAAAGATAGATTTATATACTGATTCAATTATGAATATTTAAGAATTATGAATCTTGTTTAATGAAAAAAAATGATAGAGATGCATTTTTGGGAGAAAAGGTGAAAGGGATAGTGGATTTTTGGATCCCATACATAGTTATGTATGTATACCAAAGAGAAAATAAAAAATTTGTGGTTTTATGTACTTTGTTACCTTTACCGATAACTTTAGTCTATATAGTTATGTGTTCTTGAAGAAACACAAGTATGAAACTTTTGAAAAGTTCAAAAAAACTAAAGAATTAAAAAATCAACTGGGAAAGAGTATTAAAACCCTCTTATTGGATTTAGGGTGTGGTTGAATACTTGATCTATGAATTCATTGATCATATGATGAATTGTGTAATTATTTCAAAAATAACCCTCTTAGAACACCATAATTGAATGGCGTGTTTTCGAGGAGGAATTATACTCTTTTGGAAATGGTTTAGTTGATGATGTGTTTATGTGACCTTCCTATTTCATTATGGGTTTCTGTTGTGAAGACTACTACATTCTTACTAAACTGCATTTCATATAAAACAATCATAAAAACACCATATAATATATGGTATGGGTAATGTATTAATTTTTATTTTATAAAGAATTAGGTTTTTGAAGAACTCATACAATGGTTTTATTATTATAACATTGACCCCAAGTCATACAAATTCTTATTTATTGGTTATCAAAATAAAACTAAAGGATATTATTTTTATAACCCTACTAAACACAATGTATTTATGGCCTAAACTAGTGTTTTATTTATGAAAGAAAATATTAGTTGATAATTTAGTGAAAAAATTAATCTTAGAGATGTTCACGACCAATAAATAGGAACTTTTCTTATGATGAAAGTTGAGCGAGTTCATAAAGAGTTGTAGAATAATAACTAAATCAAGTTACATGAGAACCTAATAGGTCTAGTAGGATTCATTGGGAACCTGGTAGATATGAATTTACCATGTCTAATAATGATTAAGTAACACTCATAAGATATTAAAATACTTCTTACCATAAAGCCATTGATAAATATAATTCTAAGAAATTGTTAAAAGGAATGGAATATGAGATTAACTCCATGTACAATTACAAAGTTTGGAACTTGGTGGATGAACTTGAAGGGGAACGACCATAGGGTGAAAGTGTATTTTCTATAAGAAACCTAACATGAATGTTAGAGTGTCCACCTATAAATAATTAATCGTTACAAATGATTACAATCAAAATCTTGGTATTGACTATAAAGATAAAATTCCATCTATTGTGATGATAAAGTCCATTCAGATATTTTTTTCCATAACAAATAATTATAATTATGTGATATATAAAATGAACTTCAAAACCACTTACCTTATATAGAATTTATCCTAGTACTTTTATATTATACAACCCAAAGGTTTTGAAGTTCGAAAAAAGTCAACTAAGGTATGCAAGCTATAAAATTCTATTTATGGACTAAAACTTGATTTCTTTGAGTTGGAATATCTGGTTTGATGATGTAATCAAAGAATTTGGTTTCATAAAAAATTAAGATGATTCTTATGGGTATAAGTAGGTTAGTGAGAGTAAATTTTTGTTTCTAATTTTTTATGTGGATGACATATCAATCATCAAAAATGATATTTTGTCTCTTCACTCTATGAAGACGCATCTGGGTAAATTATTCTTGATGAAATACATGGGTGAAGTAGCCTACATACTAGGTATGAGGATATATAGTGATATATATAAAAGGTTTCTTATAATTATTCATAACACATAGATTAGTAAAGTAATAGAGTGGTTTATCATGGGTAACTCCATGAAGGGGTCTTTATTAGTATTACATACCATGAATCTTAGGAAGATTCAAGATCCTTATAAAGAGTTAGAAAGGATGGGTAGAATTACCTATGCATCATCCATAGCCTCTATCCTATATTCCATGTTATTTAACCAACTTTTTTATGCCTATGATCTAAGTATAACTAGTAGATACCAATACAATCCTTGTGAGACTCACTAGATTGATATGAAAAACATTCTAAAGTACTTGATAAGGACTAAGGATATGTTCTTGATATTTAGATGAGAATATATCTTTGTGTAAAAGGTTATAAATATGATACTTTTCAATCTTGAAAAATATGATACTAAGTGTCAATATAGTTTTTTTATTTGATTAAATGGTGGATCTATCACTTGGAATAGTTACAAACAAGCTACAGTAGCAAAGTCAACAATAGAGGCATAGTGAATAAATGCATTAGATACTATGAAGGAATATATTTTTATCAATAATTTAATATTTGAACTTGGAGAAGTTCCCAAAATTGAGTGAGATATTGAGATTTACTTGGAAAAAAGGAGCCATTGCTCATGATAAAGAACCCCCGTCTCACTAGTGTACCAAATAAATTATTCGAAAATACCATCTCATATGAAAGATCATTGAGAGGGGAAATATAAAGATTTATTGGGTGAAAATAGAGGAAACTTTAGTAGATCTAATGATGAATACATTACTGAAACAACAACATGAGGTTCATGTTTGGTCTATATGTATTTTATACTTGAGAGATTGATGTAATGGATATATGATGTATCATTATTTTATAATAAATTTATCCTCAATTTATTATTCATTCACATGGGATTTATAATGGTTGAATGATAACATCTTACCAAAATAAAAATTTGAGTTATACCTAATTGACAATAATCACAGAGTATTATGGGATGTGATGATATTTATAGATTAGATTTAATATATTCTCATAGTCATTACGAAGGGTTTTATATTATATATGAATAATACATTCATGAGGTAATAAGTAGATACTTATTACTTGGATTGTATCATTAAAGTATATCACATGTAATGCCATTAGGTCATCGTTATACTTGGTGGTGTATTATTATAATCAATCTCTATTACTTGAGGTTGTAAAGATACCTATAATGAGAAACCTAATAATTTTATAACTTACTTATGAAGTCTAAAAATTGACTTAGGTAATCCAGGGGTGGTTGGTTATGTTTCTGATCATGTTGTCAGTTGGAGGATAATCAAGATGGGATTTTTCCACTCATATGATAAGTAAAGTCACCTAATCCTTGATTGAATTGGATTAAAGAAATGAATGGCCATGTTTAATCGAGACACATAAGATTTTATCAAATAATTGGATGAGGGGCATGTGATGTACTCATCCAATAAATGAATGACATGTGATGTATTTATCAACATGGTCAATATTTCTCAAATAATCAGGAAAATTATGAGTTTGACTATACTAAATTAACACGTTCTATTTCTAGTGGTCACTTGATTTTATGAAAAAAGGATTATATAGGTATACATATGATGTATATAATAAATCTTGTGGTGGGCCTGTTTATATAGAGATATGTGTATGTTTGATAGAGATCACACCAAACCCCTTAGTAGCTTGAGTGGCACTGAGGATTTTCTAGAGGATTCTCTTTTCTTAAATCTATAAAATATGGATTTCATATTTATTTTAAAATATACTAAGGGTTGAAGGGTATCAATGTTAGTCTCTAGATAAGGATATAATTTTGGAAAAAGTGTTTGTTACAAAATGAATTGAGTATGATAAAATCAAATACAAAATTAATTTTTGATGGATTTAGAAAAAGATATAATGTTTTTCATAAATCCTTATGAGTTTTTAGTGAAAGTGGTCAATTATTATATGTTCACTATATACATGCTAATGAACTAAATTTAGGTGCATGTATCTTCCCACCCGGTTTCATAGGTTATAATCCATTATTAATGGATTAAATGGAATTCATAATGAATGGATTAAATGGACTGAATTCATTAAATAAATTCAATAAATCACTCCAATTGGTATAAATTTATGTTGATAAATTGAATATGTACATTAAATTTCATTTAATTAAATGCATCGAGGAAGGATATATAAAGGGATGAGATACCTCTTATTGATAAGAACTGATTATATGAAAGCTTCCTGATTCTCTCTTTTTCCCAAAAATATAGTTTATCACTAGGTAAAGGTGCTAGAACCACTTATGAATTTTAGGATCATCGAGAAATGTTTTGATATCATTTTTATAGTGTAATCCCTCATAGGAAGGAATATTTCACTAAATACATTTGTGATCTTCATCAAACATGCATAAAAGAATAAAATATTAATTCATCACTTCAGGTGAACACATTATGTTCTTATTTAAATTATACATGATAATTCTACTGATGATAAATATAAAAAAAGTTTTAATTACACTATTAAGATTATTTGATAATCCCATAAATCCTATAAAATGATGCATCATATGTCTCGCGACTCATGTTATTGTCTAAGTATAGTGATATCTAGAATATATATGATGAAAAGAATGAATACAATATATTATCCCATATCTATGATATTTATCATAATAATTATATATAGGAGTGATATAAGATATATATGTCACCATCCATGTGAAATATTAGAGAATGAGTGCCAACTAGACCTCATATAGTCAATATGATTGACTATGTTGAGGGTTTTGATATCTTGGGGTTTAAGATACCTGATGAGTTTCACATAGACCTCCTGATTTTATTACTACCTCAAATATTATCTAGTTTTATTATGAATTATAATTTTAATAATATTTATAATTCAATCTCAAAACTCTTTAATTTGATTCTCTAAGTAGATATGGATGCAATGAATGAAAAACCTATAGTACTTATAGTGAATAAGTGGAAGGGAAAAGAAAAGATCCCACAGAATAATTCTAAGTATGGATTCTTTTCATCACCTAACCAAGGTGAGTATGATCCAAAATAAATATAAAGAAGTAGATAAATAACTTTTTCATGTGAAAAAGGCATCTAAAGAAGAATTTAACCTCAATGAAGAAGCCTGGGGAAGATCTAGGTTTATTTTTATTAAATATAAACTCTCTATTTCTACTAGTTGGGTGTTAGATATTGATTTTGGTTCTCAAATTTGAATCCAAATATAGTAACCAAGTATATTTCAGAAGGATTCTATAGGTTAGGGGGATCTTCGAGCTATCAACAAAGAAAGATTGGCTACGTTGTCTATAAGAGACTACCAACTTACTTTTCTATTAAGAACAATTATATTATTTAAGAACTATTATTACACACCTAGTATTTCCATAAATATTATATCCATGTCTAGTATAGATACATATGAATTTTAATTTAAATATGGGAATCAATCATCATAATTTTATAAAGATTACATTTTTATGGTGTGACACATCTTAATAGGGACCTTATATACTATAATATGAAAACCAAGTGTTGGAAATTAATAAAAAATCAAGTTTACATGAATTTAATCATACAAAATTATTTTATCAATGAATTGGTTATGTAAATTATAATTGTTTAACTAAGATGTAAAATAAAGGTCTTTAGATTCTTTTGACCAAAACCCACTTTGTATATTCCATGATTATTTGAAAGCTAAAATGAACAAACAACCATTTAGTGGAAAGGGTGAAAGGGCTCCATAGATTCTTGAATTGGTTCATAAAAATATGAGTGGGACTCTTATAATTTAATCTAGAGATGGATAATCTTACTTTATAAATTTTACCAATGAATTTAGTGGATATGGATGTGTCTACTTAATGAGGTATAAGTTTGAATCCTTGAGAAATTTAGGAAGTTCAATAATAAAATATAGAATCAAAATTTCAATAATATAAATATCCTTCAAACAGTTTTAGGTAGAAAATATCTTAACCAATAGTTCATAGACTATTATAGAGAGTTTGGGATTCTATCTCAACTCACTCCTCTATATACACCATAGTGTACTGATGAAACTAAAAGGACAAATCACAAATTATTGGACATGGTGAGGTTGATGATGAGTTATGAAGACATTATATTATCCTTTTAGAGATATAAATTACAATATGTAGCACACATACTAAATTGAGTGCCAAATAAATTGAAAAATGGAATACCATTCTAGTTAATGTATGGGATGTAATCCATTTTGTCACACACTCATGTATGGGGCCATAAAGTGTATGTTAAGACAATTTCTGAAAAAAAAACTAGTACCTTGGGCCACAACATGTATATTAATAGGATATAATAAGGAAAAAAGGGATATTAACCATATTAACCCTTAGACAAAAAGGTAATAGTGGGAAGACAAACCACATTCCTTGAGAGGGGGAACATCTCCAAAAGAGATAGTGGGAGAAATATTGAATTTAAAAAAATTTATGCTCAAGATACACATGAGTTGGAATAAGAAAACAAAATATAATACCCCATAAAAGGGGTTGTAATAGAGACATAAATAGTATGTTAGAACACCAAAGTGGTTATAGAATTGGAGAGATATGGATTTCTAGTCACTTAAGATGGTGACTAAATAATATTTGAAAATAATGAACATTTATTCTACAAGTAAGAAGTAAGTGGATTAGAAGTTCCTTGATGGGAAGAATATTTGAATTATAAAATGGATTACATGTTCTAAAACAAAGTTTGGGTTTTAGTGTATCCTCTAGTTAATGTAATGTCCATTGGATAAAAATGGGTATTCAAGAGAAAATTGGGCCTGGAAAATATAGTTCCTATAAGAATAGTATAGTTCCTAAAGGGTTTAATCAATGTCAATACATAGAATATTATGAAATATTTTTAGTAATTTCTATACTTAAATCCATAAAAACTATGCCTTCCATAATATCTTACCATGGATATGAAGTTTAGAACATGGATTTCAAAAATAATTTCCTTAATGGAAGCCTTATGGAATATGTATATATGGAACAACCAAAGGGGTTTATTAATATAATATATTGAAATAAGGTATGAAAGTTACAAAGACCTATTTATGGGCTAATGTAAGCATCCAAATCATGGAAAATTCACTTTGATAAATCCACAAGGGAATTTAATTTCATAAAGAATGAATGTAAACCCTATGTATATATGCGGTTTAGTGGGAGTGTTTTCATTTTCATATGAGTATATGTTAATGAAATATTTCGAATTATAAATGAGATACCGATCTTATAGTTTGTTAATATGTGGTTGAAAACATGATTCTCTATGAAGAAATTACATGAATCAGCCTATATTCTTGGGATCAAGGTCCATCTTGATAAATCCAAGAGGCGACATTGACTAAGTTAGGGTACATTTATTGGAAAGATACTAGAGAGATCCAATATGAAATAATCTAAGAGATTATTTTTACAAGTGTCACATGGAATAAATCTCACCATGAAAATGTTTCCTTAAACATAAGAGGAAAGGCATTTGATGACCAATATTCCTTATTCATTAGTGATAATATCTATCATGTATGTTATTCTATATAACTGGATTGATGTTTCCTATACCTTGATCATGGTAAACATAAATCAATTAGATCTAGAATGTAGAGACTCTAATCCCAATAACATAGAGCTAATGTATAATTTATTACATTAGCATAAGATACAAGGAATCACATCCTGAAGGAAAGAATGGTTTAGTAGTTTTGGTAAAATATACACATACTTGAAAGTCACATTAAAATTTAAAACATAAAATACAGAAAGAATTTTATTTTATAATCCCATTATTCCCCTTAGCCTATCCCTATATATCAATCAAAAAACACTTACTCATATCCTGGGGAAAATAAAACATAATAAAATGGTGAGAGAATATTCTCAGTAAGGGTAATACTATATCAAAATCTATGAATAAATAAGTTATAATCAGAATGATAAGGTAAGTTATTGAAAAAACCCCATTTAATCAATAACTTGAGCATAATATGGTAGGAATAAATGATGAAAAAATAATGACATATAAATAATCACATGATCATAAAACTTAAACACAAATATTATAACTAATAAAATAATCACATGAAATGTAAATAAATGGATTCCTAATGATCAAATACAAAATTATGGATATATATAAAATTCCATTGATGCCTTAGACCAAGAAATCTAAATACCATCAAGACCTTGTGCCAAGAAATCTATATAAATGGGTAAGGCCTCTCCCAAAACCTAATCTAGTTTTCCTCATGAGGCCTACTGATGCATTGAGGGGCTATATAGGGACCCTAACATCAATTACTAAGTCCAATTAATTCCTTATATGAAAGGGGTGAAACATTATCAGCATAAACATTATTATTGAAAAACTAGAATATAAAATGTTAACAATTACCCCAGTCAATAACAATAATCATAAACCATAAAGAGTAACATGAATATTGTCAAATTAGAACATCCCTAGAAATATTTATTATAAACCATCCAAATAAATAATAATGATGAAATCAATATAAAATATCCCCAGTGGATCATAAGTACAATGAAGGATTTATGTTTTTGATGAATAGAAATACTATAAAAGATTATTACAAATATTTTTTTTGGAAAATAAACTTTGAATTTTGAAAATCACCTTTAAAAAGTAAAAGTTAAAAAACATTTAAAATAATTTTCTTTGAAAAGAACCTTTTAAAATTATAAATTAATCTTTAAAATATTTAGTGGTAATGATGACAAGAAATTTTGTACATGACATAAATGTTAAAAGAAATGTTCCTTTCACTTTTTTTGGTAAAATCCAAATGAGAATTATTTAGAAAAAAATATGGTGATTCATTTATTTTTTTAAAAAAGTAAAACATGGGTGAAAATAAATTTAAATAATTTTGAATAATTTCAAAAACATTTTAAAAAACATTTTTAGAAAACATAGATTTTGATGAAAAAGGATTTCTGATCGAAGACAGAAATAAAGTTGGATATTTTCAAAAATATTTTTGCAATCATTTTAAGTACCAAAGAGTGAAAAAATGGTACTATTGCTTCAAAAGTTCATGAAAAAATTGAGGAGAAGAAAATAAATTTATTTCAAGATATAAATATCAAATAATTCCCTCAAGGGTGATGTAAACATAATTAATCCCAAATAATGATGAGATTGTGAAATAAACCCTTACCACTCTGGTAACTTCTGAATCGTAATCCCAATAAAATAAATGACATAAAATGAAACTTTAAATACCATGAAAATAAATATATTCATGATACAACATACCATGTAGTCAGTATATACACAAAAAAAATGAAATAAGTGGTGAATTTGACATATGTCCCATAAAAGTAAAAGCATGTTGAGAAAAATTTACCTTGAGTCCAACTCGTGACATAATTTCTTTATATTATTAAATAATAAAATTATGTTAATTATTTATTTAATTAATAACTATTTTCAAGTTTATTATTCATTTTATTTAACTTATTACCATGTTATGTATGATTATTTTGTCAATTAAGTTTATGTCGGATGTTTCAATGATATTTGGATTATGTGTCAAAAATGACTTTGGTAGGTTGAATATGTTCAAATTGGTTATTATTTAATCATATTAAAAATGATAATCATGAAATAATTATTATATTTATACATCAATAATAATTTTAAAACCAATAATGAAATATGGTTATTAAAAATGAAATGCGTTACAATCATGGAGAAGGCTGACCGTATGTACGCATGAGTAACATTTCAAATTTGCAATGATCATTATGGAAAGAATGTAAGTAATATTTTATCTTTATATAATTATAATAATATAATATATAATATATTATTTCTTTAAATATACTTATATATATAATCCATGTGGTGTGGTGATGAAAAGATATTCACATCGCTTCGTGAAGATGGTAGTCCACACATACACGAACGACATTATCATTTTTCAGTGTAAGATATAAAATGATATATTATCATTTAATAATAATAAATATTTCATTAATATCGTAATTTAATCATTTATATCACATATATTAATTAAAATTATCCTTATTACCTTCCATGTAAAGCGTTTGAGAAAAAGGAGTCACATTGCTTTGCAAGTCGGTGGCTCGCCATACACACGAGCGATGTTATCCTATATCCTATAAAATAGAAAGTAAAAAGGTATATATGATATAATGAATCAATACGTATAATTATTTAAAAAATATTATATATATAATTTATATCCACCACCATACCCAACCGTGATAGGTGTTTATGTAAAACATGTCACATCGGTTCGTGAGGCAGTAGTCCGCTATACACACAAGCGATGTTATCGTTTCACAATTGAGGGAATAGGAGATGGATATAGGTAATTACATTAAAATAATAACATTTAATTATATCGTAGATACTGGTGTTATTACATAATCATAATGAATAATATTTTAAGGAGGTGAAATATGAAGTAAAAAAACACATAGCGAGAATCTTACCTCTTCTCGAACCACCTGCTTGGGATTATACATAAAGTATTAAAAGAATGGATTTAGGACAAAAAAATGGATTATAAGATGAGGGTATGGGTGTTGATAAGTTATTTGGATAGGTATTTCCTAAACCAAAATGTTTTTATGGTGTGAAGAAGAGAGGATAGGGGGTGACATTTTATAAGTAAAGTGAGTGACACACTTGTAATATTTTGAAAATAAAAATATATAACCCCATTTTAACATAACAAAAAGGTATAAAATGAATTATTAGAGATAATTATACATCATAAGTTCTAAATATGTACATATAATATATTTTAGACAAGTTTTTAGGCCATTTTAGCCCTTATTTTTTTTAGTTTAACTCCTGGTAAACCCATTTTGACCTCAATCATGGTAATTAATTTTTACTGTTTCACTATTCATTAAGGTAAAATTTTAATTTGAAATTATTATATAATATTAATTATTATTTTTAAAAATATGGAATCTAGTTTTCTGAATTCAATTCATATAAGTGGAAAAATTTAATTTAAAATTAGTCTCACAGACACAACGAGAAAGCGGGTTTTCAAAGAGAAAATGTTCAAAAGTTTACAATGTTTTAATATAAAATTTAAATATAAAAATGATTAAAATGAAATAAATTTGATTAATAGATATATAATTAAACAAATTTTAATTTAAAAACAATTTAATATATAATTTATCATTATAAATAATTTAAACGAAATGGCAGTTTTCAAATTAAAATTCTGTATTTTTCACTATTCATTAGAAAATGAAACGTTTCAAAAAAATACAAAAAATTAACACTAAGAAAATTTTATATGATTATTTAAAAATTAAATTCTATTTTTTATAATATATTTTCTAAAATTTTTAAAAATTAATTATAAATTATGTACGCAAAGCATGACTAAACCACATTTTAGAAAAATATAGTGTTTTAGAAGACATTGCTTTTTTCTTTTAAAAGGCTCTAATTTTTTTTCTAATCAATAAACATACATTTTTTTATTTTAAATTTTTTTAAACATATAATTGTCCTAATTTAGTTTTTCATATTCATACTCAAAAATTTAAATGCTAATTTATAGTAGTAATGTTTAAATAATAATATTTTAATAGAGTACCGTGTTTTTTTAAACTCGGTGTCACGTACATTGAAAAATATTTAAGATATTGAATCTATTTATAAATAAATATATCTTAATGTATTGGGGTGCTATATTGTATCCTAATATTTATGTTTTGTGTCATATTCTATTGAACATGATTTTCTTCTTTTAAAATCTCAGGATTGTTACATTCTACCTTCAAATAAATTGACTTCCTAAAATTTAATCTTGATCTCAATATTAAAGGGTTTGAAATTTTTAAATACATTCATTAAAAACGCACATAGTAAAAAGGGTTATTAAAACATCCTCTTAATAAGAGAGAAAGTAAAGTATAAAGGTCTTATATAATAGGACATAACTAAGTTTCTATATAGGATAACATTGGTGGAATGTGAATATATGGTCATGGAAGAAAAGTGTAAATAATTATAGAGAGTGATAAAGGTCATTGATCAGAAGAATAGGAATGATAAATGGAACGTTAAGGACCTAAAAACCATAACTTTTTAATGATTTGAATGATCACCAGTTCAATATAAATGAATGTATTATGATAACATTCTATTTTAATATCCTTTCCCCAAGTCGAGGAATTACTTTACCATCTAAACTCAGAATATATGAAAATATACTTACTTGATATCTTTATTTTTCATAAGAACAATTTAAAATTTTAGTTGTTCTTTGATAATTTTCCACTTCATTTATTACAATAAGAAATGAATATCCAAGATGAACTTTTTATTACTAAAGCACTAAAATTAACTTTTAACGGATCGTGATATCCATGAAAGATTAAAAGGCTATTCCTCATATCATCACTAAAACCAAAATGGTTAGAAAAATTTATACAATAACACCCAATGTTAAATTAAATCCATTCTATAAATAGTTAACCTCAAAAAATTTAAATTTTTTCTGTTGAAATTTAAAGACCAAAATTTTTGAAGGCAGGTGACAAAATCAGCATTATATTCCCCAAAAAATATAAAGTGGATATTAATGTATCATTCCAAATATGTGAACACATTGATCAATATAAAACCTTAATGAAAAAATAAATTCATTAAAAAAATAATATTTCAGGTTGTTGAATGTATTCCATTGACCCAAATATGTAGCAAACTCCAATAAAGATAACATAAACCATCAAATCACTAACCAATTTCATAGTCACCAATAATATAACATAAAAATATCTTTATAAATATTATCTCAACATATAGAACATATTAAGTGTTATCTTCCCACTATAATTTATCTTCCAATATTTTAAACTTGTCACTGAATCACTTTTCATATTCATTGGTACTATTCAATATATGATCTCAAATTCTTTAAGAAATAGTACCATAGTACAATCCTTATACATTTTATAATTATTATAACAAGGTTATAATTGATAAAATATTCAAAATGAAATAATTCTTGTATCCAAACACAAGAAAATTAATTATTCTACTTCATGAATGGTAATAGAATAATCTTTACTATGATATATTAGCTTATTTTGAGGTATATTCCTTTGATTCTTGGGGAATTCATTTGTGTAGTTACCTATCTCCTTACAGTTGAAGCATTGAAAATTGATAATTTTTTTTATTTCCCTTGAAATTATGAGTATGGTTTGTAACAAAATACCATCACCTTTAATCAAGTACCACGATGTTTCTTTCCGCAATTATCACATGTGAAAAAATCCTTCTTTACCTTCTTCCCTTTATATATATTTTTATCTATCATTCTCTTCTTCTCTTACTTATTTTCAAATCCATAATACTTAGATAATTATTTCTATATATTTTTATCACATGATACTATGTCCTCATATGATGATAATTTTTAGGAGATTAGTTCCATTATAAATATTAGATTAAGCCCATCAAGTAAACATTCAATCTTTCTCTTTTGATTACATGCGTAGTCTGCATCAAGCATTTATAAACTTTTAAATTTTTCTTCATACTTAGATACATTTTCTTATTCTTTCTATCTTAGACTAAATAACTATCTTCCCTCATCTTTTTATTTCTCACAAGGAAAATATTTTTCCAAGAATAACTTGAAATACTTATACTCCATGATTGTTATTTCCTCCTCATACTTAGTGTTTTGAATTAATGAACACTATCAATCCAAATATCTTGAGAGATAATAGACTACCATGATAACCTTCTCCCTTCCACTAATTCATTGAGTGAGAAATATCTTCTCTAAGCAACTTATCAACTTCTTAGCTAAAAATGGATTTTTATTCCCATTGAATAATGGATATTTTTGATGCATGGGGTGGTTTAATATCATTTCACCATGTGGTAGATCAAAAAGCTACTCAATACAGGAAAGGTTATTACTCATAACCTGAGTTAGCTACCTAAATATGGTTATAATTTGATCAATTCTAGGTATATCTCCAACTCCATCTTCAATATATTTTCTAGGAGGGTAATCCATATATAGAGTACATGCATTGATATGATTACCATTTCTTTCGTTAGGATCCATTTCTAAGAAGTGACATACACTAGATAAGATCATAACATTAATAAATATAATATATAATCCCAAAACTAGTGAAACACTTTAAATAAATTGAAAAATTTATGCATAGATAATCTCAAAATAAAAAACACGGTTTTTGTGGGAATGTTTTAAAATCATAAAAATATTTTTAAATCCTTCATAATGGTTTGTAAAGAATATGTGAAATAGCACAAGAATATCCACCAGGAGTGTCAAACTAGGTGTGTAGTAAGACCTATTTTCATACACTAGGTGAAAATTGTTTCAATCCCAATACACCGTTTTTAGAGTTATTACCCCTTGGTAAATTTATTCTAGAACCAAATACACTTGTAATATCCATACATAGATTTATTTTCTAGGAATAACCACATAATCTCTTTTTTATCAAAACTTTACGATGTTATTATATACTTATCCTCAAAGTATATCATAGGGTTATGTTCCCTAATATATGTTTTTATAAATCCATTTCTTAAGTTTTCTATTAAAATCCCTCTAATACTAACTATAGATACCCTAAATGTAGTTTCCTGGAGTCAATTTCTACTTTATTACATTGGTATAAGATACAAGGAATCACATCCCAAATGACCCAATAGTTTAGTAGTATTGGTAAAATAGATACATTATTGAAATTCAAATTACATTTTAAAACAAAAAATATACACAGAATTTTATTTGAGAATACCATTATCCCCCTTAGCATATCCCTGCATATCAATCAACCAACACTTCCTCATATCTTAGGGAAAATAAAACATAAAAAAGGGGTGAGCTCAACTGATTAGTAAGGGTAATCGTACAATGGAATCTATGAATAAATAAGTCATAATTAATATGTAAAGGTAAATAATTGAAACAAATTATATTTAATAAATAACTAGAAAAATATTTCATTCATAAATAATGATAAAATAATTGCATATAAATAATCACATGAGCATGAAACTTAAGCATTAAAATTATAACTAATCTAGTAATCACATGGTATATCAATAACTAGATTCATAATGATGAAATAAATAATTCTATAAATATAAAATATACATTCGAGGCCTTATTCCAAGTCATATAAATACTATTGAGGCCTTATACCATGACATCTATATAAATGGGTAAGGCCTTAACCAAAACCCAATCTAGTTTGTATCATGAGACCTACTGATGCATCGAGGGGATATAGAGGACCCCACCCATCACTTACAAAGTCCAATTCATTCTTAATTTGAAATGGGTGAAACATTATCAATATAAAGTTTTTTATTGAAAAACTGTTCAACAAAATTTTAACAGTTACCTAATTAGTAAACATAACCATAAACTGTTTAGAGTATTATAAATGCTATCAAACTGGTACATTCTTAGTAAAACTGATCATAAACCATCCAAATAAAGAATAAAGATGATGTTAATATAAAATATCCCTAGTGTATTATAATTACATTGGAGGTTTGATGCCATTGATGAATAGAAATAGCATAAATGATCCTTAAAAATATTTCTGAGGAAAATAACCTTTGCATTTTGAAATTCACTTTTTAAAACTAAAAGTTCAAAAATCATTTTGAAAATAATTTTCTTTGAAAATATCCTTTGAAATTTATAAATTAAGCTTTAAAATATTTATCGGTCATGATGGAAGGAAATTTCATACATGTCGTACATGTTAAAATAATGTTTCCTTTCACTTTTTAATAAAATACAAACATGAATTGTTTGGAAAACACAATAAGATTCCATTAATTTTTTTTGTAAAAAAGTGAAAAATGTGAAAATATCTCTAAATAATTTTTAATAATTTCAAAAAAAAATTGAAAATATTTTTATAAATAATGGGTTTTTATGAAAAGGATTTATGATCGAAGAGAGAAATGAATTTGAATTTTCATAAAAAAAATTTCTCAATCATTTTAAGTACCAAAGATTAAAAAAATGGAAATATTGCTTCAAAAATTCATGAATAACTGAAGGATAAGAAAATATATTTATTTCAAGATATAAATATCAAATAATTCCCCCAAGGGAGATGTAAATATAAACAATCCCTAATAATGATGAGATAGTGAAATAAACCCTTACCACTTTGGTAACTTTTGAATCCTAAGCCCCATAAAAGAAATTACTTATAATGAAGCATTAAATAACACAGCGATAAATATATTATTGATATAAAATATCAAATTGGTACTATACAATATATAATGAAAATAAGTGGTGAATATGGCATGTGTATCACATAAGTAAAAGTTGAACGAGATACTGTTACCTTGGGTCTGACTTATCACATAAGTTTTTTATCTTCCTGAATAATATTTTTTTTAATTATTTACTTTATTAAGAAAAATTTTCAAGTTTTTATTACTTTTACTTCACTTATTACCATGTTATATATTCCTACTTAGTAAATTAAGTTTATGTTGTAGGTTTCGATGATATTTGGATTATGTGTCAAAAATGAATTTGGTAGGCTGAATATGGTCAAGGAGATTATTATTAAAACACATATAGAATAATAATCATGAAATATTTTTAATAATTATACATAAATTATGATTTTAAAACTAATCATGAAATATGTTTATAAAAAATAAACTACATTATAATCATGGAGATAGTAGGATGTATGGATGCATGAGTGACATTTCCATTTTTCAATGATCATTATGGATAGAAGGAAAGTAATATTTTATCACTAAATAATTATAATAGTATCATATATATCATATTATATATTTAAATATACTTATATATATCATCAATACGGTGTGGTTATGAAAATAGATTCGTGTTACTCCATAAAGGTGGTAGTCCACACATACACGAATGACATTATCATTTTTCAGTGTAAGAAATAAATTGATAGATTATCATTTTATAATGATAAAAATTTCATTAATATAATAATTATATAATTTATATCATATATATTGACTAAAATTATCCTTATTACCTTCCATACTAAGCGTTTGTGAAAAATGACTCACATCGCTTCACGAGGTGATATTCCACCGCACACACGAGTGACATTATCGTATCCCCTATGGAATGGAAAGTAAAAAAAGGATATATATATATATATAATTAATATCATATATATAATTTATATCCACAATCATACCCAATCGTGATAGGTTTTTATGGAAAATGTGTCACATCCATTCGCAAGGCAGTAGTCTCCTGTACACACGAGCGACTTTATCGCTTCACATGTGAGGGAATAGAAGATGGATATAAGTATTTAACTTAAAATAATAAAATATTACAATATTGGAGATACTGGTGTTATTATATAAGCATAAATTAATAATATTTAAGGAGGTGAAAAAATAAATAATACAAAAAAGCATAGTTAGGAATTCTACCTCTTCTTGGACTACCTCTTTAGGATTATACCTAAAGTACTCCTAGAATGGAATTTTAATAAAAAAGGATTATAATATGGTGATAAGAATTTTGGTATGTTATATGTACAACTACTGGTCGAATCAAAAGGGTTTTAAGGTTTTATGAAGAGGAGAGTGGGTGACCTTTTTTAAATGAGGTGAGTGGCACACTTGTAATTTTTTGAAAGAAAGGTGTAACCACATTTTTCACATATCAAAAGGGTCAAAAATAGATTATTAGAGATAATTAGACCTAAAAATTTCAAAATGTTTCTATAAATATATTTTATACAAGTTTTTACATCATTTAATCCCTTATCCTTTTCACTCTCAGAAAACCCATTTTTACCTTAACCATAATAATTAATTTTTATTGTTTTCACTATTCATTATGATCAAAATTTAATTTTACCTTATTATATAATATAAATTATTATTATTGTAAATATTGAATCAAATTTTCCAAATTCAATTAATATAAGGGGAAAATTTAATTTAAAATTAATCTCACGGATGCAATGAGAAAGCAGGTTTTCAAAGAGAAAATGTTCAAAAGTTTATAAAGTTTTTATATCAGAATTAAATATTAAAATAACCCAATTAAATAAATTGGATTAATAGATATATAATTTAAATTTTTTTAATTTAAAACCTATTTAATATTATATCTAACATTATAAATACTTTAAACAAAAAGGTAGTTTTCAATTAAAAATCTGTATTTTTCAATATTTATCAAAAAATGAAACTTTTCAGAAAAATATCAAAAATTCACCCTAAGATAATTTTGATATGATGATTTTAAAAATTAATTTTTTTTTCAAATAAAATTTATAAAAGTGGTAAAAATTAATTATAAAATACGTGCTCAAAGCATGACTAACTCAAATTCTAGAAAAATATAGTTTTTTAGAAAACATTTCCTTTTATTTCAAATGGTTCAAATTTTTTCTCTAATAAATATACATAAATTTATTTATTTTATACTTGTGTAAACCATATAATTTTTATAATTTTGTTATTAATATTAATTCTTACCATTTTGACATCTAGGTTATAATGGTACTGTTTAAATAATAATATTTTAATAACATATGCCATTTCGTTCAAACCCAGTGTTGCTTGAATTGAAAGATATCAAAAAGATTGAATTTATTTAAAAATAAATTTGTCATAAAGTATTGGGGTGGTATATTATCTTTTAATATTGGTTTTTCATGTCATACATGTTATAGAACATGATGCTCCTCTTTTAAAATATCATTTCATTACATAGAAGACCACTATTGAATGATAGTTAAGACTATCCTAAAGTATCCTAGGCAAACTAAGGATATGTTCAAGGTTTATGGGGGATATGAGAAGTTAGTCATATGGGGATATACAATTGACAGTTTCCAAATATATCAAAATGATATGAAATCATAGTCAGGACATGTATTCTATATTAATAGAGGATTTGTGAGCTAGAAGAGCTCAAAATAGTTAATAATCACCAAATTTATAATAGAGTTAAAGTATGTCGCAACATTTGATACAACTAAAGAAGCAGTGTAGATATAAAATTTCACCTAGGATCTTGATGTGGTTTCTAGTAGTAAAAACCCCGTCACATTTAATTTTGATAAAACTCCAGGGGATTCCCTCACCAAGGATCCAAAGTCCACTACCAAAAATGTGGGCAAGGGAAGTGCTCGAGTTTTATCATCGATAATCAGAAAGCACTGATAAAAGGAGGAATTTTATCAGCATGAACAAAAAGCACTGATAACAAGGAGACTTTATCAGCATTAATAATAGCGCTGATAAAAGTTTTTAATAGAAAAATATTATTAATTTATATAAAAATATTTTAATTATATTAAAAAATAATGTTTATATGTATAAATTAAATAAAAAATGCATGTTTATTATGTTTATGTTTTATTTATGTTCATTATGTTTATTAGTTTTAGTTATATCTTTATTATATATTTATTATACTATATTTTTATAATATTATATATAAAATACTTTTTAATATATATATATACATACAAATACTTATTAAATATATATTTATATTAAAGAAAATTATGTTTCCAAATGAATGTTTCAATTGATGCGCACGTTCAAATTCTCATGAATATATGTTCATTGTTTACCCTAATGTTGGCCATATATACTATAGCACTATATATACTTGGTGTATTTTTTCATTTCCTATATATATGAAGCTTTATCTTCTCATAAATACTTAAAATCACGATAAATATATTTAAATAAACAATAAATGTATTTATTATAATTAAAAATATAAATATTTAGTTATATATAATTATATAATTTATAAATATATTATTTATAAATAATTAAATATAAATATGTTTAAATAATTATAAAATTACAAAATATTTTTTAAATGATAAATATATATTTATGAATACATTTTGAATATATTTATTCATAAATATATGTCTTTAATGAATATATACATAGACACAGATACATATATATATATATATATATAAATACTTATGAAATTAAAATTAAAATTAATATATCAATTTATATTTATATATATTTAATTATAATTTAAATGATAAAATTATATATATATATATAATTATAATTTATACACAAACACAAACATATATATATATATATATAATTATAATTTAAATTATTAAATTATAATAAATATATTAATTATATATATTTATAAAATTAGAAATGTAATAAATATATTAGTTATAATTTTATAATTATGAATAAATGGTATGTTTTATCAGCGCTAATTAATAAGCATTGATGAAACATAAATTTATCCGCACTTTTTTAGCATTGATAAAGATGGACCTTTATCATCGCTAAAAAAGTGCTCATAAAATTAGGTTTTATCAGCGCTTTCAATTGTAGCACTGATAAAACACACTTTTATCATCTCTTTTTTATCTAGCACAAATAAAATTGTCAATGATTTTTATAAATAAACCCTAACTTTCTCTTCATTCCTTGCACCCCTAAAGCTCTTGTAGAATCTGATCCCTATCGTCGCTGCTGCCACCACCTCCTCTCCTCCCTCCTCTCCTACCTCCTACTACTCCTCGGCCACCTACTACTCCACCACCATGAATCGAGCTTCACTGCATGAGTTGTCACGACCAGTCCCCCGGGGCCCATGCCGTGACTTTCCCAAGCCCGCCTTCCATAGGCCAAGGGCTGATGACTGGCACTGGAAAGATGTGTCCATAAAACGGGAAGGCATTGCCTTTTAAGCTGTACAAATAAACAGTCCAAGAACACAATGAAAGAAACCAAGAAGTAAACTTCTGTAGTAAAAGTGTGCTGAAAGTAAAGGAGTGCTGAAATTAAAAGGGACTAGAATACAAACCCAACTGAAAAAGGTACAAGTACAACTGAAAAGTACAAAATAGCTCCTAAATCATCCACTGAGGATCCTATGTGAAGGCTAGGTACGTATCATCTTCACAACACTCCACGTCAGCCTATCCCCTCTATGAACCACCTGGTCCTAGATCCCTCAAGTCTCAGCCCCGCTGCTCATCATCTGCATAAGACAGAACAAGGTGCGGGCGAAGCCTGTGCAGGGGTGAGTATAATAATACTCAGTAGGGAACCCAATACCCCCGAAGGTCTCCTAGAGTTCCACAAAGGAAAAACCACAAAGAAAGACCTCAAACTCAAGCATGAAACGATAAACATCAAATCTACTTAGGTATATTCCCAAAAATATACCTAAGTTATCAAGATATACTCATCTCTTACATGAGGGAAGAATACCACAAATATAACACCACGAAGGTAGAATTACCCCATAGGTAACACCACAAAGAAGTACCATACATGTAACACCATGAAGACAATACCAAAAAGTTAGAAGTACCACACAGGTAACACAAAATAGACAGATGTACCACATAGGTAACACCACGAAAGGTGGCGCCAGAGGCCGTTCGACATGTGAAAGGTGGCGCCACGTGGGCACCGCCCTGTCGTCGCGGAACCCACCGAAGGCACAGGTTCCTTCTCCACCACGGCTTCAGCCATGGCCTCTTGCTCACCAGTGGTGCACTGGTCGTGCCACCCATCCCTTCCACGACCGACCGATGTGCTGACCACCTCCACCGACCACCACGACTGACGAGCAGCGACTGGTTCCTCCGGTGGAACGGGTGCACCACCACCTCCCTCTCCCACTGTGGCTTTAACCACGACAAATTGCTCACCGATGACATGCGACGGCGCGCCACACCTCCTACGTGGACGGACGGTGCCGACCGCTGCCATAATTTTTCACCCTGGGGCTTGTTCAACCTAATGGTAGAGATATCGAAAAACGCACTAACTTTTAACAAAATGGTGAAGGGACTGGGCCTTGTTCATTTGGCCCACACCCTCCATGTTAGGTGGATAGAAAGAGGGTATGAAGGATTCAAATTACTCTTGAAAAACAAATCAAGATTAAACCCTACCTCAAGAACGATAGAGAAACGCCCGTGGTTGAGGAAGTGGGTAGGTGTTCTCTATCCCCACAACTAGCCTCCAATGACGTCACTTGATCGTCGATCTTTGGTTTGGGGTTTCGGTGTCGCTCGTCACTGACCATTGAAACCAGATCCATCCTCCAAGGATTGGCGTCGTGGAACTTTACCAGCACTTTGTTTCTTGGCGAAGCACTGCCGATACCTCTCCCCAAGCTCTATATAAATAAGAGAGGGGGAGGGTGTCTAATGCTTGTGGGACTTAATGGGGGCTCATTAATTAGGAACCTTCCTAATTCCCCAACAAAGTTGTTACTTAGGATTGAAAGGTAATTCTATTTATTGTCTTGACACGTCGCTGGTCCCATGTTGCTGCTTTTCCGTTAGAGGAAAAGAAAGAAAATAAAAATTAACTAAGTTATTTTTATTATTCTTTTAAAAGTCCCAAAATCTAACTTTTTCTCCGGACTTACTATGCTTAAAGTGAAGTATTCCTTAATCGAATCCTGGCATTGCAGATTCAATGGTGCCCTCATATTTTTAATATGAGAACTAGTTAAAAAGTTAAAAAACACCGCTTGTGCGTTTACTGAACGTACATTAAAAAAAGTTCATAAATTAATTCTGAGAACATCCGGTCTCGGAATCACATTTCGTCAATTTTTGCAGACTCATAATAATTCCATATAATAAAAAAAATTACATGGAAAATATGGGTCTTTACATGACTTTCATTTGATACGCCTCTCCTCCACCAGTGACTCTCTTCCGCTACTCCTCTCCTTTGCCATGACTCTCCTCTTCCGTGCCTCTCCTCTATTGCGCCTCTCCTACATTGCAAACTCACCTCTGTTGTGTGCTGAACCACACCTTCCATGGTTAGTTTTCTCCTCTTTCTCACTGGGTTCACTTATTATAGTTTGATATTGATGGTGATATTGTGAAATTTATAGGCTAAATGCCCTGCTAAAAATTGTGGCTACTAGTGGTCCTTGTTTACACACTAGTTATATTTGGTAAAATTAAAATTTCTTATAACATATTTTGAATTGGTTGATTTAAAAATATTCAATTCAATGTGTGTTTTCAACATGGTTATTTCAAAAATTTCAAAAAAAATTTCTATACATTCAAAAATAAAATTTTTGTCATCCACTCCTATTTTTTTATTTCTCTTATGTATTTTTCATTATTATATTATTAAATATTAATTAGAAAATTAAATGTCTTCAAAGTTTTTCCACTTAATTTATATAAAACATTATATATTTTTAATGTTTCTATTATAAAAATTATTTTTAAAAGTAAAAGTATTCAAAGTATTTCAACTTCATTTAATAAAAACATTATACATTTCTCAAGTTTTCATTATCGATGAATGTTTTTAGAAATTGACCTCCATGATCTTGCTCCAAAGCTTCTTTGAGAACCTAAACCACCAACTAGGTCTTGTTATGCATCGAAAACTATGACATACAATATCTAGTGTAATGAGTCAAGAGGTCCCAATATGTGGTAGGACCGTAAACAATAAACAAGGAAAAATAAATAAATAAAGTGGAATCTCTACAAGGATTCTGGAGTTTATCCTAACATCACCTTGATTAACCTACTCCTCCTGTATAATTTCCCTAAGCAGGGCCTCTACCCACATATGAAATCCAGGTTAAAGAAGTCTGAATAGGCACTGAGATGCCCGTGTAGGGTGTGAGTATAAAACTTAGTAGTAAACCATTTATATGTTATTAAAATAAGTGAAAAAGTTATATATAAGTGTATATGATGATAATAAAGTAGATTCACAAGTAAAAAACCTCATGTTGGGTCATCGTGCGCTAATCAGGATGCCACAAACCCCAACCCTACTCGCTTCGACTCCATATCAGAATAAAAGCTATATCTAGTTTACATGAATCTCATAATAGGCCATATGGATAATTTAAGTCTCATAATAGGTCATAATTCCATCATGACTTAGGTTAATCCATAATTCCATCATGCCTCACCAATTATCTCAAGTTAATCCATAAAGCCATAATTCCCCACCAACTATCTCAGGTCAAGACACAAGTCTATCATGCCTTGATTCTAGTATTAGGCCAGGCCACAAGGATATCATGTCCAACTATTTTTCATTCAATACCCCACCATAATCATCATGAATCACATTTCACATTCTTTCCCTCTAAGAGATTAACCAATCCATGAAGGGTCTATATGTCACCATGATACTAGATAACATAAGTCTACATCTATACACATATATACAAATACAAGCCATAAAAAGAAAATTATTGAGCTATACACATGAATAAACATGTCAAATTAAGATAGGTATCATGGGTCACACACACACACAGACTAAATCATGTCTTATTAAGAGAGGTCTCTTGGGTCACACACATACACTCAAGAATGTCATACCAAGAAAAGTATTATGGTAATACACACAAACACACAAGAATTATTTATCATGAAATGATATATAATTTCTATAACATGGTAAGTAACTTCCTACTTTAAGAGTATAAAATCCAAACATCATGGTTTACCAACTAAAACAAGCTCAAACACCAATGATCCCTATAACCAATCCCAAATCACCACATAAGGATTTAAGAGTGAAGATACAAGAAGAAGAAACTGTGAAGGGATAATATTGGTTTATACTTACCCAAAAAGATCCAACATAATGATCAGGTCTAGATAAATCTAATAAAAATATAGAAAAAAATTATTCCTACCTTCCTTTTCTTCGAATATGGAAGGAATCACATTAGATCATGTCAAGATTTCTAAATCTGACCATGACAGTCATGATCTTTGGTATTTCCTAAAGAGAAGAGAGAAGTTCTTATATGAACAAGAATAATGGAGGGAAAAGTGATCTCTTAACTTGAAATCCGTAGTACTGACATCTATAAATGTAATAGAAATGCTCTATAGAGGGAAGGAATTCACCAAGAACAACTCACACATCAAGTACCTCTTATGCTCACGAGCAATAATACCAAGTTTTCATACTTTCCCAAGTGTATATGTCTAAATAAGAATTCATTATGATTTTTCACATGATTCAACCCATGAAATAAGTTACAATCCATGCTAGATCCCATCACCAAGTTACCCTAACAATCCAAGACCCGCTCTATAGATTGACATCATTGATTCATTCTTGATATCCTCTAATCGATACCCTTACATGAGTATCTATCATTTACCAGTGAAAATCAGACACTTATTCTCACACACAAAACTAACCACCTCTACCTACGGGTTAGGTTCACCTACACACCACTACCAATGTTCACTAAGAAATTAGATCACTAAAAAAACATAAGCATGAACATATCTCATTTTCAGTTGAATATTGACACTCACAATCATTACTAACAACTCCCATACATTCTCACATCACTAAACACAATGGAAAAACTCAAAGACATATCCACTTACCCAGACATGACTCTTACACTTTGACTCTCCACATCCTCACATGGTCTTGTTAGTGACAAAAAAATTTATAGGATTTTCATGAACCAAAACTAATCATTAATCAAATTAAAAACTATCTTGATGATCTAACACCCAAAACAAATTTCAAAACATGAATTTCATCACCACACTACTCATTCCTTGATAGGTCATAGATTATTCCCCAAATTAATTGAATGTCTCACACACATACAACACCATGACTTAGGGGTCTCTTATTTAACACATTACAGAGGCCTTTCCCCATGAATACATTATGTCTTTTTCAAGTTTGAATTATTAAGGATTCTATTAAAAGTAAAAAAATTTAAATTATTTTTACTTAACATTTTTAAAACCATTGTGTCTATTTAATAACTTTTTATCAGGAACTATTTATAATAATTTTTTCAATAGTAATCTATTTCCCTTAAAAAAAAATTAAATATAATTTTCACTTCAATGTTTTAAAATGTTGTTGTGATTTTTTTTGTATTTTCACTTATATTTATCATCTTAGGATTGTTTTCCACGTATTAATATTTTAGTCACAATTTATATATTATTATGATATGATTTATTTTGGAAAATGATAATTATAATATTCAATTATTTCTTAAGTTTGTGTTATGTGATTTTTTTGAATTATTTAAGAAAACAATTATTTTTTCATTTCAATAATTATTCCCACTCTTTCTACTTTATCTCCCCCATCTCTCTTCTCTTATCTATTTACCATAGGTTTCTCCTTCTCCCAGAAACTAAAATTCCTTTTTCATATGGATTTAGGGCTTTAGGGTTTTTAGTGTTTTCCATGCAAGGTGACATGTTGTGTATTGGTTACCATTCAGTTTAAAGCAGGTTCTTATTTTCTGTTCCTTTATTTTATAATTCTTGGAATGTGTATAATTTATAAATTTATTTTTAATTAAATTACAGTAATTTATGAGTTTTTGGGAGAAATTATAAATTTCTTTCTTAAATTATAGGTTTGGCATATGGGTTTTTTCATCATAATTTCGTGTACTATTTTTAAATTAGATTAATTCTCATGAAAAGTGTATTTGAAGAGGTTAATAGGGTTATTTAAATGTTTTTATAGTAAATTTAAATCTTATGATTTTTTGGTTTTTCAAAATAATTTTCCATCTGCTTGGAGAATGTTTTGGAATAAAAAATGGATTTTTTTTCATGTGCTTCCAAAATCATTGAAATGATTAGACTTTAAATAAGTGGAGTGAGACTCTAGATACTAAGTTTGTTTTCATGCGAAGACCCATTTTTCACTTTAAAAAGTAAATGTTTTATTTCTCTTGTGACCCTGAATGATTTCCCCTATACTTGTTTCACCAATTATGGGTTATTAATTATTTATATGATGGATGTATGATGTGAAAAGGGGATTTTATATGTGACGGTGTTGGTCCGTATAGTTAGAGTGCTGTTTTGGATCATCACACACTAGTACCTAGGGTATATCCCATGACATTTTGTTCCTTGATATGTGGTTCTATATATAGGATTAAATTATTATATTGATTGCATCCCCCTTATGCTTGTTTTATTAGTGTAACTATTAATATTGTTTTTCTTTACTATTATATTGTTCCTTGATCACATGGTTCCCTTCTTCATTGTGAATTTATTTTCTCTATTTGATATGGGTTCTTTATGAGAAAATGGATGTTTGATTCTCAAGTGGAAAGAAACTTTATGTATTATAAGATGGTTAGTGCTTATATTTTCCACTAGTTAATTGGGTGAAAGATTATATATCATGACATATAAATGTTATGTGAATAGGTTGGTAAGTCTATAGGTTCAAAAAGGATGAGTGTGATTGCGTTAAGATCTACTCATAATAATACATGTGAATAAGTTAGAAAGTTTCTATATTCATGGGTGAGTGTGATGGTGTTAATCACTAACCGTAAATTTAAATGTGAATATGGTTTTGAGTTGCTAGTTGGGGGGGGGGGGGGGGGTTGGAACACCAGAAAAAGAGTTTACCCACCAGTGATGGGTTGGCCAGTCCATAAGGTTGATGGGAGGAACATTGAAAATTAGTGATCAAAGCTACATAGGGGGTGTCATGAAACATATAAGGCATGAATCCATTAATGATTTTCATTGACTAAATAGTGGGAAGTGACAATGAAATTTAGTGATTTTTAGGGGTTCACTTTTAAAATGATTCAACTGTTTTGAAATGTTTCTTAAAAAATTACATGTGTTCAACATACCCTTTTTTGGTTTTAAATTTCTTTAAAATGGTTTAAAAAAATAATTGGGGTTTTGAGAAAGGATGTTTGTAACTAATTGGTTTATTTTAAAACGGGGTTTGTTATTTTAAAGAAGAATTTGTGTAAATGGTTGGTTTTTTAATGGGATTTTATAAATAGTTTTCAAAGAAGATTTAAAGTCTATAACTTTTTTAGCCTTGGTTAATTTTTATATCAACATTTTTTTGTATTTATTTTATTAAATATTAATATCAATGTATCAAATAGGATGGATATGAATAAATAATGGATGGATTCCAATACTCTAACAAAATATTATGAAGATGGACTAAAAGAGTTCATCATTTTTGAAAAAGATCATGTATATGATCCTTCTCAAATCCTTTCTCCATGTTTATATTGTTTTTATTCAAGAAAAGTTAGTCCAAAGGACTTGTAAGAAAACTTGATCTGTCATGGAATAGATCGAAGTTATAAATGTTTGAATAAACATGGGGAAAAGAGAATGTAGCTAGTGAATGGGATAACACTACATTTTATGGATTATTTTATATGATTACAATTGTGGAAAATTAAGAAGACCGTATCAAGGACATGATTACAGATGTGCATGATGATGAAGACCATATTAAGGAAATGACAAGGATAGTTGAAAATGAACTTCATGATTGCCCAAAATTTTTTGAGCAGTTAAAGAGTTGTGAAAACATTCCATTGTATAATGGTTGCACTAAATATATGGCATTATCAGCCGCAATGAAGTTGTATAATTTGAAATCAGGAAACAGAAGGAGTGATGCCAGTTTTACAGAATTAATTTCTCTCTTGAATGGCATGCTCCCAAAAGATAATGAGCTCTAGAGAAGAACATATGATGCCAAACGAATGCTATGCTCGATGGGTATGATCTCTGAAATAATATACACCTACCTAAATGAATATATACTATTTTTCAAGGACCAAAAATACCTTAGATAATTCCCAAAGTGTGGTGCTTCTCTATACAAGAAAGATGAATCCGTTCCTAAAAAAGTTTCAAGGTACTTTCCAATAATTCCAAGGTTTAGGCACCTATATGGAAGTGAGGAGACTACAGGTCAATTGACATAGAATAGAGACAAAAGAAATAAAGATATAAAACTATGGTACCTGACAGACTCTCCTCAGTGGAAGAGAATTTATCATGAGTATCCTAACTTTGGAAACGAGCTGAGAAACCTTCATCTTACGTTATCTACAGATAGAGTGAATCCTTTTGGTTTTCAAAGAAGCACTCATAGTACATAGCCAGTTATGTTGGAAAATTATAATTTTCCACCGTGGTTATTCATGAAATGAAAACACAACACATTATCTATGTTTATATCAGGACCAAAACAGCTGGGTAATGATATTGATGTTTATTTGGCTCCATTGATCAATGATTTGAAATTATTGTGGGATTTAGGTTTAATGTTGTATGATTCTTATAGAAATAAAGATTTTATGTTGAGAGCCATGTTGTATGGGACAATAATTGACTTTCCTGCTTATGATAATTTTTCAGGATATAACATTAAAGGAAGTCATGGGTGTCCCTTCTGCGAACATGGTACAAAATCAATTAGGTTGAAACATTCAACAAAAAATGTGTTTCTAGGACATCACATATTTCTACCTCGACAACATAAGTATCGATATTGGATGAAACCATTTGATGGAAGTTTAGAAGAATGTACACCACCATCTCCATCAATAGGTGATCAACTATTTTAGAAAGTTAAATATGTGGAAACTGCTTTTGGTAAACCATTTTTGAAAAAACTTTCGAAAACTATTTGGAAAAAGAAATCAGTTTTTTTGAAATACCATATAAGAATTATCAGTGTGTCACACATTTTCTTGATGTTATGCATGTTAAAAAAATGTATGTGATAGTGTCATCAACACATTGCTAAATTCACTTGTAAAAACAAAGGAGGGAATTAAGGCTAGGTTGGACATGGTTAACATGGGAATACCAGAAGAGTTGTCACCAGTGAAGGGTGAAAAAAAACATTTCTTCCTCCTACTACTTACACTCTTTCCAGGTATGGGAGATATCAGTTTTCCAACTTCTTGAATGATGTAAAGTTTCCATAGGGGTATTCATCGAATTTCAAGAACATCATTTCAATGCACGATTTAAAGTTAAAAGGCTTGAAATCACATGACTGCCATGTTTTGATGAAAGATATAATTTCTATAGGTTTATGTTGAATTTTGACCAAGAATATCCATCATACATTAACGAAGCTTGGTTTCTTCTTCAAATCTATATGTAGAAATGTTACAGGCCTAATGAAATTTCCGACTATGGAAAGATAAATTTTCGTCATACTATGTGAATTGGAAATGTTTTTCTCACCATCATTATTTGATATAATGGTTCATTTGAGGGTATACTTGGTGAGATAGATTCAGATATGTGGTCCTGTTCACTATAGATTGATGTACCCCATTGATTGGTATATGAAGATTATGAAAGGGTATGTCAAAAATTGAAGTTTTCCAGAGGGTTGTATTACATAGTGATATATTTTTTAGGAATCCATTGAATTCTGTACCGAATACCTATCCAGTGTGAATAACATTTCTCTAATGAAAACTCATCACAATGGAAAACTTGAAGGTGAAGGAATTTCAGGAAAGGAGGTTATCACAATCAATATTACAGATCGGGTGTAGGCCCACCTTTATATTTTTCATAATAGTTTGGACGTTGACCCATATGTTGAAACCCACAAAGAAATTATTAGGAATTAGAATCCATAAAGGGATGAAAAATGGATATCAAATAAACATAATCAATAATTTATAGGATGGTTCTAGGACCATATTTTTGAGGAGTCAAATGAAAATCTAGACTCAATTTCAGAACGAATTTGATGTCTATCCAGAGGACCAAGTGTGTACATATTATCTTACAATGATTATGTATTTAATGGTTATACATTATATACTAATAAAAATTATGAAGACAATAACATACATAATAGTGGAGTTACAATTGTGGCTAAAGCGATTCATGTTTCTGGTGCTAAGGACATAAATTAAATTTACACAATATGTCATATTTTGGCATCATAAAAAAAATATGTGAGTGGGATTATATGACATTCAAAGTGACAATTTTTCAATGAAAGTGGGTTTATAATATAAGTGATGTTAAAATAGATAATCTAGGATTTGTGAAAGTTTATTTCATTAAGGAAGGGTACAAAGATGAACCGTTTATAATGGTATCATAGGTAGTACAATTATTTTATGTTCCAGATCCCACAAACCAAAACTGGTCAATTGTTCGGTAATTGACCAAAACCATTGAAGAGTCTGATGAAAATTAAACAGAGGATGACCCTTTCATTGGGATGTCGCAATAATTTCTCAGCTTTCCCAATGTAGATGGTGTTTTATATATCAGAGTAGACCATAATGAAGGGATTTGGATAGTGGATATAGGGGTCAAATCTATTCAACCTTTAAAAAAAGTGAGTTCAATAATCAGGTTATATTTTTTTCTAACATACATCATATTACTTTATGTTAATATTTTTTCACTTCTGATTTTATGTTATCTAAATTAAATGTTAAAATACTTTTGCAGATAATGAATTCTGCACGTGATGATGCTCCCAATCCCTAGGCACAAGAAGTTTCTCAACCTGTTGCTACTTGTAGCGCAGGTGAACTACAAGTTTCTCAAATTGTTGCCTTATGTTAATATCTATTTTCTACTTCTTTTATGTTATCTAAATTAAATGTTAAACCACTTTTGGAGATAATGAATTATGCATGTGATGATGCTCCCAATTCCCAGGCACAACAGGTTTCTCAAACTGCTGTTGCTCACAGTGCATACGAACAACAGGTTTCTCAACCTGTTGCTGATCCTAGTACAGTGGTACAACCACCATCTACACATGCTAATACTAGGACTTCGTAGCCGAAAAAAATATAGATGATAGTGGATTTGAGGAAATTAAAGGTGACGAAACACCAACGACACAGAAAAAACAGGAGCGCCGTTTTTTGATGGTATTTTTAAAAAACGTTAAGGATAAAGATAAAGGCATAAAATACAAGATTGGATGAAATAAATAGAGTTAACATGTTAACCCCAACAAGGAAATGTTCAGTCGTTACATTGGAATCATCACTCAGTAATTCATGGCGATTGATGTAACTTTATGGCACCATGTTGTGGCTGAGATTAAGATACTAACGTGTGGAGACGTTATGGTAACATTATGATATCATTAATTTAATTTACTAAAAATTAAATAATGAAATATTGACTAACACTTCATCATCTCTTGCAGAGTGCATTTATAGTAGATGACTCACACAAAGACTATGTCTTAAGGGTTACTGGAAGGATTCATAGGGGTTTTCGCAAAATTTTAACAAAATGGAATCTTAAAGATACTGAAGAGAAAATAAAACCACACCCACCTCTTATTTATACACACTTGATAACCTAAGAATCGTGGGATACATTTACTAGATGTCGTGCAAAGCAGTATTTTCAGATACATTGTGTCTGGTAATACGTTTTTTGATGGTATGTGTATTCATCACTTTGATTAACAATTTTTTTATTTATGAAACAACAATTGAGTGTCAAAAATAAACAACGGGCATCAAAACCACCATACCACTACCATAAACAAAGATGGGGTATGCATCACTTTTTAAAAAAATGGTACGTATTTTAAATCTACCATAATACTTTTATGTGACATAAAAAAACACAATAACTATGTTATTTTGTTTATATGCAGCTTGAAGAGTCCAAATCCACAGACACTTCTATCCCACACCATTTTCTATGGAAGGAGGCGCATGTAACTAAATATGGGAAACTAATAGATGAAAACACACAAAAAGTGAGGGAAACATGTGTAAGTATGACATAATAATTTTTTTCTCTTTAAATTGCTATTACATAACAATGATGACTTTTTTCCTATATTTTCTATATGAAATAGTCAAAAGAATAAACAAAACCCACACCGGATACAAACATAATTTCTTTGGACTTGAAGTAGCTAGAAAAGTATGGTCTCGTTAGAGGTGTGGGTTTTGGGGTGACACCCCGAACATATTTTGAGAAAAAAAACAAGCGGAGGATCAAACAGAAGAAATGAAAAAGATGAGAGAAACATTATCTGTGTTTCAAGAAGAATTAAAATACCAGTTAGATATGATAGAAAGTTTGATGGGGGTGGAAAAGAGAAGAAACAACTCAATAACAACCTGCGGGTGATGATCCCGCCTCACCCCCACCAGTTTTGAGGCGAGCCATTCTCCTAAAAAATAATTTTTAACAAAGGTAGTGAATTTTTTAATAGTTTTTTCTATGAAATTTGAATCAAATAGACACTAGAAAATGATAAATTTCCTATATTGATATTCCACAGGGTGAAAATTGCTATGATTTATATCTATCAACACCCACCCATCTCCTTGTAGAAAGGGATATGGTGTTCAATATCCAGAATGACATGCTACACAACATACCACTTCTGACATACCATGTCAAAGTGTCAATTACTATAGCCCTATATTTCAGCATCAAGATACCAGTTCCAATTGATGATGCATATATTTATATGGTCAAAAAAGCTCTTGGAACATTCATCGCATGGCCATCACATCTTGTAAAAAAACATGTCGACAATGAGGTATTCATTTCTAATTTAATATTCAAGATAAACCTTAAACATTTAATGAAAAAAGGTATGAACCAATGCATGTTATTATAAATGGACAAAGGGAAGGGGTGAAATGAAAGACCGATTCAAAACCATCTTAAGGATCAACCAACCGATCAAAACGATCTACCCAAATCACCTTAACCCCCAGTTATATATCCACATTTATTATCATTGACGGCTCATGTGGATACAAATTTGAAATATGATGGTACTCACATAATTGATTTTGAAGAAAATATGTATGGAGTGGAATATCCAGATTTCATTGGTGTTGAGATTGAAACTAAAATCCTCGACTATGAATGGTTTTTTAGCTCAATTGTAAATTTTACATGAGGTATTTTTTCATGATTTGATTTTCCAAAAGTTGATATAATATGATAATTATGACTAAATACATTTCATATTTTTCACAGGAATATATATGAAAAACAATTGAAGGGATTTCCCTATAAACAAAAATTTAGACTCATTAGTCCTAACGTCACCTCTACAACACTAACATATATAAATTTCGAGAAAGAGGGTGAAATAGTGACAGAACTGCTCAAATCATTTAACAAAAAAATTATGGATGATAAAATCTTCTTAATATGAATGATGTATGGGTAAAACTATACAATTTAATCATATAAATATATTTTAATTTATTTCATTAATAATTCCTTTTTGTGTTTTTATGCAGCATTGGATGCTCATTGCGGTCAATTTGGATACTCCAAATACTTATTTCATGGATTCAATGCATGGATATCCAAAACACTGACCACAAATGATGGAATTTTTCAATTTTTAATGCACTATATCCAACATTTTAGAACTAAAAATCTGGATATATAATTTATATTATCTTCTAATAATGATTCTATTATGATATGGTGGTGTGTGACTATCATCTACATCATGGAATGAGGATATGGGAATAGGAAAAGAAACAAGATAAGTAATATGACAGGATAAAAAACATGGTATATATAATAATATTTCACTATCCAAACACATATAAAAAATTACTTATTTTTCTCAATGTTTCTATAGTCCCCGAAACAAATAAACGATAAATACTGTGGTTATTATGTTTGTAAATTTATGAAAGAGATCACATTCAATGAAAAAAATAGCATCCCTGAAGAGGTAATTCTGAAGATAATTACTATTTCATTTAAAATACTTATTAATCATTTTTTATTTATATTTTTTTAGTACTACCATAACTGTCGAAAATAGTCATATTCACAAGACGATATAGATATGATTAGAAACGAATGGCAACATGCCTGATGGAAGAATGTACAAAAATAGATTTAATATGGTAAACTTCTCAAATAATTTTGACTTTAATAATATTTTCTTCCTTATATTTCTCTTTGTTTGATAGGACAAAAAAGATAACAAGTATCCAAAAGGGGTTTCCCCATACTTTGAGTTTGTTGTGACATATTAAGACATAACATACATAGGAGCTTACTCTACTATTCTTATATTCAACAACGAGAAGTGTTTTTCTCCAAAAAAACATTGATTTAATCTGAAACATTGGCAGTTCCCCTCTTTAGTCAACCTAGTGAAGAACCAACTCTCATATTTTTATTCAGAGTCTTGAATATATGAAAATTGGTTCTTTACTAGGCCGAATAAATCTATGCTATAGAAAAAGTATGTTATTATATGTCAACCGTATGGGGATCAATGGTTTTTCCATAATTCTTCTAAACTGGGTAGATTTAGAATATTGAGCAGGTCAAGTATCTTTTTTAGGTTTTAGAGGAAAGGGTGAATTAATTTTTAGTCAGAGAAATGTACTTAAAATTTGTTCTGATACTTTAGGATAATGATCCATGAGTCATTTGTGACATGTTAGAATCAACCAAACCTCAATCCGGCATACAATTTCATCGCTATGACTCCAATTGTGACTTTATTTAAAAATGACAATAATTCAAGTAAAAAAATACAACTGACATACTGAAAACTGAGAAAATTCATTCTTATTGTTTTAATAATTTAGAAAAATAATATATCTGTCATCTATGATGTGTAAAAATAAATCACACCACAATCTGATGCACAGTGTCACTGGTATGACTTCAAATGTGTCTTTTTATTTAAAATTAACATTAATTCAAGTAGAAAAACACAAAATGACATACCGAAAACCAGAAAATGCATTCGGATTGTTTTTATACTTTAAGAAAATGATCCATGAGTCATTTGTGTTGTGTAGGAATCAACCCACCTCAATCTGATGAATAGCATGACCGGTATGACTAAATTTTCCACTATAAGTTTAAAATTGTCAACTTAGTACAAAAAATGTCACTCACTGAAAACAAAGCAAACACATTCCAATTGTATTCCAAATTAAGGAAAGAGATATTTAAGTCATTTATGATGTGTATGAAGTAATCTCACATCAAAATGATGCACGATGCGACCGATATGACTCAAATTGCATGTTTTTTTGTTTGAAATGACATTTTAGTAAAAAAACACAACTAACATACTAAAACTGGTGGAAATGAATTATAATTGTTTTGATACTTTAGGAAAATTATCTATCAGTCATTTTTGATGTGTTGGAATCAACCGCACCTCAATACAATCCACGATGTGACCAATATAAATAAAAATATATATTATTATTTAAAATTGACATTAATTCAATTAAAAAACACAACTGACATACTGAAAACCAAGAAAAACATTCGTATTTTTTTTAGACTTTATAAAAACAATCCATGAGTCAGTTGTGATATGTAAGAATCAACCCCACCTCAATCCGGTGCACCGTGTGATCAGTATGACTAAAAGTTCCATTTGTGAGTTTAAAATTGACATTTTAGTTCAAAACATATCACTCACTGAAAACAAATCAAACACGCTTCGATTGCCTTCTAAATTAATGAAAAAAAAATTTAAGTCCTTTTTGAAATGTATCAAGTAGTCTCACATCAAACCGATACACGATGCGACTGGTATGACTCAAATTTGATATTTTCAATATGAAATGACATTTTAGTAAAAAAACACAACTGACATACTGAAAACTGAGGAAATGAATTATGATTGTTTTGATACTTGAGTAAAAAATCTACCAGTTATTTGTGACATTTATAAATCAACCTCACCTCAATCAGATGCATGGTGTCACCATTATGACTCCAAATGTGTCTTGTTATTTGAAATTGACATTAATTCAAGTAAAAAAACAACAACTGACATAATTAAAACTGAGAAAAAAAATTTGGATTGTTTTGATATTTTAAGAAAAATATCCATGAGTCAGTTGTGATGTGTAGGAATCAGCCCCACCTTAATCCGATGAATAGTGTGACTGGTATTACTAAAAATGTCCGCTATGAGTTTAAAATTTATATTTTAACTTAAAATGTGTCACTCATTGGAAACCAAGAAAACACACTCTTATTGTCTTACAAATTAAGGAAAACAATTTGTAAGTCCTTTGTGACATGTATGAAGTAGTATCATGTCAAATAGATACACGATTCAACCAGTATGACTCAAATTGCATGTTTCTTGTTTGAAATTCCATTTTAGTAAAACAACACAACTCACATTCTAAAAACTGAGTGAATGCATTTCGATTTTTTTTATAATTTAAAAAATGATACATCAGTCATTTGTGATGTGTAGAAATAAACTCCACCTCAATACGACGTACGGTGTGACCGATATAAATCCAAATGTGTCATTTTTATTAAAAAATGACAATTTTTAATGTATTATTCATATTAATGTTTAATTTATTTCTTTATAGTATTACTAATGTAATATTTGTTTTATTATATAGGTGGAACCTTTTTCTCAAGTTGGGATGATTTGTTCAGTGACTATTACCATCAGAGAACATTTTTTAGAGGGGACCACATATGTCAAAAGAGAAAACATTAATGTTTTTAACTTTTGTTGGATATTTGTAAATGTAATTTTATAAAACATTGTTCAAAATGTATATATAATTGTTTTTTTTGGTATATACCCTAAGTGATTTTATTATTCATTATATCAATTAAATGTATATAGTATTGTTTTCCAAACTTTTGTGTGCACTGCTTTTTTTTAATCATTTTCATCATGTATGTGTTTTTTTGTATATACTATGAGTGGTTATTTTTGAGCAGGTTTTTCTGGTTTTTGCAGGTTATTTTGGCTGGTTTGGTTATTTTGCCCTGCTGTTTATTTTTTGTAGGTTGCTGGGTGTGCTATTATACAAACAACACACTAAGAAAATGAATCCTTTATCAGCGCTTCAATTAGCATTGATAAAGTCCCCCTATTATCAGTGCTAATTAAATCCCTCATAAATGGGGACTTTATCAGCAATTCTAAAAGAACTGATAAAGGAGGGCCTTTATTAGTGATAAAAAAATCAATGATAAAGGACCTCATTTATCAGTACTATTTTAGGGATGATAAAGGATACCACTTTAATAGTATCTCGATTAAAATTTTTTAGTGCTAATAAAGGCCTTTTTTGGCACTGATAAAATCATATTTTGTGGCAGTGGTCACATAAATGGATGGAGCCTATAATTCATAATTATAACCTCTTGAGGGATTTTTCTCAAATGTATGAGGTCTTAAAAAATATATTTTCCATATCTAAGAACATGGATTACCCATTTAATAAATCTTTATCGCATTATAGTCGTGAATATCAAGTGATTTCTAGTAGAATAAATCTCATTAGCAGTTGGATCTTGTACACTTGGGAGTCTGTTGAAGTTGGTGCACTAGAACCAACTAATTTTTATTTTGGATTACCTATATATTCAAATACTTGAATATAGTAAATATATTATCTCATTATTATTATTTTTATGTATATATTTTAATACGATAACATCCTTGGAAATTTTTTTGCACTAAAAGGATATAATAGTTTCCTACTATGTTAAGATCCAGGAAGTTATATGAAAATTTTCTTTAAAATATGTTTTATAGTTAGATGATGTCATATAATAGTACATATATGAAATGGATTATTAGTTTCTCTCATAAGACATTGAGACTTAATCTCATAAAGTTCACACTTGGTAATCTCTAAGATAGGAGGTTATGAGAACACACCCGCCCGTAGGAATTTCACATGTTATATGTATCTTTGGATATTCTTATCAGTAGAAATGCATGTTGGTCCTTAGACTTGTGATTATTACTAATGCATATATTGAGTTATATAATTATATGTATTGAGAAAAATTGTGATGAAATATTTTCACAATGAATTTGGATGTATTGGGTGCTTCATGAGTAATATGACATTAATGAATAGGCCAAGAAAGAATTTTACCCTTCCAAGTTAATAGAATTATATTTATCTAGGCCTTTTATTAGAATTGAATCATATGATTGAGTCTATATCCATGATGAATTTATTAAAGAGTTCATATCAATAAAGTCAAAAATATATATATTGAGCATATAGGTTGATGAAATAAGTAATGAAACCTGTTTTATGAGATATCAATACAAAGAGATTATATTACACGGTGAGAATCCATAGTAGGTTATTGTAATTATGAAATTAATGTTTTTATATATGGTTTTCTTGACATGTTTCTAGATGTTGATTTTGGACTTTAGGCCAGTTATCTTAGTTGAGCTAAGAAAGTGGCCTAGAGGTTCACATACAAGGATTGTTAAAAACCTCAATAAAATTATATATGAATTCAATTTTAGAATAAATATAAATTTCAATTTATGAGGAATAATTATTATTTGGGTTATATTGATTGTCTAAATTCAATCACTGGTTATTTGAAAAAAATATACGTGAGTTGAATATTAAATAAATATTTATTTTCCATCTTATTTAATATTATATTTATCTATTTATCAAAAAAATAATACAATAATATTTATTTATCTACATAAATAGTTATTATTTAGGGTTAGATAAATCTAAATGAGGATTGATGAACCAAGTTAATGGTCTATTTGGGATGATATATTCAATCCTCCTCCTCCCTCTCTATTCCTTAAGAGATCTATATATATTCTTCAATATTGTAAGGTATTCTTATTGTGATCAAAGTTGAATGCAGAAAGTAGTTAGAATCATTCGTTATAGAACCCAAAGATTCTGTGATGAAAAACTAGGAAGAAAGTGATTTTAGGAAACCTATTTGATATAATATTTTGATATTATGTTACTATACTTGGATTCTATATTAGGTGTACTTGGATACCATATTGGGTGAGTGAGCCTTGGTGAGTTTGGGTGATAGTTGTCCTGGTAGGTATTGTTGGTTCTGTTGTGTATTCACCAAACGATTTGTATGCTTCTTCCATATTTTCATGAGAGATATTGAGGAGGATCTGACCAAGTATACATTTATTCTCACCCCTATAAATATAAATATGTTTTTATAAGTTTTTAGGTGGTATTTGATGACCAATCTAGACATCAATAACTTGGATCTTAGGGGATTACTGTCAGAGTTGCTTCTTTGGGAGGTTCTTTTGGTATTTCTTTTAGATAATTTTATTTATATGAAATTACAAGCATTATGGGAATTTATTTTACTTTAAATTATGGTTTTTAATATTTGTTTTCTTATTATGTTCCTAGGATTTATGGTGAGAATGTCTCCTATTTCTATGATTTATACCCTCAATTCTATTTTCTAACCTATGCCCTCTTAGAGATTGGATTTAGGGGTCACTATCACCTTCATTTATAGCATAGGAGGGGTTCCCAATGGGGCTGGGTCATGAAAAAGTTGTAAAAAATATTTGGTTAAGAGTTCATATGAATACTAAAGTTAGAGACTGGTAAGGATTTCATGGGATTGAAAGGGAAATATTGTTAGTCTAACTTAGTGTGTGATGTAGCAAGGGAGACCTACTAGAACAAATTAAAATTTTTAACACTATGATTCTATATAAGGACCTTAAGCTTACTAAACTCCATAGGAAATATAATACTAATTATAGGGTATAACCTTAGGAAGGTTACATGCATCATGTTGCTTGAACTTGTGTTTGAAAAGGGATGATTTTAGGGAAACTAAAATTAATATAATTAAATAAACCTTAATTAATTCCATACTATAGGGATTAAAAGTTTGTTTTATTACTTTTAGAGATACCAATTGGTCATTATCCACATGTGGCTCAGGTTGGTGTGTTGATATGGGATGATTCAATTGACCATGATATAGTTGAACCAACTGAAGAAGATGAGTCTTAGAAAAAGATTTTGCGTGAGTTCTAGTGTTATGCTTTGGTGAAGCATGAGGGGAGAATCTATGATTTAGAGATAGAGAATTAGTTATAGGATCTCAAGATTATCTTTAGTTTCATCCATGTCTGGATGTATTATTAGGTTCCATTGGTTGTTAGTTATATTAGAGGGGTCGCACACCTATTTTTTACTCAATTCCATTGAGTGCGTAAGGAGGTGGATGTTTCATGAGTTTATTTTTAAAGGTAGTTTCATATAGAGTTACCATCAATGATGATGAGGGTAGAAAAGAAGTAGGAGTTTCTCCCATTTATCAGGGTAGAATTAGCGTGCAAGATATGGGGATTATCTTCGAGGACCTTCTTCGCTTTATCCTTGATCCTTTTCTATATGATGAGTCTTGGGAGAAGTAACTTAAGGGGGTGTTATATCTCATAATTCTATATACAGTTACCCCATTTTTACTTCCTATATATCTAAAGGAGTTTAAGAACATATAGTTGATTAAGAGGATTCACATGTGGTTTGGATCAAATCATAATGGGGGACATTAGGGATTCAGGAGGAGTAGATCTGTAGATGAAGGATATCAAATTCTCAAATTGTTAAGGTTTAAACTGGTATGGAGTTATCCTCATCAGTATTCTTTATGTTTCTATAGAGATAATAGTTCTTGAGTTTCTATAAAGGATTTCTACCATTATGTGTTTTTATTATGGAATTGGGGGTCATTGGTGAATCCAGTTCCTGACTATCCTCAGGGATTAACATGGTGTGGGAGATCAGTTTTCATTCTATCCCCAATAGTAGTTTCCTCACAGGAATATCAAAAGTATATACAATAAATGTTTCCATTGATGGAAGATTGATTCTACAGAGGGAATCCATACAATGTTCCCTATCCGAATGTATATAGGGCTGAATGAAATCATGGAGGTGGTCGTTAGTTAGGCCAGTGAGGTAATAGACTTGGGCATGGTCAGTATCATGCTATGAATATGTCGATTTTATTTGAGAAAGATATTGTCCGAGGTACCATATTATTACTATCTATTATGTTTTTTTATTTAATTTTGTAGCATCCCATTCCTTCATTTAACCTTATTTTGTATGAAACTTGTTAACCAAGGTGAATAGGCTTCTGGTTCCCCTAGTTTTGACTACATCAGTTGGAGTTTAGTAAAGACGATTTGATATCTCCTAGAGGTGTGAGATTATGATAGGGAAACATTAGTTGTCTTGGGATTTATTATTACCATAGATACAACCTTGTGATGTCATTCATGACATTGACTAGTTGTATTTCATACATATGGTCATCGAGTTCTTCTAGAGGAGAGTTGAATTCTATAATGTGAAAGTATAGAATATTTTTTTTGGTGATAAGGATTATTAGATGGTCCATATGCTTTTATAGACACTATTTTCTCAAGTAGAAACACCATAATTGGATACTATAGAGTTATATGTGGTTGGGTTTCCTAGATTATTTTAATAGTTCATGGATGTTTTACCTAAATAGGTTGTAACCCGACACTCTAGACATGATATTGAGTTTAGGATAGATTTTCATCCTGGTACCTCTCTAATTTTGATAGATCTTTACCAAATCATACCTTATGAGGTATTTTAGTTGAGGATTTTGATTTATGATTTGATTTATAAGGGTTTTATATGGACCAACATGTACCAATGGGGTACTCCAGTGTTATTATCCAAGAAGGTGATAGTAGTATTAGGTTATGTATAAATACCAGTGGTTGAATCACTTGACATTCAAGAACCTTTATTCTCTTCCAAGGATAGATTATTTATTAAATTATTTTAAGGGATATAACTTATTTTAAAATATTTATATACACTCTAGATATCATTATATGAGAGTATAGGAGGAGGATATCCTGAAGACTAATTTATGGTGTTATAATGAGAAATTCATGTTCATGTTTATATCATTCAGTGTCATGAATTCCCCAACTGTTTTCATGGGAATCATGAACTCCATATTCCATGAGTTCCTGGATCAGTTCGTGGTAGTGTTCATTGAATATATTATCATATTCTCTAAGTCATAGGACGAACATAAAATTAATATTAGGGATGTATTAAAAGTCCTTTTAAATTAAAAGCTCAATGGTATGTTTTACAAGTGTATGTTTTGGATGTGATTGGTGATTTTTTTTAGGCATGTGTTTCCTTAATAGGGAGTGGAAATTGATCCTTCAATGATCGAGGCAGTTGTTTCTTGGGTTTCACCAAATAATGCTGTAAATGTTTATATTTTTTTTGGTATTTTAGGATATTATTAGAGTTTAATGTATGATTTATCTCATATTTTGGTCCCATTAATATACTTGACCAGGAAGGAAAAATATTTTGAATGGACCAATCAATGTCAAGAAGATTTTGAACACCTAAATGAGAGGTTTATCTGTGCTACCGTTCTTCAGATTCTAGATAGAGAAGTGGAGTTTCAAGTTTCTATGATACACTTGTCTTAGGTTAGGATGAATCTTGATGTAGCATAGGGAAATAATTTCATATTGATCTAGACAGTTATGTCCTCAAGGTAATAACTTTATCACACTTGAACTCAATTTGGAAACCATGGTATTAGATCTAAAACTATGGCGGAATTAACTCATTGGTGAGAACTTCAAGGTATTAATAGATCACAATAGATTGAAGTATATTTTTTCTCAGTGGGATATGAATCTATGTCAGTGGAGGTGGATAATGTTATTGAAAGACTATGATTTTGAGATCTCTTACACCATGAGGAAAGGGAATGTAGTTGTTGATGCACTAAGTAGTATATTTAAGGAAGATGTTGTTCAAGAGTCTGGGGATGATTATAGGATGATTTAGGAGCTTGAAGTGATGCATCTTGATATAGAGGAGGCTAGTGGTAGAGGTTTCCTATAATAGATGATAGTGAAATAATATTTATTGAAATAGGTGGAGGAGACTCAGTGGGGAGACTTGAAGGTAGAGGTGATGAGAGATTATGTATTCCATGGTGATGATCCTAAGGGGTGGTCAGAAGATGATCAAAATTATATATTATTTCAATGAATATTGACTATTAAGTTAGCGAGGCATGAGGAGGTTCTTCATGAGTTTCATGGATCACCCTTGGTAGTTAATCCTAGTATATCCAAGATGTATCATGCCATGAGGAGTCAATTTTGGTGGCTCAAGATGAAACAATTTATGGTAGAGTTTGTGTCTCAATGTTTAGTTTTCTCATAGGTTACGATAAAACATCATGTTCCAGGTGGGTTGTTACATCCATTAGATGTACCTGAGTGAAAGTGGGAGGATTTTTTAATATATTTCATCACTAGTTTACCCTGATATTAAAGATACTATGATTATTTTTGGTTTATTATAGATTTTTTGATGAATTCAGATTATTTCATGGACATCAGCGGGCCTATTGATATAGATGTTCTAGCCAATAGATATATGTATGCGATAGTGAGGTTTCATGGGGTGATAAGATCCATCATCTTCGATCAGGATCCTTATTTTACCTCATGATTTTTGAGATTCCTTCAGTTTTATTTTGGATCTAATCTATGCATTAACATTAAATTCTATCCTCAAATGAATAATCTGTCTAAGTGGACCATTTAAACACTCGAGGATATGTTCCTCATCATTTTTTTAGTTTTAGTGGATCTTGGGTAAAGAAGTTTCCTTTGTTTGAGTTTTCTTATAATAATATCTATCTATCATGACCCTCTACACTGGTAGGCCAAAAATAAAGGGAGAAATAACCCCTAAAGATTTACTCCAATAGGCCATGGGTTAGAGAATAACACTAAGTGTATACTTCAAGCACAAATGAGAATCACTATGCTCAGTAAATAAATCCTAGTATAAGAGATGTGATCCACCAACCAATTTCATCACATGAATAATAGATAACCATCCCAACACATGAATGTAATGTTATATACATGTATACAAATTAAAATAATAAAAAAAATCCTTGGCAGTGACCATGAACTCCAAAAACATTTAAAAAACCACCACAATCTATAAATTCCAAGATTGATCACTAACTAGCTCTTGTAATACTAAAAAAATAACTTATATATATATATGGAGTTAGAATAAAAGTATACTCAGTAGGACGCCCCCTCAAAAACTATCATGTAAATGTGAAACAACCATACTAAATCATAGTAAATAAACAAAGGAGATCAAATAGTTACCTAAATTATGTGAATGACATCCCAAACTTACCAAGGATCTCTCACCAAGTAACACATGAAAATAGTTAACAGAATCATAGAAACAAGTCTATATAAAAGGTAGCTCATATCCACTTTCCCATTAAACCAGTCCCCTACACCCCAATTCCTTAAGTCTCAGTGCTCCTATCTCCTACATAAGTCATCCTACCCATTCAAGAAACTATATTATAGTCACATCATAATCTCATCTTTCATCCCATATAGCTCATCATATCCTTATCCTTATCTCATTTTGATAACCATACAGTATATTCAGAATCCATCATAACCATTGTATCATGCACTATACCTCAATTAATTATAGCTCATTCATGTACACTTGTAGTAACCAGAATCACCTTAGTTAGAATGCATGTATATGCTATAAACTCAAGATTATACAGACCACACATGCATATATGTTAAAAATAAGATTCATCACAACCTGTATGAGTATATACCTTATTCCTTAATCCATTATAGCTTGAATATTAATACATATTATGATAAATATAAATGAGAGATTAGGGAAAGAGAGTAGTCATCCATCTGTATCCTTGACATACCATATATTGAACAATGTACCTGAAATCCAAGGCCACATGGGCATCAAATTCCCTACCTACTTAGGCACCAGTGTGTATAAATTAATAAAAAATAAAGATAATATAACACATCATTAACTTAAGTGAAAATATCCCATAATGGTATTAAATATAGCTAATTTTCCTCCTAAAAACCTACCTTATATCTCTAGGACTAGGAAGATAAATCTCACGAGCACACGAGAACAAAGATTCCTCATCAGAAATTATATAGTAATTTAATCAATTACCATCCACTTTATTTATTCAATCATAAATTATGGTTTAATCATTCCAATCATTCCAAAGTGAAAAAAATTATATATATACCATTTTAAATTCTTGATTTCCATACCATTAACTTATAGAATTAGTCCTATAATCCCATGTTTCTCATTTAATATTTCATTACCATCATCATTACCCAAATCAATCAATCCATTTATATTTCATTGCCACTCCATAATTCCAAATATTCTAGGAATTAACTAGAGCTGCCAAAAATAAAATAATATGCACTAAAAGTTAATTAGTCCAATTATAACATGTAGTTTGGAATTATAGAAACAAAAAGGGAAAGAAAACAACCACCAAAATAAAAAAAGATGGGAAATCCTATCTCTCAACCTATGCCATCTATCCTGATATCAAACTTTTCTAAAAAATTAAGCAATAAGAAAGACTAACTCTCAAATTGTACCACAAATCCCTCACCTAATATCCTAACCATACCAAGTTTCAAAATAATTCATAGTAAGGGATATACTATCCCATGACATACACATGGTAGTAAAATCTATTATTATCATAATAAATTTTGGGGGAAACCTAGGACATCACACCAAAGAAAACAAACCAATAAAAAAACACTAGGCTCATAACAACTCCAAACACTTTTATTTTTAGTAATTAGAATTACCCATTATCATATTGGATTAAACGATATAATATGAGTAATTTTATCAATAAGTAACCTAATATTCAATAGTTAATAATAACTAAAAATAAACCATAAACATTCTTCAAACATCACTTTCATATTTTGATATTTTTAAGGAATAATACTAATGAATTTACATTCCACATTCATCATTCAATTCATATTACTATATTTATATTGTTTAACCAAATTAAAATATGTTAAATTTTCCAAATAAAAACAATAATCAAAGAAATTTTACTCTATCTAGTAAATATAATGAGCCATTAACATCAAATCATAAACAAATGCAACCATAAAACCCATCCAAAATTTATAATTTACATACTTTTTGTTAATTATATTTATTAAGTTAGATCTCAACCATTTCCCCATAGATAATAAAGCATGATAATCCCATATCAACACATGGATAAGTAGAATTTACGAATCCCCTATCTTGATATGAAGCTTTCAATATTCCCTAAATAAGAATAAAATAATAGATTTATATCACCAATAAACTCTCTCAAATGTACCTGTGATCCCTATAGATATCATCCCCATAAAAATCATCCAAAAATAATTGATATAAAACCCATATGAATTAATGAAAACAAAACCCTTATATCATGATAATATAGAAAGAGAGAGAAAATGAACCAATAAAAAGACATCACACACAAATTGATCTCTAGAATCCAGGGGATAAATAAAAGAAGAGGGGCTCAAGAGTATATGAAAGGGAACCTATATTAACATAGATTTTAAAGGTAAATATATGAAATTTAAGGAAATTTATTTGAATTATGAATTTATATATGATGGATAAAATATAATACAATGACACAACACCCCTGACCACACTGCAATGGTTAGGTATTTCACCCAAAGCAAAAAAAAAGGGTTTCCACACCACAATGGTATTATTAAAAGATTACCTTCAAAATTTATGATGTATATCTCCATATATCCCTATTTAAAAATCTCATTCAAACCACAATACTATATACCAAATAAAGAACCATAGTGTAGTTGAGACACCACACAATAAAGGCCCTTAACTAAACAGAGAGAAGGAATTAGATTTCCCAAAACCCCATAGAATAACCCTCACCCTATGCCATAATGACCCTTTACAAATTACAGATAAATAAACCAACCCCCAAGATTTATATCATATCCCAAATAACCAGATCGCAATAACTCTTAGGGAGAAAAATACAAGGAGCCCTACCCTCGAGCTCCACAACACAACCCAAGAACCACACCAAAACTACCTCTAAAACAACAAATACACTAAATCCTTTATCCAAAGACTCCACATAGAAATGAAATATAAACACTATAAGTCCGTAATTCTAATTTTACACTACACTGAAACCTAAAAATCCACACAAAAAATCCTCCTCCTCCACCTAAAATTTTAGCTCAAAGGCACTTCTTCTCCTCTATCATTTCCCAACCACCTCCAATCATCCAAATACACAATAGAAGGGCTCAAGTAGGACCAAGACTTTACACTCTCACTCTTCCACTGGAATGGACATATTTGAGTAATTTTTGGGTGTCCATGTAAATATTTATTATTATAGATTGAGGTTTTAGAGTTGGAAGTCCTTGGACTAGATGTGGTGTAACACATGATTGAAAAATTCAAAATGATTTGAGGCTCCTGTGTTCCTAAGGGTTTCTTCTTATTATGAAGAGTGGAGGTTTGGATAATGGAGTAATCTTTATCCACATTTTATTGATACATAATTCATTGGAGAATTTAAATTGGGTGGAATATCAGTTGTAACTTACCCTACAGTTGGAGTGTACCCATGAAATATTTCATGTATTACAGCTTCATAATCATCTTCATGATGACTCTTATATCATCAATTGGGGAGAGTTTGATGTAGAGGATGACACAATGATTTTGAATTATCTAGTTAATTTTAGGATCATCGATAGAAGGTGCTACATGAGTGATTTGTTCTATTGGTTTGGGTTTTATGGAGGCATGGTGGTGTGAAAGAATGTACAAAGGAATGTGATTCACAGATTCATTCTTAGTAACCTGATTTATATTGAACCTTATTTTTTTAATTATTAAATGATTTATTTATAATGAATTGTTTGAGATTATTTATTTTCTATAATATATTACTCTTTGGAATTGGAATAATTTTTTTGAGAGGTATAATTCACAGAGTTTTTATGGTTGTTATTGTCCTTCTTTGTTTTGTTTTTGATTCTCAATAATGAGAATTGTTTGGGAGGTATCTAGTGTAATGGTTTAGACATTTATGGATTGTTAATTTTCATACTTTTTTATTTTATAGGTTCTAGAAGAAGGATACAGGAGATGAAGTTTTATTATTACTGAGATTTTATCCCAAAGGAGTGTGTCATATAATGGTCCTGGGTGTCATAGTGTGGAGGACTAGCTAGAAGAAATGATGGTTCTTTAGTTTGGAGTGTTTCATCATAAATGACCGAGTCATAATGTGAGGAATTTTAAGAGGAGTTTTGGAAAATTTAAAGACTATTATATTCCATAGGGACTCATACATATGTTTTTGTATACTATTATGTTTTACTTAACTATATTTTTAGTCATGACATGGTGTGATTGGTCATAGCATGTGACTTGGAGGTTGAGTGTTGGTGGTTTTTACATTTTTGACACTATCATGGAATGTAGATTTTATTGAACCGTGACATGGTTCATGGATAAAACATGTATTTTTGTGGTCCATTCATCATAGAATGATTAAATTGATCATGATATAACCTCTATTGATTATATAAAGTTAAGTGGGTTGATAAAGTTTTAAATGAGGGAGATATGAGGGATTCTTGGTGTGATTTTTGGGGGGTTAGTTCAATTTAGCTTGTTATGGCATGATTGGGTCTTTCCATGTTGTGATGATACAATTTTTATTTTCTATTGCTCCTCCCTAAACTTATTTAAACATAGGTGCATCCATAGAGTCATTTGAGCACCCTTTATTGGATTTATCCATTATATTTTAAAGATAGAGTTCTTATAATTCGAGGTGAGTCTCTCCTATCTTTTTCTTGGTTCTATCCCTATTTTTTACTTCTTGGGAGTTAATGGAAACTATGTTAGTTCTATTTGGGGGATTTTGAGTCATATATTGATGGGGGATTACTATGTTATAAGTTTTTGAGGATTCTATCTTGTGAGTTTTGTCCTTATGAATATCCCTTTCTCTTTGTTCTTGTATAGTGTCAATTGAAGCTCAAGTTGACGTAGGGGATTAGAGACTCTCCACCTCATTATTTTGTGTAAATTTTGAAAGTTTAACGATTTTTTCTATTAGGACGGATTTTTAAGATTAAACTAATTAAAATAATGGAATATAATAAGAGGTATTTAAGGGGAAGGGTGATTCGCATTGGTTTTACATGATTCATGATGTTTTCTATAATTTGGTGGTTGTTTATTATTAAAGTTAAAATATTATTGTTGTTTTGATATATACAAGTTTTTTTATATGATTAAATTGATGAACCCACCTTACATAAATGGTTAATATTTTAAATATGATTAAGAATTAGTTGCATAAAACTTGAATTTGATGTAATGATGCTTGTGTGAGAGAGATTGAGTCAATGTGATAACATGATTGGAAAAGGGGAATATAGAAGTTCTTATTGATGAGATTGGATGTTATATGTTTCTAATATGCTTCATTATATTGTTTTAACTTTTTTGGCTATCATGGATGATTTTTGTGGCTGATTTTGGGTGCTTTCATGAATTTTATAGTGGGTGCTGTGTTTTCCTTGACAAAATTAGAAAGGGGGGATGTGGTTATTGATATTGAATAATGGAATGATTATTTATTTGGGATAGAAATTATTGTTTGTTAATTTTGGGATTGTTATCTCGTGTTTTGGGGTGATTGTTTAATGGTCCTTGGGATGTGTTATAATTTCCTGGTGGAAATAGAATACAAATTTCTAATGCTTCAAATGAATAGGAAATGAATGAGATCAACATGGAAAATGGATTATGAATGGGTTACAGATAAATATATAATTAAATAGAATAATGAATGTAATATTGTTGGTAAATGATAAATTTGGAAATAATTAAAAAATATGATTAAATGGGAATATCAGGAATGTTTTTTCCATGAACCATATCAGGATGCCATCCAACCCGACATTCGACCCGGTCTGAGAAATGTCCTAAAGAGAATTATCGATACCCATGGGCTGACAACTAGTGTTAGGCATCAAAATAATCTAATGGGAACAATTTAGACCAAAGAAATCCAAGATCAAATAAATAAACTAAATGTGTCGAAGAAATAATAACAACTAAATATCAATAAATATACAAAAAAAATCTGAATACGACAGTTGGAAACAAAATAGAAACCAAATTCAACACTAAGATTGAACAAAACTAACACAATCTCCATATGAACTCTTGGTCACCACCAACCACAATACCAACCTACTCTAAGAGAAACCAAACCAGAAACCATCACCTAAAAAATAGCTCGGGTCTATCAATTCTAAGTGGCACAAGTAGGATGTGATCTAAAATAGCTCAGTAGTTAATCACCATAGATTCCACACATTTCCTTTACCAAAAAGTCCATAAACACTAGTTTTAAAATAAAACTATAAAATAGGATTTTAAAACATTATAAAAAAGTAAACAACTAAATATAGCTTTCCAAAAATTCTATTTTAATAAAACCCACATAGCTTTCTTTTTTAGAAATGGTTTGACTTTCTACAACCCATTTTAAAACCAAAACCCAAATACAATTCCAAACCAGATAACCAAAAGGGGGGTTGTGCAAAAAGTAAAGGAAACCAAATAATAAGGCAAAACTAACAAAGATAATAACCAATATATAATAGAAATAAAGAGAAAATATAAATAGTGATTCTTCAGAATTTCATGAACACCCCTAGAACGATCCATGAATGTACTCAGTTTGGACTCACCTGCTGGAATGTAATGCATCTTCATATTCAATAACCATCCAGATGCTTTAAACTAACCAATCTAGTGGAAATTCATACCTAGCCCTATGAAGTCATGGGGGGTACCAAACCATCTAATCAGGGTTGATAAGAATCCATCACTCGACCCTTTAAAAGACACACAGGAATCCACTGATAGTAATAGTGATACACATCGGAAGGAGAGGCCCTTGCATGTGTGGAACACCTAACATGATGACAATAGACTTACCTACCCCAACCAAAAAAACCACCCACACAATAACCCAAATCTCTAGAAATCCTCCATAGGTATATCAATATCACAATAATCCATACAAAAGTTCCAATTGGGATGCATCATCATTTGAGTTTCAAAACATTTCCCAAACATTATAAAATACCAACAAGGACTTAATATCACATCATATCAAAGAAAACCTTTCTAAAACATCACAATGTGCCAAATGAGCCATTAAAAATTTCAAATCCAAATAAATTTACAAAACCAATTACAAAATATAGTAAAACATGAAATAATATTAAAAGTGAAAAATAGTTCAAGCTTTGAAAAACACATTTTAAGTCACATTTAAGATCACTTGAAGAACTAAAACACTATTTAGAAATCAAGGAACAATTTTAGAGAAAGAAAGGGGAAGGGGAAGGGAAGACTTTATAAGACCATGGTTTAAGGAAGAACCAAGTTTATTAAGGTGAGAAATGATCCTAAAAAAACATTAAGAAACCACACATTTCTAAAAGTATCCAATACAACATGTAACATAATTAAAATATCACTAATAAACATTTAAATACCGATAGAACCTTTCAAAAACATTTTTACCACAAATCATTATTCCATGAAGAGAAATCCAAACCACACATCATTACCAATTAGTCATTTCATCCAAGATAACAAAATATAAAAAATTCCAAATGACACCAAAAGTGCTGAATTTAATTTTTAGAAAACAAGAATCATTTCTTCAAACACCTTGTGTGCATATATATATATATAGGATTGTTTAAGAAATACCTTCTAAAACCATTTCACACCAACTTTATATCATTAAAATACCATAATAATTCATACTAGTATATTAAAAGCAATATCATCACATTTTGAAAGTATTAAAAGAAATATCAAGCATCAACAAAATGTGTCAGAAAAGAAATGGATAGAAACACCTACCTAAATGAAATGTGAATGAAACCAAACTTTAGGATAAGGAAGAATACACCCCAAGAGATGATATAAAAACCCAAACATCCAAGGAAAACAACCCATACATCAAATCTCACCGTTAGGGTTCATCCAAAAGAGAAACCCCACTAGGAGAGACCAACAAATCAACAGGGGAAAGAGGATAGAAGAGAAAATCGATAAAAAATCATAAGATGTCACATTATAAACCTTCAAAAATCATCAATTAAGGTTGGAGATAAAGGGAGTAGGGTTTTCTAGAGCCCCTTGGTGTTCATAGGTTGAAAAATGGAGAGAAATCCTAAAATGGGGTTAAAACACTAGAGGGTAAAAAGATTCATTTCACATTTTTAATGACCTGGGAAACTCACACAGTTTGGCCACATGGTTTTCCAAACCATGAATAAACTGTGTGCTATTTTCTGTCCAAGAGATGCACGTTTCACGGTTCTCCCACACAGTTTTCCAAACAGTGTGGTCGCTACTGTCTAAATAGATATAACATCTCACATGGTTACTGTATGGTTTCCAAAACCCTATGTTACCTGTGTGCCTTAACCATGGATACCAAAAAATTCACATGGTTACTTGGGAAAATCTTAATAGTTTCCCTTAATCATGTGCTTATCATTCTCCAGCTACTACCAAGCCCAAAATCACTATTTTTCATTAAAAAATAAAAAATTAAACCTGGGACTCAACAAAAACCTAAATGAAAGGATTCAAATACAATATAAGAATAAAATAAAAAGGATTTAAAAGTTTAGTGTGTGATAATTCTAAAAAAACACTTTCTTCCCCTATAAAGTCACCCAGCTGAAATATAAAATAAAATTGATCCCAAAACTGAATAGATTTGAACAGAACCTTGAACATCAGGGTGATCTTCCTCTTCACAAGTAACACCTGAACATCTCTAGAGGACACCACAACATGATTAACAACTAGAAAACATGAGAGGGTTATCACCATCATAAATACCCAATTAACACCATCAAAACTGAGATCCAAACACAGAAGCAATGACATGGGAAACTGAAAATGAATTAACATAAAATTTTCCACAAAAGCTAAACCATACCACCACCAAAACCAGGACTGGGAATGGGGATCTCCCCACAAAACCCAAAAAACCCACAAAATAATGAGTAAAACCATGAAATAATCTCAAACCAAAAAGATAACTTGAACATAAGATGAAATCATCGATCTCCACAGGCACGAATATCTCCAAACAAACACAAACCAAAACTGAAACCAACACATATAAGGGCTATGCATACCAAAAAAGGGAACAATTAATTTAATTTCTAACATTTATATAAACATAACCACTCAGAATATGAAGGAACAAATCCATAAAACTTATGTAATGTAAATATAAACTTACAACGATATAAAAAACTAAAACATGGAAACTTTAACCATTTCCACTCCAAAACTGGAGACAAAAACTAAGCCAAGGTTCCCTACACCCCTGGAAGTTCTTGAATGCATGAAAAGATTCACTTTGGGTATGATAGATAGATCCCTAATGTTTGAAGAGTTTACTTCTCTGCATCGAAGAACTAATATCCTTCGATCAATACTTCTTATCTAGGAAACACTTCTTACAAGACTTATCTAGATGACCCAAAGGGCCACAACAATGTCACACACCCAGAGGATTGTGACAAGACATCTTTGAATTCTCGAATCAGTCACACTGGAAGCACATAAGTTAATTATATAACAAATTGGAATTCATAGCAGATGAAGGAGACTCCACAAAGATAGGTTTCTTCTGCATGCACTCCTCTCTAGATGGGGAACCTCCACGAGCAATAAGAGACACTGTATTTCCAACTTGAACTCCAAAAAATAGTTTATCTAGGAAATATTAATCCAAAAAATTATTGAAATGAAGATCCTTGGAGGAGAGGGATCACTCCTTGATCTCTGGATAAAGGCCCAAGATAAAAAAGAGAAGCGTTCAACTGATGCTGTGACACTATCTTTGAAGCGAAAGAAACCAACTCCTTGAAGTGGTCAACATAAGCCTTCACTGCCCGGTGGCCTTGCTGAATACTCATGAGCTCTTCTACTTTCTTCATCTTCACCACATCAGGTATGAACCATCAGAAAAAAATGGACTTAATTACATTCCACGTCATCCTAACTTGCATCGATGATAGAGAAAACATCTTCTACTAATCCAAGGAAGACACTCTCAACATACTCAAGCCATTACACTCCCTCTAACAGAACTCAATCTCCATGATAGAAAACTAATAATCAAGAAGAACTAGAAATTGGGAAAAACCCACATGAAACCATGGGGACATTTCTGGGAAGCAAATTTTGAACAGAATAAAAAAAGAACCAAAATAAAAATGAATCAAAATGAAACCATAAGACCATATGAGGCCTAAAAACAAGCTAAAAAGCTAATCGTCATGAATAAAACCAGAATCATATTTTTAAAAACCACCTTTTTCATTCCACTTCCAAACCACATTATTCCAAGGACACTTTCCAAATTCCAAAAACACATAATTCAAAATCCAACTCAATCCTCAAGTTATGATTTTATAACAAAACTCATGCCCAAAAATCATTTTAATTTTTGAAAAATGATTTTTCCCATAAACCATTCCCCTTTAAGAAATACCCACACAAACCAAAATAAAAAAAATCACAAATCACACCAAACTTATGAAACGAAGAACTAGTGTAAATGCATAACCTAGTGACATGGTTAGTGGGCCATGCCCTAATTAATCATTAAAACTAAGAGGAATTTGAACCATGAACTTGGAATCCACACAGGTCACTAATCCATGTGAGATCTCAACATGACACAAACTCACCTCCATTTTCATTCCCCATCCATACCCAAAAACCAAAACAAAGGACTCAAATCTCGAACTACCCCTGGAAACTCGAGGATCATAATGAGAAAGGGTCCATGTCTTCCTTCCCCTACTAACCTCTCAAGCCACAAAATTCCTAATATATGATCTACCTACTACCCAAAATAACATGTTCTTACTCAGATACAATTTTTTCACAAACCAGATCAAGATACCATCCAACCAGACATCCAACCTAGGCCGAGACATGCCCAAAAGGGCATTCCTAATACCAACAAGATAAAAACTATTTATGGTCATTAAAATAATCTAATGGGAAAAATTTATCCCAAAGAAAACCAAAATCAAATAAATAAACTGAATTTGCAAAAAAAAAACAATAACTGAATAGAAGTAAATATATAAACAAATATGTATACAATAGATAAAAACAAAACAGAAAACTGAATAGAACACTAAGACCAAACCGAACCAACAGGATATCCATGTGACCTCTTGGTCACCACCAACCAAAACACCAACCTACTCCAAGATCAACCAAAACAGAAACCTTCACCTAAAAAATAGATCAGGTCTACCGATGTTGAGTGGAACAAGTAGGGTGTGAGAGAAAATAGCGTAGTAGGAAATCACTACAAAGGCCATGGATTTCCTTTCCCAAAATAGACCATAAAAAATAGTTTGAAAATACAACTAGATAATAGGATTTTAAAAAATTATCAAAAATTAAACAACCAAACACAACTTTACAAAAATTATCTTTTATTCACTTTCCACAACCCATTTCAAAACCAAAACCCAAATACAAATCAAAACCAGATAACCAAAAAGGGGGTTGTGAAAAAAGAAAAGGAAACCAAAAATTAAGAAAAACAAACAAAGTTAATAAACAACATAAAAAATAAATAAAAATAACATTTAGATAGTGATTCATGAGAATTTAATGAACATCCCTAGAGGGATCCTTGGAAAAACTCAGTTTGGACTCACCTGTCCGCATATGGTGCATATCCATAGTCAATAACAATCTTGCCACTCTAAACTAGCCAATACAGTGGCACATACCTCCTAGACCTATGAAGTCATGTGGTCCCAAACTTTCTAATCAGGTTTGAAAAGAAACCATCACTCGACCCTCTAAAAGTCGCCCCAAAATCCCACAATTGTAATAATGATACACTGTTGAAAGAGAGTCCCTCACACACATGGATCACCTGACCTTCCGCCACCAAACTTGCCTATCCCAACCCCTGACAGCACAAACACAACAACCCACATCTTAGAAAATCCTTCATAGGTGTTCCGATATTGTAATAATCCATACACAGGTTCCAATTAGGCTGCCAAATCATTTGAGTTTTGAAACATTTTCCCAAACATTATAAAATACCAACCAGGCATTCAAATTAGATTGAAACATGAAACAATATGAAAAGTTTCAAACAATCCTTTATTCCAATCATTCATTGAAATATATATCAGAATTCTAAATGGGACAAGATTTAAAGAACGCATTTTAAGTCACATTTAAGATCACTTGAAACACTAATACACCATTTAGAAATAAAGTAACCATTTTGGAAAGCAAGGTGAAGGGGAGGGGAATCCTTTGGAAAACCATAGTTCAAGGAAGAACCAAGTTTATCAAGGTTCCAAATGGGCCTTAATAAACCATTAAGAAACCAGGCATTTCCAAAATAATCAAAGAAAACATGTCACACAATTACAACATGACCATTAAGAATTTATAGACTAGGATAACCTTTCCAACACATTTTTACCACAAAAAATTATGCCATGAAGAGGCATCCAAACCACTCATCATTCCCAATTATTCATTTCTACCAAGCTACCAAAATACAACCAATGCCAAATGAAACCATAAGTGATTAATTTCATTTTAAAAAACAAGATCCATTACCTCAAACACCTTGTGTGCATATATATATAGTCTTGTTTAATAAAACCCTTTGAAAACCATTTCACACTAAATTTACATCATTAAAATAACATAATAATTCATACTAGAATATCTCAAGTAATATTATCACATTTTGAAAGCATTAAAGGAAATATCAAGCATCAACAAAATGTTTTGGAAAAGAAATAGATGAAAAAACCTAACTCAACAATGTACGAATGCAACCAAACTTTGGGAGAAGGAAGAATACACCCCAAGAGACAATACACACACCTTAACATCCCTAAATAATAACCCATACATCAACCCTCACCCTTTGGATTTATCCAAAATAGAAACCCCACTACGAGAGACCAAGAACTCAAGAGGGGAAAGAGGAGAGAAGATAAAATCAACCAAAAATAATAATATCTCACCATATGAACCTTAAAAAATAATAAATTGAGGTTGGAGATAAAGGTTTTAGGGTTTAATAGATCCCCCTAGTGTGACTAGGTTAAACAATGGAGTGAAATCCCAAATAGATTTAAAACACCAGATGGAAAAAAAGAGTCATTTCACATTTTTAATGACCTCGAAAACTCGCATGGTTTGGATGTATGGTTTTCCAAACTATGAAAAACCTGTGTTCCCATAACTATCCAAGAGATGCATGCTACATAATTATCCCACACAGTTTTACAAACTGTGTGCTAACTGGGTGGTCGCAACTATCCAAATGAAAAAAACCTCTCGCATGATTTCCGCATAATTTCCCAAAATGTAAGAACCCAAAAACCCTTACCCCTAGAAACCAAAACGAGCTACACAATTACCTAGGAAAAGATGAAGGGTTTACCCTAATTGTGTGATAACTATGTTTTATCTACTGCCAAGCTAAAAATGACCATTTTTCATTAAAAACTGAAAAATTAAAACTGGAATTCAACCCGAACCTCAATAAAAGCATTCGAATAAAAGAGAAGAATAAAATAAAAAGTATTTCCAATTTCGGGGTGTGATAGTTGTTATGGATATTTTTTTTCTAAAAGTGGGGATTGTTTGTGTCTTAGTAATTATAAATGATGGTCAGTGCGTGGAAGTGATAATGAAGTGGTTTTGATATATTTTAGTAGTGTCATTTTGGTTTAGGCCTTTAGATTAGGTTATATATAGATTTATTATATATTTTATTTTATTTTTATTTTATTTTTATTTTATAAAAATACCATCTTATTTGGATAACCTCATCGATACCCAAATATTTTGGGTTGTAGGTGTTTTCCCCAAACATATATTTTGGTGAGGGAACAAATGATTGAATACTCCTCCTTCCTTGTTTTCCATTCCCAGTGTAGTATGAGATGTGATGGATCATAGTAGATATAATAATATGTTCTTCAATGACTTAAATTTATATCATGTGATATAATTTATGACTTGATTACATGGTTGAGATGATATATAGTGGGGGTCATGCATGTTTGGATTAGGGAACAAGATTGATATCCTTCATGTTCATGATACCCTACTATAATGTAATTGTGATATATGGATTGGATATGGTATGTGGTGGAAAATATGTGATTATAATGATGTGTTTATGATATGTGGTATAATTTTGATATGGAATATGATGTGTTAATACATGACCACTGAAGGAATTGGGAGCACAATAATATTTTCCACTGGGGCATGAGAGAAACAAACCAGCAAGGAAGTGGTTATGTGGTTCTTATTTGATATATTCTTATTATATTATTTTATTATACTTGGATGGGATATTGGGTGAGTGATCCTTAGTGAGGTTTAGTGATAGTTGACCAAGTAGGTGCTTGTTGGTTATTCTTCTAATTCACTGATGAATTAAAATTATTCTTCCACAATTTCATGAGAGGTCTTGAGGAGGATCCTACTGATTATAATTATTTTCTCACCCCTATATATATAAATACATTTTATAGGTTTCTAGGAGGGGTTGAGAAATCAGTCTAGAAATTTTTGGCTTGGATATTTGGGTATTGTTATTAGAGTTTCTACCATAGGATGATGTTTTTTTGTATTTATTTTAGAGGATTGTATTTGAATTACATTACATGAATTTTGGGATATTAGTTTTACTTAACATGTGTTTATTTTTGGTTTTATTATTATATATATATATATATAATTCAAAATGTTAGTTCCTCCCATTTTTTGGATCTATACCCTCCATGATAGTCACTATCTTGTGGCTTATTGGAGGCAGGATTTGGGGGTCAATCAAGTCTTCACTATTAAACCAAGAGGGGTTTCTAGAGGGGGATGGTTATGATAGTAATATAGTACTATTATACCCCTAAAACTAATAGGTCATATAGAAAAACTTAAAATACATCTTAAAGAGTTATGATATATGTTAATATGATTAATAAAGTGGAAGTTGAACATTAACTATCAACACTTGGTTTCTCTCCCACATTTACTATCATTAATAAGATATATTTCATATAATGAAATGTATGGGAAGAGATGTATCAACTGAGAGGTTGCATATATTTTAATAATAAGGAATTAACTAATAAACAACAGATATATGATCCAATGTATGTGGTTAGGCTGTGGGATATTTAAAAAGGTAGTACCAATGAGATGGGGGTGTGATATTGCCTATGCATCTACCGAATCTCCCACTCACCTATAAACCTCTCTTCATTCTTTATCCTTTTCCTAATGAGGTACTAGAAATTATACCACCTAAAATTGGGTAGACTCAGTTTTGAATTCTGGATACACCATGGAGAGGGGAGTCTAATGGTTTCCCTAATGTGATACTTTTTAAGTATATTGAATTAATATTGAAGCATAAAATATTTGGTGTAAGGTACACAATGGTTTATTCAATTCAGTTTATTCATGGGTTTAGTTTCAAAAGAATGGTATTCTGGGGTTTTTGGGTTTCTTAAAAGATTTTTTTATTTTAAAAATAATTATTTGTTTCTAAGAAACCTTATAATGGAATCAATACACTACCATATGATTTGATTCATGAGATCATGTTTAAAATGATAAAATTTAAAATAATCTTTAATGCCATTTTATATGTCTTTAAAAAAGTTGAAAATTTGAACTGTGACTAGCTAAAGGATATATGATATCATTATCTATGATTGAACTTTTTTATATGATATATGATATTATATTAGATGATGCATTGTAAGTCCTTTAGATTTAATATATCACGAGTAGGGGATAATATGTTATGATGGTGCCCATATGTGATAGAAGAATATAGTATTGTATCAATATGTTGTTATCACAACTTATCATAAGAAATAATCTCCCAAGATCTGATGAGTTTATGCCATATATAAAGTCATAAGTTTATATTACACAAGAATCTGAGTGAGGTATTTATGTTATGAATCCACCTATCCTAGGATGTGACTTCAAGGGAATGTAATATTAATCTTATTAAAGATACTCAACATAAGGTTTAATATCTCCCGGAAACTATATCACAATCCTATTACAGCTACACTATAGGTTTAATCTTAAGTAATCTTTGTTGTATCCTATGATAGCCATAACTTAATGTTATTCTTATATAAGGACCCACACGGTGAATTAATATTATATAGAACACCCATCACCATTTTTATCTCATGTTGATTACTATATCAATCATATTAGATGATTGATAACACAAGCATGCATTATTCCTTATATATTTTCCATAAAAACATGATTGATATCATTAATTATGATATATATATATACACATATATTTCTATATTTTCAAATATAAATCAATTAAAATGGTTTATAAAATGATTAAAATCATAATTTTTTTGGGATATTTAATAATTTATAACATTGTTTATAAATTAATTAATTATAAAGTGTTTATAATTAATTAAATTATTTTTTATGAAACATTCATTTAATAAATATCCATAAATATGGAATGTTAATATTAAATACCATTTTCAAATTATATGGAATGGCCTATAATTTGGATATAAATTATTTATATGAAAATCATAAGGATAATTTATAAAAATTTCATAAATTAAAAAATAAGTCCAAATATAATTTGGTTTATATTTTAATTATGAATTGTTAAAAATAATTGATTTGAATTGTTTTAATTAATTTCCTTATTTGAGAAATTATTTATACCATACCATTTTTTTGATAATTTATATGATCACAATTTAAATGATATAAAATATGTGACATTTCGATTATGTAAATGTTTTACGTAATAAAATTTGAATATAAAATGTTTGTATTTAATTTAATATCATATATTTAAAGAAAATTATATGTAATAAAAAATCATAAGGAGTTCATATTGTAAATAAATATAAAGTTTTTATATTTTGTTTAAATTATGGAATGTCTATAATACATAGTAAAAATTATAAAATGCTTATAATAACATTATTTTTGAATTGTACATATATTATTTATCTCATGTTTAAATTTAAGATTTGTTTATTTATTATCTTTTTTATTATCTATAAATATAATTTTTATATTATGAATATGTTTATTCTATATTTTAAGTTGTTAAAATAATTCCAAGTTTTCGTAAATAAATCTAAGGAGTAACATGCTAGGTATGATAATTGATTCTATTTTCTTTAACCTTGAATTTTTCTTGTATTGAGTTATGAGATTAAATCAAGAAGTTAATTATGATTTTAAAAATTAGGTATTAGAATTATGATATAATTTCAGTCTCTCTTAGGTAAATTATCCTTGGGAAGAGGGGCTTTGTGTTGGACTACTCACCGACTGGGAGGCTTATGCCTTGTCTAGAAAAGCAAGGGATTACTATATATGTCTCCAGGCTTACCCATATACAGATTATTGATTTTATATGTTTCTAAAAATTTATATGAAAGGGTTTAATATAACTTATTAATGGGATAAATTTGGATATGTATGAATATAGTTGGATTTTGATTTGGGTTATTAACATAATCTATGAGTTTTGTAAAGAGTTACACATCAATATGGTTTGAAAATATTATTCTGATAAAAGGAATAAAATTATGAACTAAATAATTATAAGCTTGAATACATGTAAAATGACTACACGAGATAAGATGGTGAGAATAAAACTCTTTAAAAATACTAATTATTATATTCCTTATGAAGTAAACACTTTCTAAGACCTCAATCATCCAACTGAGTAGGCTATTCGAATGATGGGTGATCCTACATTATCTTGTATAAGAAAAGAAAGTAATGAAATTACCATAACCATTAGGTGATCCATTATTGAATATTATTTGGGTTATACATATATTGAAAAACTTTACTATTATGATAATATAGGATTCGAGTTAAGATAATCCATGTGATGGATTAGGCAAAGACTTTTCCAATCAACCATCCATGAATCATATATGACATGATCAACATGATTGTATACCAGATATATTCAAGGATTAATTACATGATAACTGGTGTAATATATGATTAAATATGGGTCATGTACCACTAATATATAAAATGTGTTTAAAAGGTGTCATCATTATAGTGGGAGCATATTTAATAAAATTATTTATTAAATGAATGTAAAAACTTGATTCTCATATAATAAAATCTAATACTGTATATAGATAACATCATCACCATCCAAATTGATTTTGAGAATAATATAGATAAGGTAAAATATTAATTTAAAATACTTATTTGTCTGGTAAAAATATTAATAATTTTTATTATGAAAGTAAAATTCTAAGTGTTAAGGAAAACACATTCCTGAGTAAATTAATTTTGAAGTAACTCAATGGGTGGGTTGAATAGATGATTAAGAGAAGAATAAAATGATTCGCCAATGTTTCATTAAGGCATGTTATAGTTAAGAAAATAATTTTATTATTATAAATGTAAATGTAATGAAAATTTAAATAAGTTAATAAATTTTCACTCAATATCCTCAAAGTTTTAAGAATATATGAATCAAGAATATTATTTCTAGGTTATGGTGTTGTGTTGATAGTAAAAGTTAGTAATGGTTCAAACCAAAAAAATAAAACTTATTTAGAAATTATAAAAATGTTTTTTTTGAGTATCCATTCAAGATCATTAAATATTAAATGCGTTATCAAGAAGGAAGAGTAATGATTACATAGGTTGGAATTTTCCAAAATATATTAAGGGTTTTGGAAAACTCCATGGAATATCCATGTCAGGTACCAGTTTTATTGAAATTAATTATTTTATTTTGAAAGGTATATAATACAAAATGTATACTTTATAAATGTTGTAAATATAAATGAGTTTGAAATCATGGAAATAATTGTTGAAAATTATAATTTGTATCAAAATGATGAAACAAAGGGGTACTAAATCATGGATTTGAATGATAATGAGAAAAATAAAGATCAGTTTGATCTTATTAAGGATGTATATAATTAGTTCATTTATCGTATATGATAAGAGAATTTGTTTATTAAAAAAATTCTTAGGAATGATATGATATGATGATTTTAATACCCATGGATTATTATTCATTTAATTATATAACATGTTTTGATAAAAAGTAAAGGATAAAAATGTTTTTTCCAAGAGAAAAGTGTTTATCCATATGTTTTCTAATGTGTGAGGGATTTGATCCTACCACCACCAATGTAATATTTTAAATATTATACTTAATTTTAAAAAAATAATCCAAACAAATAATAATTCCATATGAGATATGGTGGAAAATATTTTGTTTTTTTATATTTTCACTTTAGTAAATAAGTATATTTTCTAGAAGAAAAAGGAGATTGTGTAGCTTAACATGATATTATGGAGATAATATAGTGTCTAAGAGGCAAGTGGAAGTATGTTTAGACCTAGAGAAGTTCCAAGTTAAAAAATAAAGTATTATGAAAGTAAAATTATCAAGTGAATATTATTTTCAAGTAAATTGTTTTATGGAAAGTGTACCAAGAATGATGATAAAAAATTTTAAAAAAAGTTTTAAGTATAAAAAAATGATTAACATTATAACATTCGATGTTGTAGAGTTAAATGGTTTGAATCTATTCAAGGATTTGGAAATTTGTAATATGATTTATAAATCTCACTATTATTCAAATTAGGTTGCTTCATAGATATTAATCACTAAAGAGTTTAGTGGTAGGATTTTACCAAGTTTTCACATAGTGTTGTGAGAGAAATTTTATAGAGATGTAATGTGTATAGAATAAAATATATATTAGTGGAGAAATTACAAGGGAATTTAAATTTTTGTCTTCTGAAGTGGTGGTTGTTTTTTAAACTAATGTTCAGTTAAAAATTGATATATTTTTAAAATATTGTGGAGGTTTTTTGGATGTGTATTGAGGCACGAATGATGTTTCGGGTTCTTAAGTGGACAGTGGAGTGAGGATGGTTGGACCTATAACTATTTTTTTCTTTAGGTGTTCTACTATGGAGAGAACCACAATATTAAGATCACTATGAAAGTGGGTGAAATTCCTAGGTTAGAGAAAATTTTACATGGTTAGGAATTTTGGTATGATAGGCCTCCTTTTAGGAAATTACTAGCTGAGACACACCATGTAGTGTGTGTTTGGCTTGCCTAGTGCCTTGAGGTCTAGGTGTTGTAGAGGGTTTAGTGCCCTTTGTGGGCATGACACAAGGGGATCCTGCATGTAAAAATGGGTAGGGGAGAAACACCCATTTTGGTCGGAATGGAGTGATGGAAAAAATAGGGTTATAATCTTCATTATGGTGGATGGAATGTTAAGTGATCTTGGGGGGATTCCTAGAGGTTCACCATAACATGGTGTTTTCCATGGTGTAAGTTACGACATGCCATAAATTTCAAAAAAAGGTTGAATACCCATTTTTCACCTCTATGTTTTCAAAAACCACTCCCATTATTCTCCTCTCTAATGCATGAAAACACCAGGGGGTTTCTTTTCCTCTCTTATCCTTCGACTACCATTTATATTGGGGTGATTTTAGTGATATTCCTTTGGATATTAGAGGTTATTTCTCTTATCTCTTCCTTTTTTTTCTCAAGGTCACTTATTCTTTACTGCTTTTGGATTGACTTTAGCTAGGTCATCATTTATTATCCCACCAAATCATGATGAGATAATCCCATATTGATGGAGTATTCACTTGGCATAGATAGAGGAATTCCCAAGAGGATAATCACACATTGCTACATGCCATTTTGATGAAGGTACATTATTTGGAATATTTATTCAATGGTTTGTTTAAATTAAATTATTTTTTTGACTAAATTAGTGTCATGTGTTTAGGATTTTTCTAAGAATAGTGTTAGGAGTATGTCATAGATATTTTATGGGTGTTTGGTCATCATTTTAGTGTGATGAGGTTAAATAGTGAGTTTTAGGAAGTTATTCGTAATTGAATTTAAACTAAAATAATTTATAATTTTTTATAATTAAATTTAATAAATCTAAATTGTTTATAATTAATTAATGGGTTTTGTTTCTTGAGATAGGGAATTATGTTGATTAATGATGTCCATTTGTATTTAGATGAGCTCAAGCGAGAGTATCTAGGCTACGCTTAAATAGGGAAAACTCTGATGATGTAGGTGGTCCCTTGAACACAAACCATTAATAAATGAATTTTATTTATATGAATGTCATATGTGGTCTTTCCACTGAGGTTGATTGACAATTTTATTTTAAATGATTTTTTAGATGAAATTAATATAGAAGGACATAAGTGACAAGGTCCACAATGGACCCTAGAGAACTGACTTAATGCCTCAGCCACCAATGGAGGCCTTGATTATAAATTTATTCCCTTAGTTGTTTGGACCCTAGGGGCATGGAGTAAATAAAATGAAATGAATGGAATGTTGGAAATATAGTGATAAATTTCTTAGTGACCACCAGGAAGAGGTGATCCATGGATTGAGAAGAATGGAATAGGGATTGGCCATATGGGACCCTTGAGATACCATATAGACATTGGGATAGTTGATTATGGAGTATAGAAAACACCCCTTTTCCTCTAGTATGTGGGCATATGGGTGGGTAGATCATAGGTATATCTTGGATAGGCCGGGTGTGTGAGGATAAAATTAGGATAACCTTATGAAGGGAGATGAGAATCATTCCATCTCTCCCAAGTGATGTTGTGTGTATTTTCCTATGATTCTAGTGAGTTTGTGAGATGATTATAGTGATTTTGATGGATGTTATACCTTTTGGGTGATGGGATTAGTGATATAGTTGAGTTTAATATTGAGGATCCCATGTAGGGTGTTTGTGCTACAGTAAGACCTAGGGGACATAAGTGGGTGCCCCATTTCCATGTTGACCTTAGAGAGGGGTGGTTCATGGAGGTAGGTATCATCAATATTGAGTGTCACCTTAGAACTAAAGTATTGATGATTATTTTTTATAGTGGATTCTATGATGGGGTTTGAGTTGTGAAGTTGAGAGGTTATCTGAGGAGTTACATGAAGGGTTCGGGAAGGTGGATGAACCGAGTGGTTTGATTTGAGTTTTTGATGTAAATGTACCCTAAGTATAATTGTGGTATCCCATGAGGTTCCTAAGATGATTTATCCCTAGGTATATTTGTGGTATGACCTATGCCTTGAGAAGGATATTCCTTAAGTATATGTGATTTATGTGAAATATTTATATGTGTATGATGTATATGAATGTGAGGACAAGTGTTTGGGAGGATGTTTATATCTAGTTAATGAGGGCCTGATACCTGGTTTGATGTAAGGGATAAGACCCACTATGTGTCTGATATTCTCAGTGTTCTAGGATGGAGGATGTCTCAAGTGGTTACATTATGTTACGAGGATGAGTATATTTCCTCTTGGTGGCTTCTCATGTTTTGAGGATGGGTATATTTTTCTTGGGTGGGTTTTTATGTTCTAATGATGGGTATATTTACCCCAAGTAGTTTTTTGTGCTCAAAGATAGTCCAACACTAGCTGATATAGGTATAGTAGACCCTGGGTGTCACGTTAGAACCTGAGGATCAATATTGGTTATTTATTTATGATTCCAAGATATATTTATGATCCCGATCATATCACTTATTCATACATTTATTTTTTATGTTTGATACTGAATTGGCATTTCCCTATTCACTTGTACTCACACTTAGACTGGGAGGCCATGGAACACGGGTACTTAAGAAATTTCCACTGATCACATGTTTAGGTAGGTTTGAGGTTCAGTGTTGCATGATTAAGTGGGATATCTTGAATCATATTTGAGGATCCTGTGTGATAAGGTTCAAGTCTAGTGATAGATGATTTTGGTATTTTATTTCCCTTATGTACTTTATTTTTGATTAGACTAGTGGGTGATAAATCGACATGTGCTGGTATGATTATGCATCTATATGACTACTTGTTCCCATATTTTCATTTGATATAACATGATGTGTTTTATTGTGTCTACATTCTTTTATTATTTATTTTTATGGATGATATTTGGTTTTTTTCCATTGTGTTTTAATATAAAATGAGGTTATAGTCTCCCTACGATAACACTTTAGACCCTCATTTCTAGTAAGAAGCCTCTCGTGTATGGGGAACTACACCTAATGTCATGTGTTGATTTTTGTTCTGGGAAGTTTCAAGTGGTCCAAGATAGAGGGATGTTACAATGTGGTATCTAAGTGTTTTATTTTATCTTACTATTCTAGGAAATATTTAACAGGTTGAAGATTCTAGGGTACAGTGGAAGTAATTAGGATTATACCTAACAGTGGCTTCTCATTAGATCCTTTCGATTTTTCCTTAGAACTAGATGAAATAGTATCCTTAGATTCTATTATAAAATATCATCATATATAATTTATAATTAATTTATAATGATTAATAATTACCTCACATTATAATTATTTCTTCATTAAAGATTCAATAAACCAATTCTTAATGTGCCATCATCACAGAATGCTAATTCAAGGGTAAAATACCTCTAGTGGTGATTGAAATGTGTTCTGAAAACCTCTGAATGTCACCATAGAAATCCTTAAGTTCTTTCAAAGAAGAATCTAATTATTTCAAAATTCATTGTTGATCACCATAATATCATCTTCAAGGTGGAGGTATTATTTTATTTTATATAGATTTGAGAGGGTGGAGAAAGAGGATTTATCTTCATTCTTTATAGTGTTATAAGAGAAAATATATCTATAGATTGAGATAATTATATATATCATTTATTTTTCACAATGATTATAATGAATTATCTAGGATTATTGGATAACATAACTTGGTATTTATATACCTAGGGTTAGAGAATAAATAATTACACATGAGCCCTTATTATTCTCTTAATACATGGTAAAACCCATGTCTAAATAATAAAATAATATTATCTACTTGAAATGTGCTAAACTCATAGAAAAATAAATATTATTTCTTAAATAAACAAACAAATATTTACTCAAATAATATTCAATATGTAATTTCCCACCAGACCATCAAAATATATCTGCCAACCCTCCTTAATATTTAGAAGACCTCGAATAATGGATATTTATTTTAAAAATAAATATTACTATAGTTACCAAGATTAACATTCATAGATATAATATCATTTTTATGAATATTCATTACATTACAAAAACACGTTCCTAAGGACCGTAATAGTTTAGTGGCATTGGAAACTTGGAAACATAAACACTTATTGATAGTTAAGCTATGTCATCTCCCACTACATTCTTAAAAACTATCACCCTTTATAGAAATATCATACATAATACATATATTTATAAATTAGAGATATTAAAGATAATAAAGGGTGACCTCAGATGCTCATTAAGAGTAAAAAAGGGAGATAAGTAAGCATAATATGAACATAAAGGTATCAGAACACAAGATTAACATTTTAAAAACCATACTCACTACTGGAAATATAATATTTCCCAATGGTTCACAACCGTTGGGAAAGCCCCTCTAACCGTTGGTATATTATATACCAACGGTTCTGATAACCGTGGGGAATTAAGCCATTGGGAAAAGGTTTTCCCAACGGTTTACTGGAAACTGTTAGTATAGGCTCACAAAAGCCACCCTATCCCAACGGTTCTACCAAACCATTGGGATAGTTTTTCCCAACAGTTTGGGAGAACCGTTGGGAAATATCAGTTTTGGGATAGTTTTCCCAACGGTTCTCCCCAAACCGTTGGGATATCCCCATGGATGAACTCTTTCCCAATGGTTTAGAACCGTTGGGAAAAGAGATATTTACCAAAGGTTCAATGAACCGTTGGTAAAAACTTCTTTAGGATTATATGCCAACGGTTTTAAACCGTTGGCATATCCTATGCTGCAAATTGCAGCAGCCTGCAATTTGCACAGCCCCTGTCCATCAGGCCCCTCTCCATCATGCCTCATTTTGACCTCATTTTCAATCCAATTATTGTACCTGCAATAAAATAAAACATACATATACAATTACGAAAAATTCATACACATTTAACATATAATGGATCCTGAAACTATACACATCCATAATTAAATTAGAATTCATAACGTAATTATAAATGTACATAATTAATATAGAATTAAATTTAAAATTTAGATGACAATTATATGTGGAATCCGAAATTCAATTCATAATTTGATCGGTTTTTTCTATACCATATATTTTTACCTCAAATGATGTCCATTTTAAACAAAATACATACACCTGAAGTGATACCGGCCACAACACACCTCATATTGAGGCGGGGTTGACTTGTACACTTCACATTTGACCCATGGATCGTTGTGCTAAAGTATCGACACAATCCGAATGCGTTTGGTCGGTTTTCCGTATGCCAGTTGATGTTTTTCACTTAAAATGACGTCCTTTTTAAACAAAAGACGGACACTATGAGTGGAGCCAACCACACCGCGTCTCCAATTGAGGCGGGGTTGATTCGTACACGTCACATATGACCCATGGATCATTATCCTAAAGTTTAAATGGAAACCGAATGCGTTTGGTCGGTTTTCCGTATGTACTTAAAATATTGTCCATTTTAAACAAAAGAGTGACACTTAGACTAATCCTGACCACACCGCGACTCAGATTCATCCCAGGTTGGCTCGTACATGTCACATATGACCCATGGATCGTTGTGATAAATTATCAAAAGATTCCGAATGCGTTTGGTCGGTTTTGCGTATGTCAGTTGTTCTTTTCATTTATAATCATGTCCATTTTAAACAAAAGAGACAGAGTTAGAGCGGTGTCGGCCACACCGCGTCTCGGATTATGACGGGGTTGACTTTTACACATCACATATGACTCATGGATCGTTGTGCTAATGTATCGATAGAATCCGAATGCGTTTGGTCGTTCTTCCGTATGTCAGTTGATGCCTTTCACTTAAAATGACGTCCTTTTGAAACAAAAGACGGACACTTTGAGTGGTGTCAGCCGCACTGCATGTCGGATTGAGGCGGGGATGATTCGTACACATCACATATGACCCATGGATCGTTCTCCTAAAGTTTCAACGGAAACCGAATCCGTTTGGTCGTTTTTCAGTATGTACTTAAAATGGTGTCCATTTTAAACAAAAGAGAGCCACTTAGACTTATCCTGGCCACACAGCGACTCAGATTCATCCCAGGCTGGCTTGTACACATCACATATGACCCATGGATTGTTGGGATAAATTATCAAATGATTAGGAATGCGTTTGGTCGGTTTTCCGTATGTCAGTTGATGCTTTTCACTTAAAATGAAGTCCTTTTGAAACAAAAGACGGACACTTTGAGTGGTGCCGGACACACCACGTCTCCGGATTGAGATGAAACCACCGTGCAACATTCTAATTATTATTCATGACGTGTACGCGCAGACGGCACGTCAATCGGACGGGCGGTTTGCGCGGTACGACTCAATATTCGTGTTTTAAGTGATGCGCGCGCTTCGTAAACGCACGTGAGGGGGGTCCAAACGGGCCGAACGAAGTTGGAATGGCCTGAAATCAGATGAAAAATACGGGAGAGTGATTTATAAAGTGGTCGAGCAGACAGAACGTCAATCGGACGTGCCGTGTGCCCGCGGTGACCGACAACGCAGTTCTGGTGTCATAAACGGCCAAAACGGGCGTCCAACAGTCAAATTCATAGCGGACGACCTCATATTGAGCTGAAACCACCGTGCAACATTCTAATTATTATTCGTGATGTGTAAGCATAGACGACATGTCAATCGGACGTGCGGTTTGCGCGGTACGGCTCAATATTCGTATTTTAAGTGATGCGCGCGCTTCGTAAACGCGCGTGAGGGGGGTCCAAATGGGCCGAACGAAGTCGGAATGGCCTGAAATCAGACGAAAAATATGGGTGAGTGATTTATGAAGTGGTCGAGCAGACGGAACATCAATTGGACGTGCCATGTGCCCGCGGTGACCGACAATGCGGTTCTGGTGTCATAAACGGCCAAAACGGGCGTCAAACGGTCAAATTCAAAGCGGATGACCTCGTATTGAGCTGAAACAACCGTGAAACATTATAATTATTATTCGTGACGTGTACGCGTAGACGGCACGTCAATCGGACGTGCGGTTTGTGCGGTACGGCTCAATATTCATGTTTTAAGTGATGCGCGCGCTTCGTAAACGCGCGTGAGGGTGGTCCAAACAGGCCGAACGATTTCGGAATGGCCTGAAATCAGACGACAAATACGGGTGAGTGATTTATGAAGTGTTCAAGCAGACGGCACGTCAATCGAACGTGCCGTGTGCCTGCGGTGACTGACAACGCAGTTCTGGTGTCATAAACGGCCAAAACGGGTGTCAAACGGTCAAATTCATAGCGGACGACCTCGTATTGACCTGAAACCACCGTGAAACATTCTAATTATTATTCGTGAAGTGTACGCGTAGAAGGCACGTCAATCGGACGTGCGGTTTGCGCGGTGCGGCTCAATATTCGTGTTTTAAGTGAAGCGTGTGCTTCGTAAACGCGCGTGAGGGGGGTCGAAACGGGCCGAACGAAGTCGGAATGGCCTGAAATCAGATGAAAAATACGGGAGAGTGATTTATGAAGTGTTCGAGTAGACGGCACATCAATTGGATGTTCCATGTGCCCACGGTGACCGACAACGCAGTTCTGGTGTCATAAACGGCCAAAACGGGCGTCAAACGGTCAAATTCATAGCGGACGACCTCAGATTGAGATGAAACCACCGTGAAACATTCTAATTATTATTCTTGACGTGTACGCACAGACGACACGTCAATCGGACGTGCGGTTTGCACGGTACGGCTCAATATTCGTGTTTTAAGTGATGCGCGCGCTTCGTAAACACGCGTGAGGGTGGTCCAAACGGGCCGAACGATTTCGGAATGGCCTGAAATTAGATGACAAATACGGGTGAGTGATTTATGAAGTGGTTGAGCATACAGCACATCAATCGGACGTGCCGTGTGCCCGCGGTGACCGACAACGCAGTTCTGGTGTCATAAACGGCCAACACGGGCGTCAAACGGTCAAATTCATAGCGGACGACCTCAGATTGAGCTGAAACCACCGTAAAACATTCTAATTATTATTCGTGACGTGTACGTGCAGACGACACGTTAATCGGACGTGCGATTTGCACGGTACGACTCAATATTCATGTTTTAAGTGATGCGCGCGCTTCGTAAACGCGCGTGAGGGTGGTCCAAATGGGCCGAACGATTTCGGAATGGCCTGAAATCAGACGACAAATATGGGTGAGTGATTTATGAAGTGGTCGAGCAGACGGTACGTCAATCGGACGTGCCGTGTGCCCGCGGTGACCGACAATGCAGTTCTGGTGTCATAAACGGCCAAAACAGGCGTCAAACGGTTAAATTCATAGCGGATGACCTCGGATTGACCTGAAACCACCGTGCAACATTCTAATTATTATTCGTGATGTGTACGCGTAGACGGTACGTCAATCGGACGTGCGGTTTGCGCGGTACGGCTCAATATTCGTGTTTTAAGTGATGCGCGCGCTTCGTAAACGCGCGTGTGGGGGGTCCATATGGGCCGAACGAAGTCGGAATGGCCTGAAATCAGACGAAAAATAAGGGAGAGTGATTTATGAAGTGGTCGAGCAGACGGCACATCAATTGGACGTGCCATGTGCCCGCGGTGACCGACAACGCAGTTCTGGCGTCATAAACGGCCAAAACGGGCGTCAAACGGTCAAATTCATAGCGGACGACCTCGTATTGAGCTGAAACCACCGTGAAACATTCTAATTATTATTCGTGACGTGTACACGCAGACGGCATGTCAATCGGACGTGCGGTTTCCGCGGTACGGATCAATATTCGTGTTTTAAGTGATGCGCGCGCTTCGTAAACGCGCGTGAGGGTGGTCCAAACGGGCCGAACGATTTCGGAATGGCCTAAAATCAGACGAAAAATACGGGTGAGTGATTTATGAAGTGGTCGAGCAGACGACATGTCAATCGGACGTGTCGTGTGCCCACAGTGACCGACAACGCAGTTCTGGTGTCATAAACAGCCAAAATACTGTCCATTTTAAACAAAATAGAGACACTTTGAGTGGTGTCGGCCACACCGCGCCTCAGATTGAGGTGGAGTTGACTCGTAAACGTCACATATGACCCATGGATCATTCTCCTAAAGTTTCAACAGAAACCGAATGCGTTTGGTCGGTTTTCCGTATGTCATTTTTTGTTTTCACTAAAAATGAAGTCCATTTTAAACAAAATAGAGACACTTTGAGTGGTGTCGGCCACACCGCGCCTCAGATTGAGGTGGCGTTGACTCGTACACGTCACATATGACCCATGGATCATTCTCCTAAAGTTTCAACAGAAACCGAATGCGTTTGGTCGGTTTTCCGTATGTACTTAAAATACTGTCCATTTTAAACAAAAGAAAGTCACTTAGAGTGGTCCCGACCACACCGCATCTCGGATTTAGGCGGGGTTGACTCGTACACATCTCAAATGACCCATGGATCGTTGTCTTAAAGTATCAATACAATCCGAATGCGTTTGGCCGGTTTTCCGTATGCCAGTTGATGTTTTTCACTTAAAATGATGTCCTTTTGAAACAAAAGATATACACTTTGAGTTGTTTCGACCACACCGCGCCTCGGATTGAAGCGGGGTTGATTCGTACACGTCACATATGACCCATGGATCGTTTTCCTAAAGCATCAACACATTTCAAATGCGTTTGGTCAGTTTTTTGTATGTCACTTTTTGTTTTCACTTAAAATCTTATGGAAATTCATATAGAATATTTTTATATCATATTTATTATGGATTAGATTTTAGTTGATCGTGCTATGAAACATTTCAGAGCTAATGAAATTAAGGAAGGTGGAGGGGCTGTCTGGGGGGCTGTCCGGGGGGGCTGTCCGGTGGGTGTCCGGGGGGCTGTCCGGGGACCAAGGAGGAGGGTGGGGGGGCTGTGCGGGGTCTGTCCGGGGGGTGTTTGGGGGTTGTTCAGGGGGTTGTCCGGGGTTGTTCAGGGGGCTGTCCGGGGGTTGTTCAGGGGGTTGTTCAGGGGTTGTTCAGGGGTTTTTTAGGGGTTGTTCAAGGGGTTTTCCGGGGTTGTTCAGGGGGCTGTCCGGGGGGTGTTTGGGGGGTTGTCCGGGGTCCAAGGGGGAGGGTGGGGGGGGGGGGGGGTTGTCCGGGGGGCTGTCCGGGGGGCTATCCGGGGTCCAGGGTGGAGGGTTGGGGGCTGTACGGGGGGCTGTCCAGGGGGCTGTCCGCGGGGCTGTCCGGGGGGTGTTTGGGGGGTGTTCGGGGTCCAAGGGGGAGGGGGGGTTGTCCAGGGTCCGAGAATGAGGGGGGTTGTCCAGGGAGTTCTCAAACACACAACCACTAAAAGACAACAACATCCATAAAAACAGACAATATATAAAAATAACTCAACTCCAATACTATACTACGAGTCTAGATAAAACCAACAACTAGAATAGATTAAACATCAAATATCAGTAATATAAGTCAAAAATGTAACGGATCAATATGTCCCACATCAGCATCAGCATCAGGATCACCATCATCATCATCACCCTCATCATCGTCCTCCTCATCATCCTCACCCTCCACAGTCCCTTCCTCCTCGCCTTCTCCCTCCTCCTCACCCTCCTCATCTCCCTCCTCTTCCGCATCAGACTCCTCGCCATCATCATATTCAAGCTGGACATTGGTCTGACCACCACTGGAACTGCCACCTAGTGCACCATATATAGAATGTATCGACGACATGTATTAATCAATCGCTGGGCTGGCCTCTGCTGGAAGTGTTGGACGTAGAACTTCAATAAATTTCATAAATGCACTGTTTGCCCTAGCAGACTGTTCTGCAGTCTATGTGGCCCTTTTCTCAGCCTGTTCTGCCTGTGCCCTAACTTTCTACAGCTCGGTGGCACTACAACTCGTACCTGAGGCAGGCCAATACCTCGTCGGGGCTATCCTAGGTCGGCAACGTACTCTGCCTGAATGATCCTCTCCCAACACCTGATGTAAGTGATCAGATGGCCCAAAATTTTCTGCTTCTTGGGCATCGAGGGCCTCTAAAGCATCCTGTTACAAATATAAATATATTATTAAGTTACAAAATAGATATTAAAATATAAAATCAACATATTAAAACTTACAATCTGCTGCTGAGTCGCTTCGCTGACAACACTTCCATCCTTTTTTCGTCTACTCGAGCAAAACAGTTTTGCTCGAGGCACACATCCTTCAATATTTTGTACTTGCCTCTACAATGACATTGAAAAAAAAAGTTATATAAAAACTTTAGCAAATGATTAAATAATTGAGGAAACAAAAGAAAATGTAAGTTGTAAAGAAAACTTATAAACAATTGTCATACCTGCTGCCTCTCATGATCCGGCATCGTTGTGCGTCCTAGTGTATGGAGGTATTTTTTTGCATCAATGTTTTTTTTTATTTTTTCCAGATGATTCCTAAATAAAATTCGATAATTCAAAGGATAATATTAATGAAAAACTTGAAAGTTATTATTTAAATACCTCAAATGTAATTCATACCTTAAACTGGGTACTCGTCCAATGAGTAATCATCTGACGATACTGCTCTATAGGACAATCATCCACGACTGGTACCGCCTCTAACTCAGTTCCAACTCTAGCACGCCAGCCAATATACAGCTCATGCTTGTAGGCTCTCCAAAGCTCGCCTAAATCCTTTAGACTTTCCAGTCATGCACCCTCACCATCAGGAAAATTAAATGGAAGCTGAAATCAAAATATTAATTCATATAAATACAAAAATAATTCATGGCATTAAATACAACAGATTTTTTTACCAATATCTCTGCCCAAGCTCTATCTTTGACCTCATGTGGCAAATGTCTCCACGACAGCGGGCTGACGGGAATGATGTCGGAGTATTTGGCAAGCGTCGCCAGAAAACTCCGACATTGCTGCCCTGTTTTCTCAACCATCTGATTGTCTTCATTATATTCCACCATAACCTGTGTGCGACGGTTCCACACCGAATGCATGCGTGTACGACCCCGCCCCCGCCTACTGTCAGTAGATGTATCTGTCATGAAAGAAAAACAAATATTTTATCAAAACATGTTATAATGAAAATAAATATTACTATAAAAATTTGTTAGGGTTTTATAAATATACCTGCGCTAGTCTGATCAATGAGTGGCGCCGGATCCACAGAGCCTGATGGAACACCCTCTGGTGGAACAGGAGTCGAAGACGATGGAATATAAAAGCTCGGAGAGACAGAAGTAGAAGGAAAAGAAGATGGAACAGCTGTATGACCTGATGCTGACTGGGGAGTGGGAATCATCATGGGATGTGAAAATGATGGGGCAGAAGATGCAGAAGGTAGCGAAAACATGGGAGGCCTAAATACCCCGTGTGTCCCTAATGACACACCGGGATCAGAATGTGGGAAGTCTGAAATGTCAGTGGGAGGGGCAGGGTCTAGTCAGGCACGCACAGCTCTACATCCACCTCTGGTACGATCCCTCCTCGTACCACCGGCCTGAGTACTAGGACCAGTACTAGGCTCCTCGTCGAATAACTGTCGACGTAACGGTGGATCCTACAAAAAAGTTTACAAAAAAAAATTAATCACATGACATTATATATTCTGTATATATATATATATATATATATATTTGAAATAAATTACTCACTGTAGGCACTAATGGTGTAATGCCCATCTCCTCCATCCGACGATTGTTCTCCGCCATTTTTTTTCTTCATCTCTCTTCAATTGGCTGCATTTCCTGCATTTGAAAACAAATATGTAATTAATTAGAAAAAGAAAATTAATGTGTAAACCAAAAAACTAAATATATGAGGGAATGAGGGGATTCATTGGTAATTTAGCTATCAATTGTTTTAGAAGAGCTTGATTGAATTTAATAAAACATACAAGTTGTAATGTTCACCAAGTTAGAAATATTGTTTGATTTGGTTTGAATGCAGTTCAATTCCAAATTAGAAAATGCAATTCAAATAAAACAGCAACCAATAAACATTGGAAATTCACATAACGGTCAAGTCAGCTAAAACATATTTGTGATCAATACTAAATAAATATGAATATTACCAACCTTAACAACCCAACTCGAGGTAAACCAAAAGAATTGAGAACATGGATGAATGATTCTATATATTTCCAACCACAACTTCAGGTTCACAATCAACTCTGACAATTGAGCTATTGGAGTCATCAAAAGAAATAAATGGATTGGTTCCAATGGCAATAGGGACAGTGTCAATTCCATCATCAGCATCATCAAAAACATGTCTTGGAATTACTTCAACTATGACACCAAATTCAGGTTGAAGTTGATCTTTGACATAAAAAACTTGTTTAGCCATTGATGCCAACACATATGGTTCTTCGGTAGCAAGAGTGCGGGTCATATTAATTACTCGAAATCCACAATCATCAATAAATGTGCCATGTCTCGTCATCGAATCAAACCAATGGAATTTCATCATTGTGACTCGTCCATGAGAGTAATAATCCAATATTATTATTTTCTCAACGACTCCATAATAACCCACATTTTCAAGTCGCGTTCTACTATCTGATGCACTGACATAACAATCTGTTGTGGCAGTAACCATAATACCATCATGTTGTGTTCTCATGTTTTTGGCTCGTTCAGTGACAATAAATCTGTACCCATTGATAACAATTGATTTACACTCACGAACCACGATATTAGGACCAAAATCCGAAGCTCTTATTTCCTCAGAGACAGAGTCAGCAGACAAACTCAATACCTGCAATATAAATGACAGTTAAACTTAAGTAAATATTGAAATAATTAATTTAAACAGTAATATTTTTTCCTTCAATTTTAACCAAACAGAAAACTCTTTACTATGCAAAGTCTCTCTCCTTCTCAAAGATAAAGAACAGTGCTTCCTATTTATCATTGTTTTATGTTCCCTGTAGATAAAAAAATATGAATAGTTTAACAGATATATATGTAAGATATACATATTCAATTTTGTTACCTGATATAGTCATCGAACAAATTACAGTTGAACAAAACTGTGCGATGTGCCATCTCCCGCTCTTCATGGCTTAATGTATTCAATGTATATGATCCAGGAATTCCTCCTGTTTGAGGAAGTGATGGAAAACTGGGTTCAATTTGCTCATATTGTTCTTCTTCATTTCTCATTGGTCTGCTCATTCTTGTAGTAAGATCAGACAAATACATCGAACATAAATCCATACATTCTTGAGCTAAGTAACCGTTCATGATAGAACCTTCGGGATGATTCTTGTTTCAAACATAAGACTTTAATGTGAACATATTTCTTTCAGTTGGATACATCCAACTAAAAGAAACAGGTCCTCTGAGAAGTATTTTAGTTGGAATACGGATAGTCAGATGCAGCATGCATGTGAAAAATGTTGGGGGAAATATTTTCTCCAACTCACACAAAATTAATGGGGCATCTGTCAACATTTTGTGCAAGAAAGACATGGACAACTTCTTAGCACAAAGATCTCTAAACAAATGGCACAACCGAATAACACCCACCCTTATATTATTGGACAAAAGATAACGGATTTCTATTGGAAGCAACTCATGCAGTAGAACGTGATAATCATGAGTCTTCAAAGATTTTAGCTTCAACTCTCTTCTGTTGACCCGTTTAGATATGTTGCTTGAATATCCATCAGGAACTCTAATAGTCTCTAATACTTCCAAAAATTGTTTTTTTTCAGTAGGTGTCATCACATAAGAAGCACATGTAAGTTGCCATTTATTTTCACTGATACGCACAGGATGCAATTCTAGTCTGATGCCCCAATCCACCAAGTCACGTCGAGATCATAAATCATCTTTTGTCTTCCCCTTGACATTTAGAATAACTGAAAGCAACATTTCACATATATTCTTTTCAATATGCATTATGTCTAAGCAATGACGTAGCAAATTGGTTGACCAATAAGGCAAATCAAAAAAGATACTCCTCTTCCTCCAATTGTAACAGGTTTCTGTGGAAACATTCTTTCTCTTTCCAGATTTCATTTGACCCTTCCCGAACGAAAAACTGAAATCTTTCAATTCATTAAGCACATCAGTTCCAGACATACGCTGAGGTGGATCATCGGTCTCTATAGTATTATCAAATCTTTGACGATTCATTCTATATGGATGATCCTTTGGAAAAAATTGTTGATGTCCCATAAAACTGAAAATACAACGATGTTTCAGTCTTCTGGATCATGTATTCTTCATACAAACTGGACATGACAGTTTTCCCTTCGTGCTCCATCCAGACATCATTGCATAAGCCGGAAAATCATTGATCGTCCACATAAGCGCATCACGCATATGAAATATGTCTTTCGAACATGCATCGTATGTGCGCACACCCACATCCCAAAGAAGTTTCAACTCTTTTATTAAAGGTTGCATGTATACATCAATATCAATGCCGGGATCAGAAGGACTAGATATGAGTATACTCATGAAAGTGAAAGATTTTTTCATACACAACCATGGGGGAAGATTATAAATGTGTATAAAAACTGGCCATGTGTTGTGCGAAGTAAGCATCTGCCCAAATGGATTAAAACCGTCGCATGAAAGACCCAGACTCACATTACGCACGTCAGCTGCAAAATCAGGATGTCGAGCATCAAATCTCTGCCATGAAAATCCATCTGCAGGATGAACCAACTCATCATTAGTCTTCTTTCTCTCGGTATCATGCCATCTCATTTTTATTGATATGTCATCAGACATAAAAAGATTCTGGAGTCTGGGGATCAATGGAAAGTTCCACATTACTTTCTGTGGAACATGGGATGGTGTTCCATCAGATTTTGACTTCCAGCGGGATGTGCCACATTTTATAAATTCATTTCGTTCAGAGGTTTCTTCCCAGAATAAACTGCAATCTTTCGGGAAAGCATGAATTTTGTTTCTGGAAAATCCAAGTTCTTCAACTAACTTCCATTCCATATAGTGGTTTGAGGGAATATCTGCATCATCTGGAAGTAAATCCTTCAAGAGGGTAAGAATGTAATCGTTTGCTGTATTAGAAATCCCATACATAGTTTTTCCATGAAACAATCGGATTAAAAATTCCAGCTTTTTCATTTTATCGCATTGTCTATATACTGGAGTTGTGGAAGAATCATTCAATTTTTTCACCCTATCAATATCATCATTTTCACTAGATGCATCAGTTTTCCTCATATCAATGTCTTCTTGAGTTTAAATCCTTTCTTTTTCATGATGACGAATAAACGGAAACCGATCATCTAACAAATTCTCCATTCCAATCCTTTCATTTTGATCATAACCAATTTGAGATTTCATTTTCTCCCCATTGTGATACCACACAAAGTAGTTTGCTTGAAAACCATTTTTGGTTATGTGGTAGATGACTTCTTCACGACTCAACCAAGGTCTACCAACACAATTGGAACATGGGCAGTGTATGCGACCACTATCTGAAGCATTGTGAAATGAAAAATCTATAAAGCTCTCCAAATTGTTTTGAAAATCGCTTGAGATACGATCGGTTTCATACATCCAACTTCTGTCCATTCTGTAAAAAGAATTCATATAAGTAATTTTGTCATAAAAAATTCAATAGGATTGAACTTTAATAGAAAATACATTTAAGTAAATGATAAAGGAAGAAAATAATCATGGTATCAACTACACATGTGAAAAAAACATACTAATGTGTTATTGAAAAAATGTAAAACCAACAAGAACTTAATGTGTTATCACATCAGAGCGTGCCTCATCCCATAACCATATTAGTAGGGTACCCTCGTGGACAGCCCCGCCCACCCCCGTGGACAACCCACCCACCCCCGTGGACACCCCCTACCCCCTAGACAGCCCAACCACCCCCGTGGACAGCCCACCCACCCCCCTCGACACCCCTTCTCCCTATGGACAGCCCCCCAACCCCTTGGATAGCCCGCCCACCCCCCTGGACACCCCTACCCCCTGTGGCCAGCCCACCCACCCCCCCTGGACAGCCCACCCACCCCTCCTTGACAACCCGGCCACCCCCGTGGACAGCCCGTCCACCCTTGTGGACAGCCCGCCCACCCCCGTACCCCCTGGACACCCCGTATCCCCCCTGGGATAGCCCCGCCCACCCTCCCAAACAGCCCACACCCCCCTCCCCTGCAACCCCACCACCACCACCTAGACATACCAACCCCCCTGGACACCCCACACACCCCTCCCCCACCGGGACACCCCACCCATACCCCCAGGACAACCCACACCCCCTAGACAGCCCCTCCCACCCCGTGGACAGCCTTTCCCACCCCCGTGGACAGCCCCTCCCACCCCCGTGGACAACCCACCCACCCCCGTGGACGCCCCCTACCCCCTAGATAGCCCAACCACCCCCGTGGACAGCCCACCCACCCCCCTTGACACCCCTTCTCCCTATGGACAGCCCCCACCCCCTTGGATAGCCCGCCCACCCCCTGGACACCCCTACCCCCTGTGGCCAGCCCACCCACCCCCCCTGGACAGCCCGCCCACCCCTCTTTGACAGCCCGCCCACCCCCGTGGACAGCCCGTCCACCCTTGTGGACAGCCCGCCCACCCCCGTACCCCCCTGGACACCCCGTACCCCCCTGGATAGCCCCGCCCACCCTCCCAAACAGCCCACACCCCCCTTCCCTGCAACCCCACCACCACCACATAGACATACCACCCCACCTGGACACCCCACACACCCCTCCCCCACCAGGACACCCCACCCAGACCCCCAGGACAACCCAGACCCCCTGGACAGCCCCGCCCACCCCCGTGGACACCCCCTACCCCCTAGACAGCCCAACCACCCCCGTGGACAGCCCACCCACCCCCCTCGACACCCCTTCTCCCTATGGACAGCCCGTCCACCCTTGTGGACAGCCCGTCCACCCCCGTACCCCCCTGGACACCCCTACCCCCCGTGGCCAGCCCACCCACCCCCCCTGGACAGCCCTCCCACCCCTCCTTGATAGCCCGGACACCCCCGTGGACAGCCCGTCCACCCTTGTGGACAACCCGCCCACCCCCGTACCCCCCTGGACACCCCGTACCCCCTGGATAGCCCCACACACCCTCCCAAACAGCCCACACCCCCCTCCCATGCAACCCCACCACCACCACCTAGACATACCACCCCCCTGGACACCCCACACACCCCTCCCCCACCAGGACACCCCACCCAGACCCCTAGGACAGCCCACACCCCCAAGACAGCCCCGCCCACCCCCGTGGACAGCCTTTCCCACCCCCGTGGACACCCCCGCCCACCCCGTGGACAACCCACCCACCCCCGTGGACACCCCCTACCCCCACAATCCATTATCCAAAACATATCAAATTGGTTAGAACACAATCCATAATTCCCACAATCCATTATCCAAAACATGTAAACGTTCATGATAGCCTCCCCCAACTTTGATTTACATGTTTTGAACACTCTCCTTCCAAACATAGAATACAAAAACATTAAAGAGGTCTTCACAAACACAAACAATATCCTATTTAGATATTAATTTCAATAATCAATTAAACCACAAACACCTGGAAAAAATCTATTCATTAAAACAACTACAACAATATGGTTGAGATCAAATTTTACCTATTCGTATGGGGGTTTACCTGTTGGGATGGGGGGTGCTGGTGTTCTGATTCGTGAGAGCAGTGAAGGGATGGGGTTCGCTAGAGCAGCGGAGCGAATAGATTAGGGCTCTGTTCGAATGGGGAGAGGAGATGGCGATCTGGAATTTGGGGGAAACCTTTGCCAACGGTTTATAAAAACCGTTGGCAAAGGCACACATTTCCCAACAGTTCTAGTGAACCGTTGGGAAATGTGTGAGTTTAGCACCCCTTTCCCAACGGTTCCAGTGAACCGTTGGGAAAGGGTCACACATTTCCCAACGGTTCCAGTGAACCGTTGGGAAAGGGTCCACTGAAATTACCTTTTCCAACGGTTTTCTTAAACCGTTGGAAAAGGCTCACTATACCAACGGTTTAAGTAAACTGTTGGTATACTACCATTGGGAAAAGACCAAATTCCAGTAGTGACTCGACATATCAAAGATAATTTTCATGATTAATGGAATAAATATTGGAAGTGAATAAGACATGAATCATATGATAATCAAAGAACATGATCATGAGCGAATTATAGTGGAATAATACATGGATTTTTAGCATACACATAAGCATAAAAAATCATTTCTATATTAGGCAAGGCTCACTTAAAAGGATATCATATTGGAATGGGTTCAGTCCCCAAACCATCGTATTAGTAAAGGTTTACTCCCAAGACCATAAAAGTGGAAAAAGTACCCTACTTAACCAATTTTAATCCCAATTCTAGTCCAATCCATCTCATGATATATAAACCTTTACCCAATGCATTGGAGGGAGATTTAGGTCCCACCAATCACATAAAGAAAAAAAATATTTATGTATTCCACAAGATCATAAAAATTAATCACATCATAAATGATTAAATTAAATGGGCATCATAAAATTTTAATCATATTTAAACCTGTGGAAAAGATACATGTTTCATAATCATTTCATCACAGAATAACCCATGAAAAGAATAAGATTTCATAAACATCATGCCATCAAATCATAAACCCTTTAGAGAAATAATATAAATGGTATCCTTATATCATATCCCCAATAAGTAATAGGTAACACCAATGGTTGATATCTTATATGAAAACTAATTTTTAAAGGTAATTTAAAACATTTCTTGAGAAACATTTCTTTCCCTCAATGAAACATTATTTTTAAAACATAAAATACATTGAAAAACATTTTATTTAAAAATAGACTTGAAAACTTATAAAGGAATCTTTAAAATCATATAAAACACTTTCAAAAAATTAAAAAAAATTCAAAATCTTTTTCCTTGAAAATTATATTAAACTATTTTTCTTTTGAAAACATGGTATTGTAAGGAAACAAATTTCTGACCAAAGATATAAATAATTTCAGTTTTTCTTATAAACATTTTATCAATCAATTTAAGTACCAAAGAGTGGAAAATGGTGCTGATACATTAAGATATCATAAATAACCATAGGATAAAAATATTCATGATAATTATTGAGGTTTATATCTGGATATTTCAATATTGTAGACTTAATCATAAACAATCTCGATAAATGATGAGATTATATCATAACATCTTTACCACTTTGGTAACATTGAATCATAACCCCCATGAAGGGATAATATAAAATGGAACATAAAATATTACGAGGATGAATAAATTCATGATATTACATGTCAAAGGGTCTGTATTTACACCTCATGAAAGAATATAGGTGAACAACATAATGTATATCTCAAAGAAAACAAATTGAGATAAAAAAATACTTTACCGCTTTGGTAACTTTTGAACCATAAAACCCATGAAATAGATATCATAAAATGGATATGTAAATAACCCTAAATTTATGGATAATAATAATAGAATGAATACATGGTAAATATATATATCAACTAAATAAAATATGTAGTGTATATGTAATGTGTCTCACAGAAGTAAAAAGTGAGATAGAAATCCCTTACAATTTGAGTACCTTTTGAATCATAATCTTTATGAAAAATTAAATTAAATAGAAACATTAATTATAATTAAATTATTTAGATTAATTATATATCATTTAATATGTATTTATATACAAAAAAAATAAATGAGTGGTGAATATGGCATAAGTCTCTCAGAAATAAAAGTGAGACTAGAAATCCAAATACCCTTAGTCTTGACATCCATAATACTCATAAAAACAACATGTATAATAAATATAATTTTATTATAAATATATTATATAATAATAATTATATATATGTATATATAATACCATATATTATTTTTTATGACCCTTTATTACCTATTTATTAACAATTCAATGTTAAAGTTACATTTCAGGTAATAACCACTTTATCTTTTGTATATGTTTTGACTTGTTATTTTTTGTACTCTTTATTCAATCATGGTTTCATCATATCAAAAATGTAAAAAATGATATAAATATAATATTTACTCCTTAAAAATTTATTTAGACTAATCCATAATATTTAGTGTTAGGAAATGAAATACACTGCTCATGGAGATGGTGGGTCGTACGTACGCATAAACGTCGTTTCCATTTTCCTATCATATTTAAATATAGAAAAGAAAATGATATATATATATATATATTATCATCACAATATCATTTTTATGTCATTTATATCAAATATTTTTTTAAATACAACCATATATTCCATGCAGAAAGTGAATGAATCACATCGCTTCACAAGGCGGTAGTCCGCCGTACACCCTAACAATGTTATCATGTTCCACGAAAATGGAAATCATAAAGTTATGTGTGATATAATAATTAAATAATAATAATAACATCATAAATATTATATATATATATATATCACATATAAAATATAAATCAATAATTATTACCAACCTTGAAAGGTGGTAATAGAAAAATGAACGACATCGGTTCGTGAGGCGGTAGTCCGCCTTACACATGAACGGTGATTTCGTAACCCATTTGATGGAAAAGTGAGGTTTTACATAGTAAAAATAACATAATAAAATATTATTATATTAAACATATTTATTTTATCATATAATCATGGTATAATAAGAATTTATGGGTGTGGAGGAAGAAGTAAAATGAAAACACTTATTGATGAACATTACCTCTTTTTGGGTATCCTCCTTAGGGTTTTCACTAAATCCTTGATTTTTTGGATTTATGTACAAAATAAGGACTTTGGGATTAGATTATGGAAGTTGGAAAGTTATTTGGTTAGATCTTGGTTTATCTAAATGGCTTGAGAGGTGTGAATAAGAGAGGAGAGTGAGTTCCCTTTTATGTAACGACACGGACCCGGACAGCCACCCGAACAGTGCCGAACGGGTCGGGTGTCACTACCTTAAGCGCACCTACCCTGAATGCCAAAGGATTCCAACTAGCAGTGAGGGTCTGAATAGGTACAGTGGGGAGGCTATACCCTCTCAGAGGAATAAAAATGGTACTGGTCTGAGTATAACAGTAAAGGTACATCGGAAAAGAATGACTCAGCAGACTTGAACCAGACCCGCAGAGCGAAAGCATAACCAATATCAATTAACAACGTAAGAATTATAGAACAAAACTGTAGAGAAAAGTAAATAGAACCACATTCCAGCAATCAACAGAAACTACCATGGTAAACAACCAAGCATGCATCTAAAGCAGGTTATACATAACGGAGTATAAAAAGGGCACCAATGGCTAACCAACAGTAGCTGTAACAAGTAAGCATGCTGATACGGAAAAGGAAATGAAACAAAGTAAACCCAACTAGGCATGACCTCAAGGTCCATACCATCTCCATGTAACAACTAACGTAACCCACCTCCTGAAGCTGGCCTCTTTATTACACGTAAATCCATAATGTCTGCACACATTCCGAAGGGCCCGTGCAGGGTGTGAGACAAATCTCAGTAGGATACCACCCAACAGTGCATACCAAATATATGTGTTTAAGCAGTTATGCGTTTCTCAGAAAAGAAGTAAACAGTACAATGCACAAATAAACACAAACTCCACTGGTGCTTAATAGCCACCATGAAGCGTCACCTGCTTTAGCCAACGTCGGAATCTCTGTCATGTAACCCGGCACCACGTGCCACCTGACACCTCGTGTCTCAAGTACTGAAAACCCGAAGGCACACCCAAGAATAGTATCCCGGCACCATGTGCTTCCTGACACCTCTTGTCTCAAGTACCGACGTCCTGAAGGCACGTCCAAGAATAGTATCCCGGCACCATGTGCCCCCTGACACCTCGTGTCTCAAGTACCGACATCCCGAAGGCACGCCCAAAAAGTAGTAACTAGACACCATGTGCCTTCTGTCACCTTGTGTCTCAAGTATCGATGTCCCGGAGACACGCCCATCCCCTGAAGGCTCCTGACCTCCCACGTGGTTTTCTATAGCATGCACCCCCAACCAGAATACTTAACTGCAACTACGGGGGCCTCTACCCACACGAGTGGTCAAAACCACCTCATCACGGAGTATCTCTGTGTTCACACTACTCAATGTTCCGGGTAAGATGTAATCACCAAATAGTACCTAAGCCACCAAAACAACTAACACCTCGTGTCCCTACGACCATGTCGCTCAAGTCTGATGGCCTCGCCATCCAAGTAACCTGGGCCATGCCCAACCTGACAATCGCACTGCCTCAATCTGACGTCCATGACGCCCAATACCATGGTAAAAACCTCCCAAAGTAACCCGGGCCAAGCCCAACCTGTGACCCGCATCACTCAAGAATAACCGGGCCATGCCCAACACCACCCAAAGGGTCCAGAAGACGCAATTAAGAAATTGCATATATAACATGTTTAAATAGAAAACATAAATCGGCAAAACAAACTAGACAGTTGAATTGCACTATGCAAGGTGTTGTCCCATACCAACACTGAGGTTTTAAATGCCTCTAATAATTATAACAGGCTTTAATAAATTAAACTAAATAGTTTAACACTTTAATATTTCAATTAAAACCATTTTGGCGTTCCCCGACCAAAATTCCCCGATGAGCCACGACCCCTCACCCGGCCCGCTCGCCCAAACTGGTAACAGGGCATACCCAAAGGTATCCCATAGGTCCAATAAAAAATTTAGTATGAAAAAGAAGATAAAATGGGTCCTGCTCAAAATACCCGAAAACGCGCCGAAGGCTGCGTCACCCAAACAACCACGAAAACACAAAATGAGGTATGCACCACCTACATGAGACTCATACGATGCTACTCCTATGGTAATAGCCTTCAATTCGGTCTAAAACATGGTAGATATACAAAAGAATCCATACCGATCAAACCCCTATAACTCGTTCTAGAACAAAAATCAAAGAAAACGGCTCAAGGGGAAACAAGGCCTTACCGAGGGGGTTCCAACGCATCCAACCGCGATCGAAATGGAGTTTGGATGGCGATCCGGGGAAGGATTGAAGATCCGACTAGCTCTCTCCTGCTCAACCTGAAGGAGGTATTGAGGTTCAGCCTCAAAATGAGGCTACTGCCCATTTTAGCGAAAAAAGAAAATACACGGCATGTAACATTTTATTGTTCATATGACGGCTAAATCCCTCCGCCTTACTTTCCAGACCTGCTGACATCAGTACATGGTGTGTACCTATGGGTACATGGCGTGTAATTGGTTTCCCTTCTCCTCCTCACCGACTTACACATGCGCCATGTATATCCCTTATACACGGCTAGACTACACGGTGTGTCCAAGGGGAACACGGCATGTCCTCCGTTTTACCTGGCCAACCGGCCTACACGTCATGTATGGCCACCACACGGTCGTGGTTACACAGCGTGTTCAAAACTACATGCTGTGTAGTAAGAAACTACTACATGGTCACCAAACGACATGTACTCGGTGAGCACACGGCCGGTCAGTCGCCCACGCATACACGTCGTGTATTGAAAGTACATGGCGTGTACTCTGAAAATTTCCAGAAACTTCTCATTTTCTCCAGTTTCCTCAGAAACCAATAAAAAATTCAAACAGGGTCAGGATTTTGACCCATTCCAAAAACATGGGTTCTTACAAAATCCCCACCTTAACGTAGCTCATACCCGAGCTACCGAACAAAACCCGGAGATGGCACCGAACATGCCTATCCCGGTTAAACAACCTGAACTACCCCGGTACCAAGGTTCTGGCTAAATTCCTCAAGGGGCTCCCCACCTTAGGAATTTCCTACCCGGTCTCAACCAACAAAGCTCAAAGAAACCAAGGTTTACTGACCTGTTTTCCGGATGCATAGTCCTCCCATGACGCATCGTCACCCTTGAGACCCATTGGTGGTCTTGTTTCGTTACTGACACCCAATGTAACCCACACCGCATCGGTGTCCGCCTCCACAAGGTCCTAGTGCCTAGTACCTCATGTAACCCGCATCCACGATGCCCCGATGCCCACGACACCTCAAGTAACCCGCAACCTTGATGCCCTGATGCCCAATGCACCCAAAGTAACCCGCATCCTCGATGCCCTGATGCTACACATATCATACATACATACATACATATATATACATATATATATATATATATATATATATATATATCACACACCCAATATGGTTCCAATCCCACTGACTAGCATCTAGTCAGTCCACAATGATCCCGCACACCACGTGCACTCAAAACAGTCATACCTCTACAGGTCATGCCAAAAAGTAAACATGGAGATCATGACCACACCGTGGTGTACCTCTAACCGTTGTCAGCTCACCAGCCTGCTCAGCCCCCGTCATCTCCATGGCGTGCACCTGGCCTGAAACACGGCTGCCTGACGCCTGAACTCCCTACGATGCTGCTCCAGTCACCGGCCACTGACCCCTCAGCTGGATCCCATTGTCTCTATCACGACCTCCGTGCATAGTTGAACCTCGACTACCCTCTTTGGGTATCGAAACTGAGCCAACTTCAGATTCTAGAGTATGTCCTTGTCCCTGCCTGCTGGCTATCTGAGAAGGTTGCCTGAAAAACCTCTCCTGATGCATGTCCTGTCCACATGCCCGACACTCTTTCGAAGACCTATCACACTGTGCCTGAACATGTCCCGACTGTCCACACTGGAAGTAAATCACCAAAGAACTCCCACGAGGTGGTCTAGATGAATCCCTGGCCTGACTTCCCTGCTGGAACTCATCCCGTCCTTGCATCCTGCTATCTGAGCCAACACTGGAAGCTGTCACCCTAACCAAGCAAGATTTCTCTCTCTCGTTTCCCTTGGCTATGAGCGCCTGATTCACTGCCTCAGAGAAAGAACCTAGCCTGAAGATGTTCACCTGAACCCGAATGGTGTGTCGTAAGCCATCCTCGAAGCGTCTTACCCTAGCTGCGTCATCGCTCACCATACCAGGTGCAAAACAAGACAACTCTATGAAGGTAGTTGCGTAGTCCATGATGGACATATCTCCCTACTGAAGACTCAAGAACTCCCGAGCTCTCTCTGACCTCAGCGTCTCTAGATAAAAGTGCTCGAAGAACCTTTCCTCGAAGTCCTTCCATGCCAGTCCCTCATGCCTACGAGCCTGAACCTGCAGATCCCACCAATTCTTTTCCAGTCCTCTCAGCATGTACGTCGCCAGCTTGACCCTTGTCCCTGGAGGCATCTCGAGCAGCTCGAAGATCATCTACACACTCTCTATCTAGTTCTCAGCTGCATGCGGACCACCCTCACCCTGAAAAAGTAGTGGGTGATATGCCTGGAACTCTTGCGTCAGATATTCCATAGAAGGCTCTGCACCCTGCGCGCCTCAGTCAATTCCCTACAAGACGCATGCTAGGCTCGCTCGGAGCTGCTAGTCGAGCCACGACCCAAACAATGCCAAACCCGGATGTTGTCCTACCTGCACTGGATCCTGAACCCGATCCTGTCTCTGAGCCTGTACCTGAGGCTCGTGCTCTGCCTGTACCGAATTCTGACCCTGATCCTGCGACACTATATCTTCCCTTACTAGATGCTCCATCGAGTCGTGAAGGTGTAACCCGCTGAATACCATACATGGTCAGACATCCTATACATATATAACAATATATTCTACGCAGATAATGAAATCAGTAAAAGGCAGCGCATAACAACTACCCTTACTCCCCCTCACCGCAACCCATGCCCCACGACATCCTAGCCTTATGGACTCCTTACCCGCCCTCAATAGATCCAAATATCAAAGTACCTCGGGCCATGCCCGTCCTGACAACTCACGTTGCCTCAAACTGACGACTGAGTTGCCCAATCCTGGCAGTTACACTGCCTTAGTCATATTACCTACCTGCTCTCCTAAGAGCCAGACCCAAATATCCTGCACATGCAATTTTACAAAAATACAAATCATGGAATACACATTACAATAAACAAGCAATTCTATCAGAAATTTCACCAAATTACATTTCAAACATATAAATCATGGAAATTGATATTTCATTCACATGGAATTATCACTTCACAAAGCATACATGCAATTATGAAATTGAAAAACTCTAAAAACGTGCCTATCAAAAGCCAAGAAAAGTAGCCTTGCCATTCCGGGCCAAGGTCTAATGCTCCCTTACCATACCGGGTCAAGGGTCACATATCACAATCAACAACATGACACATCAAGTGATCCACCGAGGTGGAAATCATATAAACTATAATCTGAGCAAAAAGCAAATAACAATTACCACCCATGGAAACTTGGTCCATCCCTCGTACCTGGGGCTGTAGGCACCCAAGAACAAGCTAGAAACCCAGTTCCAGTAACAACAACCTATCTCCAGTATACCATATCCCAAATAGTAAAACCAGAAGAAATAAAAGAGAAGTATCAATCTCATTAGTATCCAGAAAAAAACTGCTACTAAATCCTTGTCAAGAACCTCCTCTGATACCACTTTGTAATGACCCAGACCCGGCCAGCCACCCAAACAGTGTCGAATGGGTCAGGTTTCACTACCTTAGGTGCACCTCTCCTGAACTCCAAAGGCTTCCGACTAGAATAGAGGGTCTAGATAGGTATAGTGGGGAGGCTATACCCTCTTGAATAAATAAAAATGGTACTGTTCTGAGTATAACAGTAAAGGTACAGCAGAAAAGAATGACTTAGGAGACTCAAACCAGACCCGCAGAGCGGAAGCATAACCAATATCAATAAACAGTTGAAGAAATATAGAACACAACCGCAGTAGAAAGTAAATAGAACCACATGCCATCAATCAATGGCAACAACCACGGTAAACAACCAAGCATGCATCCAAAGCAGGTCATACATAATGAAGTATAAAAAGGGCGCCAATGGCTAACCAACAGTAGCTGCAACAAGTAATCATGTTGATACGGAAAAGGAAATGAAACAAAGTAAACCCAAATAGGAATGAGCTCAAGGTCCATAACATCTCCATGAAATAACTAACATAACCCAGCTCATGAAGCTGGCCTCTTTCCTGCACATAAATATATAAAGTTTTCACGTGTCCTGAAGGGCCCGTGTAGGGTGTGAGACAAATCTCAGTAGGATACCACCCAATTGTGCATACCAAATATATGTGTTTAAGAAGTTATGCATTTATTAGAAAAGAAGTAAAAAATACAATGCAAAAATAAACACAAACTCCACTAGTGCTCAACAGCCACCATGGAGCGTCACCTGCTTTGGCCAACGCTGTAATCTCTGTTGTGTAACCCGGCACCACGTGCCACCTGACACCTTGTGTATCAAGTACCGGTGTCCCGAAGGCACACCCAAGAATATTATCCCGGCACCATGTGCCCCCTGACACCTCATGTCTCAAGTACCGACATCTCAATGGCATGCCCATGAATAGTATCCTGGCACCATGTGCCCCCTGACACCTCGTGTCTCAAGTACTGATGTCCCGAAGGCACACCCAAAAAATAGTAACCCGACACCATGTGCCTCCTGACACCTTGTGTCTCATGTACCGACACACCAGAGGCATGCCCATCCTCTGAAGGTTTCTCCCCTCCCACATGGCTTTCTACGACAATCACCCCCAACCAAAATACCTAACCGCAACTACGGGGGCCTCTACCCACACGAGTGGTCAAAACTACCTAATCACGGAGTATCTCTATGTGCACACTACTCAAAGTTCTGGGTGAGCGGTAATTACCAAATAGTACCTAAACCACCAAAACATCTGGCACCTCGTGTCCCTGCGACCATGTCACTCAAGTCCGATGGCCTCTCCATCCAAGTAACCCGGGCCATGCATAACCTAACAGTCGCACTGCCTCAAGTCGACGTCCATGACGCCCAATCCCATGGTCAAAACCACCCAAAGTAACCCAGGCCAATCCCAACCTGTGATCCGCATCACTCTAGAATAACCGAGCCAGGCCCAACACCACCGAAAGGGTCCAAAAGACGAAATTCAGCAATTTCATATATAACATGTTTAAACAGAAAACATAAACCGGCAAAACAAACTAGACAGTTGAATTGCTCTATGTAAGGTGCTATCCCATACCGTCACTAAGGTCTTAAATGCATCTAATAATTATAATAGGCTTTAATAAACTAAACTAAATAGTATAACACTTTAATATTTCAATTAAAATCATTTTGGCGTTCCCCGGCCAAGATGCCTCGATGATCCACGACCCCTCACCCGACCCACTCACCCAAACTGGTAATAGGGCATACCCAAAGGCATCCCATTGGTCCAATAAACAATTTAGTATGAAAAATCTGATAAAATGGGTCCCTCTCAAAATACCCAAAAACACGCCGAAGTCCACGTCACCCAAACAACAACAAAAACAAAAAATAAGGTATGAACCACCTACCTGAGACTCGTACGATGCTACTCCTCTGGTAACAGCCTTTAATTCGGTCTAAAATGTGGTAGATCTATAAAATAATCCAAACTACTCAAACCCCTATAACTCGTTCTAGAACAAAAATCAAACAAAACAGATCAAGGTGAAACAAGGCCTTACCGAGGGGGTTCCAATGCATCCAACCGTGATCGAAACAGAGTTTGAACGGCGATCCAGGGAAAGATTGAAGATATGAACGACTCTCTCCCGCTCGACCCGAAGGAGGTATCGAGGTTCTGCCGCAAAACGAGGCTACTTCCCATTTTAGCGAAAAAAGAAAATACACAGCATGTACTTTAAGTACACGACATGTATCATTTTACAGTTCATATGACGGCTAAATCCCACCACCTTACTTTCCAGACCTGCCGACATGAGTACACGACGTGTACCTATGGGTATACAACGTGTACTTGGTTTCCATTATCCTCCTCACTGACTTACACACATGACATGTATATCCCTTATACACAGCTAGACTACATGGCGTGTCCAAGGGGAACACGGTGTGTCCTCCGTTCTACCCGGCCAACCGGCCTACACCCCATGTATGGCCACCACACGGTCGGGGTTACATGGCATGTTCAAAATTACACGCCGTGTAGTAAGAAACTACTACACGGTTATCACATGGCATGTACTCGGCGAGCACATGACCAGTCACTCGCCCACGCATACACAACGTGTACTAAAAGTACATGGCATGTAGTCTAGAAATTTCCAGAAACTTCTCATTTTCTCCAGTTTCCTCAGAAACCAATCAAAAATTCAAACAGGGTCGGGATTTTGACCCGTTCCAAAAACCCATGTTATTATATTTTGTAGCTAAGGAGGAGTGGTATTCCTGTAAATACCCAAAAGTATTCACTATTGGGAGGTCAATGTTACATCAAGTGGATCCATGATCTATAATTAATTGTTTTTTGGGATTATATGATTTATAGAAACATCCAAAACACAATAAAACACATTCTTTAAAAAAATTTCCATTTACTCATAAGTTTTCTAATTTTTACCATTTTGGTTTTTCATTATGTAACAAGTTTTATAACCTTGGTATTTTATCCTTTAAGACTAAAATAAAAATGATACTTACTAGATAATTTGTATCTAGTTATTCTAAATATTAAATTCAATTTAAAAAATAAAAATCCTTTGTGTGTTGAAAACTAATTTTAACACAAGCACATTTAACGTGCAAAAATACCACTTTAACCATAACTATGATAACTGAGTATTTACTATCTATCAGTCAACATAGTCTTTATAATAGAAACTTTAGACATGAATGGACCATAGTTGATATTTATTAATATGTAAAAATAACGTTTCAGAATATAAGTTTTTTTAGTAATTTTAAAATATTTAGTAAAATATAATTTATTATAAAATAACATTATAGTCAAATTTTGACATTATTCATTTAATTTTAATTTTAAAAATATCATTATAATGATGTAATTGGAATAAATTATTTTAAAACATATGAAAAATGATATATTAATCTAAAAAAAATTAATATAATAATTAATTTAATATACTTAATTTTTAATATTTTTAGTATCATTTATTTTATTTAATTGTTAACTAAATAACTATTGTGTTGGTGATTCTTAAGTATTTAAATCAATAAATTCATATATAAAAAATAAAAATAAATTATCTTGATATAAAAAAGTCATTTATATTTTAAAATAATATTTATAACTAAAACTATATTGTTTTCCCTATCCAAAAGATTTATAGATATTAAAAGTAAGAAAAGTATATTTTTTGTCTTTTTCTTTACTTAACTTATTATATGAGACATATTCAAATTAAAGTGGAAATAAATTTCCATATTTCATATAATTTTATGTAAAATATATTAATAAATTCTTTCAGTAAAATTAAGATAATAATTTAGGTCATTTTACTCTTATCATTATAGTTTAATCCCTTGTAAACCCATTTTTTTTACTTTAACTATGGTAATTAAGTTTTATTGCATTCACTATTCATTTTAGTCAAAAATTAAGTTAACAACATTAGATATTATAAATTATTTTATTTCAAAATATGGAATTAATTTTTTTAAATTATATTCATATAAGAATAAAAAATTATTTTAATATTAATCTCACAGAAGTGATGAGAAAGAAGGTTTTTAAAGTGAAAATGATCAAAAGTTTACAATGCTTTTATATCCAATTTCAATATGAAATTGATTAAAATGACCTAAATTGGATTAATAAATGTATAATTTAACAAATTTAACTTTAAAAACAATTTGGAATATAATTTTAAATCATAAATAAATTAAATGAAAAGGCAGTTTTCAATTAAGATTCAATATTTTTCACTCTTCATAAAAAATGAAACTTTTCAGAAAAATTCCAAAAATTCACCATAAGATAATTTTTAAATTTAAATAAAAAAATGAGGTTTATTTTATAAAATTAATTTTATAATTTTTTTAAAATTTAGTTTTTAAATAAGTGCGCCATAAAAAATTGAGAAAACTATTGTTTAGAAAAATATAGTTTTTAAGAATAAAATTGGATTTATTATTTTATCTTTTTATGAAATATATAATATTAATGTTAAAAATTCGATTTAATATATAATATATAAATTTAAATAAAATAATTAACCGAAAGTGATTTGGTTAATTTATTGATATAAAAGAGACTTGTGTGTATAAAAATAACTTTTTAGAAAAAGATTTCCTTTTATTTTCAAAAGGGGTTTATTTTCATTTTAATTAATTGGTCACTAAATGATTCATTATATAAACATTTTCAAAACATATTTTCATAATTTAGTTAATCCAATTCATACTCTCCATTATAACATCTATTTGATAACTATAATATTAAATAATCACATTTAAATAGTATGTCATGTTTTGTTTAAACTCAGTGTTATGTGAAATGAAAGATAAACTCAGAATTGTGTGTAACATAAGAAAAAAATAGTATTTAATATAACAAAATCAATATTTAATGTAACATAAAATTTTAAAAATATAAAATATACTTGAAAAAAAATCACAAAATCTTAGGGGGTCACATTCTGCCCCCTAAAATGAATTTCACACTCGAAATTCATCTCAATCATCAAATGTTTAACATTTAAAAATTACATAATTTAAACCCACATCATAAAGATGAACAATAAAACTTCCTTTAAAAATTTAAAGTTGGAAACATAATGGTTCCCCAAAGTAACTCATAACTAGGCTTCCACATAGGAGAATATAGGTGGGATGTGAGAATTTAGACATGGAAGAAAATCATAAATAATTATTTAGAGTGATAAAGATCACTAATAAAAAGAAAGTGGGTGATCTAAAGAAATTTAAATAACACAAAACCATAACTAAAATAGGTGTGGAAATGACATTTATATCATCAAAAATGATGATAATAGGAAAAATTTTTATTTCAATATCCTTTTCTAAAAGTTGAATAATTTTCACAAGAAGATATACTTACTTGATTTCATTCCATTTCATATGCACAATATCACCCTTTGGTTGTGCCTTGACAAATTTAAACTTTATAACTTACTATAAGGAATGAATGCCATTTTTATGCTTTAAGCACTAACAGATCATGTGATCCATAAATATAATGATAAGTCATTTCATATATATTTAGTCATCATTGAAACAAAATCGTTAGAATATGTTATCCAATATGCATAAATATTGATATGAAAAAATAATAATCTAATCTATAAATCCTCATTCAAATTTCTACATAAACCATTTCATAAATGGTTAACTATTTTACCCTTTTGAAAGATGAAAATTAAAAACGTTAAAAAGAAGTTCACTAAATTTTTAAAAAACCAAATTAACATTGATCCTAGATATATCATAAAGTATCTCTTAATTTTCACACACAAAACATGTGAATACCATTATCTTGTATTCTCTTGAAACATGGTAATACACTAAATTACCATAAAAATATTCTGAAAACATACATTCTTCTTTATACCTTATATAGAAAAAAATTATTAGATATATTCCTTAAATACAAATATGTTGTAAACTCCATCCATGATAACATAAACCACTTTCTCAATAAATCATTAATCTATTCCAAGGAAATACATACAATCCAATTTAAATTATTCTTATCCAACATCTCTTTATCCAAACTAAACACCATTTTATCAATATCAAGAACATATTAAGGGTTACCTTCCCTTAATCACGTGTTTTACATAAAATATAACCTTTCAATTGAATCAATTTTCTTGGTCATCAACATCATTCAACAAATTCATTGAAATACTTAATGAAAAACTTATATTGAATAATCCTTATATATTCCATGATTCATATAACATAATCATTGAATTCTAATACATAAATACTTAATTCATCCCACTTCTTTCCCAAACCATTAAATATGCTCCATCATCTCATTACATAATATTTTTCCTTTCAAATGTCTTTTGTAGTCTCCATCATCAGAAATATAACCATTACTTGTACAACCTTGCTTATTTTCTTCATGATATTTACTATAAGAAATTTATTTGCACAATGGCCATACTTTCCACCTTTAAAACATTCATCCATTAATAAAAATTTAGGTAGACCAATGTTATCATCCATTTTATTAACTAAACTTTTCATTTTACATTTTAGTTAATTTTCTTGTGCCCTTGTTTCCCATAGTCAAAACATATTACAATTTCACTAATACATACACTTGGGTGACTCTTCCCACATTATTGACACATAAGAAACTAAATCTTCTTTCCTCCATGGTCTGCACTACCTAAACTCTTAGAAAACTCTTTCATTATCTTCTTTGGGGAGTCTAAGAATTGGTTATGGTACACATTGTTAATCATGTTCAATGAAAAATTATTTGGTACAATAACAACATCCTTCAATCTAGTCATCATCCAATTTGGTTACTCATAGTCACTGGATTGTCCATAAGATTCAATGTTAAAATGATTCCTTCTATTTATAACTATTAACTTAAACAAAAAGAAAAGTGTAAGCAATAGTGGTCATAGTGTAAAACAACATAATCATGAAAATTCACTTATATGAAGTATAAATAATATCATATTATTTAATCTATGATATATTTGGTCATTAATAGTAATCACCTATTTAAATCCTTTATAATGGTTTATAAATAGTTACTCGCCTGAATGTATTATTGAATTTTCATAGGCATAGATCATATTAGAATTTATAGTACCAAACTACACTTACTACTAGTGCATATAAAATTGTTATTACATGGTTAATCCCATGAGGACTACTGGAAGGTCAACATACGATTGAACAAAACCCTTGGAAGGATTCTTAATTTTCACTCTTCAGGTTTGGTGTTTATTAAGACAATGTAGTTTTGTGGTTAATTAAGATTAAAAAAATGGATAAGTGTCAATTTTATGGATCTTGATAAAATATAATCCTAGATTTGACTTTGAATAGTCCTATGGATTAGCCTACAAAGCGATGAAAAAGTCATCAATTGGTTTTGGTCAAACCAATTGGATCTATGCTAAAACTATCCCATGGTCAGGATATAGCCGATAACCTAAGTGTATTATGATTGGATTCTATATAGAAATAATCACATGTTAACAGTCATTGTCTTTCTAAACACCAATTAGTTCATGTTCGTTCAATCACACTTCCCATGGTCAAGGTTGTGAAAACTAATGCGATAAACAATTACTATTAACCAAATTACTAGATATCGGGTTACCAAGGTTCAATCTAAAGATTCATTAGGTTTTGAAACACCCCTACACTTGAACCCTAACCCTAGGTGGATTAGCTGAGTATTGAAGTGATAATAAAAAGTATGGAAATATCAAGCATGTTGTGCATAATCATAAAGAAATTTCAAAATAGACAATCTAGGATGAAACACGTAAGAGTCAATGTTAAGTAATTATAATCAATGAAAATATAAACAGGGACTCACTTTTCACATCGAAACAACGAATAATGATAAATATACAATCAAAATAATTAAGAAACAATAAAAAATTACTACAAATGAAGAACTTATGAAGACTGATGCAAGCATTGATGAAGAAAGGCATGCAGTGATGGAAATGAGCATCAGAAAACAAAGCGATACTATAACGTGAATAATGGATGTAATAGGATTAAGAAATCAAAATGGTTCAATAAAACAAGGAAATGAATGAAATAAATATTGTTTATAATGTAAAAGGATGAAAAATATAAGTAATGATGGCATAAAATGAGAGATAAAATAAAGTGAGGAGCTCTCTCCCACATGTAGAGCATTGTAAAAATAAATAGGGAAAAAAAGTACATGGTGTGAAAGTCCTTCACATCATGTAATGGTTTAAATGAATTGGGTCCCAACATATGCACATCATGTATGTTGGTTTAATGCCATGTAATTTAGATCCAATTTTCACACTGAATAATCTTTTCACATCTTTTAGGAATTGAGGCCTTGAAACTTTCACGTCATGTAATCTATGCATGTCGTGTATGAATTTCACTTTTGATGGGATCTGATTTTTTGAATGATACACATTGTGTAATAAATTTATATGTCGTGTATTATCTTTATCTCATGAATAATCTTCACGAGTTGATCTATGGATCTGCATGCATGTTGTTAATTGATTTTACACGTCATGTATGTGATACACAACATGTAAAAGGTTATTTTTGGAAAAATTTCAGTATTTATTCTTTTAAGTACAGAATTCCTAATTTTTGAAAAAAAAATCAAATCCCAGTGAATTATTGAATAATTATTGAATAAAAATTTAAAAAATGTATCCAAAATGTATGTACAGTTTCAACTAATCAAATTCCTCCACACTTAAACAATTTATTATCCTCAAGAAAAAACCATCTTAAAATGGATTCCAAAATAAATAATTTATAAAAATTGGAAGCATGAATTAAAACTAGGAAAATAAAACTAAGTGTAAGTAGAAAAATTCAGTCCTCTAGAATTAATATTGTTGATAAAATCAATCATACCTCATGGTTCGATTCTTTAATCATAATATTTATTCTTTTAATTACAATTTCATAACAATTTCTTAAATTCTATTAAAATTTTTCAATTCACCTCATAATGAATTTTATATCATCACTCAAGATAAAATGTAACTGGAGTTATACTTATACGCTGCATACATGTCCCTAACCATAGGCTTGAATTGGTTCTATCATCTCCACTTCATGAAGACAAATACAAAATTAATCACGAGGGATTTAGTAAAAAAGGTTTAGATGACTTTGAGGCTAAGGTAAAGTGGTTAGAATATAGAAATTAGGCTCAAAAGAATGGTAATTTCAAAATTATAATTCATGATAAACATAAGAACTAAAATGATGTGGATTCTCCAAGATCAAAATGTGTCCCTGCTCTAAGCATCTCAAGTAGATCCATGATCAAATCATGTATGTATCGAAAATATACCATTTTTCTTTCCTTTTATTTTTCTTTTATTAAATTTTTTGAAATTCTTGTTTATGATAGATCTCACATCCATCCCCTAACCACATATAATTCGTCATAGGATTCATTGGTCTGGAAATGGGGATTTTTTACATTCCTAATACATAACCCAAAAACCTTTTCTTTATTTTTATTTGTATAATTTGTATTCAAAGTAACAGGGTAGGCATAACATTCCAAGAGTAATCATGGATGATATCATATAAGTATGGTAAAAATTTCCCAACACATATCCTCAATCATAACATCTTGTATCCCCAAGATAAAAATTCTCCCACACTTGTTCAAAGGATAATCATGTATAATACCAAGATCATGGTAGTAAGGGATTATCAACTTGAAATAGTTGTATCCTAAATAGGTCATTCATGGGTACTTTAGGATAATAAAATAAATACGTAAAGTGAGTCTTAGAAAAAACTAGCTCAAAAAATACTGCCTCAATCATATTAAAATTGTATTTGTTTAGTCATAAACTAAATAAGATCTCAATGAAAGTTCTGATAAGTTTACATGCCCTAGGTTTCTATCAAGAAATATGCTCAGAAAAGAATATGAAATTATGGGTCTAGAATTCATCTTGGGAATGGGAGTATAAAAAAATGACCTGAAATCACTAAGTGTATAAAATCTAGTAATAAGTCAATCAAAACAAATTTAAAAAAATTTGAATATTAATTAAATTACTAAAATAATAAATCATTCTAAAAATATAAATAGAACTAAAACATGGATTTCAAAAATTTCCAACTTAATTTTTTTTATTTTATTTTAATGGATGTTATGAGTTTTTAGTTTTAAATCATGATTTCAATGAAAAATGTATCCTAGATAGGCAAAAACAATAAAAAAATCCAAGTGTATCGATAATAAAGTTTTAGAAAGAATGCCCTATACTTAAAATGAAATAGTGTTCACACTTTCTTGGAAAGTATTGTGGGAGAGATAATAAAAATATAGAATAGAAAAAATTAAATAAAGACTTTTAAATTATTTTTAGGGAATCAAGAGATCCCCATAGGAGTGTTATTCTATTGGTAAACTTAATGGATAATGATGTAAAATTAGTCCACCTACATAATTTGTGAGAAATAAAAAACCTAAATTAGAAAAAACATTTGTCCACAGGGTTTTAAAAGATTGAAAGTAGTGAAATGGACAGGTGTATGAAGTGAATAGTAATGAAAAGTAGCTTAGATACAAGTAAATATGGGGGTACAACAAAGTTAAAGCTGAATTATGAACAAAAAATTCTACTAAAAACAAAAAAACCTAAGTACAAGACTGAAAATAATGAAAACTAATCAAATATGGGATGCCTCCCATAAAGCTCTAACAATGACATCTTCAGATAGACTTGTTTTTGTTCAAGTGAATTTGAGTTTGATAAATCACCCTTCTTGGAAGTGTTCTAAGTATATTTTTAACCTTTTACCATTAAACTTGAATGTTGGTTCTTCACCTTTTTGAATATCAATATCTCAATAAGGTAAAGAAATTAATGGATTGACAAGGACCTGTCCACCAGGATTTCATATTTCTTTGAAATAATTTTAATCAATAATTGAAGAAAAAAACATTATCATTGGGAGTGATGATTCAATGCATGATTCAGTTTTCATGAAACTTATTTGTTTTTATTTAAAAATTGTGTAATTTTAATAGTAATCATTCTAGATTTTTTTAGCTAATCTATTTAGAGAATTTGAATCTATCTGGATTTCTAATAATCCATATTCAACTTTTTATTTTCCCAAAATGATCTATGATCTAATTCTACTAAAAGGTGTCATAGATTTCTATATACTAGTCATATAAGAGTAGTTACAAGGGACATTTTGTAGGCTATGTGATATTCTGTATATGCATCATCCAGTTTGACACTCTAATACTTTCTACTAGTATTGACTATCTTTTTAAGTATTTTTTGATTTCTTTGTTTGACACCTTTTCCCACTTCTTTATGGGTGGTAGGGAGTACTAGTTTCATATCAAATACCATAGTTTTCATGAAATCCTTTTATAGAGATATTGGTAAATTGAGTTCCCCAATCACTAATGAATAATCATGGAAATCCAAATATATAGAAGATACTTTTCTTTAGAAAATTTATTACCACTTTTTCAGTGTCATGAGTAGTGGATTAAACTTTAACCCATTTTAAGACATAGTCAATGCCAAATTGGATTTAAAAATTACCATGAAAATTAAGGAATGATCCCATGATATCAACTACCAATACATTGAAGACTTTGGATTCTAGGATAGATTTTTTGGGAATTTTGTTTCTTTTATCTATAGTCCTTGTCTTCTAGAATCAAACAAAAGTTAGAAAAAATTTCCTTACATATTGATAGAGTATGGTTTAGAATATCCTGCTTTAAATAATTTTATCTACAGTATGTTTGAGTCCATGATATCCTTCTATATGTGATGTAAGACACATGCTAAGAAAATTTTGTTACTCATATTTAGGGATTAATCACCATATTAATCCATCATTAAAACACTTAAAAAGTAGCGTCTCATCACAGTAGTAATGTGAGGTTTTAGGTAAAAATATATTCCTATATTGATAGGTAGAATTGGGGTATAATGATCCCCTGCTGAGATAATATTCAATATATGAAAACCACGATCAAAATTTGGTATTTATCATGAGAAGGGTTTCATCAGGGAAGTCATCCTTGATGTTAATATTATTATCATTTTTTTATCTTGGGTAATGGATGTATAGATAAATGGTCCATGATGAAGTTCTCAGTTCATTTGTTCCCTTAAGTTACAATATATGAATCCACCATATCAGACGTGGTTTATCATCTTTTTTAGTAGATATTTAAGTTCAGTATGGTTAGGGTAGACTACAACTTTTGACAATAATAGGTATGTGAAAACAATTTCAAATGTAAAAACAAATGACAAAGTTTCGTTTTAAGTTGACATATAATTTACTTGAGCATCATTCAGAGTGTGACTATAATAGTAAATGGTATAAAAGATATTTCCAAATCATTTTCCTAGGACAAAACTAAAATTAAAGTTACTTTCATCCCAAATTAGTTTGAAATCCATGTCCTAATATAGTGAAATTATGACAGGAGCGACCACAAGAATATTCTTTAGGGTAAGTAATTCCCATATTCACTCTTTTGTGAAATAAAAAATGGTGTATTTGGAAAATAAGTATGTCAAGGAGTGGGATAATTCTAATTTTTTTTAATGAAGTGATGACAGAATCATGAATAACCCAAAAAATCTCCTTATCACTTTCACTTTAGTAGGATTAGGTAAGTCTTTTATCACTTTGATTTTTGCTATATCGAATTCCATGCCTTGTTTTGAGATTTTATATTAGAGGAATATTCCTCCTTGGAATATGAAGTGACACTTTTCCCAGTTTAATACCAGGAATTTTTATTCACAATGAAGCAAGACTGGATCCATGTTACTCAGACATACCTCAAAGGACCTTCCATACACCAAAAATTCATACATGAATATCTCTAAGAATTCATCCACTATATCAAGTAATATATATTTCATGCATCATTGAAAAGTTTCTAGTGAATTGCACATACCAAATAAAACTCAAAGGTATGTGAATATTCCAAAGGGACAAGTGAATTTAGTTTTAGAGTGGTCATCTAGATCGACAATAATTTGAATGTATCCTAAATATTCATCTAGGAAAAAATAAAACTCATTCCCTACTAGTACTTCCATAATTTGATATATAAAGGTTAGGGGAAAATTATCTTTTCATGTTTCTATATTTAGATTCCTATAATTGACGCATACTCTTCATCTAGTGATGGTTGAAGTAGAGATCAACTAATTTTCATCATTTTTATAACAGTTATGCTGCCCTTCTTTGGAAATGCTTACAGTGGACTCAACCAATCCCTTTTAGATATTGAAATATTATTCTATCACATATAATTTTCAACACTTCTTTCTAAACCACCTCTTTCATTGGAGGGTGAGTCACCTTTGGTGTTGGAATTTGGGTTTAACACTTTCTTCCAATGAAATTTTATTGGTGAAGATTGTAGGGTTGATCCCAATATGGCTAGACAATCCTTATTCTATTGAGTTTGTGTGTATTTTAAGTAATTAAATCAACATTTCCATCTATTTTAGGTCATCTTTGAGATTATAATGACTATAAGTGTTTCCTAAGTCTCAAGAAATGAGTACGTGAGTATGTTCAAAAATAGTTTTAATTCCAATGATGGTGGCATAATGACATAAGGTATAAATGGTGAGATAGTGTCCCTTGTCAATGGTTCAAATTAGTTTTCATTATCATGATCATTTTCTTCATCTTTATCCAGGGGTAGGGTATCCCTTTCATTATCAATGGTCATATAATTATCTCCTTTATTAGTACAAAATATGGATTGACAGTCAAAAGAATCATTACTTTTCTTGGTATCCTTTTCTAAGTTAAAAAAAACTTGTTCATCCCCATATCTTAATATCATTATACCTTGGTTAATGTTTATTATAGAATTTACCATTTCTATTAATGGAATTACAAGAATAATTGGAATTTCTCCATCTTTTTCCTAGTCTAAAATTAAGAAATTTATAGGAAAGGTAAAATTTCCAACCTTAACTAAGATATCCTCAAGAAGTCCTTGAGGATGTTTAACAGAGTGGTCAAATAGTTTAAGTGGAACTCTTATTGGTTTTAATTAGTCTATCCCTAGCTTCTCAAAAACACTCATAGGAATGATATTTATGCTCACTCCTAGGTCGCATAATTCTCTTCTGAAATTTCTTTCCCCTATGTTGAAAGGTATTGAGAAACTTCTAGGGTTTAACATCTTTGATGGAATCTTATACTGAATTATTACAGATAATTCCTTATTTATGGAGAGGAATCCTAGGTTTTCTATATTCCTCTTTTTGGGGAGTAGTTGCTTTAATAATTTCACAAAGGTTGGAATTTGGGAAATGAATTTTGTAAATGAAATGTGGATATAAAATTACTTGAACATTTATAGAAATTTTTTCTTTTGTTACTCAATATTTCCTTGCTTCATTCTTTCTAAGAATGGAAGATAGGGGTTTTACACTAGAATCCCTACATAATCCTCTTACTTTTTGAGCTATTATTTTTTTGGGGTTTTCGTTTCTTTTGATTCTAGACCCACTTCTTCAACCGCTTCCTTTGTTTTATAATTATCATATTCACTGACATAAATCACCTGGTCATTAGTTCCCTCAATCTTATCATCCTTCTATTTGCATGGTTTTTGAAATTCTAGTACATTCCCACTCCTAAGAACCACTACTTTTACTTCTTCTTTTGGGTGCATTACAGTGTTACTGGGTAATATACCTAGATGTTGGGATGATGAGGTTTTTGAAATTTGACACATTTGCTGCTTGAGGTTTCGCATGGATGCTCATTGGTTTTTTATTTATTCCTATTGGGTTTTCATCCTTTGGTCTTATTTCTACATAAAGTAAGTAAGTAGGTTTTCAAGATTAGTATGGATGGTTTGGTATTATGGTGGTGGTCTTTGTGGAGATTATTGAAACTGTTGTTTTGGTGTTAGTGGATACTGCTGAGCTTTAGAAAAAGGTTGTTGAAATTAATATTGAGGATGAGGAGATATACCTTGTGTTGGATACCCTGGTGGTCCTTGGTTTCCTTTTGGTACCTTTCCACTCCTCTATAATAAATAACCTTTATTTTTCTTTTGTAGCTGAGTTGGCCTCTGATGGTATTTTTGTTGCTGTTGGTACTGCTGGGGCTGCTAGTACTATCAATTTTTTTTATTATAGTTAATATAATTATAATATTGTGTTTGAGGCTCTTCCAAACATGGACATCAATATTGGTATGATTACGAGCCTCTACACATCTCATTGGACTGTATTTCCATAATAGGAGAATGGGGGTTAGTGGAACATGAGGTAACTAGAATAATTCAAGCTTCTTGGTTAGATCCTCTACTTGAGAATCAAGGTGAGTAGTTTATTCCACACAATGAATCCATATTTGGGTAGTCCTTGATCACTTATACATATACTGGTGTTTTGAGATACTTCATCTAAAATATGCAGACCAATTTATAGTTACTTGATCATGAGTCCACCTTCAGTAGCGGTATCTACCACAGTTTGTGAAGAAAAATAAATTCCATGATAAATTTTTTGAAGTGAATCCACGCATCTTGTCTATGATGTGGGCATTTTTGGGTCAACTCCTTGAATCATCCCCATGATTCCCATGATCATTCTCCATCCACCTAGGTGAAGTTTTGAATTTCATTATGGATCTTACAAGTCTGAATTAGTGGGAAATTATTATCTAGGTATTCTTTTCTAATTTATCCCAAGTCATGATTGAATTCATATCTTGACTTTTAGCCAGTCCTTAGATCTATTGCACAAGGAGAAATAGAATAATTTGAGTTGAATTTCATCTAAATACACACCTTGGTTGTGAAAGGTATCACAAACCTCAAGAAAGTTTGATATGTTCTCATGGGGGTCTTCTCTTTGAATCCCACTGAACTATCCCATATTATGGATCATATGAATGATTCCAGGTTTGATCTCAAAAGTGTTCTCCAAAATAAGTGGGTACAAAATGCTGGAAGTAACACCACTAATATATCATGAACCATGGTCTATAATGGTGTGCTCATACAGTGTTGATCACTCACCCTGATTGATAGGTGGTGCATAATTGGGGTCTTGAATATGTGGCAGAACAAGATTGTTATGCTATTCTATTGTGTAGCAGTGGCATGCAACAATGGTTCATTCAATCTCGAGATCGAATAATAGTTTTTCTAGTGTGTAAAGGATTCTTGATCTAGTTAAGGGCCCCATGAGAATACAATATCCATAAAGAAAATAGATAAATAAATTGAGAGAGAGATAAATAAAATGGAAAATGGGAAGGAAAAGAATAAAGGTGAGGGTGAGGTAATCCGGGTTTTGATCAGAAGGTCACTGTTCCTGAGAAATAGTTATCCTCGACAAAAGTTCCAAAATTTGACTCACCCACATGTATCGTTGAATTCATGTGGGCAGAGATCAAATTATAATTTATACCCCCAATATACACTTACTAACAGGGTGTAGTAAAGTGGCAGTACAAGGTTGATCCCACAAAGACTACTGACAGGTCAACATCTAATCAAACAAAACCCTTGGAATGATTCCTCACTTTCACATTTTTTTTTGTGTTTACTAAGACTATGTAGTTTGGTTTTTTTACTTTAGATTAAAAAATTAAGGGATTGAGATGAATTTTAGGGCTCCTAAAAAAAGATAATCCTATATTTTACTTGGAATGATCCTATGGATTAGGATGTGAAGTGGTGAAAAATTCAACAATTGGTTTTGGTCAAACAAATTAGATATACCTATGATGAAAATATCTTATGGTTCGGGTATATTTGACAAACTAAGTAAATTATTCATGAATTTTATGTAGAAGGTGTTATAGTATAATGGTCATAGTCCTTCTCAACTATTAATAGGTCTGGCTCTTTCAATATCACTTCCCATGGTCAAGGTTGTGTGAAACAATTTTATGAAAAATTATTATAAACCTAATTAATATCTATAGAGTTTATAAGGTTCAATCTAAAAATTCATTAGGTTTGGAAACACCCCAACTCTCAAACCCTAAACTTGGGTAGATTAGCCATGCATGGTGGTGATGATCAAAAGTAAATAAATATCAAACATGTTGTGCATAATCATAAAACAATAAAAAAGATAAAATATAGGATTAAACAAGAAATAGTCAATGTTAAACAATTGTAAGTAATGAAAATATATCTCGGAACTAACTTTTCATGTCGAAACAATGAATAATGAGGAATCCAAAATAAAAAAAATTACGAAATACACAAAAATTCACTGTGAATGAAGAACATATGAAGACTGATGAAATCATTAATGAATAAGGGTAGGTGGTGATGGAGATAAGTGTCAAAAAATAAACTGGGATTTTAACAGAAAATAATGGATGTAAAAGGATCAAAAACTCAAAAATATTTGATAAAATAAGGAAAGAAATGAAATAAATCTTGTTTGGAATGTAAATAGTTGAAAAAATATAAGGAATGGTGGAAGAAAATGAGATAGAAAATAAATTTCAGAGTTCTCTCTTAAATTCAGAGTGCTGCAAAAATAAATAGGCCCAAAAAGTACACAATGTGAAAGTGATGCATGTAATGTATTAGCTTAAATGACTTGGTTCTCAACATCTACATATCATGTAAGTTGGTTTCACACCTTGTAATTCAGATCCACCTTTCTCATCGAATAATCTTTTCATATCTTTTACTAAGAAAGGTTTAAAAACTTACATTCCATACAATATCTTCACATCGTGTATAAAATTCACTTTTGGAGGGATCTAATTTTTGAATGTTTCATGTCATGTAATTTATTTACATGCTATGTACTGTCTCCACATCATGCATAATATTCACAAGTTGGTGTACAAATCTGCAAGAATTCTGTGAATGGATTCTACACATCGTTTAGGTAATACATGATGTGTAAAAGGCTATTTTTGGCACTTTATCAACACTTATTATTTTAAGTCAAAAATTCCTAATTCTTGTGAAAAAGACAAAACCCAGTGAATTATAAAATAGTTCATGAATAAACATTAAAAAAATCTATACAAAATTTATATACAATTTCATCTAATCAAATATTTTTTTAATTTCCAAATCATAATCCCTGATAGTGTTAAACCGGATATACAACAAGGCCTATTTTCATGTACTCGTTTCTGATCGAGTGTATTTCAATATGGTGTTTTTTAGATGTTACCCCTAGATACATCTATGCTATATCCACATCTACTTTTAGTATCTAGATAGGGATGTAATTACTTTGAAACCACTCACTCTATCCTTTACCAATATTCCAGTACATTTTCCTAAACTCTGCATCATCCTTAGACTTATCCTTAGATACGTCCCTATAAATATCCTTAGAAATATGCTAAAGGATATCACTAATTTTTTCACATCCATGTTTAAAAAGGTTAACTAAAACATTACTTAAACTTATTATACATATATATTAAATCATTTTTGATGAATAATCATTACATTAAACAAAAGTGTGCATGAGGACCATAATAGTTTAGTGCCATTGGAAACTTGGAATCATAAACAATGGTCCATAGGTGAGCTAACTCATCTACCACTAAGTTATTCATAACTACTACCCTTCCTATAAATATCATACATAATACATTTCTTTATAAATTATGAAAATTAAACATAATAAAGGGTGATCTCAGATACTCAATAAGGGTAAATAAGGGATATATAAATATAAGCATAACATGAAAATAAGGGTATCAGAGAACGGTCATAAAATTTGAAAAACCATAGCCATGATATCAAAGATCATATACATGATTCATGGAATAAATATTGGAATTTTATAAGACATGAATCATAAGATAATCAAAGAACATGACCCTTAGATAAAAACATTGGCATAAGACATAGGTTTGTGGAATACACATAAAAATATAAAATCATTTACATATTAGCCAAGGATCATTACTAAAGCTATAATATTAGAATGCATTCACTCCCCAAACCATCATAGTAGTCAAGGTTCACTCCCAAGACCATTATAGTGGAAAATGTCCCTTATTTAACTAAGTTCACTCCTCATTCCTATCCTGTCTATCTCATGATATATAAATCTTTACCTATTGCATTGTAGGTTAATATAGGTCCCACCCATCACATAATTAAAACCATATTTATGTGTTTCAGAAGATCATAAACATTAATAAAATCACAAATCATGAAATGAAATGGGTATCATAAACATTTCCTCATATCAAAACTTGTGGAAAATAGATAGGTTTCATAATCATTTAATCATAGAATAACCCATGAAAAGAATCGAGTTTCATAAAAATCATGTCATCAAAACATAAACCATTTAATGAAAGAATATAAATGATATCCATGTATCATGTCCCTAGTAAGGAATAAGTAACAACATTGAATGTCTTTTTAGAAGGCAAATATTTTTCAAATATAATTTAAAACATTTATTGAGGAAAATATACTTTCTTATTTTAAAAACACTTTTTAAAACAAAAAATTCTTTGAAAAAATTTTTCTTTGAAAATAACATTGAAAACATATAAATTAATCTTATAAAATCATTTAAAATACCTTTTAAAATATAAAACATTTTAAAAATACTTTTTATTAAAAATTTTCCTAAAATATTATTTAATTTTTTTTTGAAAACATTTTTTTGAAAACATGGTTTTTAAAGAAAATAGATTTCTGACCGAAGAGAGACATAAAGTTAGATTTTATTTTAAAACAATTATAAATTAGTTTGACTACAAAATAATGGAAAAGGGTAACAAATCTTTAAAATATCATGAATAACTATAGGAGAATAAAATTCATGAGAATTATTGAGAGGTAGATCATAATTTTTTAACATTAGAGACTTAATCATAAATAATCCTGATAAATGATGAGATTGTAATAGAACATATTTACCACCTTGGTAATATTGAATCATAACCCCCATAAAGGAATATAAAAAACTAAACTTAAAATATAATTAATATTAATAAATTCTTCATATATACACCTTGTAAAAGAATATGGGTGAACAACTTAATGTACATCTCAAAGAGGGAGAATTGAGACAAAAATCCCTTATCACTTTGGTAAATTTTGATCTATAAACCCCATGAAATATATATACTCAAATAGATATGTAAATCTACTTAAATTTAAGGATAATAATCATAAAATACATCCATGGTCAGTATATACACCACATAAAATAAATAGGTGGTGGACATGACATGTGTCTCATAGATGTAAAAAGTGGGATAGAAACCCCTTACCATGTGAGTAAATTTTGAATCGTAATCATCATGAAATAATAACATCAATGGAAACGTTAATTATAATTAAAAGAGGTATATTAATGATATATCATGTAATATAGAATTATATACACCACATAAAATAAATTAGTGGTGAATATGGCATAAGTCTCTCAGAAATAAAACTGAGACTAGAAATCCCCTTACCTTAAGTCTTAACTTCTTTCATACTCCATAAAACATACTTTATAATAAATATAATCTTATTATTCACCTATTATATAATTATAATTATATATATATATATCATACCATATATGATTTTCTTATGACCATTTATTACATGTTTATTAACAATTCAATGTTAAAATTACGTTTCGGGAAATAGCAACTTTATATTTCATATATTTTAGAAATTTTTATTTTTGTTCCTCATAATTATATATTGGTTTAATAATATCCAAAATATGAACTATGATATAAATATCATATATATTCATCCATAATATTTAATTACAGTAAATGAAAGACACCATTCATGGATATCGTAGACTGTACATACCCATGAACACTATTTCAATTTTCTTATCGTATTGAAAGAAAGAAAAAAATGATATATATAAATTATAATATCAGTATAATTTTTATGTCATATATATCACATATGTCTATTAAAACCATCCTTAATACGTTCCATGTAGGGAATGAATTAAGCACATTGCTTCGCGAGGCGGTAGTCCACCGTACTCATGAACAATGTTATCGTATTCACACAAAACAGAAATCATGAAGGTATGTGTGATATAATAATTAAGTAAGAATACTAAAATAATAAATAATATATATATATAATTTATAAACTATATATACATCATTATTCTCAACCTTTAATGGTGGTAATGGAAAAATGAATGACATCCGTTCGTGAGGTGGTAGTTCACTGTACACACAAACAATGATTTCATAACCCCTTTGATAGAAGTGTGGGTGATTTTAGGTAATAACCTTAACATAAAAACATCTAATTATATTTAATATAATGAGTTTATTATATAATCATGGTATAATAATAATTGAATGGTGTGGAGGAAGAAGTAAAATCATAATTCTCGTGGATGAACATTATATCTTCTTCAGGTATCCTCCTTAGGTTTAACTAAAGCCTTTATTGGTTGGATTTATATCCAAAATATGGATGATATGAGGGAATTTTTAAGTATTTTTGTATATATTTCTCAATACAAATGTCTTGATAGGTGTGAACAATAGAGGAGAGTGTGTTCCCTTTTATAGTTGATGAGGAGTGACATTTTGTTAAATACTCAAAAGTATTCACTATTGGGAGGTAAATATTACCAAAAGTGGATAAAATATTTATAATTAATTGTATATAATGATTATATGGTCTATAAACACCTCCATAATACAAGAAAAAGCATTTTTTAATCATTTTTTCCTTAACTCTAAAGTTTCCTTATTTTTACAATTTTGGTTCTTCATTATGGTTACTAGTTTTATAACATAGGTAATTTATCCTTTAAGAATAAAATAAAAAATATCATTACTAGATAATTTAGAGCCAATTATTATAAATATGAAATAAAATTTATAATATAAAAATACTATGTGTGTTGAAAATTAATTTCAACACAAGCACATGCAACGTGCAAAAACACCACTTTAACCTTAATCATGTTAAGTGAGTTTTTACTATTTATTGTTCAATATGGTCATTATAATAGAACATTGGACATTAATGAACCATTTTTTATGTTAATTAACATTTAAAAATTACTTGGTATAATATATGATTTTTGGTAATTTTAAAACATTTATTAAAATATTATTTATTATAAAATAACATTATAGTCAATTTTGAAATTATTCATTTAATTTCAATTTTAAAAATATCTATACAATGAGGGAATTATAATAATTTATTTTCCCACCTATATAACATGATATATTCATCTAAAAAAATTATTTAATATAATAATTCATTCAATTTAATTTGTTTTTAATATTTTTAGTATCATTTATTTATTAACTTAATAATTACTATGTTGACATTTATTAAGAATTTAAAGTAGTTAATTAATATCTAAAAAATTAAAAGAAATTATCATCATAGAAAAATTTATTTTATATTTCAAAATACTACTTATAACTAAACCTATATTATTTTCCCCTATCCCTAATCTTTATAGATATTAAAAATAAGAAAAGTATATTTTTTTATCATTTTCTTTACTTAACATATTATATGGGTCATATTCAAAGAAAGTGGAAAGAAGTTTCCATATTTTAGAAAATTTGATGAAAAATATCCAAATAAACTCATTCAATAAAATTAATATAATATTTTAGTTTATTTTCACTCTTAACATTCTAATTTAACCCCTGGTAAACCCATTTTTACTTTAGCTATAGTAATTAAGTTTTACTACATTTACTATTAATTTAGTTATAAAATAAATTTAATGATAAAATGATATAATATATACATTTTTATATTATTTTATTAAATATTTTAAATTATTTACTCAATAATACATCAGGTATGTGTTGATTATTGTAGGAAATATGTTTTCAAGGTTTAAAGAAAAAAATGCAAAAAATGAGAAAATTTGGCTATTATATATCATGAAACCTCATTACATGATGTGTAATATCATTTCACCACATGTTACAAGATGTGAAGACAATTTGTGAAGAAATTAAAAATCTTGTAAAGTTACATCATGTGAATCATTATTATACAATGTGGAACTTCCTTATACAGTGTGAACCGCTAGTCCACAACATGAAGAATTCAAATCATATTTCCCTCTAGATGTAGGAAGTTTCACTATGTGAAATCCAGTTACACATCATGAAAGGAGTCAATATTCCAAATCTCAAAAAATATTCATACAAGATAAACATATATTCAAAATTTGAGGAGAAAATCCTGGATCAGCATTACATGACATGAATTCCTATTACACATTGTCTAATATTCTGTCCATATATACAGTAACAGGGCACCATATTTAAGTGTTGATAGAACTTGTTTCTTTTATTCTTATCTTATTCCCTTTTAATCCCTCTACCTAAAATAGAATTATTTCATGTATTTTCATTTTTTTAAATTAATATAAGTACTTTGGATTGTTTTCAAGGCCAATTCTTTATTCATTTTTTCATTACCCTTCCATTTCACTCATTTTTATTTAGAGTAACAAGATAGGATGAACCGTTGACACATTTTATTATCATCCTTGTTTCAAGTAATTAAATTAGTTATAATTGCAATAAAAACCATATTTTTTATTTATAATTCACGATTTAATGTTTTTCAAACTGATAAATACCAATCCATGCATGTTATTTAACTATTTAAACCCAATTTCCATTTTTAAATTCAATAAGTTTTCAATATATTTACCTTTCTTGATTAATTCTACTATGAGTGGCTAAAACACTTAGGGTAAGGGTTGAAATTAAGGGTATTTTAATTTAATGAATCTCTAATAATCAAATTGAAAATCCTAAGAATACTAATTAGGTTAAAAAATAAATGTTTATCCAATTCATTCAAGAAACCATAACCATGATAATTTTAGTTGAATGACCCTGGCTTGATTGGATTAGATTAGGTTATGATCAATAGCCTATAACACTTTATACCTTGGAATCTAATATTAATTTTCTTAGGTTGTTATTACTTCTATACCAAGGAATAACCACCTCCTAGGCAGAACTAGTTGGTTTGACCATAGTAAACTAGCGACTTTCGCTTTCTTTGTATCCTAGATCTTAAGACCAGACGAAGTTAGGATAGAGATTATCTTTTACTAGAAACCAAAAAATTGACCTTGATCCCTTCTCTATATCTGATTCCAAACATTAAGTCTTTATTAATAGCTTTCACAAACTTAAAAAAAACTCACAAGGACTCCTACATATAGGGTTCTAAGCCGTAAGTTCCAATAGCTATCTCAATTCCCTATAGGATTGACCTCACACTATCACTATACTACATATCAGTAGTAAGTGAAGTTTGGGATGAAATAAAATCTAATCTGAATGTAGCCCACATGAATTAAATGACGTGTGTGGGTGCATCAAATTTTGGCACCATTTATGAGGATCATTTTCATATGCTTTACATGGTACCCTACATCCAAAGAACCTGTGATTAACTATCCCTATCTTAATGAATATTTTATTTCATTTTCCATATTCTTCTAGACACCACTGCATACCTAATTATTATGGAATAGTGAATGCATCCAGGCCCTTAGACTTATTCAATGAGCCTTGTCTCATAAGAACAACTGACCTTCATACCTGAAATCAAAAGGTATCTATCTGCACGACGTCGATCAAACCTAGAAGATATCATCAATACTATAGGTCAAATTCAACCCAAGCCACAAAACCCACCCAACATGAAATCTCTAGAGAATATGGAACATCAAGAATGAACTATCATAGATTATGAATTTCCATTAATACATGGTGCTACACCAAGTCTTTTATTCCCACCTATTCAGGAACACACTTTTGGAATAAAATATATACTCATTAATATGATCCAATACATGGTCTAGTTCAGTGGGCTTCAATGTAAAGATTCCCATGAACACATTTCAAACTTCTTGGAAGTGTACGATACCTTTTTCAACAAAGGAGTATCTTATGATGTAATTAGACTCCACATATTTCCCTTATATCTCTAAGATCGTGCCAATGATTAGCACAAGAGTCAATCTCTCGAGTCAATAACGACTTGGGATGATCTAGACAAAATGTTTTTAGACAAATACTTTCCACCAATCTAGACTTGGAAGATCCGGATTGATATACAGAAATTTTATTATATTGATGGAGAGTTCACATGGAAAGATTGGGATTGATTCAAGGAACTGATGAGAAAATTCCCACACCATGGACTAGACACATAGATACATCTCCAGACATTCTACCAAGGCCTCCAGCCAGCCTCACACATAGTTGTTGATGCTACCACTGATGGAGGGCTTATGTTCAAGACACCTGAAGTAGGAAGAGATATTTTGGATGAAGTCTCTCATAATACCTACCCATGGAAGAGTGATCTTGGACCACCTCGACATGTTATCCACCATGTTGAAGATAATAATCACCTAATAACAAAAGTTAAAACCTTGACTAAGAAGTTAGAGTCATTACAACTTCCTTATACACCACCCCCTATAGCTCCTGTAATAGAGATGTTGTCATGAGAAATGTGTGGTGGCCCGTACTTATACGAAGACTATAAATAAAAATTTGAATAATGAAAAACTTAATTATTTAATTATATCAATTACAATCAACAAAATACACCATTCCAACAAAAACAATAGTGCTATCGGTAGAGGCCAAATCAACATCCACCTCAAAAAAATCAGGGCTATTATCAATAGAGAAGTGTCCAAGAACCACTTCGTACTCAAGGACCACCAAGGTACCCACCGATGAACCTTGTGCCTAGACCACAACAACAAGAACAATAACAACATTTCCTCAAAGAGCACAACAACAGATCCAACCATCTCAACTAAGAACCCAATAACAAACTTCTTCTCTCTAGAGTAACTTAGAGAACCTCTTTGATACTTTTGTTAAAAATGTGGACCAGTGAATGAATTATCAAGAGATGGAGATTCAGAACCAATGAGTTGTCCTATGCAATCTTGAATTTCAGATTGGTCAAATCTCAAAGTCTATATAAAAATTTTTACTAGGTTCTCTACCTGGTAATACAAAGACATACCCAAGGGAAGAAGATAAGTATATAGTGATGGGAAGGGTAATTATTTTTTATTTTCAGTAGACATGAAAAAGAGATTAAATACGAGATGAGGAACCTAATAATTAGTCACCAAAAGAAGAAGAAGAAGTTGATGGGACTACTCAAGTAATACCCTAAGATGTATCACTAGCCACAAACCCCCAAACACCAAAGTAACCAAAAGAGATAGTCTATTTTGCTCCACCACCGTATAAGCCACCTCTTCCTTTTATAGAAAGACAAAGACAAGGTAGAAAGGAAGAACAATACATGAAGTTCTTTGAAATGTTCAAGTAATTTCATATAAACATACTCTTTTCAGAGGTTATTTCCCAGATTCCAGTTTCTGCCAAATTACTAAAATATCTTCTTTAAAATATAATGAAAATGAAAGATATAGGTGTAATATCACTGCTAATTATTTTTTTTCCATTTTTAAAAGCCGGTTTATGGGTTCCCGGTACCCCACTACATGATTTCCAAACAATCACATTCACCATAACACAAAAACATCAAAAACCAATGGAAATGTTCAAGAAACCATGAACTAGGGAACAATAAGATCAAAAATGATGGCAGAACCTCAAAAAGGTTACCTTGAACGTCCCCCGATGTGAACATCAACACTGGCCCAAATCCTCCCATCGGAAACTCCAGTGGAATTCCCCCAGCCATCAAGAGAAATGAAATGGAGCTCCAGGAAGAATCCATCCACAGGACGTCAAAGAAACCAAAATGAAGGGACCAGACCCTGACGCCGTGAACACCCTGATCCGCAGACAACTCAGAAGTTCCACCTTGCCCTTAAACCAAAAAACCTCCTTAACCAGCATCGTATAACCAAATTACATCCAAATAAACATCTCCTCATCGAATCATAGAATATCACACAGAGCACCGAAAAAAATCACTGTATAAATGGAATCACGAGCACCAAAAATCATCCATAACGATACCGAATCAAAAAAAGAAACGAAGAAACCTAATCGAAATAGATGCCACCAAAGAAGAGTGGTGACACCAAAAGCAGAATCAAAATCCTGTCGCCACCTGCAAGACTGCCGTCGAAGACCACCGCAAACCTCCCAACGCACCCAATCCGACGCGGAAATGAGGTCGTACCCCTTAGACCACAACAACTTGACCCGACCGCTGTACCTTCATCGCTCCCCCGATGGAAACCCTAGCCATGAGCCCGCAAAGCTACACACCACCGCCATTAAAAGAGGGGACACACCTGATCGTGCCGAGTGTTAGCACCGAGGAGAGGGTATGCCACCGGTCTAAGAAGGAAAGGATGAAGGTGGCGACAGGAGGATGGAAACCCTAGGATGCGGAGCCCCTTACAGGCTCATCCCACCTTTGGTTTCCATTACATCATATAGGTGTAATATCACTAAATAAAGAATGATATGTTGTTGTTTAGTATAAAAGTATACCTAAGATGAGAGACCCCAGATGTTTTTCAATTCCATGTGCTATTTGAGAGTGTAAATTTTTTAGAGATCTGTGTGATATTAGAGAAATTATTAACCTCATGCTGATGAGTGTATTTCTTAAGTTGATACTTTAATAGATCAAACCAACTTGAGTAACACTTCAACTTACATACCTATCAGTAAAGTACCCTTATGGAATTATCAAGGATATATTAGATAATGTTGGAAAGTTAATATTTCTTAAAGACTTCCTAGTTTTAGACATGGAAGAAGAAGGTGAAATCCCCATTATTCTTAGAAGACCATTCATTTATACAGGAAAGGATCTGATAGATGTAAATCAAGGGTGATTAATCTTTCGATCCAGTGAAGAATATGTAGTCTTAAACCTCATCAAATCTTCTATATAATCATATGTTGTCTTTGATTTCAATACTATAACTCTTACCCAAGATAGAAATGAATATATGGCCATAGAATAAGATATTGAGGAGTCACTCCTTGATGCATAACAATAGTATGATTTTGAGGAAGTTAGCTTCTATTAACCCCTTACAAGGGATACTTTCCCACCTTTCATACCCTTAATCATTCGAACGCCAACACTAGAATTTAATCCTATAAATAATATTCTTATGTATTCATACTTAGGAGCTATAACCTCTCTACCGGTAATCATTATCTATGAACTATAATAGTTACAGGAGGAAGAATTGGTTGAAATCTTGAACGGACACAAGAAATCAATTTCATGGGGAGTGATAGAAATCAAAGGAATCAATCCTACTTTATACACCCACAAATTCTACTTGAGGAAGATGAAAAACCCAAACGCCAACCTCAAAGGTGACTCGCACCACTGATGAAAGAGGTTGATAAAAAAGAAGTGAATAAATTTCTAGATGTGGGAATACTATTTTCAATCTCTAATAGTGAGAGGGTGATATTTCTACAATTAGTTCCCAATAAAGGTGGGATCACAGTTGAAAAAATTGATAAAAATGAATTGATCTAAAAAAACACCATCACTGGATGTAGAGTTTTCATGGATTATATAAATTTAAACATGGAAAATAAAAAATATCATTTCAACTTTGCTTTTATAGATAAAATTATAGAGGTAACAGAGGGATATAAATTTTATTTTTTTATGGATTGATATTCAGGATACAATCAGATTGCAGTCGATACAGCTGATTACTCCAAAAACACATTCACATGTACATTTGGTACCTTCACCTACATGTACATGTCATTCAGTATGTATAATACCCTATAATTTTTTTTAAATATTCATGATTCATATATTACATGATATGTTAGAAAAATTATTAGAAATATTCATGGATGACTTTTCAGTTTATGGAAGATCTTTCTAGGTTTTCCAAAGCAATCTTGAGTTAGTCTTGTGATGTTGCGAAGAGAAATGTTCAGTTCTGAATTGGGAAAAGTGTTATTTTATGGTTCAAGGAGGCATAGTAATTAGGCCGAAAATTTACAAGGAGGTAATAGAAGTTGATCCCACTAAGATAAAGGTCATAAATAATTTACTTGAACCTTCAAAAATTAAGGTTATATGGATCTTTCTAGGCTACACTGGATTCTACAAGAGATTTGTAAAAAACATTGCAAAAGTTTACCACCCTTTGACGCACCTATTATCAAATTAAGTTCCATTTTAATTCACTGAATAATGTCAGTAGACATTCAATACTTTAAATGAAATATTTATAGTATCCCCTATAATCATTTCACCTAAATGGGATAAGAAAATTTAATTGACGTGTGACTCCATCGACTTTGTTGTTGGTACTATTTTACAATAATGAGTAGGTCACATATTCTATTCTATCTAATATTCTAGCCACATAATGAATGAATCTCAAGTAAACTACAAAACTATAGATAAAGAACTATTAGTTCTTGTGTATAATTTAGAGAAATTTCATTCCTAATAGATTTTTTCCAAGGGGATTGTGCACACCGATCATACTTCCCTCAGGTATTTAATGAAAAAATGACGCCAAGACAAGGGTGATAAGTTGGATCCTACTACTCCAAGAATGTGATATTTTCATTAAAGATACCAAAGGCATGGAAAATTTTATCATTGATCATCTATCACAACTTCCTCTACCACTCATCAAGGTCAACAATAATATCAACATCGAAGTTGATTTTCCTAATAAAACACTTTTCAGCATAATGGTACAACCATGGTTTTATGATATTGTGAATTATCTTTCCATATGATTTCTACACCAAGATCTCTCCTACCAATAAAATAAAAGATTTTTAACTGAAACAACACACTACTGCTAGGATGATCCTCTCCTGTTCAAGCACTGTGCTGGTGGATTGTTGCAACATAGGATTCCTAAAAATGATATCCCAAATGTGTTAGAAATGTGTCATAAATCACTAATTAGAGGAAATCATGGACCAGAGTGTATTATATAAAATATCCTACAAATTTGAATTTTCTGTTCCGCTCTACACCAAGACATAAGGGAATATTGTCAAATCAAAGATAGGTGCCAGCGAACTGGAACCATTGGAAAAACAAAAAAAATTCCTCAAAACCCAATCAAGGAAGTCAAAATATTCAATGTATGTGGAATATATTTCTTGGGACCATTTCCCTATTCACATCGAAATTCCTATATCCTTGTCGGCATTGACTACGTCTCCAACATGACACAAAAAAAGTGGTCATGAATTTCTTGAAAAAGAATGTGTTATCAAGATTTGGTTTTACTAGATTTCTCATTAGTTATTGGGGAAAACATTTTACCAATAAATATTTCAAGGGACTATTGAAAAAATATGGAATCTGGTATAACACAAGAACTCCCTATCACATGGAAACAAGTAGGAAATTTGAATTGTTAAATAAGGAAATCAATCAAATCCTAGAGAAGGCCATGAACATATGTCGAAGTGATTGGAGTATAAAATTGGGTGAAGAAATATGGGTATACCACACTGTGTAAAAAATAACCAACCACACCTTTAAAATTGGGATATGTAAAACCTTATCATCTGCTAGTTGAATTAGCGCATTGCTTGTACTGGGAAGTTAAGAATCCAAATTTGGATTCTAAAAAATATGAATATTATTGGATGCTTCAATTGGATGAATTGGAAGAAATCAAAAAATATTCTTATAAAAATGAAATAATATAAAAATAAAAAACAAAGAAATGGGATGATTAATGAATTGTAAGAAAAATCTTTATCCTAGGAAATAATGGCATATTATTCAATTCGAGATTAAAATTGTTCCCTATGAAGTTGAAATCTAGACGATTAAGGCCCTTTTAATTCATTCAAGTTTTCCCTTATGGGACCATTAAAATTTATAAGGAAGGTGGAACATCATTTAAATTCAATGTTAAAATATTAAAAATCTATCAAGAACCATTCTGTGAAGGCTGTGTCGTCATCCTGAAATTCATCTAATCCTCAAATCATCAAACTCTCGATGTTAAAATAAGTGTTGACTAGGAGGAAACCCAAGATGGGTAACCTTAGGATAGATACTGTTAGAATAAGACTTAGGAAATATTAGGATATGTTGGAATCTAAATACCCATGTTTGAACCAAAACTAAGAAAACATTTCACTTACACGTTGTGTAACCTTGTTTCATGATGTGTACTTTTTCTACCAAAATTTAACAAAAACCATCATTAGAGGATGTGAAACTTCATTACATATCATGTAATGAAATAAAACTATTTTCAAAAATATCAAATGAACCTAGGGTTAACGTCCCGACCCCCTCCTCCCTCCCACGAACCCTCCCCTTCCCTCTCTCTCAACTGCACATCCTGACCCCCTCCTCCATTCTTCTCCCATAAACCCCCACCATTCATAGACTTAAAGACCCCCTCCTCCCTTATTCTTCTCTAACCCCCCACTCAGGTCCTAAAAACCCCCATCCCCCCTTAATGACCCAAACCCCTCCATTTATGTCCACAAAACCACTTCCCCCTCATCCCTCTTGGTCGCTCACCCCGACCCCCTCCCTTCACGGCCGCAAAACCAAATCCCCCATCCCATCTTCCATTTAGGCCCAAACTAAACCCCCACACTATCCTATTAATCATATTGACTCCTCCTCCATACTCCTAGAATATAAGGAACAAAAACCATGTGCCCTGTACCTACATAGTCGATGTCAAACCATGATGATCCACCACCAGAGAAGCATTCACGAGGCGTTGCACCTCTCACGGTAGCCCATGATAAACATTATTCTCAGGATGACTCTCAATCCATCTCCACTAAATCATTTGGGGATGAGAACCCACATTTACACCCATCCTTCATTTATCCAACCCCAAACATCATTCCACCCTCAACTGGCTGTAGGTGAAGCCAATGAGGACCAACAAAACCATTGAACTATACATTCATTCCCACCTATATTTCAGCAATGATATCCTCTAGTTCCTCGAGCACCTCCAAATTTTATTCATCCTTGAGGTATGTGAGGAGACTTACCGGGAGATGTTCCTAGAGTTTCTCTCTACATTCTAAGTCACAATGGACAACCTCTACTTCAAACTAGGTGGACGACCTCATGATCTTTCATTTTCCAAATTAGGGATAGGCCTTGAAATTTACACAAAGTATTTTTCTATGTATGAGATATTTATGACCCCCAGATCAAAACTACAAAGTTTTATTTGAGGACACTTTGGTGCATGATCTCCCTTGATTCAAAGATAGTGCACGATCCTAGGATTACCTAATCTACATATCTCCATAGCCAAACAATTATGATCCTTCCTTTAGCCTTAACTCATGCATGGTTTTCCTGGGCCGAGTCTCATGGAAGTGTAAGCTAGAAAGATATCACACCCACACATGTAATTTAATTCATGTGGGTAGTGGTCATATTATATTTGGTTGTTCCAAAAACATCAATTTCTTCTGAGGTGTAGTATGGTGATAGTGCGGGGTCGATCCGAAGGGTAATTGAGCTGGCTGTAGGAACTTATGTCTTAGAATCTGATATGCAGAAGTCCTCACGAGTTTGGTTCTGTTTGGGAAAAATATTTCAAAATACTTAAGGTTTGTAACTATAGATAGAGAAGGGATTAGGGTTAATTTTTGGGTTTCTGGTAAAATATATTATCTATAATAACTTGGTATTGTGTTAAGATCTTGGATACAAAGAATGCCGAGGTCTCTAGTTGAGTATAGTCAAACCAACTAGTTCTACCTAGTAGGTGGTTATTCCTTGGTCTAGAAGTAACCAAAACCTAAGATCATTAAGCCTATATTCTAAGGAATAACGTGTCATAAGATATTGATCAGAGCCTAATCTACTCCAATCAGGCCAGGGTCGTCTAAAAAAACTTCTCATGGCCAGTTTTAATTGAATGAATTTGTTAGAAATTTATTATTTAACCTAATTACTATTCCTAGGATTACCAAGTTGAGGATTAGAGATTCATTAAATTTAAATATCCTTACTTTAGACCCATACCCTAGGTGGTTTATCCGCTCATTGTAGAATTAATCAAGAAAGGGGAAGAGACTGAAAACATATTGAATTTAAAAATGCAAACTGGGTTTAAAAATTTAAAGAACATGAATAAATTGGGATTTACTAGTTTGAAAAGCATGTAATCATGAATTGGATATAAAAAAGATGTTTTTCATTACAATATTTTTTTACATACTTGAAATAAGGATTATAACAAAACACATCAACTATTCATTGTGTATTGCTACTCAGAATGAATATTGAGAAAAACAACATCCGTAATGAAAAAAATGAAGAAGTTCCTTGAAATTAATCCATAGTACATATATTAATGTAAAACAATGAAATGTCATGAATGAATTCGAGTCTTCAGAGAGGGAGTAGAAGTTAATGAGAGAATAATGAAATAAATAGGTTCTATCAACACTTAAATATGGTGAACTCCTACTTTATAGATAAATATAATATTACACAACATATAATAGATATTCACATCTTGTAATGCCGATATATGGTTTTCTTTGAGAATTTTGAATTTTCACATATATCACACAAATCTTGTCTGAGATTTGGAATCCTGACTCTTTTCATTGATGTATAATGGGATGTCACGTCATGAAATTTCCTTCAGTTGGAGGGAAATATGATTTGAATACTTCACCTCATGGACTGGTGATTCACACCATGTAAGGAAAGTTCACGTCATGTAATAAGGATTCACATAATATAACTTTCCATTTATTTGAAATTATTCATGACTTCACTTTACATCTTGCAGCATGTGGTGAAATGATATTATAGGTCGTGTAATGAGATTTCATGACGTGTAATAACTAATTTGTATCTTTTTTTTTAATTTTTGTTCTTTGAATATTGAAAGACTATTTCCTTTAATAATAAACACATACTAGGTGAATTATTGAGTAAATAATTATAAATCCTTAATTAAATGATATCAAAATGTATATATGATTTCATTTTATCTAATTCCCCCATACTAGAAAAATTTATTGTCCTTAAGAAAAAACATATCAACATGAATTTAAAAAAAGGTAAGAAATTTTTAAAGATGTAAACATTAATTATATCTAGGAAAATAAAACTAAGTGTAAGAAAAAAAGTATTTCTCCTAAATCATACCTCCATAGAAAATCAGTCTTGCCTTATAGCTTAGTTATTGAAACAAATTCTTAATCCTTTAATCACAATTTCTTAATTTTTCCTTGAACTATATACCCATTTGACATTTACCTCACAATGAATTTTCTCTCATCACTCAGGGTGAAATGAAACTTGAGTTATGTTCATTCCTTGAGTTCATGCTCCTAACCATCAGCTTTCATTGGTTCTATAATCTTCACTTCATAAAGGAAAATAAAAAATAAATCACAAGTTATTCAACAATTAGGTTACAATGACTCTAAGGCTATGGGAAGGTTGGTAATAAGTGAAAAACAAGATGAAAAGGGAGGGTAGGCTCTAGAGTATAATGAATTTATGTCATGATAAGTGTGATCAAATGACTCCTCCATAGATGATAAAGTCAATTCTCCCAGAAGCTCAAGTTGGATCCATATATATATATATCAAGTGAGTGAAAGAAGGGTATCCTTTTACATTCTTTTTCTTTGCCATTTTTATTTTTTTAAATTCATGTACAAAACAAATCTCACATCCATCCCCTAACCACATATGATCTTTTAAAGGATTCATCAGTTTGGTAATATTGATTTTTGACATCCCAAATACATAACCCAATTTTTTTTATTTTCTGCTTTATTTTTTCAAAGAAACATGATAGATGTAAGATACTAAAATGTACACATGGATCATAATTAATTGGTCCAGTAAGCTCTGCAATACATCTTATTAGTAAAACTATTCCTTGTTGCTAGTTGAAAAACTCCCCAACACTTATTCAAAGTAAAGTCATACATTATACAAAGAGGAGGGTTGGAAGGGATAATCGTCTTGGAATAGTTGCATCCTATAAGGTCATTCATATAAACTATATGATTAATGAGATAAATATGTAAGGTGGGTATTATAAAAAAGTATCTCAACAGAGATTAACCCAATCATTTTAAAATTTTATTTTTTCATTCATAACCTCAATAAATCTCAATGAAAGTTATGATAGGTTTACATGTCCTAGTTTTCACTCAAGAAATATTCTTAGAAAAGAATATGCATTTGTAGGCTCAAAATCATATTTGGAATGGGAATAAATAAATAACATGCAACCACTAAGGGCATAAAACCATGTAATAAGTCAATTAAAAGTAATTTATTTTTTAATTTTATTTAAATTACTATGCTCATAAATCATTCTAAAAAACTATAAATAGGGAAAAAATATAGAATCTTAACAATTAACAAATTAACATTTTCTTTTACTTAAATTATTTTAATGAGTTTCATGTTTTAAATCATACCTTCAAAATGAAAAATGTATCCTAGATAGATTGAGAACAGGAAAAAATTCAAGTATATTGTAATTGAAACTTAACAAAGACTCCCCTATACTTAAAATGAGACAGTTTTCTCACTATCCATGGAACTACTATGGGAGTGTTATGGAAATTAAAGGTAAGATAAATGAAATGGAAATTGAACAATTAAATACTGAGGTAATCAAGATTTCCCTATAGAAAGTGGGATTCCATGAGGGAACTTTGACTATGTTGATTGGGATACCTACAAAATGGGTTAGAAATAAAATCCCTACACTAGATAAGACATTAGTCCATAGGTTTGAAACATTTTTAAGTAGAAATATAGGCAGGTTCATAGTATGATGAGAAATAAAAACTTATTTTATTTAAATGCATGGAGGTTTCTACAATAGTGATTTAAGTATCACATGACAAGAAGAAAAAGAATCTATAAATACAATCAACATAGAGACTCAAATGAGAAAACAAATGAAATATGGATTCCATCCCATAAATCACTAACAAATTACGTCATCATCCAAACGGATGGACTAAAGTATTAGGTAGTTTCATCCATCGACTTAGTGTCTCCTCTAGCACCTACAACTATTTATGGCAGTGTAATCGAGTTCATGGGGACTTTTGTAAGGATTGATGACATCAAGATCATATCTATCATGAATATGATGTGTAAGTAAGGGTATTTGAGCATTTGGTTGTGGATGATATGCATGAATCATCAGTGAGATCTCTTGATGCTGACACTCGATCTCGGACACGTGCTGAGTCACTCGTCGAACCAGAATAAACAATGGTTTAGGTGCATCAAAAATCATAGAGGAAATATAGTATATAGACATGGATACTACAAAATTATAAATATTTGAAAAATAATCCACGTAAAGTGGATAAAAATAAATTTTCCATATAGATAAAGTTTAATAGTACAAAATGATGGAAAATGTACACCAAATAAGAAAACAACCATCCCTGATACATATTACCAAAATAAATATGATCATCATAACAAACTAAGATAATACAATGGAATAAAAAATATCCTCTATCATCTACTATTTATCATGGGGTGGTGGTAGCTATCCTTCCTAGTCAGCGGTAGTGATGGTAGTAGGGGATGGTGGGTCAGCGACTACCGATGGTGTTGTGGTACTGGAAAGATGTGATAGGGTAGGTGGTGGGGGGGTACCGATCCCTAGTGGGGACATGTGTATGAAATATGGATCAACAAATGGTACCTCAATGGATGGGGTAGTGGCTGACCCCTTTCCCCACCGATCCTGCTCTACAAGGTACTCATGATGGGTGGTAGGGCATGAGAGCTCTAATGGAAATTCAGTCTGGGCTATAGGTGGGGAGGGAGTGGTTGAAGAGGAGGGTTTGATAGGTTTCAGTGGAAGATGATATCCTAATGGAGATGAGTGTGGTAAATGGGTGATTAAATTAGAAATCACTACAAATGGTATGTGCAAATGGGTAGAGATATGTCTCAGATTCTCCAAGATGCAAAGCTACAGAGCCCAAAGATCTTTTGGGGTGAAATGGGTGGGTGGAGTAGTAGTGGATGTGATAGTGGTTGAGGAAAGGATATGAGTGAAAGGTACTAGAGGTGAATTGGTGGGTGGAAAGTTACAGGTTGTAATGAAGGATCTCCTAGTGCCTCATTAGCTGCCTCATTGACTGTTGGCACCCATTAGTATGTGTCACCATCCCTAACCCGAAGATGCATCTTGTGAAACATTATAAAATAGATAAAATCCATTTTTCCAAGGGTTATGAATGTAAGGGACGTGTCAAACACTCTAATATTGTGGGATAAGTGAGTGATAATGGAACCACCCATCAATGTACCTATGGTCCTCCATGAAGGAGCTCAGTAGTAATATATGAACTGAGCAGCCATGTTAACGACAGGGCCACCCATGGATACTACTAAGATGATGAATTCTATATAGCTTACACTTCGATGAGACTCAAACTTTCAAAACCATGCATGAGTGAAGGCTTGATGAAGGATATTAGGTCCTTGGAAACAACTCCAATTTGATATGCCTAGAGGGTGTCATTAATTCCCAACAAGTCTATGCAAAAAAAACATAAAAAAACTCAACTATGCTACTTGTTTAATTAAAATTATTAATAAAATCCGTTCAAGATTAATCCATAGGGATGGTGAATTTTTTTATTTAGGTTTTCAAAATATTTAATTTTATTACATTTGATGAAAGTGGTGAGAAAAGTTTGGTTTTATTTAATTTTATAAAACTAAGGAAGAAAGAAAAACACAGTAGATTGGTTTGGTTTTAAAGAACAATTTGAAAGGATGCTGGGGTTTTTTAATATTGGGGTAAAAATGAAATTGGGTTTTTAGAAAATAGATTGATTCATGATTGGTGTTGGAGTTTAGATGAAGAAAATTCAATGGTCATGGTATCTCCTCCTCAATGTGGCAATACCATATTTCCCTTGGTCTTGTAATTTAAGTTTTATTCGAATCAAGTTTGTCTCAATACTAAGCATAAACCTGATTTAACCTCAAGTTGAAAATGGTCATTCCACATTTAGGGTTATCAGTTGCACAATTTTAAAGTTCTTTTTTTAATTCAATTATCATTAGTCCTGATAAAATTAAAAGAAAGGGATTTGAAGATGAAGAATAAATTGTGGTAAACCAAAAACATGAATAAAATAAAATAAATCAATTCAACAACACCTTACCCATTCAATTACATTACCCTAGAACAATATGTATTTACCCCCTAATCCTAGTGATGATAGATTAATAGGTAAGGATAAAATAAAATGAAATCATAAATAAAAGAGAGAAAAAACTTGGACTCGGCCTTGCAGCTTCTTACTTCACACTTTGGTCTCTAGATCTGAATTTCTCTAATAAGAGCAGCCTATCCCTCCATTTATAGGCTTCATATGGGATATTTATTTAATTAATTCCATAATGGAATGATCCAACAGTGGTCCATGATGGGTTTGACATCAAATATTTGGAAAAAATGAGTATTTGGTGAATATGGGAAAAATATTCCCATCTAGGAAATTAGACCATGTGTAACTAAGTTACACATGTAATTTTATAAGATTATTTTTATTTTATTCATGTCGTGTCCTTTTTACCACATTCACCAGTACACATAGTGTAATTATTAAACAATGTGTAATTCCATTATTCTATTATGGATCCTCGTTTTTCCTTAGTTCTTCAGTTTTATGCCACAGAAGTGCTCCATGATCATCCTTAAAAATTTCGTGTCATGCCACTTCACTTCATTCATGGAATGATGTTTCTTTTATCTCCAATATATTCCTATTTTCATTAATTTTACAAATATTCATTGTATCCTACCATAAAACATAAAAAAAGTCAAATCTTTGACAAATTGGATATAATAATCAATTAAATATAGAAATTAATATATTAAAATACCATAAAATGTATGTATGAAATAAAGTTATCAAATAACCCCACAATTGAATCCATTCTTTTCCTCAAGGATGGAATATCAACATACTAAAAAATATTTTCACCTTACCATACTTAAAATTCCGTTTCAATAAAATCAATTGATCAAATGAAAAATTAAATTCTTGATGTGCCTTTTCCATCACAGAGTCTAAAATAATGAAAAGGGAAATTCCTTAGCATAAATTGATTCATCCTTTGAAGAAAACATAAAAAATTTATAAAGGCATGAAAAAGGGTTATTTTCCATTTCGGTCACGCAAATTCCCTCATAGTCGCGCAAGTACACTTGCGCACCGCATAATGGTCGCGCAGGTGACTTGTGATCCCTTTTTAAAATTTTGCCCAGGGTCTCTCTAGCCTATACATACCCATGTCGGCCCCCCATTTCGAGGACGGAAAAATTCAAGAACCTCATATTTGAGTTCTCGGTGCCCTAGTCTCTTATCAAAGCTTTCGAACACTTCTAAGGTAATTTCTTACCTAGAACGGAAGATCTAAAGAGGGGGAGGAAGGCCTAAGTGTTGAAATTCATCAACACTTGCGCGCCTAGATGGACAACCCATAAGGGAAATGGACACACTTGCACACCACCTCACTCCTTCCACATAACTTGCGCGCTTCTCTTCTGGAAGTCTCCAGGGTTAGTATAAAAGGCTTGAGCCATGGCTCGCCCAAATTCTACCCTAAGTATTGACTGGCGCGCAAGTACCCATGTGTCGCGCAATTATACTTGCGTGACCAGGACTTGTGCACCCACTCAGTACTTGTGAGCCCACGCAGTACTTGCGTGCCTAATCAGTACTTGCATGCCCCTCTCTTTTTTGGGTGCCCTTCCTGCCCATTTCACCCCTCTTACACCTATCCACCTATCCTCTTCAGGATTAATCCTTCAGAACTCTCTCAAAAGCCATTTATGGCATGATTTTCTTGTTGGCTTACTTATCTGAAAGGAATTCTATGGAATATCTCTCAAAACCAATTGATTTAAACATCTTTACATCACTAAAGTTAGAGAGTTCATTCATTCAACCTCATTCTTTAAGATGAGAGAATCCTTAACCTGGGCATCCTCCTCAGGAGTAAACCTAGTGATTTACACATCTTTACATCACTGAAGTTTGTTTTTAATGTTTTAATCAATTAATTATTTTCAAAATTTAATTATATTGATTATTGGGAGATTAAATTATGTTTATGAGTGAGCTAAAGATTGCGTATATTTCACTTAGTGTCTTCATAAAAAATGATCAAGGAGTTGGGCATGTAAACCTTACTAACATTAATGTGTTACATGATGTGCACATGAGATACATGGAATGTAATCTCATTAATTATGGGTTGACTGATATTTAGTTATTACGTGTCATGTGACACATACATTGACCACACGATTCCCATGAAAATTGACAGGTGGATTGTGTAAGACTGCATGATACTTTAGTGGGTTACACATCATGTAACCCTTAAAGACACATTCTTGTCTGGATAGTCAACACATGGTGTATCGCATATATAAAGACCCGGAAATTTCAAGGGAATTTTTTTTCTAATTTTTTTTTGGAATTTTACGAGACTAAGGCTTCTGACGGCACCTGATTCCGAGGCCCGGTGTACCCGAAATCAATTTCTGAAGTTTAGCTCGGGTATATTCAGTGAACGAACGAGCAGGTTTTCCTAACTTTTGAACCGGTGCTCGGAATCGAAATCTGAGGGCACCGATGGAACCGTAGCACTGGTTAATGCTTAAGAAAACCCATTTTTGGAGTTACGTTTGCTTGGGAATAGTTAAAAAAAAGAATAAGTGTTAAGTGAAATAATATTGTGTACAACTTTATTTCACTTCCAAGTGGTTTAACCCCATGTGTGGGGGTTGGGTGGAACCCACATGAACCTAAATCCTCTTGATTGGATTTTGTGAGGTGGGGCCCACATGAGCCCCATCCCTTCAAATTCCCTAACATCTCTAAAACCACCCCACATTAATTACGTGACACGCCCTCTCATTAATGATGCCAACTTTACTTCATTTAATTTTGACAAGCTCAAAATTAATTAAGTTAAGTTAATTCAACTTTTGAATTTTGGAAATGAATGGGTTGGGTAATAAAAATAAGGAGGTTCTTATTTTATTAGGGGTTGGTTGGTTACGTGGGGAAAAGGAGGAGATAGAACTCGTCTTCTTCCTTGGAGAACGTGAAGAATGTCAAGACCTCAATGAAGAACGCCGTCACTGCAAGGCGTAATTGACGTGCCGTTCTTCTCCTCTCTGCAGCCGGTGTGAGACGCCATCCACCTTGGACGTACACCGATGCCGTCAACCGCGACGCTGACCCCCGTCACCATTGTTGAATTAGGGTTTTGGAATTTTGTTCGTTGAATAATCTTTTCCGTTCTTCGTCTTTTATTTTGGGCCGCTTGTTATCAACTTAACGGGAGGAGGTCGGACCGCACGAACACGATCGAACATCCTCCCCCTTTGTTGTTGTGTTTGTTGCGGCTCGAAATAAGGCGGCGCGGTGCAATGATACCGCGTGGAAACATGAAAAAATGTGGCGAAGAAGCGCAGCGCCGTCGCGCCGCGCCGTTGAGACCGAACGAAGCCGCGGCTGGAGTCGGGCCGCAGCGAAGGGGCGCGGCGATGTTGCGTCGCGCCGGAGAACCACGATGAGGCCACGGTTGGAGTGGGGCCACGACGAAGGGGCGCAGCACCGTCACGTCGCGCCAGATAACCACGATGAGGCCACGGCTGGAGCGGGGACGCGGCGGAGGGGCGCGGCGCCGTCGTGCCACGCCGGTCGGGAAGGAACCACGACCTTTGGCCGCGGCAGAGCAACAAGAGGCGGCCTGCCTCACCGGCCCCCGGTAAACAAGAGGAAGCCACGGCCGTGGCCACGACAGTTCTGCAAGGGGCAGCGGTCGGATCCACAGGCCGTCGACGTTCAAGGGGGACGAGACCTGCAGCGACGACACCAGCCGATGAACTGTGGCCGGCGGTTCGGCGGGGAGGCTGGGGGTCGTAACCCCCAATAGTTGACTGGGTGGGCCACCTCCATGTGGGGGGGGGGGGGGGGCGTTTTGAGACTAGGGGGGCAGCTCCGCCCCCCCTTTCCACGTGCGCTCCGCACGCGGGCACCACGCCCACGCCAGGCCAACCGGCCGCACCGGGCCGGCCCGCACTAGCTTGGCCGGGCCGCGCCCACCGGACCGGGCTGCGCCCTAATGGGCCGAACCCAGACCCAGGTCGGGTCGACCCGGTTCGGGCCGACCTAGGGGGTCTTGGGCCGGGTCAGTCTGGGCCCAAAACCCCCTAAAACCAGACAGGTTCATTTAAATGCCCGTAACATGGGCTACGGACCTCCGATCGACGCACCGTCAGTTGCGATACGATCCTTGGATCGAGGCAGTCATTTCGGTATATTACACTCAAGGTTTCAGAGAAGTTTGTGTATGGCCAATTTGGTTCAAACATGAAACCAACCGGGCCCTCGGAGCAGAAACACTTATAACTTGAGCTCCGGACGTCCGATTGACGTGTCGTCGACTTTGTTGGATTCCGCTTAGTGAGAAAGTTCTTTTCGCTTACTCCGCTCGAGGTTTGTATTCAGATGGAGTATGGTCAAGTTGGTTTTAGCTTAAAAACCAACCGGGCCCCTGGGACGAAAAAGCCAATAATTCTCAGACTGTGCGTCCGATTGACGCGCCGTCTATCATGTTGAGTTCCTATCAACGGGGCGGAACATTGGGATACATCAACTTCAGAATACGTGTCAGTTGATGTATCTACCTCTTAGATCATGGAGCGGACCCTCCCGAAACGAGCGTGTTGTGTGCGAAAACCCTAGAGCTGACTGAGACTTGATGACTGTTGATCGATCGACTCAGAGTGTTTCGATAACCCAGTGGGGAGCGCTTGGTTGTAGCAGCAGACCCACGATGGAGGAGCACTTGGTTGTAGAGGCAGACCCGTGGTACTCAACAAAAGGAGTACCTCTATAGGCTATGAGGGGGAGCGCTTGGTTGTAGCGGCATACCCATGGTGGGAAGCGCTTGGTTGTAGCAGCAGGCCCACAGTACTCGACAGGTGGAGTACTACAACAGTCCAAGGTTAGTGGTAAGTGCTTGGTTGTATCAGTAGGCCAACTATACTCGATAGAGGAGGAGTTCCCCAGTAGCTATGGGTTCGACGGTGAAGACTTTCGTACTAGAATCCTCTGTGGGTTCGACGACGATGACAACCGTATTGGAATCCTACACGGGTTCGATGGTGAAGACTTTCGTACTGGAATCCTCCGTGGGTTCGACAACGACGACAACCGTACAGGAATCCTCCGTGGGTTCGGCAGTGATGACTTCAGTACTTGTATCCTACGTGGGTCCCATCTTAGATGAATCAATGGCTACATATGATCATCTCTCTCACCTTACGAAGAAGTATACCTATGTGAGATAAGTCTTGACTTTCAATCATTATCTTCGATATGATTGACTTTCTTTCCAATGTGGATTGGGTTGTGCTTTCCTATGTGGATTGGGTTGTACTATCCTGTGTGGATGTGTTTGTACTTGAGCTCCTGGGTTGGAGCAGAACTGGATTTGATGACTTAGGTATATGTATGGGAAAATACCTAAGTAGTGTTGGATGATACTCCGTGATTGTATCTTTTCTTTGCAGTTTATCCTTTGTGGATTCTGGGAGACCTTCGGGGGTCTCGGGGTCCCTACTGAGTATCGTATACTCACCCCTGCACTGGCTTCACCCGCACTATGTTGTATTGGTTGCAGACGACGGACATCAATGATTGAGGTTGTGGCTTGTAGAGCTGGATAGTTCTGGGAAGAGGAACTCACGACGAGTCAGTGCCCAGAGGTGGATTTTACGACGAGTCGGTACCTGGAGATGGACCACTGGGCGGGACGTACATGGGGTGGATGGCAGGACCCGAGGAGCTAAGGAGGCTATTTGTACACACCCTTCAGGTGGGATTCCAGTGGATGGCTCGGCGTTGCTTCTTTACTTTTCAATTGCTGTACTTCCTTTCCAGTTGTACTTTACTTCAGTTTGGGTTTGTATTCTGGCCCCCTTACTTTTCCGCACATACTATTGTACTCAGTTACTTAGTGTTTACTTCTGCTGGCTTACTATGTGGTGTTTGTTTACTTTATAAAGGCAATTACTTCCCCTTTATATCGGGATTTACGCCTTTGGTTCTAGTCTCCAGCCCCTGGCCTATGAAAGGCGGACTTGGGGTAGTCACGGCATGGGTCCCGAGGATATGTTGTGATAGATTACCCCATGTACTGATTTCCATTTGGTAAACCATTGATCCCGTTGCCCATAAAAATTTAGTGAACCTATTTACACAACATGTACTTTTAAATTACACACCATGTAACTATGTAATACATATAAAACCCTCAGAACCTCTTAATGGAACCTTCAGTAATTATTTATCCATTATTCATGTGTTCTAGATCATATGAAGCTGAAAGAACATGTAATATTGACTTTTGTATTAAAATAATTAATTAACATAAATTAAATTAAAAAAAACATATAAATCAATTAATTAAAAAAATTATAAATTATTATGTAACTTCTCTAATACCATTTGAAGGTTCTGGAGAGTAGAGGAAGTGTAAAACCCTAACCTTTTTTGAGGTGCGCTCCTATTTTGGATATTTACCCAAATTTGTTTCTTTAATTAGTTAATTTTTATTGAATGTGTTTATTTGGATCTAAGGAGTATTTTGGACTATTTTGTGGGTTTATATGATCGAGGGTATGAAAAGTTTGAAGTTTCAATAATAGTACATGGTTAGTGTATGATTAATGTCAACCCAACCACGTGAAGGGAAAGAGAAAGGAGCATGGTTTTTTCAAACAATGTGAAGGGATATATAAAATTATATAGAAATTACAATAAATTATAGATCAATTTCATATAATTAGCACATAGTTTTTCAAACCTTTTGACCTACCCATGCAATACGGAGTGTCCCAAATAGTTGTATATATACAGTTAGCACATGAGTTGTTTAACCATATGAGATATAGATTTGAGGTAAGGTTCTTTAGGTATTGGGGTCTATATGGTTGGCACACATTTTTTCAAAATATGTGTCTAGACCATGTGGTCCCTTAAAAAGTGTGAAATTAAAATCATTTCATTAATGAATTAAAACATATTAACACACATTTTCCTTCTCATTTTCAGCCATTATCACCCCATGACCAAACCCTCCTCCCCCCATTCTCATATGAGGATTTTATTTCATTTCTACTCTATTTTGAAGATTTTTGTTGTGTTGGTAGGTTTAAGGTAAATCTTGGAATCTATTCATTTTTTTTCTTAATTTATTTCGTTTTCTAAGAAGCTTATAGTCTTATTAAATATTTCTAGGATTTTTTTATGATTTTTCTATTTATTCTAGTTTAACTCAAATCAAAGGATGATATTGGATGAGTGAACATCTATATGTATAAGGTAGGTGGTTTAGAAGTTTTACTACAAGTCTTGCACCATTTTATTGATGTATTTTTTGTGAGATCATTCCAAAATTACCATGTGTTTTACTTATTTCAATAAATTAAATACTATTATCCCAAATCATTTAATAGAACTTCTTAATGGTCCAAAAATATCCTATTGGTGAGTAAAATGTTAGTTTTATCCCCCCATGGGGTGCAATTAACCTTGGTAAGTAACTTGGTAAATTAAATAGGGGACCCTAGGGGTACTTAGGACTTGAGATATAACTATGGGTGAGTGACTGGGGATTCCTAGGATGTTCCATAATATCAAGTTTCCATTTTTATTTTGTAAGGATCGACTTAATTAAATGGGGATTTCTTAAGGGAGTATTGACTTGAGAAATTGACAGTGGATGTGTGATTGGGGATGCCTAAGACATGATCTAAGACCCAGTGGATATATTTATTATACGAGACATGATGTAATCAAATTAAATAAATAAATTTATTAATTACTTATGAACCTTAATTATGATTCTAGTTTGGAATTCCACGGGGAAATCCCCCCCAGATTCAATATTATTACTGGTTTGGAATGACTTGGGGGAATACCTCGAGGATTCATGATAGTTTCCTAAACTAGAATACCAAGGGAAAATCCACCTTTGATTCAAGATGATTAATAGTTTGGAATGTCAAGGAGAAATACCCCTTATATTTGTAATGATTTTGGTTCAAAATGCCATGGAGAAATACCCTTACATTCACAATGATGACTGATGTGAATGAATTGGGGTAATCACAATTGGATTCATTATGATTAGTATTTAAAATTCCTTGGGGAAATCCCCCATTTATATACTATTATAGTAATTGAGAATGACTTTGGGAAATCCCCATTGGATTCATGATAATTCCAATTTAAAATTCCTTGGGGTATCCCACATAGATTCATGATGATTTCTAATTTGCAATGCCCTAAATATGCTCCCCATATTCATTTGGGCCTACTTATGAAATTTATTTGGGCTACTTTGGATTTGATCCTTAGAGATGGGATTACACTTGGTTTTGTATTTCCAAGACTTATCCTATAGATCCAGCTTTTCCATTATATATTTTATAGACCAATACATCTGGCTTAGGTTGAAGTAGGTATAGTATATATCCAGTGTCATTTAGAACTCATAGATCTATGATGGTTTTATTTATTTAAATTTTACCCCTATTTATTATGAACATCAACGTGTACTTAATTTCTTAGACTGGATATGCTTATAGGCACCGTTGGTGGTGGACTACTATGTCATACTCAGACCTTGATCAGGCCACCATGTTGTACCCATCCAAACCTTCATGTTTTTAGGAAAGGAAAAGGGAATGTGACCTATGTTTGATGCTTGGCGGGGATACCGGGATGTATTATGTGATTCTATTACTAAGTTAGGACTCTAGACAGTTTTCACGTTTTCTCCCAAGTTTTATCTTTTCTTATTTTGGGGTTTGATATAAATGAATTACTGTTAATGTAGGACTTTGCTAACATTAATTGTATAATTAATTTTTATATATCAAGGTATTTTTATTATTTATCAAAACATTCATGGATGTATGTTTACTACTTATTTATTTGGATGTATCTAATTTCCTTTATCTCCAGTGTTGTTTTAATCTGATAAATAGGTTATAGTCTCCCCATGATACCACCTTTCACCCCCACTACTAGTCAGTAGCCTCTGGCATATGGGGAGGCATATCTAAGGTCCTAGTAACACTTTGTTTTGGACACTTATGAGTTGTTGTGGGCAGAGGAAGTTATAGGAAGTGGTTATTATTTTACTGAATAATGGGTTTTCATCAAATCCTTCAAATTTATCTTCCAAACTAGTTTTAATAATAACCATGGAAACCAAGAGATATGATCATCACATATAATTCCTAATTAATTTATATTTATTAAGAATTACCTAATGATGTAATTAATTATTTTGAGAATATTTGACAAACTAATTCTTAGATTACAAACATTATAGTGAGAGGATTCAAGGGTTGAATCTCCCTAGTAGTGATCCACACATGCTCCAAAATTCTCTGAACACTATAGTAAAAAACCTTTAGTGCTAAAGGAGAAGTATCTAAAACTTGTTTCATTAATCATTGATTGCTAAAAAAATATCTTCAAGGTATAAGGATTGGTTTATTCTCTCTAGACACAAGAGGGTGGATAAAGAGGATTGATCTCCATTCATGAAACTATTATTGGAGAAAATATCTCTAGGTATTGATATGATTCTTTATAGAATTCATTGTGTGAAATGATAAGAATGGATCAACTAGGGATAGATAATGAAATAATTGGGTATTTATAGACCTTGGGATAGAGAATAACTGATTTAACATGGGACCTTATTATTCTTTTAATCCTCAAAGAACTACAATTTTAAATAATAATATAATAATAATAATAATAATATTTATTTGAAATGATCTAAAACTATGAATAAAGAATTATTGTTTCATAAATAATCAAATCAATATTTACTCAAATATTATTCAATATGTCATTTTTCATTGAACCATCAAACTCAGTCCACCAATCATCCTTAAAATTTATCAAACATTGAATAATGACTATTTATTTTAAAAAATAAACATCACTTCATTATTCATTGAGAAAAAAATAAATATTATATTTAATAAATAATTAATAAATATTTAGTAAATATTCAACTGAATATCCAAAATCAACCAAACATGATTATTTATTAAAACAAGTCTGTGAATAATATTTATTAAACATCCTAAATCATTATATAATTTAATTGAGGCTCCAAATACAATTATTTTGTGACCCTCTTGGCCCCTTTCCTAGTGGAATTAGGTGGATTTGCCTAAATTATAAGGATATAATTTATAAACACACCAAGGAAACCCTAAAGAAAGAAGTTAAATACCAAAATAATAATAAACAAATAAAAACACACACTATAAAATGTACTTACTTTGTCTTGATGTCTCTAATAAAGAATGTTTTATACTAATGTCATCAACCTATATTCTTGATGTCTCTTTCTTTGACTTTCAGAAAATGAATTTACTGACAAAACCTAAATGACCATAAACGTAATTTTGATGTTCCATTCCAAATAAAATGCCTAATATATAAATTTACTTTAAATAACATGATAGAAAAATCCTTTGTCACATTATTCATTAATAAAATATCAGCCGTGAAACACTCAATACATATTACCTCACCACAATCATATTTCATTATGTTTTTCATCAATAAATTAAAGTACAAGAATCATGATATGAATTAATAATAATGTTAAATTCTAAATACCATCACACAAAAAAAAATAGATAGGAAAGTCCAATGACACATATAAATATGGATTTCATTCAAACGGGTCATGTTCTCATAATCTCTTTACTTGAGATTACTAAGGAATCACTTCCCGAGAAACAATATCAATATCTTATGAGCCCCCTACCCCTAATAGCCTATATCATTTTGACCGATAAAATGGTATAATTCAGCCATAAAACATATATTTTAGTAATAATATCATAACACTTCTAGTTTTTCATCATAGTGGGGAACTACTAAAGCTTTTAGTGTGACAACCACCCTTAGAAAATTATCACATACAATGTCATGCTGAATAAAAAACATGATTTGGTAAGAAATTTATTAATGTTCAAAAAAAATTAGTATAGTTAATATTAAAGTATATATAAGTTGTTTATAGGGTACCAAATCCAACATATATTATATATACATTTTTTAGAGTCTGTGATGAACCTTGTACTGGTGCTACACAAACACCTTTTTTGATAGCAAGTACATGTTACTAGGGATATGGGACTGTTATTATTGGTTGTCTCTTTTATTATTTTATGAATTCACATGGTGTGACACACTTTGGTTATGGATTTATGATTTATGATTTATTTCTTTTTGTATCTTGACCCATTATAAAGAATCCATGTACATGCATCAATTTGGTGCATAGTAATCATATGAAATATGTATGACTATGTGTGTTTGATATTAATAAATATTAGAGTTCATATATTTAAACTATTAACCAAATATTATATAGAATTTTAATATATAACTTGTGGATTTAATTATACTCATCTGAACCACAATGTATTTATTTGATGAAAGGATATGTGGATATTATAATGAGATGTTACTCGATGATGACTATACCATCCCTTTGTGAAAGGGAAATATAGTGACCACCAGTGGGTTGGTATAGAAAATGGGTGAATTTGAGAATAAACCTTATGAATGATTTGAAAATAGTTTCATTTATTTAATGTTTTAATAAAAAACTCTATAGTGATTTCCTATATAGATTCTTAGTGACATTCTACTTGACCAAACTATAAAACTTTAGTATACTCAACATAGACCACAATGAGATGATACCATTATAAATACATATGCATTGGTGGATGAAACACAATCATTGAAGGGGTAGTTTTTTATGCATATGACTTCTGAGGATGGGTGAACAAATATGGGTGGTGGTTTGACATGTGATTCTAGTCGTGTATATGTGAGAACCCTAGAGTGGGTGTTTTGGCATGTGAGATACCTTGTGATACTTGAGACAGGAGAAGGGATATGGCCAATGAGCAGGGACCTATGTGATAATTTATTTGTGCTTCAGGTGTATAGATAACCATACATTTCATACATACATATTATATCTTATTATATGAGTATTCATTTCATCACATAATGATCAACACCAGAATTGTCTAGGTCTAATATCTTTAGAAAAATGGATACATAAACAACTAGTTCACAAGTGAACCAAGTCATATCAAACTAAGTTCTTTCTATCTACCACCATTCTTATAAATATCACACTTAATATGTCTATTTATAACCTGGAAAAAAGAAATATAAAAAAGGGTGAGCTCAAATTCTCAGTAAGGGTAAAAAGGGAGATATTAATAATGACATAAATATAACACAACTACATGTGTATGAGAACATGAACATAAAATTTTTAAACCATACCCTATATATCATATATAATAATCTTGATTCATGTAATGAATATTGGATGTTCATAAGATATTAATCATAAAGGAATCAAAGAACATGATCCATGAGATCATAACATTGACATAAGACATAGATTTATGTAATACACATAATCATAAAAAATCATTTCATTAGTATTAAAGGTTCACCTAAAAGACTATCATAGTAGATTGGGTTCGCTCCACATTCTATCATAGTAGTAAATTTTCACTCCCAATACTATCATAGTCGAAAGAGTTCCTTATTGAATAGGGTTCAGTACCCATTTTAGTCATGTTTATCTCATAAGTTATCCATCTTTACCCAAAGCATTGGAGGAATATATAATTTTGGACCCACCCATCACATAATTAAAATAATATATATATATTCCAAAAGATCATTAAAAGTTCATCATATAATAATATATGAAAAAGAAACATATATTATAAACATTTTATCATTGAATAATCCATGGAGAATAAATGGTTTTCATAAACATTTCATCAATTCATCATTTCATATCCCTTGTAAAAGGAACATGTTTCATTAAAAAAATTTCTTATTAATCATAAACCATCCATATAAAGAATAATTATCATATCATTAGATCATATCCCCATTAAATCTTAATCTACATCAAAATATTTCATCTTAGATAAAAAATGGCTATGAAAGACCTCTTGGAACATTTATTGAGGAAAATACCCTTTTAAATTTGAAATCACTTATTTGACATCTAAAAATTTCAAAATTATTAGGGAAAATATTTTCTTTGAAAAAAAAAACTAGGAAAATTAGAAAGGAATATTCAAATTACGGAGTGGTCATGATGGAAGGAAATTTCATTCATTCTGTATAAGTTAAAAGAAAACATTGAATTTGATAACTTTGTAAAAAAATTTCAAAAAGTACATCTTTTTTGAAAAAAAGTATATTAATTTGAAACTATTTTTAAAAAATTAAATTATTGTTAAAAAATAATTTAAAAAATCATATTATAATATTAAAACATTCTTGAAATTTTCTTAGTGAAAACATGAACATTAAAGAAAAAGGATTCTCGACCGAAGAGAGAAATTAAGTCAATTTTTATTAAAAAAACATATTTGATATCTTGAGTACTTACAGAAAATAAAATGAAAGTAAAAAATTAATTCAATACAAATAAATATTGGATAAGAATGGTAATGGGGTTATTGAGAGATATATCATGAAATTCCATCATTGGAAACTTAATCATAAACAATCTCGATAAACAATAAGACTGTAACATAAATCCATTACACAGAGTTCTAATTTCTCGAAAGAACTATAACCTCTTTTATAGTGAATTTAAATTTATTATAATTATATAAAATAATCATTAATTTACTTAAAATATCATATATGATCCACTTTTTAACATTTTAACATCCATTAATTAATTAAACCTGATTAAAATTTTTGTTTTAGGGTGATAACTGCTTCATTCAATCAATCAATCATGTAAATTTTTATTCAAGAAAAATAGATTATAATAAAGAACCAGTCCACATGGATAGACCAAAATAAGGAAATAAATCAAGGGGTCCTAAAATATTGGAGACCAAGTGAATCTATTCTAATGATGTTAACACATTCCAGCTTCAAGCCGTTCAAATCATGAAAGCACAAATTTTCCGGACCCAAAATGTCCATCAAAGCTAAGTAGTCCGAAACCATATTTCCTTCTCTCCATGTATGATAAAGTCTAATATTAGAACCAATGATTCTACTGAATTTTCGAATTATATAGGATATATACCAAGGAATCATACATCGACTTATGGAATTATATAAGATCATGGAATCTATTTCTACTTTAGAGATCTCAAACTCCCTTTGATTACATATGTTTAAAACAGTGAGAATAGTCATCACCTCAACATATTGTGAATTAACTTGACACAATATAATCTAGAAGGACATAATGGTTGATCCAAAACTATCATAGACAATACAACCTCCATGGATCAAAACAGAAACACACAAACCATCACAATTTAGTTTCAAACCCCTTGATGGAGGCCGCCAATAAACCCATATGCGTGATTGAAAATTATGCACATGAGAAAAAAGATGAGGATTTGGAATAATTCTCGATAATGAATTATCCTCTCTCTATTTACCCAAGTTCCTTACAATATCAATCAATAAATTTTTTATCCTGAAAATAATCACCCGACCATTTGAAGTCAAACCCTAAAAGATGCTCATGTTTCTCACCTGCCACAAGCACTAGCATCGCACATGTAATATAAATGTACGTGTTATTATTTCAACACCTCTCACACCCATTATATAATACAAGTGATCAAGGAAGGAATGATCCAATATATCCAGAGAATAGAATTCTATGAATTCACCAAAATAATCCCAACCATCTTTTTCCCATTCACTATCAAAGATGAGATGTTCTAAACTCTATTCATTATAATTTTTTGTTGAAAACACATATGGAAACAAGATGAATTCCACACCGTTTCACATTATCATCTATAGATAAATCTCCATTAAAAAATATCCATGTTAAGAAATTATATTTTGTATAAATACTCTTAAACCAAATAGTATTATTTCATATATCTATTGAATTCTGGATGGAAATAATCCTCTGATAATCTCTAGTCATGAAGGATCCCAATGAAGGAGTAAATATACATTGATCTAGACTTGAGGATAACACGAAGAGATTGAAAAGATCCTATTGATACTTGTCCAAAACTGCATTAGTAAAAGTATAGAACTGGTAGGATTCTTTAAAGGACATAAACATAGTAGGACAACCCGAATATCCAATAATCTTTCCACTCTAGCTGTGATGTGAGAACATAATATCACCCTTCCCAACAAGCCGGCATGAATACAGTCTAAAGAAATCAACAATGGAACTAATATAAATATAGAATGGAGAACCATGTATATCTAATGAAACCATATCACCCACTGAATTACCATGCATAGTTCTTCCCCATAAAGTTTGGCATTCCATAATCTCCCATGATAATTTCTCATGCCTACACAAAAGAGTAACTTCAAGGCTGCAAACATTGACTCCACCTTCCTTCACAAGAAGATCCATCATCTCCCATGTGACCTATTTCCTCTTACCCTTACTCTTAGTATCCCATATAAAATTAGCAAGAACTTTATCAATACTTTTTGTCACCCCCTTTGGAACATTTACAGAAGATAAAGCATGTGTGGGAGTGGCTAGAATCACATTATTGATCAATGTTATTCTCCCTCCAAAAGAAAGATATTTATTCTTCTAATTAATACCCTGAAACATAATCCTGCTGATCAAATTATCAAAATCATGAATTTTAAGCCTTCCAAAATATAGAGAAATCCCAAATAATCCATAGCAAAGGAACATTTCTGCATATCTAGAATATGAACAATAATAGACAAACGATCAAAATTACAATAACTAGGAACATAGAAGTAGCTTTTATTTTTATTAATCACCTTTCACTCCAAAGAAAATACACATCCAAAAATTATTCAAACCTCAAAGGGATCAAATCAATGAATTTGTGAAAATAAAAGTATCATAAAAAACGTAAGATTAGATATCGATGGGGATCCCATCCTACTCTGATATGGAAGAGTAACACAGTTACTCATGCTTCTATGAATAATCCAACTGAGAACATCTTGAACAATTTTGAATAAACATTGAGATAATGGGTCCACCTAACATAGACCTCCAGTAGATTTAAAGAATCCATAGGTCTTACCCATAAAATATACTTCCAAATAGGAAGAGAAAAATCAACGAAAAATAAAATTAGTGTTCTAAAAAGAAAAAACCATACATGTTAACACTTTATTGATGAAATGTCATTCAACACAGTCATAGGATTTATTCATATCAATTTTAATAACCACTTTCTACCCCCGGGATTTGAGATTAATATCCCTAACCAATTTCTGAGCCAAAGCTATAGCTCCTTGAATAGTTTGTCCCTTCAGGAAATCCATTCTATTTAAGAGAAATCCATCATGGTATATGAATGGACATGAAAGTATTGATAATACTAGCCAGGATCCTATAAGGCATATTAAACATGCTAATAGGCAGGTAATGGAGAATAGAAGTTGGATTCTTATTCTTAGGAATATGAATCATAGTAGTGGAATAGGAAACACGAGTCAGCCTCCCTCCTTTGAAAAAATCTTGGATTTCTACAATAATATCATTGTTGATAATCTTCCATGATGATCTAAAGAAAGACGTAGGGAAATTGTCTAGACTACAAACACTATCTGGATTGAGCTTCATAATGGAATTAAGGATTTATTTATCCTGGGGAAGTGATCCCATTTCATTATTCCCACTTACTGAAACACAGGTTGGTATATCACCAAAAAATATCCATGGGAACCCTTGGATAACCATTAGGAAGCTTATCATTGACCCCAACCAGAAGATCTCTAAAATATGTATTAGCTAAAGCCCTAAAAATATACAATTCATCTATAAAATAACAATCCTCAAGTAAGATACTAGGTTTAATAAATATTTTCCTCTCCTTAATATAGGTGTGAAAGTATGCTATGTTTCTATCTCCTTCTTTCAACCACTTAATCCTTACTTTATCTCTGGATAAACATTCCTGTCTGAGAAGCATATCCGCCAAATGTTTTTATTATAAGAAATATCCTCAAACACAAGAAAACTCCAATATTAATCTAGACTACGTTCAAGATGATCCATGTAACGCCCCGACCCCAGTTACTCAGAGTTGGTGAATTATTTCATAACATTGGCATGATCACAAGAAAGATGAAATCTTGAAAGACCGATTGGTTTAGTATCCTTGGAAACACTAGATATATTCATAATGTTTTACATTACATCATAAAGTGAAAAACTACTACAACAACATATTGTCTCCATAGTCCACACTATTATCCCCTCATAATATCCCTGCAGTCCATTCATAATTTACTTCTTCACATCCCGGTAAAAATAAAACATAGAAAAGGGGTGAGCTCAAATGCCCAGTAAGGATAACAATATAGAGGAAACTTTCATAAATAAGAATAAACATTTAAGGCAATGTATAACTAAAACAAAAGCCTTTTAAACTTTAACTTCAACATAGTATGGAAAAAATAAAATGAAATAATCCCATTTACTTATTCACATGGATATTCTACTAATCGAATAATCACATGCAATATCAATAACCACTTTCATAATGATGGAATGCATAATCCCAGACTATCATAACCACACATCCAAGGACTCATGCCAAGACTACAAATAAGATTTTTTCATGGCCTTGTGCCAAGACACTAGTTTGTCTCATGATACCTACCGATGCATCGAGGAGCTATAGCGGGCTCCACCCGTCACATATTAAGTCCAATGCATTCCTCATATGAATAGGTTTAAACATAACATAAAAATTCGTATTAAAACTAGCATAAGAAATGTCAATACTTTCTCCATAAACCATGAATGGTATAAAAATAACACATCCACAGTCAAACATATCACAAAACCTTCAATACACTATAGAAGTTTTGTATCATAATAAATCAACTTCAAATAAGCATAAAATCCATCAAAGGATGTTGACATAGAAGAAATCAAAACTCTTTTTAGAGAAATATATCTTTCCATTTTTGAAATCATTTAAGAGTCATATATTTATAAAATGAAAAATTTTCTTTTAAAATATTATTATAATCTTGTAAGGGAAGCTTCGATGATTTTATAATGGCGGAAAATAGCCGCACCCGCCATATAAGTTAAAAAAACATTCTTACCTTAATTCTGTCAAAAAGGTTAAAAAGGACATTGTTTGAAAAACGACAGGAAGATTCCTTTATAAACCTCTTATAAAAACTCAATCAAGGGTATAAATGACTTTAACCCATATTCTTGTAAATAGTAAAAATATTTTGAAATACATTTTTAAGAAACATGGATGTGGATGATAAAGAGATCCCAGTAGATTATTATGTATAAACAACCTCAGATAATGAAGAGATTGCGAAATAAACCCTTACCTTGTACATTTACATGGTTGGGGGTAGGTTAACCTCCTGTATAATGGTGAAATAAATTTTATTAAATTATACAAGAATCATATTCATTAATATGATATCATATATGATCTTTTAACATTGATTTTTTAATAATATCTTAGTATTATCGTTGTTTCGGGTGTTAACTTACTCGTTTTATTTTATATGTTTTGTTACGTAAGCCATGTTTGTAATGGATAGGTTGTATCTTATACATATAAAGAATGATATAAAGTCCTTAAAAATTATTTTTAAATCATAAAATGATAATTATACTTGAATGGATACGATGGAGAATGAATCTCATCGCGTTCGTGGAGACGGTAGTCCGTACGTACGCACGAGCGACAATATCATTCTTTTTATATTAAAATAATATATAATTGGATGGTATATAATATATAAAGAATTATTATCATGTTATATTTATTATTTACATGAATTATAAATCATTATTATACCCATCCAAATAATGATTTATTGAATAACAATTACACCACAACGTGGAGACAGTAAGTCGTACGTACACATGAATGGTGACATGTTATTCAAAGGATGGATAGAATACTGAATATGGTTGTACCATATTTATAATAACATCACAGTATATATAAGATACTGAAGTTATTATTTTATAATGGTAATAATAAAGTAAGAAGAAGTGGAAGAAGAAAGGAACTTGGAAAAGGGTGGTGAAATCATTACCTCTTCTTCGGGTTCTTCCTTTTGATTTGATCAAAAGGGATCTAAGGTTGGATTTATGACTAAAGGAAGGCCTCTAGGATGAATTGAGGGAATTTTAGAGAGTATTTGGTAAGATGTTTTCCGAACAAAAAGGCTTTGAAGGTGTGAATTAAAGAGAAGGGGGAGTGCCCTTCTATAAGAGGGGTGAGGGGCACCTTTGGAAAAGCTAGAAATATTATTTTATAATAAATTAATATTCAGTTTCTAATGGCTCAAAAGTGGATTATTTAAATTTTAAGGTGGGGATAGGTCGAAATCCACTCAAATAATAGAATTTAGACAGGTTTGGGTCATTATACTAACCTTATCTTTAAGTATTAACTCTTAGTTAATTTGTTTCACTTTTACAATGTCTCTTTGTATTTTTATATTATATGATTAATAAACATACTATATACCTCCAAGAGACCCCCAAAGTGGTCCATTAATGATACATATATCATGATATAAGTCTCTTGGCTGATCCTTAGATTTTTAGGAATTTAATATCAATTAATAATATCATATTTGTTTTAAAAAATCTTTTATGTCAATTTTGACACTATTGAATAATTGATTTTTTTAAAACTCATAACAGAATTATTACTTCGAAAAAAGTTAATTAAATAATTCCTATCATGTCATATTCACATATAAAATTAGTGTAATTCATATAGAGTCTCAAATTATATTTATTTGGGTATCTACAATATCAATCATTTTAATTTTTCCCTATTATGGTAATTACTGCATCACCATTATGTCATAAATAAATTAAATTATTTAATGTCTAAAAATTATAAATAAAATACCATTATGTATTAAATCTTGTTATATTTATAATGAATCTTTATAGTCGAAAATCCAACATATATAACCCTATGTAAAAATTGTTTTTCTAAAAGTTATATGATTGTGTCATTTTTGTATTCATTTTAACTTAATTAAAATAAAGTGCCCCTATCACTTACAAGTGGAACCATGGGGTACCAAAATCGACCCAAAGATGGCCATGGTCGGAAATTTATAAAAAAATAAGGTTAGGACACGTTTTAGGTTAATTTTTGTATTATTATAATATTTTTTTTAACCCTTATTTACCGGATTTACCCTTTAACCATGGTAAATAAAATATTTACCGAAATAATTATTCAAAATGTCTAAAAATAAAAGTTACCTAGTTACACAATTTGAACATAGTAATTACAAATATGGAATCCATTTTTCCAAATTCAAAACACATAAGTGACAGAAATTAATTTAAAATTAATTCCCGCCGTCAAAACAAAAAGCATGTTTTTAAGATATAATAACTATCAAAAGATTGATACTTGTTTATGTTCGATTTAATTGTGAAATTATTTCCAATGACCAAAATTCTATTAAATGGTAATAATATATTCTAAATATACTTTAAAACCACTCAAATTCATAATTTATCAATATTAATTATTTTGATTAAAAAAAGTTGTTTTTAATTAAAATTTTGTAATTTTCCCTATTCATCAAAATATTAAAGTTATCCGAAAAGTACCAAAATTTCACCTTAGGCTAAATTAGATACTCCTAATCCAAAAATGAATTCCATTTTGAGAGATAAAATTTATAAAATTTCAAAAAGTAGGTATTACTATTCATAACGGCTAGTTTGATCGGTTGTGGTATGTGTTAGAACTCGATGTTGCGTACAACACACGCTATTACATTAATCAAAGAGAAGTGTACCGTAGATGCTCAGGGTGTTACAATCCACCTCATGAATAATATCATGTAAGTCTTTATCCATTGGAGGAACATCTCTCAGCCACTCCTATAAACACTTTTTTAAATGTCTAAGTTTGTTATGAATATCATACCATGTATGACCTTGAATAGGATCTTCTAAGGACTTCCTTACCAAATAATTAAAGGCTAGATCATCATTCCAATATAACAAATATCTAAATCTCTTCTGATTATCATTCCTGGGAGATAAAGTGATCCATAATGGAGAATGACCAGAAATAATTTTTACCAAATTATCCACTTTAGCATTGGCATATGTGGATATAGAATGTATGTTTCCCAAACATCTATTCAGACGGATACAAAATCTACGATTTAATTTTTTATTAATACACCATGTAAATTTTTCTCCATGAAACCCAAGATCTATTAGACCCTTTTCTACTATGAATTACGTAAAATCATTACTAGCTCGCCTGGGAAAATCACTTCTCCCCTTTTCTCATACAAGTCACCAATAATATTAAAATCACTTCCGATAAACCATGAAATGTCATCCGAATAAAAATAATTTAGGATATTACATAATAGGAATCTTTTTTCATGTAAGAAACTAGATCTTATTTTCAAGTATGTTTTAATTTTCCAGCTATTTTTGAAAAAAATAGGAGTTTTTGGAAATTTCAGGAGTACACGCCATGTACTTTAAGTACACACCATGTACTCGGTTGCTATAGGTGACTGTGTACTAGCCGTGTAATGACCGAGTACATGTCCGTGTGTGGTGACCTGGAGACCACCTAAAGCAGAGGCTGGAAAAGGAAAGTACACACCGTGTACTTTTAAAGAACACACCATGTACTATTTTTTTCATTAAACGGACCGGGGTCATGTCTGATGGATAGAACACACTTCTTTTTTGTCCGCCTCATCCAGGAGTGTCCAAAAGGCCACAGATATTGTTAGATCCCCCAAATAATCATCTGTTCTCTGAATAAACTGTCTTCGATTGCGTTGGAATTTCCACAGTGAGTTCTTCCTTCTTCTTAAATATCACCTCCTGATTTCTCCTCTCTTGTGAGTTATCCTCGGTTGAACGTTTTAATGTTTTTTTAGATATAAAGAGTTCTAGGGAGATTCATGGCTTGAGGTTCATGTATATCAATCTCACAATGCTGCGGTAGGTGGTTTTCACCTTTCCTTTGATAGTCTTTGAACTTTATGCGAAAAAGTGCGCAATACCCAAGAACAGGGTATTGCATGTTTAGGATTTTTATCCCTGTTATTTCCTGTTATGCCTTAGTTGTTTAGATAGAGGTTAATTGTTTGTGAATAGGGTTAAATTTTCCATGCTATGGATGTTTTTCCCATGATTGATTTTTTTTCATTTGTTCTAGCTTTCCTGTTAGGCTGCTTGATTTCCATGCCTAGTATTGTTAGTATGGAGTGATTATAATCTGACATGCTATGATATGTTGTAGATTGTTTATCCATGTAGTTCTTGAGATTTACTTTGGCTTCCATGCATCTTTTGTACACGATTGAATTACCCAAGGCTGTGGGAACCTGGTGTAGTAGACCATAATGGGAATGGACGCTGAGGGCTTCCCCAGAGTGTATGTTTACTGTTACTTTGCGAGACCATAGGGTGGATGGAATTTGTGCTCCCTCAGAGTGTCTGAAGTTTCCTTAATATGGACCACAGGTGGAATTGGACATTGAGTGCTTCCTCAAAGTGCCTATTATTTACCGATATGAGACCACATGGGGGATTGACAGTGATTGCTTCCTCAGAGTGTCTTTGCTAAAGGTGAACTAGAGGGGTTAGAATATGAGTAATTTCTAGAGGGTTTATTGTGTCTGTTTGGTTGAACCATAGGGGTTAAGATGTGAGTACTTCCCATAGAGTTATCTTCTTTTGACTAGCTGCTTACTTGATATATGAAAATGAATGCAATTGAATTTATAAGAATGTTACTATGCGTACTTCCTTGTTTACTAATTCATTTTGTTTATTTCCTTCAATATATATTCACTGGATGTTAGGAATAGATATTTGGGGGTTGTCTACAAGGATTAGTCTCACACCTTTTTTGGGTCATTCTTTTGGGCCCAAACAGATTATATTGATGGAGGTGTAGATAAGGGAAAGAGCCCTTCTACTTCAGGTACTTGATTGCTGTGGAGCTGGGGAGCATGGGACCAAGATGAGGATTGAGATGCTGCAGAGATATTGACTTGGTTTTATTTTTTAATTTGGTTTAGTACTATATTCCAGCATTGTGATTTGTTTGGATGCTTTCCTAGACATATGTATCATGCATCATATATATATGTGCTCAGTTGTTATTACTTCTAGTCTTCCGCTCTTTACTTTTGGTATGGTATTATTATTTCTTCCACTATTGATATCTATTTTACTTCTGTTGTGTTAGTCTTCCAATGAGAGCATAGTTACCCTACTATCACACCCAAGGACCTCGCTTCTAGTCGACAGCCTCCGACATTCAGGGAAATGTGCTTGAGGCCATGTGACCAATCGGGTACGGGGTGCCCCTAGGCAGCTTCTGGAACCGGGAAGTCACAAAGTGGTATCAAAGGGATTATTTTCTTCTTGACTTACTGTTTGGAGCCTATAGCCAGGGATAAGAAGGAATAAGTACTTGGTAATAATTTTTCCCTGGGAGTAGCTAACCCATGTACAGGGAAAATCCAATCTACATCGTTATTGAAATTTTTCAATTTTTTCAATTTTAAAGTTGATTTGATTTCACCATTGGGTGATTCACATGTTTTTTGCTGTTATCATTGATATTATTAAGGTTCTATTTCTATTACAACCTGATGATATGAGGGTATTCCATCTCATGCATCATATAGGCACTTGTTAGAAATCACATGTCATGCATTCCTTCCATGCCATTTATGGTGCATTAGTGATTTCATGTTGTTGTGACAGATGTTGTGTTAGATATGAATACTATTGTAATAGATCCCTTAATAGAATACCTGCTATTTGATAAGGTATTTGTTTGTGTAAGGTTTTGTTTGAATGGATGCCAAACTTTGGTTCTTAAGGTGTTATGGGCCCTCATGGATCAGAATTTGGTGGATAATTGTATTGTTATTCCTTGAAAATGACATGTATAGGATGCCAATATCTGATTAATGGGGAGTATGGGCCCTCACGAATTTGAACTTGGAACCTTAATGTTTGTTTCAGTGTTTTCTGGGATTCCAGAGTATTTTTAAGGCTTAATGTCTGGAAAAAACCCAGAATAAACGACGTGTAAGGATGAATACACTTCATGTGTCCTTCTGTTCGGGAAGGAAGTGTTTTTCTTAAGTACATGTCATGTAATGTATGTACACATAGTGTAGTCTCTAACCATTTCACGAGCTATCTGGGAAGAGGCATGGGGTTGAGAAATATTTGGTGGAACACGCTGTGTACTGTTGTACACGCCGTGTTGTGTATAACATGTGTCCACCTGTGTGACTAATGAAATATATGGATAAACCTTAAGTTATACATATCGTGTCTGGAACTAACATATCGTGTAATATAACCCTTATATCTGGACATGTAACGAACAACACGGGGCGGTGTAATCCTTCTAGTACACGTCGTGTCTATCTGGAACACACCATGTAGAGTGAGCCATGCAACCATCCGTGCAACTAAAAACATGGGCCTGTGAAGTTCATCTAGTACATGCCGTGTCTAGCACTAACATTCTATATAGTCTGGTTCTAGGGAAACCACGTGGCATAGTCATTCAAGTACACGCCGTGTGTTAGGACAACACGCCATGTGTATGGGGTGTTACACAACCCGAGTTAGCAAAAGTACATGCCCATGTGATGGATTAATGGAACATGTCGTGTAGGAATTATACATGCCATGTATCCATGTTTTGAAAAAATTGAATTCTTTATTTCACTTGTTCCCTTATTAAACTTCTAATTTCCAGTCCTTGATAATATTGATCTAAGGTGTGTGTTTGACCTTGCAGAGTCATGCCACTGAGACGTCCTTCGGTTCTCCGCCAGTTACAGGGCAGTGATCAGACACTAGATATGGCTAATCAGGGACTACCAACAGATCCTATAGTTGTTCCAGTCATGGCACCGGCTGTCATTCTGGACACAGGTGCTGACACATTGTTCCAAGAGTTCTTTGTGATGTTCATGCAGACCTTTCGAGGAGTACCGCATCCAGCCCCTTCTATGGAAGATTTGACATGGGTTTTACAATAGTATCATCCTCCCACCTTCACAGGTGACAGAGAACCTCAGGATGCAGGGTCATAGTTAGAATCCATTCTGTCTATCTTCGACCATCTGGAGATGCCTCCAAATAGGAGGGTGAAGCTCACTACTTAAATTCTATGGGACTCCTCCCAGATATGGTGGGATGTGATCTCACAGGAAGGATGCCGGAAGGTTATTGTGTTGGATGAGTTCTCGTGTTACTTATATGACTACTTCTACCTGAGGATTTTGGGGGACAATCATGCCCGAGAGTTCATGAGTCTGGACTAGGGTAATATCTTAGTCATGGAGTACTTTTCTCGTTTCATAGAGCTGCATCGCTTCATACCTATCCCAGGAGGTGATGAGTTATTTTTGGCAAGGAAGTTTGAGGATGGTATCAAGAAAGACATCTGATCTCAGGTGAACATCTTCAGGCTGACTTCCATCATTCCTATAGTCAAACAGGCGCTGATCATAGAGTGAAATCTGAGGGATTATGGATTTGTGATCCCGGGTGGCTCAACATCCAGAGTTGGTATCTCTCCTAATCATAGTAGGAAGTGCCATAGAGAGTCGACGCGCAGGGATCTGAGGAGGCAAGACACTTCTTCTGGTAGCCAGGTGGTGTGCTAACAGTGTGGGAAGAGCGAGCATACAAGGCCACATTTCTTAAGAGACCCAATGGAGTGATGATCATGCAGCAATATAGGCCATCTTCAATGATTCTAATAGTTATTTTCACTAGTATTTGGTGACATGGCTTCTTTTATGACTCCACGTTCAAGATAAAAACCACCGGTTTCTCATCAGTCATTGAACTGGAGTTCTTCTGACCATTCAGGCTAAGGTGGAGGTCATGGCCATGGAAGCCTATCTCTAGGCTTTAAGTGACAACAGGGTGGTTCAGCTCAGGGTGGTCAGGCAGGGTCCCAGGACCACGGTTCAGGTAAAATGTTTTTAATTGAGTAGAACCTGTAAGAGCAGGATCCTGGACCATCTACAGTTCGAGGCACCATCCAAGTTGCCTCAATTTTAACTTCTTCTATTTTCGATACAAGGAATTCCCATAGATTTATTTATATTGATGTCGTGGAGATCCTTGGGCTCTATATCTTTTCTTCTGCCCATATCTTGATGCTAGACACTCCTTTTGGGACAAGAACGGATAGTGTACGACAGTTCAAGGAGTTCCCTCTAGATGTTGGTGGGTGTCACTTTTTATGGGACCTTTATGTCCTAGAGATGATAGGCTATGATGTCATTCTCAGAATGGACTGGTTAGTTTTCATCTAGGTAGTTGTTGACTTCTATCATCGTAGAGTAAGTTTCACATCACTAGGGGGAAGATCGTTTCTTCATAAGGGAGAATGGGATGTCCAGGAGTGTAGATCGTGACCCGAGCATCATGGGTTAGGAGGAGTTACAACCCATATTTTTAGTCTATATCTAGATGATCAGGAGACTTCAGAGATGGACTTTCCTCTAGTGGTGGATCATTTCATAGATTTCATTCTAGGGGACTTTTAAGGTTTTTATTCGGAGTGAGAGGTAGAATTTTCTGTCGATCTCGTTCAAGGAAAAACATATTTGTTCATTTTTCCTTATAAGATGGCTACACCAGAGTTACATGAGCTCAATAAGCAGTTAGAGGAGTTACTAGAAAATGGTTTCATTCATCCCAGTACTTCTCCTTGGGGTTCACATGTCCTGTTTACAAAGAAGGAAGATTGTAACCTCATAATTTGCATAGATTATCAGAAGTTGAACCAGTTGATAGTCAAGAACCGATATCCATTGCCCAGGATTGATGATCTCTTTGATCGTCTTTGAGGAGCTTGGGTGTTCTCAAAGATTGACTTGAGGTCCAGTTACCATCATTTGCGTGTTAGACCATTAGATGTACCTCTTCAAGCCTTTCGAAGTAGGTATGGTCTATACGAGTATGTGGTTATAATGTTTGGTCTCATGAATGTGCCTAGAGTTTTTATGGCACTGATGAACCGAGTGTTGCATCCATACTTGGATTCTTTCGTGGTAGTCTTCAAGGATGATATATTGGTATACTCTCACACTCGACACGACCATGACACACATCTTGAGATCATTTTGAGTACACTGAGAGAGAATTAATTATATGCTAAGTTCTCAAAATTACACTTTTTGATCGACCATATTCACTTCTTGGGTCATGTTATCTTAGAGACAGGAGTAGAAGTAGACCTAGAGAAAGTGAGAGTTGTAGTTTTTTGGGAGAAGCCAAAGAATGTATTTGAGGTATGGAGTTTTATAGGGCTGGCTGGTTACTAAATAGGTTTTATACAGGACTTTTTATGCTTAGAAGCACCACTAACGGGTCTGACTAAGAAGGGTACGAAGTAGTTGTGGTTAGATTCTTGCGAGTCAGCCTTTCTGGAGATGAAATGGAGGTTGAATTCAGCACCGATACTAGTATTTCTAGAGCCAGGAAATATCTATACTGTTTATTGTGATGCATCAGGTATCAGTCTAGGAGCAGTGCTTATGTAGGGAGAAGGGGTCATTGCATACAATTCTCGGTAGTTGAGGCCATATGAGAGGAATTACAAGACGCACGATCTCGAGCTGGCTGCAGTTGTTCATGCTTTACGCTATTGTAGACATTATCTGTTGGGAGAGAATTTTGTGGTTTTCACTGACCACAAATGTCTCAAGTATATCTTTACACAGCGCGATCTGAATCTAAGACAGTGAAGGTGGGTCGAGTACCTTCTATCCTTTGACTTTCAGTTTTACTACACACCTGGGAAAGGCAATGTTGTGGCTGATGTGTTGAGCAGGAGGACTCATATACAGGCAGTTCAAGAGGCCAACAATGAGTGGAAGCTTATGGATCTGCTCTTTGAAATGCATTTGGATGTGCACAACAGATAGGGGAAGAAGTTTCTATCTTCTATAACTATTACCACAACTCTTCTTGAACGAGTAAAAATGAGGCAACTATCAGATTCATAATGACTAGTCATACAAGAGAGTGTGTCAGGATAGGACACTATTACTAGATGGACAGTAGGTGAGGATGATATCTTATATTTTTATGGATGCGTGTGGGTGCCAACTAACATACACAAGGAGTTGGTGCAAGACTTTCATTCCTCGGTTATGGAAGTTCATCCTGGTGTCACGAAGATGTATCAGGATCTACATCATCAGTTTTGGTGGCCAGGTATGTAGAGATATGTTGTTGGTTTTTCCATGAGGTGTTCCACCTATCAACAGGTGAAGGATGAGCATCAACGACAAGTAGGGATTTGTAGTAGTTACCCATTACCAAGTGGAAGTGGAATGATGTCATGATGGACTTTGTGACAGGTTTTCCAGGGTTGCCTTAGGAGAATGATACAGTTTGGGTTGTCATTGAAAGACTCACAAAGGTTGCTCACTTCTTACCTATCAAGGAGACTTTTAGTGTTGATGATCTCAAAATGTTGTACATCTGAGAGGTTTTACATTTTCATGGAGTTCCACACTCCATTGTTTCAGAAAGGGACACACGTTTTACTTATTAGGCCTGTTGGGGATTTCATAGGTCTTTCGGTACACAAGTCCTTCTAAGTACAATATACCATCCCCAGATAGATGGCCTATCTGAGCATATGATTCAGGTGCTTGAGGACATGATTTGAGCATGCATCCTGGATTTTGGAGTCTCTTAGGGGGATCACATACCTCTTGTGGAGTTTTCCTACAACAATAATTTTCAAGAAACTATTCACATGGAACCTTTTGAGGCTTTGTATGGTAGGCCATGCCGATCACCCTTATGTTGGCTAGAGGCAGGAGACACAGTTATGCTGGGACCTCATCTTGTCCAGGAAACCACAGAGCAGATAGAGTTGATTCAGAAGAGGATAAATACTGCACAGTCCTGACAGAAGTCTTATGTTGATCGACAGAGACGACCTCTGGATTTTGTGGTCGGAGATTAGGTTTTCCTACCTGTCACACCGAGGTTAGGACAACAGAAGACTTGGAAAAGGGTAAGCTTTCACTGAGGTACGTCATGCCATTTTATATTTTTGAGAGAGTTAGACTGGTTTCTTATCATCTACAGTTATCTCAGAGGTACCTGGATATGTATGATGTCTTCCACGTTTCTTAGCTCTAAAGTTACTTCTTAGACTCGTCTCATGTTTTCAACCCGAGGAGGATGAGCTAGAGGTGGACGCCTCATTCGAGGAGAATCTTATCTAGATTTTTGATCGAAGTGTGAAGGTTCTCCATGGACAGTCTGTTCCTTTGGTGTGAGTGCTATGGTAGCACAGACGAGTACAAGATGAGACCTAGGAGAGGGCTGCCAATGTATGATCACAGTGGCCAGAGCTATTTGATGATTCATCTTCTATGCTGCCTTGCTAGGAAAATTTTGGGATAAATTTATTTAAGGGCAGGAGTTTGTAAGAACCTAGATCTTATTTTCCGGTATGTTTTACTTTTCTGGTTGTTTTTTAGAAAAAGAGGAGTTTCTGGAAATTTCAAGAGTACATGCCATGTACTTTAAGTACACGCCATGCACTAGGTTACTACGGGTGACTGTGTGCTGGCCGTGTAATGGATGAGTACATGGCTGTGTATGGTGACCTAGAGACCGCCTAAAGCAGAGGATGGAAAAGGCAAGTACATGCTGTGTACTTTTAAAGAACAAGTCGTGTACTTTTTTTTCATTAAACGGACCGGGGTCGCATCGGATGGACAGAACACACTTCTTCTTTATCCTCCTTGTCTAAGAGCATCCAAACGACTACAGATCTTCTCCGAGCCCCCAAATCACCATCCATTATCCAAATTGACCACCATTGATTGTGTTGGAATCATCACAATGAGTTCTTCCTTCTTCATGAACATCATCTCCCGATTTCTAATCTCTCACGAGTTATCCTCGGTTGAATGTTTTTAATGTTTTTGTATATCTACGAAGTTCTAGGTAGATTCAAGGTTTGAGGTTCATGTATATAGATCTCATGATGCTGTGGTAGGTGGTTTGTGCCTTTCTGTTGATAATATTTGAATTTTATGTGTAAAAGTTCCCAATACCCAAGAACAGGGTATTGCATGTTTATGGTTTTTAGCCCTATTATTGCTTTCTATGACTTAGTTTTTTAGACAGAGGTTAATTGTTTTTGAACAGGGTTAACTTTTCCATGCTATGGATGTTTTCCCATGATTTATTTTTTTGACCGTTTGGTCTAGATTTCATATGAGGCTGCTTGCTTTCCATGCCTAGTATTGTTAGAATGGAGTGATTATGATCTAACATGCTATGATATGTTGTAGATTGTTTAGAGAATTAGTTCTTGAGCTTTACTTTGGCTTCCATGTATCTTTTGTACACGATTGACTTACACAGGGCTGTAAGGACCTAGTGTAGTAGACCATAGGGTGAATAGACACTAAGGGCTTCCCTAGAGTGTCTGTTTACAATTACGTTGTGAGACCATAGGGGGGATGGACTTTGAGCTCCCTTAGAGTGTATGTAGTTTCCTTGATACGGGCCATTAGGGTAATTGGATGTTGAGTGCTTTCTCAGAGTTCCTATTAGTTACCGATACGAGAACACAAAGGGAATTGATGGTGAGTGCTTCCTCAGTGTTTCTTTACTAAAGCTGAACCAAAGGGGTTAGATTGTGAGTACTTACTAGAGGGTTGCTTGTGTTTAGTTGGTTTAACTAGAGTGGTTAGGCTGTGAGTAATTCTCAGAGGGTTACCTTCTTTTGAATATCTAGTTACTTGATATATGAAAATGAATGCAATTGAATTTGTAGGATTGTTTCTATGTGTACTTCCTTGTTTACTGCTTTATTTTGTGTATTTCCTAACATATATATTCACTAACTGTTAGGCAGAGATCATTGGTGGGTTGCGTACTACGTTAATACTGACTCCCTATTTGGGTCATGCTTTTGGGCCCAAATAGATTATATTTCTGCAGGTGTAGATGAGGGAAAACACCCTTCTACTTTGGGTACTTGATTGTTGTGGAGCTGGGGAGCATGGGAACAAGCTGAGGATTGTGATGGTATGTAGCAGTTTTTCTTTATTTTCTTTTTTACATTGGTTTAGTACTGTATTCCAGAATTGTTATTTGTTTGGATGCTTTCCTAGACATATGTATCATTCATCATATATATATGTGCTCAATTTTTATTACTTCCAGTCTTCTATTGTTTACTTTTGGTATGTTATTATTACTACTTTTTCTATCACTATCTATTTTACTTTCACTGTGTTACTCTGCCAATGAAGGCATAGTTTACCCACTATCACACCCAAGGCCCTCGCTGTTAGTCGGTAGCCTCTAGCATTAAGGGAAATATGCTTGAGGCTATGTGGAAAACCAGGTACGGGGTGCCCTTGGGTGGATTTCAGAACCGGAACATTACAATAGAGGAACACAACTCCTTATTACCATACATGTAAAGAAGAAAAGAAAAATTAATCACATCCCTTCGTGAAGGTGGAAGTCCACACATACGCATGTGCGATGTTATCATTTTCTACCAGATTGGAAGGTAAAAAGTTAGATATGATATTATCATTAAAGGAGAATAATTATGTCATAAATTTAATATATAACATTAAACCCATCATAATACCCATCCATAAAAGATGGTTATGAATAATGAATTGCATCACTACATGGAGGTGGTAAGCTGTACGTATGCACAAGCGATACTTTCACTTCACATTTGGTGGGAAAGAGGGTGGATACTGGTGGTTTCATAATAATAATATCATTTCAATATATTAATGATATGTATTTTTTTTATTTTACGATAAATACCAAATATTTAGAGGAGTTAAAAGAAGATGTAAAAAAGAAAGTAATTGGTTAAAGAGATTACCTCTTCATTGAAAGAACTCATTTAGATCTCATATTAAGGGGAATAGGGTTGGTCTCATGGGAAAAAAATTAAATATATATTATGGATAAGGATTTTGAGAAGATAACTGGTCAGGTTTTGGTTAATATATAAGGCTCAAAGTGGTGTAAAGATGAGAAAAGGAGGGGTCCGCTTTTTTAAATGAGGGAAAGGACACACTTGGAATTACTCAAAGGATCTAAATATAATTTGGTCATTCTGAATCAAATTTCTTAAAAATGGATATAGATATGAATAAAAAGAGTATAATTTATAAATATTATTAAAATAAATTTAATTTAGAAAAGGTGTTATGTAATTTTAAACCATATCTTTTTTATTAACCCCTTCATTAACCATTTTGACCTTAACTTTAGTAACAACTATTTCACTCTTAAAGGGTTAATAATGTTATCATAAATGGAATAGTGACTCATAATTGTACCATGGTTTATATTTTAAACTGTATTCAATTCAATTGGATTATTATAAGTTTTTATGAATTTTAAATTATTTAATAAAATATAATTTGTTATAAAATATTATTTATATCAATTTTGGAACTATTCATTTAATTTGAATTTAAAGGCTCCAATATAATGATAAAATTAGAATATAATATTTTAAAAAATAACTAATATGCCACATGTATCTGAAAAATTTATATAACACAATAATTCACTTAAATTATTTTATTTTTAATATTTTTAAAATCATTTATTTTATTTTTCTATCCATAGAATAAATACTATTTTAGTGTAATCATTTAAACTAATTATTGAACTACTAAAAATTATAAATAGATTAGTATTATAAATAAAATTTATTTATATTTAAAATAAAAATTTATAACTTAAATTATCCTCTTTTTATACTTATGTAATAAATTTAGATATATTAAACTCAAGAGAGTGATATTTTGTATTTATTCTTTTCTTAAATTAATATAAAAGTCATAATCAAAGAAACATGGAACCAAGTGACCATATATTAAATAATTAGATGATAATAGGGAAATAAACACATAAAATAGGATAAAGAAAAGTGTTATATAAATTTTTAATCCATATTCTAAATCTGTAACCTATTTTTTCCCGTTTTATACTTACTAGGGGGACAAAATGTTACTATGGTTACTATTCATATTGACAAAAAATAAAAGGAAACTATTTAAAAAAAGTGATCCTCCTAATTCCAAACATGGAATAAATTTTTAATTATACAATTTATAGAAGTGAAAGAATTCATTTTAAAATAATTGTGCAAAATGAGATAAAAACTATTTTTTATAAAAATACTTTTCTATGCCTAAAACTAGATATATATTATTATATAATGACTAGAAAAAATATTATATGAATTCTTAAACATTTTATTGAATTTATAATATATCAATTTAATTAAAATCATTTAAAAATAGTGATCAATTTAATTTATTAATATAAGATCACTTTTCCCACATAAAAATAATTTTACAGAGAAACATCTCTTTTACTTAAAAATTATTTTTATTTTAATTTATAAACAATTTATAACCAATTATTTTTTTATACATGTGAAAACCATAAATATTTTATAAATTAGTTATTCATATTCATACCCAACAATTTTATGGCTAGGTTATAATGATATACTATATGATAGTTCATTTAGACTTGGGATTGTGTGCATCATAATCTTTCGAAGAAATAAAATTTATTTATATAACTATATCCAAAAATATAAAGGTGTTAAAAAGTGGGATATTCTAGTTGAATTTTTATATATGACCCGAGATTTTGGTGAGTCGGGTGTTATGATTAAATAACTGGGCACTTTACTACAATTGCTAATATGGGTTACAATATATGAGGGTAACTCAAGAGAGTGGTTAACTCAGTCTTGAGAGTTACCTAGAGAAATGAACAATGTATAATTTCTTTTATTTATGATATCAGTGCACATGAGGTGTTGTAGGGTATATGGTATTAACATGGAGGTTCCTTGAGCTACGTGATGAAAATAAATATGGTGCTTTTGGTATTCGGGATAGTTTAGAGGGTAGGGATTGTCAAGTTCTCAACTGTATTGATTATAGATTCAAATTTGAGAGGAAAAAAAGTCTATGGGGTAGATTCTTATGGTTTCTTAATGACACTTGGGTCAATGGGTGGTTCTCTGTTAGACCATATCTTAAGTGTAATTCCTGACATTGAAGAGGAGGGATGAGGGTGATATTGATTAGATGAGATTGACATACTATAATGCATAGTTAGTGATGTATGAACTTGAGAATATAGTGGTTAATGTATCAATAATGGGAGTGTGATTTTTGTATTATTAATGGGTGGTATAAGATCATACACCCATTGATTTTTGATTAGATCGAGCTAGTTTTCATTGTTTACATAGGGTGTCATTTGAGTTGTGAATTGATGAATGAACGTGTGTGAGATAGTGACTGATGGATTTGATTAAAGGATTGAGGGAATGGTATCCTAATAGGTTTGATGAAATGAGAAATTTACCTCTATGATATAAGGTGATATCAAAGATAGATCAATGAGTCATGGTATAGTCGAACTGAGTGTGTTCCCTAACACAAATTACTTGGAAGGCATACTGTTAGAACCTACTGAGGTTTCTATTGAGGAGTGTTATATGGAAATCCATAGAGTGGGGAGAACACCGTTACTTGTTAATGATTTTGACTCTCTTTATATATGGAATCTTGGTGGATGATGAGTATGAAATTACTGGTTAGTCGGGAATGGTTGAAAATTAGTATTTCATGTTCGTACTCAAGAATTAGTGAGATGGCCATTTCTAATCATTATGTGCGGAAATGTATGGATCATGGTACTTATATGTAAAAATATATATCAATAGAGTAATGGGTGTGATATTAATTGTATTTATATGGTCAAGGTTTCATTTAAATTCCAGTGGATAGATGAATATAATTTTATCTAGTTTCATGGTGAACTCTAGTTTTGGGTTTCAAATATAGTATTGGGTGGAGTTTGTGTTTTGGAACCAGGTTTAGGATGGTTTGGAATATGATCTAGGGGTGTATCATATTGAGGGTTCTCTAGATATTGGGGTGATATCATGATGATTTATTTTTTCAGTTGAGAATCTAGATATGGAATTACACTAAGTTTTGGGTACAGACTTTGGTGTGGGTATTTGAATGATCATGAGATACCTTTAGTAGTTAAGGAATTCTGATTGGGAAATGTTATAGAACTTTGACATGTAAAATTGAGAATTTTTTATAACGATAAAATAGATAAGGAATGAACCATGTTTTTAAGTGAGACCGAGTATGGTGATATGGAAACTACACCAAGCATGTCATTAGATCGCTAGTACTATGTTTCAGTAGGTGATTTTGATGGAGAGGGGAATTGTGGCTCAAAAACGGCCTTTATGAATAGAATATTATGGTGGGGAACACAATAGGATTAAAGATGATTTTTTTATGGCACCACTGAGTCTCAATATAGGCAGGTTCCATAATTTTTTTGGCATTTTAATAGGTTTAATAGTACGAGGCTCAGTTTCTTTGAATAATGTACCTTGTGTTTCAAGTTTCACAATAAAAGATCATTCAACATTCTGGTATAGAACATGGGGAATTGAGCATGAATTGATGACCATGGGTAGTCGGGAATAATGGTTTAAGGAATAATGGGGATTCTGGGATTGGAGATATCTATCAAGAGATTTTCCTATAAATTGAATCCCCTATATGTTGGTGAGTGTGTGTGAGATCAAGGGAAAGAAGAGAAATCATGGGTTGGTTGGAGCATTGTGTGGGTAGAGGGCGAGTGGGTTTGTGGATAGCTTCACCATGTGGTCAAGATTGATGGTCATAAAATTCCATAAGCTCTATTATACATTTTATTACTTAAGGATGTCATGGTCTATTATTAAGCACTGCTCACCTCATTGAGAATATGATGTGAGATGACTGAAGTTGTGAGTACTTTTCATTATAACAAATACAACATTGTTTTGGGATTTCTCCCATATAATATTCCACAATAAATTCATCTATAATAAGGATGAATACCTACACTATAGAATCTATATTTCCATTCGATGTTAACTCATGATGAATTGGAATATCAAATATGGCCTCACTGTAAGTCCATGATTACATCATGAGACCCTTAAGGATACGATGTAATGAGTTTTACTGAACCGTGTATATTAATACTCCACCATGGTTGTTAGTACTTAACCATGGAGGTATCCACTATATGAATATTTTTTTTGATGTATGTGATGAATTGTTATATATAAAAGGTTTTTTCCTATGTTCATACAACATAAGTGTAAATGACGAAGGCCATGGTGAAGGACACTGCAAAACATCAAAGTCAGATCTATGTAAGGGTGAATAATAAGCTTTCAAAAGGCCATTGAATTCTTGTGGAAAGGTAAAAGGAAATTATTGAAGGCCATGTAATGGTTGAAACCAACCCATTCAGGGGTAAGAGTTATAGAATATGATAAGGTCCTCCACAAGAGATCCCATGCCCCATTGTATGTTTATGATAGAGGTTTATAATTTTCATGAAGAGAGGATGTAGTATAATGATCAATAAACACTATGGATGACTTGATTTCAATAGGTCCATGGGTTTTGGATGCATAGGAAACTTTGAAACATAGGATCCTAGCTTCAATATGGATTATAGAGAATAAAATGGGTACTAAATGGGATTTATGGTTTTAAATGCATCATACTTTTACATTGTGAAGATTTTGTTTTCAAAAGAAACTTTATCTTAGATGAATATTTTTCATCTGCCAATGTATGAGCCCCACAATGCAGTGAAGGAGATTCCTACTGGAGGTTTGTTCTACAAGTGATGTTCCACACCATATAACTTTGATATATTGTTGATATTGATAGTATATTATCTATCTCCATGTATGATTAAAGATATATAATCTGCGTTATAAGTTATTATTTGCACATGGGTTTCATGCGTGATTAAGTAATTAAAATTCAATATATAATATATGATAAGGTAGATAGAAAATTGTCTAAATATGATGAGAAATATATAGATATATGATAATACAGATAATAGATACACCCAAATCGATTGATTTTCCTATAAATTGAAGGGTTGGATGCTGTCTGCAAGGAATATAATTTTATAATTTTTTAGACTGCTGATATTGGGGAAGTGTTTCTACTTGGGTATTTTTTTTACTCACCACCATGAATAGTATAAAAGGTGATTATTTATAGGGCATAGTAATGTATTAAAATGGGATTTCAATTAGTTATATGATTTATTTTCAATCAATTTGAGTTTTGTTTTTTGAGTCATTTCATTATTCTAAATCTTATCCAATATCTCTCATGTGTATGCATTTCAATTTGATGCATATATTACTTTAATATATTAACTAACTACAATTATCATTGCATTACCATTTTATGGGTTGGAATAGTTATATTTAATTAGGGTTTTGGGTTACCTATTTTAATGATTAAAAAAGAACCTTAGAGAAGAGAGAGGGTGTTATAAAAAAGGGAGTTGTGATTTGTTTCAAGATTGAATTCAACCTAATTCAGAAAATATATTGACTATGTCATTATCATTTTTACTTGACTATGTTATTCTTACATTAATTTATTATTTCCAAAAAAATCTGTTTTTCCTATCTCATTGTTTATAATTATAAAGTTTTTTCAATCATTCCTTGTGGATTCGACCTTAAACATACCAATTACTACACTTATTTTAGATAATTAGTAGTCAATGATTCATGTGAATTTTTTTCTAAACTATATTACCATTGAGAATTAATGACATTCCATACAAAGTCCAAAATAGTCTTAAAATATGGTAACACGAGTTTAATACATTCAACTGGAGTTGGTGTTGAGTTTTCAAATGTTTTTCAACTGTAATTGATGAAAAATAGTTTCCCTGTAAAGAAGTTTCATGTTCATGCCATGAAATCATGAGAATATTTAAAATGTGACCTATTAATTTATCAAAAAATGTCGTAGTCGTCAATTTTTTTTTCATTATTTCTTATTACTTGATTATTCAGTGTAAGTGTATTTGATATCATAGGATGTGATGAATAGAAAAAAATGCAAAGCTGTTGGAATCTATGTAAGTGAGCGAGTGAGATAGATAAGTTCAGGATTTTTGTTTTTTGAATATAGTTTCCTACACCGAGTTCTAACTCTATAGGCTTAGAGGATATGTTGATGACACAAATTCGAAGTGGTAAATTCAATCATTGAAAATTTATTTTAGAAGAAAATTATATATAGAAGGTGAAAATAGTTTCGATAAAGGAAAGTATCAATGAAAAAAAATATGTAGAACCTAAATGTTTGATTTTGGAATGTGAGTCCAATTATCTATGTTTTAAGGATAGTTAAAAATTGGGTGTAAATGAAGTGTAAGGATACATTTGGAGTGATTAAGTGAAATTCAATACAAAATATGTTGGTGGTAACATTCAGTTCAATTGGGGGAGAAAAAATATATGTATCCTAAAAATTAATATCAGTATAGAGATCTCTCACAAATCAGAAGTAGTGCTGAAAGGAGTTCCCCTTGGTTCTTCTATACAAATTTTTTTGAATGATATCACTTTATCTAGATTGTTAATTCTAATTCCTATAGATATTGTTTGATATTAACTATAAGAAAATTAATGGTAAAGGTGGTGTTATAGTAGAACTTGAGAAATATTTTAGGAGGAGAGGTATTTCATGTAAATTATGGAAACAAGTGACCCATTAAAATTTGTTGGAAAAGGGGGAGTAAGATCAATGCACTAAAAATTCATAAAATTTTCTAGAGTTCTTAGAATCAAAAGGTGGATTAGGATTTATGGTAGTATTTTTAACAAAATATAAAGGGGGATAAAGTTACAACAAATAGGTTATGTATGGTATTTTTGGAAAATACGGTTAAAGTAAGAACATGGAATAATGAAATTGTGTTGTGAGGTTGTTCATTGAAGAACTATTTAAGAGAAGAACATGGAAGTAATTATGGAGAAAATTAAAAAATAATCCTTGATATTTATATATATCATGGAACTACTTTCTGTTATTATGAGTATTTGAAGTGGATATGTTTGTATATCTAGATAATTTGAGGTTCATTTGACTGTATTGGAAAATACGGCTGGTATACAATAGATAAAGCCAGTTAAAATTTTGAATGTTATGATGTTTAAAATTCCGATGTCTATATGTTTATTAAATCAAAATGTATGATAATAAATGAAGTATAATGAATAAAATTCATAGAAACTATGAGTTTTTCATAATAAATTGAATGTTTAGACATTATATGAATTTGGAGACCAGAATTAAATAAGGTTATAAATTTCATTGTCTTCCAGTGTTTTCTAAATTTTTGGATTGGAAAATGTTGGTGTCTTTAGAGGAGTTTCACAAAAAAAATGAACAAAAATTATGGACATACTCTTACATAAGTATATGGTGTGTGTAGATGAGTATACATACTATGTTTTCCACATAGTCAAGTAAATGGTTTTCAAATGGACTTCACATATATCTGGTTTAATTATATTTATAGAGACAGTAAAATAGAGTATGTGACCCTTGAAGTAGAGTATACAATAGTAAGGTGGAGAATTTTCTGGTCAATCTTGAAGTCAGTATGCTATGTGATTGCAGTTTTTTTGTAATGAAAATGAATAAATTATATAGAAAGTGATGGTAGTATATATAAGTATATTCAATAAAGGGGCTTGAAAACCCATAAATTTTAGTACATGATCAAGAAGAGTAATATAAAAAAGATAGTTGATTGTGTGGATTAAAGTAAAATATTTTCAATATTCTATGAAGTATTTATTTTTGAAGGGTTGAATATTAATTTTAAATTATTTTTAACTTTATCAAAGGAATTTACCTATAAATACCTAGATAACCCAATAATTAAGTATTGATTAGATGTAAAATAATACCCAGAGATTGATGATGGTGAAATTTTCTTTGGAGTATGCTTCATATGGTAAGTACACATGGATCCATTTTTTGAATTCAGTTTTATGAGGTCAACAACACAGTGGAGAAGTCTAAAATGTTTATTCGATTAGTATGATTCGTTGAGGTTAGTTTTATAAAATAAAGTGTGTAGAGGAGAATTTTATGCGTTAATTTCATAGAGGAATTCTCTATGAAGTTAGTTTATGATGTAAGATTTACCATGAGGTTGGTTCATAAAGGGGAATCTCTAAAGATGGTTTATTAGGTGGATATATGAAAGGGAAGTTCATAAAGGAGATCTATGTAGTTGATTTAGTGTTACATGAGGTGTAGTTTGTAGTCCCCATATTGAGTACATAGTGTAGAGTATATGACACAGTTTCTTTTCATTTTAAATATTCAGGCTGGTATTTTCACATGAAGATCTTATGTGGGTATTTCAGAGATCAAAGAGTACATCTAGGTTTAAAGAGAAATACATAAGAATAATTGGAGAACCACAAAGTATTACATTGAAATATATATCTTGGCTTACGAAATAAAGTCTCTAAGTAATAAAAGAGTGTTTCTTCATATATCTGAATATGGAGGATGGTAGGGGGAAACATGAAAATTCCAATGTGAAATTATACTCATGTGAAGATGTTTTTTTTGTTCTATAATAGCATGGAAGATAAATATTAAACTATCACATTTAATAGTTGATTTTATCCTGGATTTAAGATGGAGAGTGCACTAGGAAGATGAATAATATAGGATCAAGTTTTGATCTATGATTTAAGAAGTGTCTCATGCTAGATAGTGGTAGGAAAGTGTCTCATGCTAGATAGTGGAATGAAATCACATCCATTATTTATTAAAGAGAGTTATAAGTCTATAAACTATGGAAGATTATTCACCAAATTATTGTGTGAGAGTGAATGAACCTAAAATATTTTAAATATAATGAGCTTGGAACACATTTACATGTAAGAAACAATTTTAATCCCTTAGACTAGTGAATCATAGTATATTCTAGTACGATAGACATATTAATGGAATATCCTCCATAGACTATCCCTTTTTGGTGATCCATTTAAAATATATGTGTTCTCTTATTCATTAACTTTCCTTTATATTTGTGTTTGTTTTAGTGATTTTTCCATTGGGAGTAAAAATTTAACATAGTTCTTATCAACATGCGAATATGATCTGAATGAAAGTTATATAGATTAAATAATATTTTTTAATTTGTTAATCCCCTTAATTGACCACCCATTCTCAAGGTTTCCCAATGTTTAACATTAGATTTTTAATAAAAATTCATCACTCTCTTTATTTATATTAGTAGAATAAATTTATTATAATATATAGGATATTATACCTTGATGCTAACAATTGGTCATTAATGATTGGTAAAGGGAGTTAGTGGTCAGTTAGTGTTTAGTTCAGGTTTTGATATATTTATAGTTGGGTTATATTATTAGTAAAAATTCAACATGTAATTTAATTATTTTTCTTTGTATGAATCCTAGATCATCATTATTTAATGAAAAAACATCAAAATATAGTCAAATAGAAGAAAAAACATTAACAATAATATGAAGTTAAGTTATAAATTATGTCATAATATTTTTAATGAAGATAACGCTACTGAAATAACACAAGATAGAATAATGATGATATTAACACAACACACTTCAAGGTTATTATTTCCACTAAAAATAGGGTAATAGATGGAAATTTTATATATATTATTTTCCTTCTAAATAAAAAATGTCTTTTTTATTACTCTCTTGAAAAATATTATAAAAACCCAAAAAAAATATTATTAAAAATAATTATATTAAAGAAATAAATATATACCTAATAATTTTGAAAATAGCGAAATGGGAAAATAAATAAAGAAAAATAAAATATATAGAATAAGAAAATTTATATCATCCTAGTTCTATAGAAAAATCCAAACCATGAATGACATAATAAAACTGTAAATAAAATATTTTTAATGTAATAAAAATTTAAAAAATGAAGAATATAGATCCTTTAGATTATTTAATGTGTATGATGAATAATGGAATTGAGAGTTATTCTTAGGGAGTATAAAACAAACACGACCTTTGGAATAGTAAAATTAACTATTATGAATACTAACATGACTATTGAAATTGTAAAAAAACATTTTGATATATTATTAAATAAAAACATTGGGAATTTATTTCATAAGAAAATTAAATGAAAGTGTTAGATTTGATAAATTAAATATTTTACACAAAAAAATTATAATTTTATTTTTTTTGAAAACATATATTCTATATTTCCATTAAAATATATTTTTATGATAAATTTTTAATTTTTAAATAAAATTTTATTTTCATATTTTTATTCTAAAAAAAGATTTAATTTAATTTTTTTAAATCATCTGTAATTTTCCAAAGGATAAAAAATTTGTCTGCGTCATAAAAAATATGATAAAATTTAAATAATATGGTATTTAAGAAAATAAAATGTCACATATATTGGAAATAATTTTTATAAAATAGATTTCATTTTTGGAAAAATCATTTTGAAATTATCTTCGTCTGATTTTATTTATTTTTCTAAACAAGTTGAATTTTTTATGAATAATGAAATACAGAAAAATATAATATTTTAAACTATATGTTTAATCTATGGTTAATTTCATATCAGAAGTGTAAAATGTAATTTTTTTGCCTCACGTGAGAAAATTATTTTTTAGAATCACAATAATAACCATTATTTCTAGGCTTGATAAAAAATAACAAACAAAAGATTACACTATTCAAAAACAATCCACTCCTCACCTTATATATATTAACTTTAACCATATTTATTATCATTAAAAAAATCTTCTTATATTGTCTATTATCTTAGGAAATCCATTCCAAGCAACCTCATATAGTTTATGGAGGGTCTGGTCTCATAAAAATATCACTCTTTATAGAAAAATCCTATTTAGAAAATGTGTCATCCCAAGGAATAAGGTAACGAGTCCTAATCAATCTTTTACATTTCCATTCTATTAATTATTCTTCATATACCTATACTAAATGTATTCATTACATCTTTATATAATTACATCTATATCATAAATACTCTGAAATGAAATTATATTAATGGAATAACCGCAATCTACCTTCATCTCTTTTATTTTAAGATGAAACCATCATCATTATTATGGTCTGTTCAACACCTCCATGGATGATTTTTTATTTTTCATCACCACAATAATATCTACTTGTATTAACAATTATACAATTAAATATGATCCTAATAAGTATATTTTATTCCATTCTTTATTTTATAGTGGGTTAATAATCACAATAAATAAATGAAATTGAGTAAGTTCAATATGATCGGAAAAACTACCCAGATGAACTATTAATTAAATGATAACATTTATACCTATATATCATGATTATTTTATTTCATATTTTATATTTAAAACAGTTTAAACTTCTATGATGTCATAAATTCCATACCATTACACTTATGGAGTTATGCACTAATTTTATAGGAACATCCATCATTACTAAAACACCAATTTGAACTTGTAACTATGAAAACAAATCCCCATGATGGTGAAAATGAATATAATATAATTATCATAAATTAAAAAAATGAAAAATAAAGAGTAAATTATTAAAAAACTCTTCATAAAATATTTAATGAATTTTTTTTATTAATCAGGAGGATATATGTACACATAAAGTGAGTCAAGATGTATGGTAAGAGAACTCCCAAACCGTTATCTTTATCTTTTAAGTTATTATTTTTTCATATTTACCTCTCTTTTTATTTCTCTAATTCACATTTAATTTTTCTATACTCTATATTTATGCTCCTTACAAATATAATTATCCTATTTTGATTTTTTTTCTAGGTATATAATTGATTTTTAAGATCCATTTTGAATAATTTCTTTAAAGATAACACAATTAAAAAGAATTTTAATTTTTATTATTTCCTTTCATGTACAATTGTTTTTTTATTCTTTTAATTGTATATGATTTCTAAAAAAATATTTATTTAATGAAAGAATTTCTATCTCATTTATGTTTTTAAGGAAAATAATTTGAGCAAAATTCTTTAATGATGCTTTACTCATTTCATAAAACAAATCTTAAGAGCTTCCTTTCTATACCTAATTATCAACTCCTTTCATATGACTTTTTATTCCCTTCAGCTCTATATTTAAGATCCATGATTCTTTAATCAAATATTGACGTCCATAAATATTTAATTTCTTATTCTCTCTAGAAAATTTATGAAATATGATTTCACTATATTTTGACCAGATAATTTAACCCATTTACTTTTCATTAGATTTTATTATGCCTATGACTTATGTATTATTTCCTTATGTGGAACAAATATGTATAGAAATATTATGATGTCCTGGGTTGGATTTGAATTATATAGGGACTTAAGGAATTTTTCAATGTTTTGATCTCATGAGATATCATTTATTGTGCAGGGATTGTATGCATAGTATAGTATGATATGTTTTCTATGTAGTGACCCTCGACTTAGTAAAATTATGTCATGTTTTACATTGTTTAAAATTTTTTACAATGTTTAGATCTTATAATATCTTCTTCTTTAAAACATGATTCCATGTGAATATATAAAATGCCCTTATTATATTATATCATGTTATACCCCATGACCCATATGCTATACTTGATTATAATAAAGGTTTACTTACTAAGATTTATACCCCTTGACACAAAGTTATTTAGAATCACATTATGGAGATTGAAGTAAATATGATTGTTTATTTTTATGTATATGTATTATTTATATAATCTCTCAAATAATATAAGCCTTTAGATTTTTGTGTTGTGTTTTCTGAATATTTATGTTAAAAATCATGTAATAATATGCTTATTAAACTCAAGTTTTTATAGTTTTTATTATAGTGATTTATAGTCATTTTTTGAGAATATGTTAGGGAAACTATTAAGAAATAGACCATGAATAATCTAGATTAAAACCATTAAAGTTTTAATAAGGGATATATATTTAATTTAGGAGTTATTATTTTTAATGATTCTGTTATTGTTTTTATATGATTATTAATTTAATTATTCTAATCCATAATATTTTTTTAATTTAGTAAGTGTATGGTAATATAAGGAATAATTCTAACAACTTATGTGATGAGAAATGTAAGTATTATCCAAATGAGAATCCTAATATTATGGGAATGGTAGTTGAGAACCTCATGGTGGTTTATGTACCACTGAATGATGATTTAAACAATAAATTGAATCATATAGGACACCCACCTTCTCCCAAGATAGAAAAAGTTTCACATGAGTCATTTCTTCAACAAAGGCCCCCCAATTTTAGTGTATTTTATGATACCCGAATTATAATATAATTGGTTAATTCTATATAAAATATGATATCTACTGTTTAATTCTCTAAGTAATATAATGTTATGATTTACAATTTCTAATTACAAGGAGAATCCCACAAGTGATTGAAATTGATCAAGAATAAAAAATAATAATACCGTACATCAATGGAGTGGGATGAAATTATGAAAATATTTCCCAATAAATATTTTATCACACTCTATATATTAATATTTAGAGGGATATTATAGGATTAAAACAATGTGATAATGAATCATTTGGATCTAATGAATAAAACATCATAATACTTTAAAGGTATGACTATAGATTTTTCATTGACCCTGATAGTAAGGTCGACCACATAAATAGTGTAACAAAGAAGGGTCATTAAAAGTTATTAGTAATTCAAGACATCGAAATATATAAGAAAATAATCCATTGTGTCCTTAATATTGAGATGGAGTTTAGTGATTCTCAAATATATCCTAGTAATAGGGATAAAAACGGATGATTTGAGTTTAATTTGGGAGAACCAATAAGTAAATCTCATGGGGGATAAATTAAAACTATTTAGAGGTAATAATTTTGGGAATAAGTATCTAGGTCCTTAGGGAAGTAATGAGATGTTTCAATTTTGGAAATGTGGGGAATCAAGATTGTGAGGTCTCTATACTGGTACACGATGAAAAATAACTGAACCGAGTTTCCACGTTAACTCATGTTTGCTTCCCATTATATTGGAGGATTTTTATTAGTAGTGGGGGAATAAGGTGTTACCATGGGGAGACTATGCCCTCTAATCAGAGTGCATAATAAATTTAAAATAATAAAAAATCATCCATAATAACATATCAAAGTATATTGAATCAATAATCCAAAATCCTAAGTAGTAAATGAATGCCAGAGAATATAGTCAAACATACCTATAGTATTATCAACATACATGCATTGATTGACTATATGACCGATCAAAAAAATTAAAGGTTTAAGGCTTTAATTATATCCCAAAGACATGCCCCATACATATCCTAACTTTATCTATGCTTATCCAGCTAAATGATCCAAATCCAAGTTTCTACCTAACCTTAGCCTAAGAATAGTGATGTCTATTGAGGTACGCAAGTTCCATGGTCAACTTAGTAGGATATGAGTATAAATCAATAGGTCACCACCAACATGATCATTTACATAATTAGTAAACACAAGGTATGTGTATGTGAGATGGTTAACTAAATTAAAAAATAATGCATATGTATAAATAAATAGTCACTTTCGATCCCTAGGTTATAATAGACACCTGAGATCAACCCAAACTTACAATGGCTAGTGTTAGAGTGTCCTTAATCCTGAAAAGGAACTATTCTAACCAATATAAGGCCCATGGATGATTCCTAGAAGCATGAACTAGTAAATTCAGTATGATCAAGCTCAAATTTAGTATCCTAAGAGAAAGTCCTTGGAATATAATGGTATACTAATCACTTAGTGTGAAGTGTGTGCTTCTAAGTTCATATCATGTATACCTATCATCGACAGTAATTCTTATCTCCCATAACATCTCACATTATGTTTAAAAATTAGGGTATTATTCACCCCTCCTAGACCATCTACATATACCTCACCTTGGGGTGTAGTGCGTCCCTACCATCTATCTCATGTATCACATTAGGGGGAAGTGTATCCCTCCTCTAAATCTCATATATCACATTGGGGGAAGTGAATCCCTCTCATCTATCTCATATATCATTCTTTAAGGCTGGATCCAAGGAGTATTTCAAATTAATAACATGTATATAAACACATCTTGGTGGGTAATGTATCCCAATTGAATCATCCCATAACACACTTCTCATAATGGTCAACCAACTATAGGAAATAACCTAAAAAATATGAGATTAGACTCTCAAATGAATGACCTATCATCATCATAGACACTATAAGATAAAATAATCAATTTGGATTCTATGGTGACACCCACAATCATCTATACTCATAACCGTATGCACCCTCTCTAGTGTCAATATATCAATGAGTCACTCACTGGGTCCCCTAGGTCACACCATAACATTGACACCTGACATGGGATCCCCAACCTCAATATCTACTATTGGGCCATCACTTACCATCCATAGGACACAGTTCCCCTAAATATCATCTTAGTCACAATATGATCTCACTAGCCACATAAGGAAAGTCACATAAGGGAGATTACCCCAATCTTTTCCACTTCCCAAGTCACCCTAGGTTTTCATCACACTAAATATATCCACTAATCCTTATAAGGCCTACCAACCTAGTTAATCTCATCTTATTGGGGTAAAACCACTCACCCCAAGATAATTTCATTTTCTATAAGGATCATGGAATTAAATAGTTCACATATAAAATATGTGTTTAATCATCTAAAATAAACAACCACATCTACAAGGAGGTTCCAATGCTCATACATTATGTCCACTATGTTCACACAGTCCATTAACACCCCTATAGGGTTCATGTCTCTCAAGGAATATATTCATAGTCATGTAATCATCCATTGGTAGGCAAGGTAGTCAGTGCACAAGGTATCCCATGGCATTGGTACCATATTCAATTCATTCATGGGAATTAAATTTAAATTAAACAATTTATTTGACAAAAAGGGGTTGATATCATAAAGTGGTGTGACCAAACATATGAAATTTCATATAAATAAGATGCATAATAACGAAGGGGTATACTCAAGGACCACATACCTCAAATGAGGAAATTCATTTTAATTCTCAGCATGACCTCTCTACCCAAGCCCGTCTTAGCCACTTATCTCCTCCCAAGTTCCTAACTCATTCAATGAGATCAAAATAAATTATTTAAAAAAATTATATTTAATTAAATATATTAATTTGAATAGTAATAATTCATAAAATATCATAATGCATCATCCGCACACCAAAATATCATGAAATGAAGTTCGATACATTCTTGAAATGAAGCCATATCAAATCTCCGAAAGAACCCATTTAACAAAGCTGATTTAATATCCAATTTATTCCAATTTAGTATAGATCCATATAAAAATATACAGGTAATTAATTCACTAAAATTGTGAGGAACAGTGTGAAAACATATTCTTGATATGTCCTTATCCGCACCACATGGAATCCAAATCAATATCAAATTATTTCAAAATGACTCAATGAAAATTTCACCAAGATCTATCCCATAACCTTACAAAAAATAAAGGTTTTTAAAAGAGGAACATGAATTATGAAAAAAATTTAATATCTCACCTTTTATCCCTATCAAAATGCACACTGAACCATCCCAATATAATGGGTATTATGAGAGGAAAGGTAGAGGAAGATGCTAGATAAAATGACCTCCTATCATCAAAATAATACTCACATAACCTAAAAATATTGAAAATAAAAATAATATCTTCCCTCATTTAAAAATATCTCCGAGTATCATTCACAGTGTGAACCATGTGGTTCATGGCATGAAATATCTAGGAAGAGGATACATCCCTCAACCTCAAAAATTTCATAGATTTCACCACTGGTTTTTGGTCTAAATAACACAAGTAAAGGGATAATACCTTATCTACCCCATTTAAATCAAAAAAGGTTCACATGAATATCATTCAAGACATGAATTCCAACTGTCATGTCCTTAATGGCATACTACTAAAATATTTCATAGCCTGACCACTCAGCTGATGCTGTGAAGTCTAATTGGACACGTGGAGTATCCACCAAGACCTAAACCATTTCTAATAACACCTATTTTAGATGTCCAAACACTCATAATCCTGATCCAAGTCCCAATTCCAAAAATAAACACCCTACAAACTCAAAAAATGAAAATTATGATAGGATTTTCAAAACATGAAAAAAATGAGTCTTTATTATCACTTTACCAAAAAAATTATTATCCTCATGAATGTTGAATATGGTAACCTTAGGCCCAAGTTATTTATTTACTTTTATTACTATTACATGTATAGATTTTTATATATACATGGTATTATCATACCAGAATAGTGTTGATACTTTTGCATCCTCTATATTTATGGTAATCTCTATAAATTAATTTTAATATCAAAAGGTTATAGAAATTCACAGGATATAATTATAACCTCAAGATATAATGAAATTGATCTTAAATATTCTAGAAAAATCATACTCACTACACACAGTTGATGTCTGAATATCTAGTGTTGGGACTCATAAGCATTGAGACACCTTCACATGAATTTTTCACATAGTGATTTTGAGTAAATGAGATCATGGGGATAGATCCTCCAATAAGAACATCACATATTTTAGGTACCATTAGTTGTTCCTATCTATGAACATGTGTATTGGTCTTCTATCTTGAGATAATTATCAATATGTTCCATTTGATTGTGTACTTTGATGCAAGTAAGAAACAATGATATTAAATTCATGGAGAGGTAGCTTTTGTTGGGTATGTCTTTGGTGGTATGACATTGGTCGAAAGGTCAAGATAAAATTTGAAATTTCTGAGTTGAGGAAGTGATATATTAGTACTAGTTGATCAATATGGTAGTACATTCATTAAATTTATGGTCATTTTAGTCGAAGGTATGTCCATCCATTTTGATTAACAAATAATAATGCAATAATGGATTATGAAAAAAGTCATGCATCCCTCTTTCTGAGATATCATATGAGAAAGATATTATATTACATATTGCATGTTTATAGGATGGTTGTTGTTTCTATAACTATTTATTATCTTTTTAGGGACCTTGATGGTTTTCTAGACTATGTTCCTGGTCTGTGAATAATATTCACTACTATCAAGATAAGGCAATAGAGGGTCACACACAATAGAATAATCAAGAGCCTTCCATATTATGGTTAATAGGTTTATAGGAAATTTTGGGCCCCACCACATAGTCCAAGTGTTTTCAAAGTATTAACGATCATTGAAGAATAAATAACTTCATTTTTATTCAAGAATAGAATAATTGGTTTGAATTTACTTATAAATAATATTTACAAGAATTTGAGTAAATACATGGAAAAATATTATATGAAATAATATTATTTTAATATTAAAGTTTATATTAATATTTGGGGAATTAAAAGTCGAGTTAATAGCTCAGTTTTATCATTTCATATATTTAATATTTATTACAAGAATTTGATAACAATATAAATGATATTATGATGTAGTTAGTTTGCAATAATGTGTTTTTTATTTCATATTTAGTGGGTTTTACTTATATAGGGGCCAATGAACCCTTTCTAGGTAATTAACTTTCACTATATAGGCAGTAGATGACTATATTCATGATAACTATTCATACCCACGAATTTGAGATCTCCCCTCTCTTCTTTACCACATCCAAGAGAGAGAAAACTCTCATTCAAGCTTCTGATCTTTGATCTTATTCATGGATCGAAAGGAAGAGATCATAGTTATCATCATGATGTCGAAGGGATCATTAGAGCTCCATGATACCACCAAGATTTCGATGTTTGACATATGTGTAGATTATTAAATTTTGAGTGTATGATTTAGAAGTGTTTAAGCTCGGATCCTAAAAGTAATTCTCACCAACAATGTGCACTAATGACCACACTTACAATTCAAATGAGGCAATTGTTTATTTATTTTGTTTCTTTTAATTATTAATACGATATTCTTAGGCCTTTATAGAGCTTAAATCATTGGTGACAATGAAGTTACTTCACTCTAGTGATGAAAAATATTAAATCCCTGGACCATTAGATTCCACTAGTTGCCCTGATAAATTCAATTAGTATCAGAGGAATCGTGTAAATTTTATGAGAAATGAAAAATATTAAATCTGCATTAAATTAAGTACAAGGTTTTAATTTAATCCCAATGGAAAAGACCACACGTCAAACCAATTTCAGATGACCATGTTATGGCCATCTGAAATGTTTAATGTGGATCGAAAAGGAAACTCTTGTAGGTTAAAACTCGAAAAACAACATAAATATATATTTTTTCATGATTTCATTTTTTTGTGATTCAGTAATGGTCAGGTTTTTGTGAGAACATTTTTTTTCAAGGTGAGTTATATGATTCCCATGAAATCTTTGTCAAAAAAGAGGGTGGATATATTCTTCCTATGGAAGCTTTTTCAAATAAAAAAGGTAAAAGGATATTATTAGGATTTGAGAAAATTGGGTACCAACTGTAAAATTATAGAAAAAATTAAAAATAATACACTTAGGCTTCTAAAAGTTAACAACCAAACTATGGGGGGGGGGGTTCAACTATCCATCAAATAAATTTTAAAAAAATTAATTAAAAATCACATCGATTCTATCATAATCCCCCTTCCCACCGCCCCTCTCCCCATGGGATCCTCCTCTATACTACAACTATCCCATTATTCCCTTTCTTACAATCCACTGGCCATGTTATTTACCTCATCTTTGACTGGTTCGACCACCTCCACCCCCACCACATCGCGCCACATGAACACTGTCATTGTGGAGCATCATCACAACCCGCTCATTATGGATCCATCCACCATTGCATTCCCCACCACCAGCATGGACCCCATCATGTGTAAACCCAACCCGCCACCTCCCTATCACCAACGAGCACTGTTTCTATCCTTTCGTCAGTCCTACTTCTTTACCGTCATCATGCCATTATCTCTGGAAATCCCAGCTGTGAATGGAGAACCCTAGAAGGGTCACTCATGGCCCGCATGAGAGAACCCCACTAGTGGATGAACCACTGGAACCATGCAGAAGCCCCATTTTTCACTACCATAAAACAGAGTTTTATTAGGGATAAAAAGGGCATTTATTAGTGATAAATAAGCACTCTTAATCAAGCTGCTATTAAGTGGGGGGGGGGTCCCCCTTTATCCGCGTTATTTTTAGCACTGATAAAGGACCCCATTTATCAGCACTCAAAAAAGCGCTAATAAATTCCCCCTTTATTAGTGCTAATTAAGGTGGGCCTTTATCCGGGCTAATTGAAGTGCTGATAAAGGCTTCCCTGTCTTGGAAAACTGTTTATATAATAGCACACCCAACAACCTAAAAAAAGTAAAGATCACACAAAAATCAGACCAAAATAACTAAACTAGAAAAAATAAAATGTACAAACCAGTAAAAACCTTCTAAAAAATAACAACTCATAGTATATACAAATGAACCACATACACGATGCAAATTACGGAGAAAAAGAATTGCACACAAAATTTTGGCAAACAATGATATATATATTTAATTGAAATCATGAATAAAAAAATATTCACCAATGTTATATACCAAAAAAACACTTCTATATACATTATGAACAATATTTTATAAAATTAAATTTATAAATATCCAACAAATAGTTAAAAACATCAATGTTTTCTCTTTTGAAGTTTGTGGTATCATCTAAAAAATTTCCTCTAATGGTAATAGTCCCTAAAAAAATCATCCCAACATGAGAAAAAGGTTCCACCTATATAAGAAAAAAATATTACATTATTAATATTATAAATAAATAAATTAAATATTAATATGAAGAATACATTAAAAAAATTTCAATTTTTAATAAAAATGACACATTTGGAGTAATACCATCCACACAATGCGTCGTATTGAGGTGGGGTTGATTCATACTTGTCAAAAATGACTGATGGATCATTGTAATAAAGTATCAAAGAAATAGGAATGCATTTCCTTAGTTTTCAGAATGTTAGTTGTGTTTTTTTACCAAAATGTCATTTCAAACTAAAAACATGCAATTTGAGTCATACCGGTTGCATTGTACACCGGTTTTACATGAGACTACTTCATACACATCATAAAGGACATTATAATTTCTGTCCTTACTTTGGAATAAAACTGGAGTGCGTCTTCTTGGTTTTCAGTGAGTGACATGTTTTGAGTTAAAATTTCAATTTTAAACTGATAGCAGACATGTTTAGTTATACTCGTCACATCGTTCATCTGATTGAGGTGGGGTTGGTTCCTACACATCAAAACCGACTCATGGACCATTTTCCTAAAATATGAAAATAATCAAAATGTTTTTGCCCAATTTTTAGTATGTCAGTTGTGTTTTTTAATTGAATTAATGTCAATTTTAAATAAAAAGACACATTTGGAGTCATACTGGTGACACCTTGCATCATATTGAGGTGATATTGACTAAAAAACATCATAAATTACTGATAGATCATTGTACTAAAGTATCAAAATAATTGGAATGCATTTCCTTGGTTTTCATCATGTCAGTTATGTTTTTTTACTAAAATATAATTTCAAATAAAAAACATGCATCATTTTGACATGAGACTACTTGATACACATCACAAAGGACTTATAAATCATTGTCTTTAATATGGAAGATAATCAGAGTGCATTTTCTTTGTTTCAGTGAGTGACATGTTTTGAACTAAAATGTCAATTTTAAACTCGTAATGGACACTTTCAGTCATACTAATCACATGGTGCATTGGATTGATGTGGGGTTGATTACTACACATCAAAACTGACTCATGGATTGTTTTCCTAAAGTAAAAAACAATCCGAATGCGTTTTCTTAGTTTTCAGTATGTTAGTTGTGTCTTCTTACTTGAGTTAATGTCAATTTTAAATAACAAGACCCATTTGGAGTTATACTGGTCACACCATGCAACGTATTGAGGTGAGATTGATTCCTACACATCAGAAATGACTGATATATAATTGGAATAATGTTTCAAAACAATATTAATGAATTTACTTGGTTTTCAGTATGTCACTTGTGTTTTTTGACTAAAATTTCATTTTAAACAGAAAACATGAAATTTGATTCATACTTGTCACATCGAGCTTTATTTTAATGTGAGTCTACTTTATACACATCATAAAGGAATTATGAATTCATATCCCTAATTTTTCAAACAATTGAATCACATTTTATTTGTTTTCAGTGAGGGAAAAGTTTTGAACAAAAATGGCAATTTTAAACTGATATCAGACACTTTTAGTCATACCAGTCACACTGTTCGTCGGATTGAGGTGGGGTTGATTCCTACATGACACAACTAACTCATGGATTGTTTTCCTAAACTATAAAAACAATAAGAATGTGTTTTCTCAATTTTTAGTATGTCATTTATGTTTTTTCACTTGAATTAATATCAATTTTAAATAACAAGACACATTTTTAGTCATACTGGTTACACCGTGCATCCGACTGAGGTGTGGTTAATTCCTACACATCATAAATGACGGATAGATTATTTTCCTAAAGTGTAAAAACAATAATAGTGCATTTCCTAATTTTTCAGTATGTCAGTTGTGTTTTTTTACTTGAATTAATGACAATTTTAAATAAAGAAACATTTGGAGTCATACCAATGACATTGTGCATCAGATTCAGGTGCAATTGATTCTTACACATCACAAATGACTCATGGATAGTTGTCCTAAAGTATCAGAACGAATTTTAAGTACATTTTTCTTCATGAAAATTAATTCACCCTTGCCTCTGAAACCTAAAAAAGAGACCTAAACTACTCAATATTATTAATCTACCCAGTTTAGAAGGATTATAGAAAAACCTTTGATCTTTGTATGGTTGACACGAAATAACATCCTCCTTCTGCCGCACATCTTTAGTCAGCCCAGTGAAGAACCAACTGTCACATATTTAGGACCTCTGGATGAATATGTGATAGTTGGTTCTTCAAAGGGGTAACTAAAGAGGGGAAATACCAATGTAGCAGATTGAATCGATGATTTTTTGAAGAAAAGAACTTCTATTTATTGAAAACAAGAAGAGTGGAGTAAGCTCCTTTGACCGTTATGACTCAAGAAGTCACACAAAACTCAAGGGATAGGGAAACCCCTTTTAGATAATCATTATCTTTTGTTTTCTATCAAACAAATAGAATGACAAGGTAAAAACGATTATTAAAGTCAAAATTGTTTGAGAAGTTTACCATCTTCAATCTATTTTTGTATATTCTTCCATCAAGTATTCTTCCCATTCGTTTCTAATTATATCTATATCATCTTGTAAATATAAATGTTTTCAAAAGTCATGGTAGTATTGAAAAAATATAAATACACAAAGGATTAATAAGTATTTTAAATTAAATAGTAATTATCTTTGAAAATACCTCTTCATGGATGCTAGTTTGTTCATGGAATACGATCTCTTTTATAAATTTACAAACATAATAACCACATTCATTATCATTTGTTTGTTTCAGGCACTGCAGAAACATTGTAAAAAATAAGTAATTTTTTTATATATGTTTGGATGGTGAAATATTTTTATATATACCATGATTTTAATCCAGTCATAGTACTTTTCAAGTTTCATGTCCTTTTCCCTTGGCCTCATTCCATGATATATATGATAGTCACACACTTCCCTATCATAACAGAATCCTCATTAAAAGATAGTATAAATTAAATAACTAGTTTTTTATTTCTAAAATATTGGATACAGTGTTTTACAAATTGACAAACTCCATAATTTGTGGTCATTTTATTGGATATCCATGCACTGAATCCAAAAAATAAATCTTTGAAGTATCCAACTTGACTACAATGAGAATCCAATGATGCCTAAAAACACAAAAAGGAATAAGTAATAAAATAAATTAAAATATATTTGATATGATTAAATTGTATAGTTTTACCCCTATATCATTGGTATTAATAAGACTCTTTCATCAATAATTTTTCTATTAAACTATTTGAGCAGGCCTACCACTATTTCACCCTCTTTCTAGAAATTTATATTTGTTAGTGTTATAGAGGTTACATGAGGACTAACGAGTCCAAATTTTTGTCCACAAGGAAATCAATTCAATTGCTTTTCTTATATATGCCTGTGAAAAATATGAAATGTATTTAGTCATAATTATCATAGTATATCATCTTTTGGAAAATAAAATCATGAAAACATACCTCATGTAAAAAATTACAACTCAGCCTCTTAACCATTTATATTCGAGGATTTCAGTTAAACTCTCAACACCAATGAATTATAGATCTTCCCCTCCATACACATTTTCTTCAAAATCAATTATGTGGGTACCTCCATCATTCAACTTCATATCCACATGAGCCTTCAATGATAATAAATGTGGATATAGAATGGGGGGTTAAGGTGCTTTGGGTAGATCATTTTGATCGGTTGGTTGATCCTTGAGATAGTTTTGAGTTAGTATTTCATTTCACCCCTTCCCTTTGACCCTATATAATAACATGCATCGGTTCAAACCTTTTTTCATTAAAGGTTTAAAATTTAGCTTCAAAATTAAATTTGAAATGAACTCCTCATTATGGACATGTTTTTTTACAAGATGTGATGGCCATGAGATGAATGTTCAAAGAGCTTGTTCGACCATTTGAATATCTACATCATCAATTGGAATAGGTAGCTCATCATTTCGCTCTAGGGATATAGTAATTGAAACTCTGACATGACCTGTTAGAAGTGGTCTGTTTTGTAGCATGTCGTTATGGATATTGAAAAATATAGCCCTCACTACAAGGTTATGGGTGAGTGTTTATAGATATAAATCACATTCATTTTCACCCTGTAGAATATCAATACAGGAAAGGTATCAGTATCTAGTAATGAATACATGTACCATCAAAAAATGTATAACCAGAAACAAAGTACCTTAAAAGACTTCTTCACGTAATGGCCAGTAAACACATCCCATGATGCTTGGGTTATCAGGTGTGCATAAATAAGAGGTGGGTGTGGTTTTATTTTCCCTTCAACATATTTAAGATGAAATTTTGTTAAATGTTTTCAAAAACCCTATGAATCAATCCAGCAACCCTTAATACATAGTATTTGTGCGATTCACCTAGTATAAATGTATTCTACAAGATATTTTTAAGTGTAAGTCAGTGTTTCATTATTTAATTTTTAGTAAATTAAAAAAATGACATCATAATGTTACTATAATATCTCTCCACATCAGTGTCTTAATCTCAGCCACAACATGGTACCATGAAGTTACATCAATCATCACACATTTCTGAGTGATTATTCTAATGTAACCACTGAACATGGCCTTGTTGAGGTTAATATGTTGGCCCCTCTTATTATATTCAATATCATATTTGATTCCTTTATCTTTATCCTTAATAATTTCTGATAATACCATCAATCTACGATGATTTTATTTTTTATGCGTCGATGGTGTTTCATCACCTTTAGTGGTTTTGGTCGATAATAGAAGCATTAACCAGTTTTGGTTTGAGGGATCTAGAACATAAAAAACTTGTACTACCTGTGATGCCATTATAAACGGTTCATCTTTTCACCCATCCTTATTGAAATAAACTTTCATAAATCCCAACTCATATATTTTAATAGCAACTAGGTTATCAACTCACTTTCATTTAAAAATCATCACTCAAAATGTTGTTTAATCTAACTCCCATATTTTTTTGATGATGCCAAAATATGACATATTTGAGAAAAATTAATTTCTATCCTTATCCCTAGAAACATGCATCGCTTCATCCACAAGTGTAACTACACTATTATATCTATTATTGTCTTAATCATGTCCATTATTATATAATATATAACCATTAATTACATAAGAAATGTAAGATAATACGTATACACTTTTCCCTCCGGCTAGCCATCGAAGTTGTTCTAAAATTGAGACTGGATTATCATTTGAATCCTAAAAAATATGGTCCTAAAACCATCCATAAACTAATGGTTATGTGTATTTAATATCCATTTTTTATCCCTTTATGGATTCAAATTCCTAGTAATTTATTTGTGGGTTTCAACATATGGGTCAACATCCAAAAGTATTATGTAAAACGTAAAGGTGGGCTTGCTCCAGATCTATAATATTGATGTTGACAACCACCTTTACATAAATTCTTTCACTCATAAATGGCCCAATGTGATGTGATTTCATTAGACCAATTATTTTCACACCAGACAGGTATTCGGTATAGAATTCAACAACTTCCTCAACAATATATCACTTCGCTATACAACCCTATAGATGAATTCAATTTTTGACATACCCTTTCAAAATCTTCATATACCATTTAATAGGGTACATCTATCTATATTGAATAGGACCACATAGCTGAATCCATCTCACCAAGTTAACCATCAAATGAAGCATCATATCAAAGAATATCGGTGGGAAAATCATTTAAAATTCACATAACATGACAAAAATTTCTCTTTCTATAGTCAGTAATTTTGTTGGGTCTATAACTTTGCTATGTATTTCTTTGAAAAAGAAACAATGCTTTGTTAATGTATGAAGGACATTCTTGAAAAAAAAATCAATGTAAAGCTATAGGAGTTATATCTTGCATCAAAACATGAAAGATATGTGATTTCAGAACTTTTAACTTTAAATCGGGAATTGACCCGATGTTCTTGATATTTGATGAATACCCCTCTGGAACCTTTACATCATTCAAGAAGTTTCAAAACTGAAATATCTCTTTCCTGGAAAGAGTGTAAGTAATAGGAGGAAGAAATGTTTGTCTTTCACCCATCACTAGTGACAACACTTCTCATATTCCCTTGCCAACCATGTCCAACCTAGCCTTAATTCCATCATTTGTTTTTTCAGGTGAATTTAGCAACGTGCCGATGACACTATCACATTAATGTTATTTAAACATGAATAACATCAAGAAAATTTATGACATATAGACAATTCCAATAAAGTAATTAAAAAAACTGATTTCACTTTCCAACTAGTTTTCATAGGGTCTTTTGAAAACGGTTTACCAAAAGTTTTTTCCACATCTTTAACTTTCTCAAATAGTTGATCACCTATTAGTTGAGATAGTGGTGTACATTCTTCTAAACTTCTATTGAATGATGTCATCCAAGATTGGTAGTTTTGTCTTTAGGGTAGAAATCTATGATGTCCAAGAAACATAGTTTTTGATGAATGTTTCAACCTAATTGATTGCGTACCTTGTTCGTAGATGGTACACCCATGAATTCCTTTAATTCATTATCTTGAAAAATTTCCATAAGTAGGAAAGCCATTTATCATCCCATACAACATGTCTCTCAACATAAAATCTTCTTTTTTATAGAAATCATACAACATAACACCTGAATCCCAAAATAATTCTAAATCCTTGATCAATGGAGCCAAATAAACATTAATATCATTACCCAGTTGTTTTGGTCCTAATATAAGCATAAATAAAATGATGTGTTTTAGTTTTATACATAACCACGGTGGTAGGTTATTATTTACCAACATTACTATCCATGTACTATGAGTGATTCTTTTAAAACCAAAATTATTCACTCCATCTATAGATAATTCAAGATGAAGGTTTGTAAACTTGTTTTCAAAGATTAGATACTCATGATCAATTCTATTCCACTGAGGAGAGTCTACTTGGTGCCATAGTTTTCAATATTTATTTCTTATGTCTACACGCCATGTTAATTGTCCTGTAGTCTCCTCACTTCCATATAGGAACCTAAACCTTGTAATTATTGGAAAGTACCATGGAAATTTCATAGAACCAGATTCATATTTTTTGTATTGAGAAGCACCGCAATTTTGGAATTCTCTAAGTGATTTTTGGTCCCTGAAAAAACAGTATATAGTCATATGGGCTAGCGTGTATTCTTTCAGAGAACATACCCATCAAGAATTGCGTTCTTTTGGTGATTCATGTTTGGCTCAAGAGCTCATTATCTTTTTGGAGAATGCCATTCAAGAGATAAAGCAATTCCTTAAAACTAATGTCACTCCCTCTGTTGTCTACATTCAAATTATTCAAATTTAGTATGATGGAAAATGCGATATATTTAGTGAAACCATCATACAATGATGTTTTTTCACAACTCTCAAACCTCTCAAACAATTTTGGGTAATCACGAAGTTCATCTTCAACTGTCATTATCATTTACTTAATACATTCTTCATCATCATGCACATTTGTAATCACATCCTCGATACAGTCTTCTTTATTGTCCACACTTGAAATCATATCCAATGATCCATAAAACATAGTGTTATCCCATTCAATAGATACATTCTCTTTTTAATCATGTTTATTCCAACATTTATAACTATGATCTATTCTATGACAGATCAAGTTTTCTTCCAAATCCTCTCGACTAACTTTTCTTGAATAACCATAGTGTAAAAATGACAAAGGATTTGAGAATGATCATATGCATGATCTTTTGCAGACTTGATGAACACTTTAAATCCATCTTCACACTATTTAGTCAGATGATTGACATCCGTACATTATTTATTCATATCCAACCTATTTGATTTGGTGATATTAATATTTAAAAAAATAAATACACAAAATGTTGATATAAAAATTAACCAAGGCTAAAAAAGTTATAGACATTAAATATCATTTGAAAACTATTTATAAAATAACAGTTGAAATCAAATTAAAAACTAACCATTGACACAACTTCCTATTTAAAATAACAACCCCTTTTTAAAATAAACCAATTAGTCCCAAAAATCCTTTCTTAAAATCCCAATTATTTTTTTAAACCGTTTTAATGAAATTTAAAACAAAGAAAGGGTATGTTGAACACATTTAAGTTTTTAAGAAACATTTCAAAACACTTGAATAATTTTAAAAGTGAACCCATAATAAAATAACTCTATGTTATTATCCCATCCCTCTGTCTAACCAATGAGAATCATTGATGGACGCACACCTAACGTGTCTCATGACACGCCTATCTAGCTCTGATCTCTAGTTTTTAGTGTTCCTACCATCAACCTTATGGAATGGCTAACCCATTACTAGTGGGTGAACTCCTTTTCCGTTGTTCTGACCCCACTGCTTCATCATGTCGATTGGAAACAAATTTCTTTCTTATATCTACATATAAAAACTCACACTTGTGGAATACAATTTCTTTTTTTTTTCTTTCCAAAAACATAATTGTTTGCACTTTTGTTTTGAAATATCTCCATCCAATCATCACTAATGAAATAATTCTTTTATTAATTTATTTAATTTATTTAAAATTGAATGTCATCTGTAATTGAATAAATTGGATATTATTCATTTAAAATATATATTATTTGAAAAATGAGATAAAATAAATCAATTGAAATATTTTACCGTTATGGCCTCCCAAAGTGGATCTATCACCATCTTGTCAATGGAATTACAATTCGGATATAAAATGATAATCCTGCAACAATTCTACATAGAGATATAGCTGATAAAGTATGTTATATTTGGGATAGTTTCATTATCATCATCATCATAAAAAATAGTATGAAATTGATCATCTCTATGAGAAAGTGAGAGTTTTGGTAAACATGTAATGCCACGTTTAACAACTTGAGAAGTCGATTTATGAATAGTAAAAGGAGAAAACTCCACCACTAATGTCTCATGAGTAGTCCTCTAATTATTTTTAGTAAATTATCAGTTTTTTTTCATTAAATTATTATATTACTGAACATTTAATAATATGAAAGAAGACATATACCTCGATACATGTTCATCTATCTCTATATTTGTATCTATCATTGAAATAGGAAAATGTAATGAAATTATTGTGCACCTTCATATTACTAGATAACTGGATAGTTAGTAAATAAGAAAAAAAATATTTAAGTATAAAAATTGGCACACATGGGTAAGTTTTAAGAAAATGATGTTATATTTCTTGAATAGAAAATATGAAAGGTAAACTATTAAATATAAAAATTACTCTTAAAATTATAGAAACATTTATATATTAAAATTTAAAAGTTCGATTTTTTTTATATTTTTAAATTTAAACAAAATATAATAATGTATGTCGAGTATTTCAATGAAAAAATGTTCACCTATAAACTTAGAATATAATATTTAACACAAAAATCATATAAAAAATTATATATATATAAATAAACATCCAATAGTTATTTAAAAGTACAAATTTTGCACATTTAAATTTAAAAAATGAGATATAATGTAAATATTTACCAGATTAATTAAGAGATTCACTTAGTTTCTTCCTATATCCCTTTAGTATGATCATTTCATTCTACATGTAGTATTTATGTATTGTAGTCATTGTTATCTGAAAATCACATAAAAGAAGAATAAGCCTCATATAAATATATATCCTCATCATCAACCTCATCACTCAAATGGATTGTTTTACCTTGAAAAATGATGGACCACCAATCATTTAATGGATCAATGACATAAAATATTTTCTTTTCACGTGTCTCCATGATAAATGGTTCCTCATTAAAACTAAATATTTTTAAATAAACTTATTTAAACACATATTCATTATATTTCACACCACTATTACTATCAATCCTATTACAATTACACTTAAACACAATGACTCAAAATTTAGTATAATAAATTTCCCATAATTCTTTAAGAAGTCCAAAATAATTTATTGATACAGAAATTGGGTTTTTATATTTTACAATTGAAAAATGAATTTTTTTAGAAATGAAAATTGCACCACTATTTTTAATGGTACTCTTATCATCATGTTTTTTATTAAATGTGTACCCATTAATATCAAAACCAGACCATGTAATCACATTATGATATGGATCCCCTTCTAACACTTTCAATGTTTCTGATGCAGATATATCTATAATGGATTTATCTTTAAACCATGAAAAAAATTTCTTTTTATACACAACCATTGTCCAATTTTCATTTATTTTTGGATATCATATATTTAATTCAGAAATATGTGATGATATATATTATTGAACCTCATCTGTGTTGTTCAAAATGTATAAATGTGCCTCCATCACTTCATCACATGGAATGAACTTTACATTGAAGCCTAGAATCCTTCTACCTTCACTAAAAACTGTCATATTTAGAGATATAGGGAGGCCAATATGCTCCACTTATTAAAAATAATCAGTATATAACTCAATCATATCTTTCGATACATATTTTTGAACAATAGAGGGTTTTGGTCAATAAGGATTTTTAGAATATCCCTTCAAAATTTTCATATACCTTTCAAATAGATACATCTATAATAAATAAAAATTCCCATATATTATTATCTCATGAACCAAATGAATCACAATATGAACCATTATATCAAAAAATTAGGTAGTAAATACATTTATAGTTGAAAAAGTATAAGAGTATCTTCATTATATAACACATCTAAAAAATTTGGATCAACGAATTTACTACAAATGGATTTGAAAAAATTACAAAACATAATGATTGTCTTTCTAACAGCTATCAGAAATATACCACACACTATGACTTGTAGAAGTTGTTGCATCAATACATGAAAATAATGAGATTTCATACTTATAAATTTACAGTCCTTCAATAGCACAAAATTATTCACATTTGAAGAATAACCAATGGTTACATTAATATCATGAAACACTGATAAAATTAATCTTCTAAATATCGCTTATTATATGACAAGCCAGAGGTAAATATGTTCTATTTCCTTTTATAATGGGAGATAACTTCAAATGTATTCCCATTGATATCAAGTCTAATCTATAATTCAATCCATATTTTTTCCTTTCCATTTATTTCTAAAAAAGTTCCAATCAAACTATCACATATGTTTTTCTCAACATTAATCACATAGATGTTATGTTTTATCTCTAAAAATATCTAATAAGATAGTTTAAAAAATATAGAATGTTTCTTCCATAAATTTTTTTGAATACCATAACTTATTTTCTTTCTAAATTATGAATCAATATATTTCAACCTATCATAATATTTCTTAGTTGAAAATGGTTATGATGTAATATTGTAATCTTTTAAACCATTAAATGATTTTTTTCAATCTATGATAAAGATGATCAATTCGGAAAAATATTCAAATTCCAATGTACACTTTCTTACTTCCATTCTAAAATTGATAATATGAATTATCTTATTAAAAAGTATACATCTTTATGTCCCTTAACACTATATCCGGATAAGATTATATATGTAATAAATTCATTAATACTAAACATTATCACAACATTAAAAAGAAAATAATATTTTCTATATGTATAAAAAATTTAACACCTATCTCCCATAGAAGTTTCAAATCAAAAATCATTGGTGAAAGATACACATCAATATAATTTCTTGGCTGTTTTGGACTGAGAATCATCAAGCTCATCATGACATATTTTTCTTCATACATATCTTTGGGGAAAAGTTATAAACTACCAACAAAACATGCCATAAACTATGTTGGCTACTTAGGATCTGATATGGATTTATTCCATCTGTACACACTCCCATTCCTTTTCAACTTCACATCCCAAATTAGGAATTTTTTTATCAAATATTTTCCACTATGATGAATTAGCACGATGACATAAGTTACCATCCAATACATGCTCATTTGAATTACATTTTAACATTTTATTATCAATTGAATTTGAAAATAGACACTTCAAATGAAAAATTCTTAGAAGGTTCCTAAAATATTTATAAGGATATTTGATTCTGGTACCTATGAATGAATCAAATTTGATTTATTTAAATTATCTAAAGGTAATATTAGAAGGAATTATTTAATTTAGCATGAGGTTAGATGCCATTTCATGATAATGATTCTGAATTGACGTTTTAAACTATCTTATATCGTGATGTCTCACATGTAGGAAATTTTGATAAATATTCTTATACCTTCCTATATAACACACATCATTGGGGAAATTATGTATTTTTTTACACCCAAATCCCATTGGGTCTAATGATTTATTTTCCTAATAATTAGAATCTGGTAGTGCATTTCATTTTAGAAGTATCTCTTATAAAAGCTCAAGTAAGTTTGAGAAACTTTTATCACTCAACCTATTTCTTGATTTCATGTTAATTTATCTAAAAAATTATGATAATACTGTGTATTTATTGAATCTTGGGAATAATTTTTTCTCAGAATCTTTATACAATCGTTCAAAAGTTTCTTTTTTTCATTGGTTTCAACACCTAAATATTGAACTTATTATTCAATATGATTCTCTTCCTAATTATTAATATTTTTATCAATATTATATGTTTAATTTTCAGTTATTTCTCCATGATAGATCCAATAAGTATAATTAAGGATAAAACCATAACAAATGAGATGATACTTGATTTATATGGAATTTAAATTTCTTATATTAAAACACATAACACATGGATAGAAAATAAAATATATATGTTTAATATTTCATTTATCAAATTCTAAAAAATCATCAACTCCTTTTTCATATTCACTAATGTTTCTTAATAAATGTATCAAATTATGATCCATTCAATACCTAATATTGTGATATAATCGGTGAATATATTAATACATATAAACATTTAAATAAATATATATATATAAATAGATAAATTTTAAACACAAAAATATAAATTAATAATTATTGGTAATATGATAGGAAATATCAACGATTATTATGAATAAAATATAATCTAACATATTAAAGGTATTTATTTTGGATGATGTTTGTCATGCTGATCCAAAAGTATATAATTGTTTTAGAATAAAAAATGAAAAATATAATAGCTACTAATTTTAAATGATACTCTCTCTCTCTCTCACACACACACATATGCATATATATATACATATACACACATATACATATTTATATATAATTTTTGTGAATTTTTTTTTTGATAATTTCATCAAATACAAAATTTATCAAAATAAACAAACTTTAAAAACAATATTTATAATTAAAAATCAACTACATACAAACAAATGAAGAAATAAATCAAATTTATAACTAAATGAAAAATAAATTATCATAAAAAGTTTAAATATAACTTATAAAATATGGAGTTAAATAAGGAAAATTTATCATCAATCTTAATTTTCTCCTTTAAATTCGTTGGAAGAATAAACAGTACAAGATTCAACAAAAATGTTTGTAGAAATGATTAATAAACAAGAACAAAAAAATCAAACTGTGGTTGATGGTCAACTTGATAATGGTTTCTGAAAAAATAATAATATGTGGATGGTAAAAAAAAGTTAAAGTATTAAATAATGAGGTACAACAATCATGAAATGCTGATTATAGAAAAAGAAACTCAAGAAAATTTGATGTCAAGGATCCTCAGATGGTCATTGGAGTCGTCAAGAGTCAAGAGGAAAATGGTCTTACAGTTATGAAAATAGAGGTTTTGTGATACAATATTTAATTTAAAAGGATTTTAGCATCGGTTTCTATAAAAACTAACACAAAAGATCAATTTTTTAATGTTCTGGGATTAGTTTACTTAAAATCTGATGCCAAAAATGATTTTGATGGATATTTATTGCATTAGTTTTGTAAAAAATCGATGCCAAAATACAAATATAAATCATTTTTGCGTATGAGTTACATAAAAAAATGGTCTCTACAAATATGTTTTTCATTAGTGTATATGAAACCAATTTAATATTTATGATGTTAAAACAACAATTTCTACCAGTGTAAATCAAAATATGCATGAAAAATAAAGCAATTATCACCCAGAATAATGATTTTAATAATTAATTATTAATAAAAAGTGATAAGATATCACAAGTAAATAAAAAATTGTATGATGGGTATGAGTATGGATTTGTATTAATTATATAATAAACCTATATTTATTATTTATGAGCTTCAAACATTTATGATGAAATACAAGACATTAGGTATGCATTTTTTGTCTCACTTTTATTTCCGTGAGACACATGCCGTATTCACAACTTGTTTATTTATGTGATATATATACTACCCATGAGTGAAATTTATGATTATTCCTTTGAAAATTACTTTTATTTATATATCCATATAATTTTCTTTATTTCATGGGGCTTATGATTCAAAAGTTACCAATGTGGTAAGGGATTTATGTTTCAATCTCATTGTTTATCATGATTATTTTTTATTATGATTATGATGATGAAATATTTTGATCTACCTCTAAATAATCTCATGAATTTTATTATCCAATAGCTATTTCTTAGAATTACATATTTTTATTTAATTTTCCTCTCTACATGTACTCAAGTGTGCAAAATAATTATTTTAAGGAACATCAACTTTATTTCCTTCTTTGGTCAAAAATCCATTTTATTCCATGTCCATGTGTTCTAACAAATTTTATCAAGAATGTTTTTAATATTTATCTATGATTCATTAAATTCATTTTACCCATTTCAAAATTCTATAAAAATGGTTTAAAAGGAATATTCTTTTCATTTTTTATATGAGGAAATTTTGACTTTTAATTTAAAATATGAAAGGATTCATTGTTTTAACATTCATGGAATGAATGGAATTTTACACCATCATAATCACTCAATTATTTAAATATTACTTTAAATTTTTTATATGTTGCTCTAAAATATAATTTTTTATTCAATATATAGGAAATATTTATATTCTAAATAATTTATTTCAAATCGGAAAGAATATTTTTCTCAAGAAATGTTCCAAGTGGTATTTTAAAATTATTTTTCATCTAAGGTGATATCATTTGATGTGTCCTAACCTTTATTGAAAACATGACCTGATTATAACATCCTCATTATTTCATGGGATAATTTATAATTATGAGGATGTGATATTTATTAAACACATTCCTTTTTCCATAGGTTATGTTATGTTTAATTAATGTAATGATTATGAAACCTATTTATTTTCTATGATTTATTCACTTATGTAATTTTTGTGAAATCCTTTTCTTTTCATGGGATATGATATGATGTTTTCTATGATCTTTTGGAATATAATTATATGATTCTCAATTTTTTATTTCTGGGTATAGAATTATATTTCACTATAATTCATTAGGTAATGATGGTTATCTCATTATATAAACATGAGAGGAATTGGGAGTAAAACTAGTTAATAAGGTACTCTATCCACTATGATATACTTGTAAGTAAATCTTGACTTCTATGATGGTTTTGGGAGTGAACCCATTCCACTAAAATAGCCTTCGTAATGATCCTTTACTAATAAGGAAATGATTTTCCTTGATTATGTGTATGACTAAAATCTAAGTCTTATGCCAATGTTATGCTCTCAAAGATCATGCTCTTTGATTCATTTATGATCCATGTCATATGAAATTCCATGATTTTGGATATGATTCAAAACTATAATCTATTATATGCAGAGTATAATTTTCAAATTTTATTTTCATGTTCACAAACCTTGATGCTCAATTTATATTTAAGTGATCAATGATATATCCCATGTTTACCCTTACTAAGAATCTTATCCCACCCTTTATTATGTTTCTTTTACCTTGGTTATGAAGAAAGATATTAAGTATGACATCTCTAAGAAGAGTTCTAGTTAATAAGAACTATGTGGGATAATATGTAGATATCATATGAACCAATTGTTTATGTATCCATGTTTCTAAATATACTAGACCTATAAAATTATGTAATAGATTATTATTTAAGGTATTTAATATTAATTTATTAAGATGTGATATCAATGTATGAAAATTATGGGACACTATAGTTGGAATCAGATAATGGTTTAGTTAACCTTTGGAAACTAGGATGAGAAAAATATAGTTAGAACCATTATGATAATACTATGTATATGAAAATTTCATAAGTTATAGTAAAGAAAAGAGTGTTTTTTCCTTGAAAAACATACCTATTTGGATACTACAAGTGAAAATGGTTTTGGAACAGATACATCTAGCGGTAATACCCCCGAAAAAAAGTTATTCATGTTTATCAAGGACATCATTCTGGTGCATGATTAGTGTGACCTTATCATGCTCCTTCTTTGACACCCCCTGTTGGGCATGTATCTTTTCAATAATACTCTATAAATTATGATGATTTTAATACTCACTAATACCATTGTTTGTTTTGCTATTGATTTTAATTTAAGTGTATTTTAAGGATTTAATATTCATCTTATTTATTATGAAATTACTTTCATGTTTTTAATTCCAAAGGAATATTTATCTCAATGTTTGGGATATATTTTTAAGTATTCTAGAAACACTGTTCATACCCTACATGATTTACCGTAATGTATGGAATCAAACCTATGTTATATACAGTGCGTATGGATTGTGATTCTTATGTTAGTCTTCAACATTATTCCAGATGAAGAACATAACCCTACATCCAGATCAGTACGTGTGGTTAATGAACCTTATATTATCAGGAAAGTATGGTTAAAGAAACTTATGTTTGAAAGGAACCTTGAGTTTGGAAATATATGAATGTATGGTTAAAGAACCCTACATAAGTAACGAACCTTATGTTCCAAATAGAACTATATAGATCATCAAAATTACTTTTATGATCAACGCTACATTGTCAACCTTACGTTTGAAAGATGAACACTATGTAGTAGAACACCATGTTCAGTATTTTGTCGCTTTGTGAAGGAACCCTACATTTGACTTTTCAACATCATAGATTTATTTCACAATACTTTCCATAATTTTTGAAATGGAATTGAATGAGTTGCATGCTGTTTTAAATATCATTTTATACTATTTTAAAGATCTTTTTATTTGATTCAAAGGATAATTTTTAATGGAGAAATTAACTCCTATTATTAAAGGAAGTTATAACTCCCCTAGTAAATTCAATTTTGAATTTCTACGACTCATCAAGCATCTTTGATGGATCTAGATTTTCCAAAAGCAGGATTCCTGTTATATATTTCTTTGATTTTTATTTTCAAACAAAAGGAATAGAATAATCATTATTAAATATTTTTTGGGATCATATAAACAGTACTACAGTGAATGAACGACTCAGGAAGAAGACTACACTTTGGAGATATAAATGTTCAATCCTATAAGTTTATGACTACTTTTTTTTGTTTTCATTCTTAAAATCAAAGATATCTTGTGAAAATAGATCTCTTCAAACATATTTCATCTTGAATATTGTCTTTCTAAAGAATAAGATCCATATACTGTTATTTGTGTGTTACTAAAATTGTGAAGATCAATTTGTTTCAAAAAATCAAATCTCTTTCTGATTTATTTGAGTTTTGACTGCTCGTACTCAGTTAAAGTTGAGTGTTAGCTTCTCGATCTAAGTTGTGGATAATAGGTTCTCTGTTTAGAACCAAAATAATTTGTTTTTATTCTTAATTTTAAAGGTATCAACTACCTGCACTCAGTTGTTGGATTTTTGGTCTTGTGATAAGAGGACTAGACTAGTGAAATTCACCAATCTCGTAGAGTGGACATATTATGGAGTGGACTAGGGGATATTTGTGACCCAAACCACTATAAAAAGAAGTTTCGTTTATTTATATTTATCCTCTTCTTATTCTTTGATCAGAATTAAACCACTTATTATTCATGCTAATTTAAAGAGGGTTTTTAAATTTTGAATTGTGGAAGAGTTTTTGAAAAGACACAATTCACCCCCATCTTGTGTGTTTTGTATATTCCATCCTAACACTCCCGAGGGATATTCTTTGGTTAATTCAATATTTCTTTAAGATCCATTTTGAAGCATTTTAATAGATAAAGACAATGAATTAACTATGATAAACATTAGGTTGTTTATATTGAAATTAAGGTTTCATGATTTACACATCCTATAAATGATTAAGTGGTTTCCAAATATGATTATTGTTTCTCATAATATGTTTCTATGATTTAGTTAATGGCTAGAACCAGAATAGATCATGTTAAAAAATGAGATCGAAAATTCAGTGATTATGAGAAACCAATTTGAATAATAACTGAAGAGAAACATATTGCAATTATGCCTAATCAATTATTATGATATATGATTAAAAACATGCAACTTAAACAACTATCAAACTCATTAAAGAAGAAAAATATAGTGTTTTAAGAGATTAGATAGTGGGGACCATAGAGGAAAGAAGACTCAATTTTTTTTAATGTTAGAAAAATAGAAAGAGACACCCTATGGAATGTCTCAATGGAAGGGTAAGATGTTTTATGTGAATAAATAAATAACATATACCAATGTATTTTTGGGGATTTTAATGTACTATGTGTGGGGTACATGTGAATTTATCATGTCAATAACCTATTCCAAGGGTTAACTACTAGATCAGAGAAGGTCAATTACATGATAATCGTTGATGTGTTTATGTATTGGGATTTGATGATTATGTTGTAGAATTATTATATGAATGATAATTTGGATTTTTATGTTTAGTTTTCTTTAAGGATTTGAAAGAATATGTTAAATGATACTAATGACCTAGAATAGTGTTATAAAGGTAAGGTGATATTTTATGGAAAAAACATAATTGGGGGAATAATAAACCTTAATATCTTCCTGATGTTGAAGTAATAATGTTTAGATTGAATAAATATATGATTGACATTAGTGTATTAAATCATATAGTATTAGTGACCTCGAATATGATTAGTTATTTAAAGGTAATGTAATAAATGATAGAGTTTTAAATATTTTTGAATTAATGGAAAAAATTTGATAATTGTAATTTATGATAGAGTTTTAGTGACCTTGATGATCTGATTATATAACCATAAAATGTTGGTAAAGTAAAATATTGTATCATTCTAGCTAGTAAAAATCCATGTAGATTTTTATGAACCTTTAGTTAACCTCACCTAAAAAGATACACCCATAAGGGGTCTAATATTAGGATTTAGCTAACAATTTTGACCAATAAGGGTACAGAATACATGAACAATATCATATCAATGATTTGAATCATGACACCCACACATGGTTCATTAAAGTATAATTATATTCAAAGCAATGTAGGAAAAATCTAAATATTTTATTACTAAAACCTTAAATAACTGAACCTAATAAAAAACACCCTATGATGGATCTAAAACTGGGGAATATGTTCCCTATCGACTTACTAGGGTCATTGCACTTCCCATGCATGAAGAATGAGTCATCATCCTCATCATTGAACAAATCAATGTAGATCCACATGAACTGATATCAGATGGAAGTATATATATATATATATATTTATTAGTATAACTGAGTAGAATGACACCAATAAACTATATAGGAAAATACAATTTCAGTTATTATTGTCATTTTAAATAGTTGACCAAATTCATCAATAATAAAATAATACATTAGAAGGCATATAACTTGTGGACCCTATATTCCAAATATGATGTGTGAGACGCCACTTTCCATGGTTAAATGAGAGTAAAAAATCAGTCACTGGCCTCTTTCTAATAGTATGTGAGAAAAAAATACACAATAAATCATAACTCTACACAACATTTGAATCAATAAAAGTAAATTTAATATAAAAATATAACTTTATATATCAAAACATCAATCCCATATCCCTAATTACTAGAAATTGTTACTATAATAATGGTTCTAGAAACACCAGTTTGATATCCATCATAGGTTCTGAAACATTCCTAATACTCCTATCTACCATTTCCAAAATAATAATAAAAAAGAAACAAACACATTTGACACCAATTTTTTACATATTGACCCAACTCACACTATAAATAGTAACCAGACCAGTTGTTGAAAAGGCCTCAGCTATGCCTTTCCATATGAAAAAGTTTTCCAACTAGCAAAGAGAGCCTATGTGTTTCCATGGGGAGACTATGACATCATATTAGAGTAATCCAATATTGGAAATAACCAAAAATCATTTATAGTAGTAAATAGTTATAGTGCAGAAGGAATAAATATAAACAAGGTTTTAATAAATGAAATTCTATAAAAATAGAAAATGAACATATCATATATACAACACTGATCACCCACTAGGATGATAAAATATACAAAAATACATAAAGGAAACTAAAATTGAATTACTAAGATCTACTACTAAATATGATCTGAAAAAATTAATTTATCTCTATGGAATTGTCGAAATGCTCTAACATGATCGCAATAATCCACATGAGTGGCTTCACTCGATCATGCAACCCTAGGCCGCAGACTACTTGGCATCAATGTCAGAGCAAGGATCCAGTATCAGATGTCTCCCTAATAGCAGCGCCCTCAAACCGGAAGGGGTCAACTTGATCCGCAGTGATGCCCTAGGCCTTCACTATTTTAGGCCCCCTTAGGGAGGGGATTCACCTCCTATCCTTCTTCTCTCCCCCCCTTTTTCTTTTCCCTTTACTTGTACTTTGAACCCGAAATAAATTTAATGATGATGATGATGTTAGATCCATGTTTATCCTAAAAGCATACATAATGTCTGTACATACACTAAGTCCATGTACATGGGGTGAAAATTAAATATCTATAGGTCTCCCCCAATGGTGAACCTATAATTTAGAGTCATAAGTAAATGCTTATGCAATGTGCTCTACCTATCCAAGACACAACTAATAAAATAAATAAAATAAAACTATAATAAATATTATGTCCCATAAGCCCGATTGTTTGGAAATCCTATGAAAAGGAACTAAGATGGATTTATTACCACTCAATACATGTAATAACAGGTCGATCTTTTTTTTTCTCCATCTTGATCAACCATACTAGCTCCTTCCAATGTTGTAAGTGTCTCCAATAAATTACATTGTATAAATAAAATCAGTACCCTAGGTACGTAATAAAGGCATATATGTATAATGATAATAAGACATGAAATTACTTCATTTGACCAACAATACCATCCAAGTAATTACATATAAGAATCCAAGTGTCTCCCATGGCATAATATAATAGATAATCCTATGATACCATCCAAATAATTCTATATAAGGAATCCAAGTATCACTCAAGGCATAATATAATTCCATTTTCCTTGTGAGACTGTACAAGGAAGTCTATATCAGAACCCAAGTGTCACCCATGGAATAATATATACTCACATGTTCTATGAGCCCAAACAAGGAATTATTTACTTGAACCCATGTATCACTCAAGGCATAATTTAATCTCTTATGTCCTATTATCCCATTTAAGTAATTTTGTATCAAAACCCAAGTATCATTGAATGTGTAATATAATTTCATTTAAACTATGATCACATAAAATTAATTCTATATAAGAAATCCATATATCAATAAAGGAGTCATTAGTGGGATCCCAAGAAGTACCTTTAGGAATTCTGATAAAGTAACAGTCAATCGAAAGGGCGGAGAAGCCATACCCTGGGAAGCATGTCTAGCCATCCTCATCTTGCATTAGATCATGTTTGTCTTATTAACCAAATAACCGGAAGTATGTTTAGTAGTAACAATTATATCAATAGAAAACAAGTGACAAATTAATGAAATATTGAGGGTGGATGAATGCCTAGACCCATCAATAATTCCAAAACCCCTTGGGATTACATGATTGGTATGTGTTCTAAGGCGACACCCACTACCATATCTACCAAATAAATACAATGCTCTGATTTAGGCCTAGACCAACCCTGGGGTACCCATTGGGTCCCTCATGTTATAACACTATGGACGCAACATACTTGGGATCCTCTAATTTTTCAATTTCAAAAAAGAATCCCTTTTGGGGTCCTAGGAAACAATAATCAAGAGGAGGAACCCAACACAAGATCCTCAGAATGAGTAAGTAAGAACAAGAATCCTATTATGGATACTTATAATGAGTATGAAAACAGTGGAATACTACATGGTATCCTAGGTCATAACTAATTTCATGGCCTCCTAGGCCATATGGGAACATATCACAAGGGAGGAATCCTTAAGGTAAAATCTACACTCGTCTCTGTTAAGGGTAAAATCTCATGGACCATATCAGATTAAGGTATCACTCTAGGTTGGAATGAATACAAAACCAATCCATCTACTCATGTCACAATATAGTCCTACTAACTAGGTACTATCTTGAGATACCTCATAATTGGACCTTGTAGAATTCATGAGAAGTCCACCAACTATTCTCATGACCCTCATATGGGTCTTATCTCAAGTATCACTCTTAGAAGATAACTGAAACAATTTATTGGAGGAAGAACCAGTCAATTATGTCTCAATCAACTAAAAATACCTTTTAGGAGTCCTTATATCATCTCAAGGGTTCCACTATCATGATCAACAGGAAAATATACTCATATTTTACCCCCAATTATGTCCATTTTAGACTCTAGGGTGTAAAAACATTAAAAACCAACAAAAGGGTAGCAAGAGAGAATTAGTGAATTTATTTTTTCCAAACATGGCTTTGTAAACCCGTGTACAAGGCATGTATAACTTGTACATGGAATGTACCCAATATAGAGTACCTGCCTGTGTACCTCAAACGGATTGGACATGTATATTTTTATGACCATTTACTTATACATGGCAGTAATCCATATGGGTCTAGTCATGTAACCTAAACATCTAGGTTCCCCTACACGGGATTTCTAGAAATATACTCATCTATATGATCATTTTTAACAATATAGAGTGTACCTCAGGTACATGGTGTGTAGTTTCAAAAACATCATCTTCCCATGTACTCGACTACATGGTGATGAACCTCTATATAGAGTGTAATCTAGAACACAATGTGTACTTTTAAAAAGTCATCTTACCTAAATAGGAAGAACACATGATTTAAGTTTTTGAAATACACACTATGTAATCTAGATTTATAATTGGGGAAACACTAGAATTATCTTGATACCCCATTTTAACCCATTTAAGCATAAAGAGACCCCATGGGGCTCCATAATAGTCATAAAAGGGACTTAAAAATAGAAATAGATAAATATACATGAATTTATGAAAAATACTATAACAATTTCCTACCTTTGGGTGTAATCCACTAAAGTCTCCCTTGTATCTATGCTTCACTCCTGCCACTTGATGATCCGCCTCCTTCCGAGCTCTGAGACAGTACCTCTCATTCTCTCTCCCTCTCTCTCTCCCTCTCACCCTCCCTCATTCTCTCTTTTATATCTAGTTTGTGGTTAATATATCCCCAATAGGGGGGAGGGGATAAGTGATATTCTATGGGATGAGAATAAATAAAGAAGAAAAATAAAATAAAGAAAATAAAAGAAAAATGGGTCATGGACTTGGTCTTGGTACTTGATATGAGTTTTTTCCTCACATAGGAAAAACCACCCATTTGGACTCAACTGTAGTGATGAAATCTCAATATGAATCTTCTTTAAAAAGATATAACTGAATCAACATGTTTTCTTCAATTAATATTTAATTAATTGCATATTAATTAATAATTATTCAATGAAAACTCAAAAAAATCACAATTTCACCAAATATCTTTCTCAGTTTAAAAAAATCTATTTAAGGTCTAATGAAGTCATCAAAAAAATTATCTGAGATCATCTGTAAGTGGAAAAGTTCATTTTTCCCTCATGAGCATCAGAAGGAAAAATTCAAATTACGGCTCAATTTCAATGTCTATAAAAACATGGATATTCACACCCTTTCATGATGGATAGGGGTTATTAAAAGGGATAAATAGTACATTTCATGTGACATTTCAACTCCCATGTGACCCTTCATTAGTGATCCAATGTGTAACACTAGGGTATAGAGGCATGGGAAAGAACGATGTCCATGGGAATGGCTAGTGTACATGGTATTGACTTATATACACATAAATGAGCATAGTTCATGGGTAGGGGTAAGATGAAACATGCATGGGAACATACATAGGTATGTTCAGACTAACCGAGATACACTATGTATTCTATATACATGATGTTTACTCCTTTCAAGTAAGGTTTAATCTCATATTCTCTTTAGGTTAGAAAACACTAATTGGGTATTTTTCTTTACTCCATCCCTATGAGGGTATAATAAGGCATCCCATCCTAAGAAAAAGATGAGTGGTACCCTCTATAGAGAAGTTTTGGATACAGTTAGGTATCCCACTATATAGTCTGGGGTGTTATCCTATATCATTCTTCCCTAGGTTGGATAAGGTATATTGATACCAAAATTCATTTAATGTTACCTTAAATCCTTTTGGAAAACTCTATATAGGGATATGTATCCCCTATAAAACCTAGGTTTGATCCCCTACATTTATATCAATATCTTTCAAGTTCTATTGTGTACTTATTCTTAGAAAGGCCCAATGGGAATGACCTCTCGAATTAGTTCCATAAGTTTTAGAAAGACATGAGGAATGAGTTATCTTAGATGAGAATAAACTTTATGTATCAATAATAATCTAAGGATAGTAGTGTGTATGTGACCTTAAATTGAGATTTAGTGACTACCCTTGATAATACCTATCTTTTACCATCATTTATTGTAACCTAAATTTCATTGAATCTTTTTGTGTATTGATTTATGTGTGTCCTACTAGGTATGTTTACACTCACCCCTACATGGTCTATTCCCACAGGTGTCATCTATAATGCAGAAAAAGGACTTTCAATGGATTCCTATTAGGACTAAGAGTAGTTGGAGCATAGTTTGGAAATATGGACCATAATTGGTTGCAAGAGTTTCATCTGGATATTATTTCCCTATTAATTAACAAGTTGAAATCTTTTTTTACCAATTTTGGTGGGATTTTATTTAAAGTTTTTCCTTTATTCTTATTGTGTCATACATTTATATAGGATTAGTTGAATGCATTCACTTTTTTATAAGTTTTTTCTTTCCTTTCTGTATTATATTGGTGTTTCTATATTTGTGCATGTGCACAAGTACATTAGGATAAGGCCTATCATGTTGGTGATATGCCTACTTAGAGCTAGTTTCCTCCCTTGGCCTATTGGAGTTTGTCTTGTGGTGTCACACTCAACTTTCCACCATCCAGGAAGGCCATAGTTGGATGGGTCATGATAGAGTGTTATTAGAGGTAGATCATAATAGGAATAGAGTTTGGAGATGGTCTATATATGATGTTTGGTCTGGGAACTCGGAAAATAGTGTTAAAGTGTCTTGAGTTCTGACATTGGGCCAGGGAACCCAGTTATGGTGTGGTGGTTAACATATCCATTCACTTTTATTCTAATAACCTAATTTATTAGTAGTTACATTTAGGAAATTTTTCCAGGGAAAACATTGATACATTTATCAAATAACAATGGGTTGTGTTTTCAAAGTGCTTCTTGAATAATCTCCCTGTATACTCTCTCTAACCGTAATGCATCTTGAACTTTTTAGGACTTCATCATGATGATATTCAGCTATTATTCCATAGGGTATCAAGATGATGATAATTTTAGTGAAAAGGCATCAGTTCTAGGTCCTGTGAAAGAGGTTATACCTCTGAGTGGTTTTCCAAACTTACCTCCACCCTTTGGGTAAAAGGTTTCTCTAACAATATTGGTAGATGATGTGAGTAATAAAATCACACATAATGATCTCCATAGGTAGATACACCTAAATTTTTTAGGTGATCTATACCCCCTGCAATCATAGGAGTAGTGTGAGGTAGTTGGGAGAGTTTTATGGATGGTGATCCTTGAAAAGACCCTTATCTGTGGATCCATTAGGCGATGGACGAGATTAGTGAAACAAAAACATTATGAGAAGAATATTATTTATGTAGAGTTTAATAATCAATTTATAGTGGTGTTTCATAAGGTGTAGTTATAGGAAGTATGCATCCAGGAGCTTCTGAAGTTCCAGCTGGGAAGCATGTTAGCCATAGCGTATGCATCAAGGTTCACTAGCCTCTGATGGCACTCCATGGATAAGGTATATGATGCATAATTTAGAGAAAATACCTTCTAGTGTGGTCTTCACTGAGATATCTTGTATGGGTTTATATCCCATTACATTATTTTGTATGTTGGAGTGAAAGAGTGTTCCTTCATGGTAGACAGATTTCTGGCTGAGTAGTCACTGACAGTGAGTGCTGACAATGGGAACTGTGGAGTTAAGAATTTGGTAGTTAGTATTCAATAAGAAAATTAGGGATCTAGGGATGTGAGATATTTCCAAAACAACCTCAAGAAAGAGTGTCTATGTTGGTTCCATAATCACATATGAAATTTATAATGATAGTTTCTCTAAAATAGTGACACATCCCAACCCAATGAATCATTTCTGATGCAAGGGAGTATATGAACACATGTTTTGGTTATTGTGCACAACTCGATGTTCTATATCAAAACTAAATTGCATATGAAAGGTGATGTCAAAGAGAACACGTTTTGAAGGCTCCTTTGAAGGCCCAAGGATGCAAAAAGGTGAAATCATGCAACATTTGGGCTGAGTGTGCAACGTGAAACATTGATGGGGAATATTGTTGTGCAAGAAAGGCGCCATTGAACCACTTTATTATATGACCCTATCTCAATGTAAATGGAGTGAATTCCATGAAACCTATTTTCATAATATACGGAGAGTTACATGTAAGAAGACACCCATTTCAGCTAAAAATATAGCATCACCCCATCCCCATTTGGGGACAGATCAATGGAAGTCGAAGCATCATCTCTCACACATGCAAACCCCTATTACACAACATCACGAAACTTTAAATTCCATGGATTTCCAATGGTATATAAATATAAGGAATATTTTCACATGGGACCCCAATTGTCCTAGATTATGTTTGATATGTCCTCATGGAAATTCACTTAAATTTGAAGTTGTTACATGCAAGAGAATCTACCTTTTTGTAATCCCATTTTCACACAACTCTAGAAGTTGTGAAAATAGTTCCTCTATGGTTCATGGAGTGGCCTTGTTCTAGATCCCATGGTTCATGCAACCACATTTATATAAATAGCTATACATTTTTTCACAACAACCTCCAGGTCCCTAATCCTTCTCCTCCTTATGCAAAACATAGTTTCACACAAGTTGAGTGCTCATGTTCTCTTCACCTACTCAAACTATCTTTAACTTTTCCACTACCACCTACATAACAAGTATCATAAATAATCATGTCTAGACTTTTTGGATCATGCATGGGATATATAACTGTATCACATATGTAACCTAATTATAGGAACCATAATGTCAGGATCACATTTTTCTACTTCACGACATAAATATTTACGCCATGCACCATCCATAGGTGCATGTTCAGTAGATGTGTAAACCCTGAAGGTAGAATCATCTAGGTAAATTTTACTCATTTACTGGTATGGAGACCTAGTTCAAGATCCTTTTATCCTACCCAAAAAGAGTCTCCTTTTACATAGGATCATTACATATCCAAGCTTCATGATGTAAAACTACCTTGTCTAATATCCTAGTCATTTTATATTAAACTGCATGATAAAATCCTCAAAACATGGAATTAAATTATAGTATACCCTATATAATAAACACAGGATTCCTTATTCATGAAATGCATGGGATGGAACCCTCCCTCACACATTAGTTGTGACTCCCATCATAGGCATATCATAAGTGTAATCCCAACATCCTCCTTTCCCACTATTGGATGTGACTCTAATTCTAGGAAGCCTTTATGTGTAATCCCAACATCATCTCATATGATCTCTCCTTTTATAATGAAATCATCCTTACCACATGCTGTTAAAATTCATGGACCAGTACTATCAAACAACCTAAAACTATGGAATCAAACTAAATGGGTTTTTATCCCTGTATCTTAACTAGATATGAAGGATACCTCTGCGTGGTTCAGTCCTGACATCTTGAAAAACCTAGGATACCCCCCTGAGAATCAATCCTAACACCCATAAATTACCATAAAATGTACACGTATTCCCCTTAGAAGATAACAACTCCAAAGTGTGATCATCTTCCCTATGGCAGCACACTAAAATAAAGCAAAATATCCACAAAATATGTTCAACTCCTCACAAACTTATCCCCACAAGATGTTACACCTATGACCAATATTTCCTCACAATATGTCAAACCTGTGACCAAGCTATCCCAACAAGACATTAAACTTATAACGAACCTTTACTTACAAGACATTAATCCTATGGACAACATTTCCCCACAAAACTTGAAACATATGACAAAACTATCCCCAAAATACATTGAACCTATAAACAATATTCCCCAACAAGATGTTAAACTTTTGACCCACCTTCCCCACAAAATGTTAAACCTATGACCAGCCTGTCCCCATAAGATGTTAAACTTGTGACCAAAATGTCTTCATAAGATATTAAACCTATGACATATCTATCCCCAAAATATGTTAAAACGGCAACCCAGTCCAGAATCAATACCCCATATAATAAACATGGGATTAATGGGTTAACAATACTAAGATGTATTATTAACCTAACATTAACTACCCTATGGTCGACATGGGATTTATTGGGTTCCATGACTAATATTACTCACACATGGGATGCCTCTGAATTTAGAAGGGGAACAATTAAAGATTCCAAATTTTCCAAACATATTATAAATTCTTATACATGACCAATGATACCATCTACTATGACTGTAGGTTGTTACCCTGTCAAGAGAGAATCAATGTAATTAACTGGAATCCACATGGGGATGAAAATGAGTTTCACAATAATGAATCAATTATTTTAGGGAGATATAGACTAGGTGGTAATCTCCAGTGAGGAATCTGTGGAAGGAGGAATTGACATCCCATTATCCTATTTTGATTAAGGAGCCAGAAACACCAACCACAGTCGAGGAGGTCACTCTCCTTTGGAAAGAGGAAATGTGGGGAAGAATATTGTGATGCATTACCCCAACAGAAATCATTAGAAAAAAAATGGTGAACCTAATGTGAAAAACATATCATTTAACAATTAATGGGTTAGTATTGTTTGATTCCATCATATTTAGGGATGATCAGATCCATTTATCCATCACCAACCACCTACAAACATATGGTTAGCTTAGTGTGGAACATCATTCCTATAACTAGGGAATGTGAAGGACATTATAAATCCACAGTATGAGACATTACTAACATGGAACCTAACTATGACTTGTAGAGGGACGAATAAAATTAGGCACATTGGGAATATTTTTCATGGTGCATTTACTGATGGATGGATCCATATATTTTGACTGGATTTAATCCATAATGAATGCAATATGGCCCACCACCAAGAGGTGTGGGGTATGGGGACTAAAAGTGTGGAAATATCAAACCACTACCCTCCATCCATGATGGTTACCTCTTCCGTGACCACCAAGAAACCTCTCCCTATCTCCCGTTATGATCTCATCAAAAGAAGGGCCATCAACACCATTGTTCATTAGTAAGAGCAAGAAGGGGTCATCCCATCAAGGGATATGCATGGCTTGACAAGATCTGGAATCCATGAAACCACACGAGCAAAACTTCCCCCAGGGCCCACACTATAGTATTTTACCCCAGTAAAAACAATTAATAATTTTAGAATCCTATCTTTGGAATGATTTGACAACTTCCTCCCCTATGTTGAAGAAGTAGGAGACAAATATGTCTCACCCACATAGACCAATGCCTTGGTGTCATCCATGAGGGATCCCACCCACCAAAAATTATGATGCTAACCATATTTGTAGGTTGGATAGTAGTTTTATTTTCTCCTGCCCCGGGTTTCCAATGCATGTTAGTTCCCCCCTGTAACCACTCCATGGGACTGCATTTTATTTTACATATGGTGAAGTTTAAAACCACTGCTTAGGCATGTCGGGTTAACTCTACGAATATTTGGAACCACTGAAAATCATCATGGGCCATCCCATGATAAATAATTCCACAAAAATAGGACCACATTTCACTATTGAAATTCCTTACTATGAAGATCTACCCCAGGGTAGGAGGAAATAAAACTATTTTATATTCCATTTCTATAGTTCCATCTATAGGATTCAAGGAAGGAATTTAATCAATTCTTCTCTGGTCACCCTCAGTGAGCCTCCAAGCCATTAGAGGCAAGACCATGGGAAGTTCTATGTCACAATTTATCAAGAAAAATCTAATATGATAGATGGTATGATGATGGAACCTTCACCTCTACTGTTGGAGTAGGGGTGGAAACCCTTCAGCTGAGGCTGACTATACCTAAATTCAAAGTCCACAAAATCCAAAAATCCCTCCATATCTACCTACAAGAGGATGATGTTTTGGATTCCTTTGAAGTAATTAGAGTGAAACCATCTCTACCTCCATAATCTACCCCTCTAAAACTCCATGTTAGAAGTGGGAGAAATGTCAGGGTCTAGGTTGATTCCCTCAGATTATGATGAACACTCTATTGAGCCCCAAAAATATATTTCAACTCTCACTCATGAATATGTTGTGAATACCCCATCCTATATGGAAATGATTTTAATTGTTGTACCCTCCTTAAAAAGAAATTGAAATTTTTATAGGATGGTTGGCTCACATTGTTCCCCCTCTCTAAGAAATTCATATGGAAAGAAGGTCTATGTTAGTGCCAACTCCAATCTCTCAGAAAGTGACAATTGTGGTTTAGTCCAATTAGAAGTAGGATGATCTTAAATTTAATGAGTAATATGAATTATGGGGGATCCTAGTCACCGAATATATTCCTTTTTCATTTTGGACACCCGTAAACCTGAATTTTTTCATCATAGTATCCATCACTGAGGACCAGGTGACATGCTTCTTACATAACATTTGGGTGACGCTCAAACACCTTAAGGATTATCAGCTAACCTACTCAGGAATCCATGAATATATTGATTCCATCCACCAAAAATTTAGGAGGGTTGACATCACAACACTCTTGATAGGACAACACCCTAACACGTTTTAATACCACCATACTTTCTAAAGGACTTTCATTAGGAGATTCATCATGATTTGGTGAGTCATGGAAGAGGTATCCTGAAATATTTAAATTAGAGGATGAGGGTAGTATACTACCTTCTATTTATACAATATCTCATGATAACAATAGGTACGTTAATATCTCTCTCTCACCAATGGTTAAAATTATCCCCTAAACACTTACATCATAAATTTCATCACTATCAACCCTCCAGATGATTCACGAAACCACATAATGAACACATGACATGGTAGGTTGAACCCACCCTCATGGGTGGAACAATACTAGGAAGATCCAATAAAAGGTGCTTTCACTCATTAGTAGATATTGAAATTGGGCCATGGAAGTCCCCCCAATGATACATTTCCGCCTACTTGTTGATATCTTGAAAAAGGAAAGGGGACTTTGGAGCCCTTATTTCTTTCCAAAATCATCCAAAAAAAATTCAAACATCGGGGAGGTATCTTTTCTCTTAGAGATGGATGGATATAAGAGGATTACTATTGTTCTTGTCTCATAGAAGTTCCTAGTTCATAACATTTTTAAAAGGGACCCTATCTTTCCTCCATTTAGAAACCCAATCCTTCATATCAAGGCGCCTAGATTTGAACTGGGTGGCCACACTCATTCGACCAGGATAGAATACATAGGGTGATGGAAAATTAATAAGTTATGAGTAAACCACTTTGATTGAGTGGAACGAATATCCATCTTGATATAAAGGATTCTATACCTATCATGCTGATGAGATAGTCAGAGCCCTAGTGACGTCAAATACTCACTAGGATGCCATGATAACATCTTAATTTTTCCTTTTTGTGTCTATTGAAATTTCACAGGTTTCAATTCTAACAAAAGTAAATCGACATCTAGTATGGGTAGACGAGATTCACCCACTACTAGAATTCGACAATATAGATTCACCCCATTCAATGGTATGGGTGATTCGCTGTAAATTTGTCCCACTTTTCTTCATGGTGTGGCCCAATATTGGTGTCTCTAGAAAAGATAGAAGATTCCAAGATTCAATGTTTCATCAAGAATCTAGAAGGATCCACATTGGTTTGGTACAAATAGTTTCCCCCAAAATCTATTACTCAATAGAAGGATCTCTGAAGGTAGTACTTCAACTAGTTCATATACACCATTTTCAATACTGGTATTGTGGATCTCTATATGTGAAGATAGAGGGATTATTAGCAAGTTTCAAATACTCTCTTGATATACATATTTCCCGTGATCAGTTTATAATAATATGTGTAGGGAATGTCAAATAGGATCTAATACCTACCCTTATCTCCTTGAATTATCTATGAATATTTCTAGTGTTCGCTAAAAAAATAATTTCACCCATAAGAATACTTGTAAGCGACCAAGAAACATCCATGCCCATTACCCATTCCAACTCCCATGTGAAGGACTATAAAATCATAACCAGTCATTTTTTTACATAGAGAGGCTCCCAAGATGGTTCCCCTAAAGGACCATCTATAAGACAAGCCTTTATAAGCACAACCACACCAAGTGTAGCCTCTATAGGTGTAACCTCATCAGTCATATCCTCACCGAGAGAACATTGCCCTGGCACCCCATCAAGGCTAGGAACCCAAGGTCCCTTTCACAGAAGGAAGAAAAAGACATACTCCTTCAAGTATACTTAGGTCTTGGGTTATTTCATATTCTCCTTGGGAAAGGGTATCCAAAAATATATAGAGTAATGGAGACCCCAAGAGGCTAAAATTTCCAACCACACCAATCACTACCCATATCACAGGGTCCTAGTACAAACTCACAATGATTGATTTTTATTAATTATTGGATCCATGAAAAAGTGGACCAAAATCTCATAAAATTTGGACATTTCCCAACACATGAAGATCATGTATCCACTATCCTGGATAGTGATAGTGAATAATTAGGTGAGTGGAACCAGGTCCCCGACCATGGAAGGAAAAATCACAATGATTGGTTAGCTAGAAAAATATTCACTCACTCCCATGATACTATCCATCCCCATTTGAGTAGACTGAAATAAACTATAGCTTTCACATCTTCTCTAATCATTGTATCTACATCTAAGTCACAACCATCCTGGTCTCATAAGAATAGGCACCAACAACAAAAAAGAAACCAAATTCCCCCCTCCAGTGATAAAGCTATCCTCCACCCTTGGTGACATCATGCTTTATGAATTTGGAGATACACCCATAGTGAATCTATCCCTAGAGTATTCCAATAATGAAGAGTAAGAATTCACCTCTATGAAAACTATCGAATTGGTAGATATCTATATGATACTCACTGAAGAAGAAGGTCATGTAACCCCCTCAGGCTCTTTAAGATGACATCGTCGATGGAGAGGAAAGGGATGATACAACATGAATAATATCTAGGATATAACATTAAACCATGATTTTCATGATACTGAGAATAGATAGTAGGCCTTACATAGGGATCAAGAAGAATAATCATCCCAAGTCACTGTGTCGGGCGTGCCTCCACAATCGACTATATTGGTTGACTGCATGACTCATTCAAGATCACATTGTGATCAGCTGTTCCCTTCTAGGGCTTGACCTCATTCATCTATGGCCCTACCATTAAGGGTTCAAAGAAAAACTTCTAACCAAAAGTGAAGTATGTATAGTATTAGTTGGGCCTCAATTCCTTATCCAACTTCTCCCTCTATGCTCTCTTCTAAGTAACAACCTTCTATAGAAAAAAATTACCTTCCATGAAAATATGATGTAACGAAACACCTCACAAGCATAAAAGTGAGGATCTATATCCTCTAGGTTCTCCTCCTATTAAAGGAGATGCGTGAGGAAATTATTAAGGATCTAAAGATCCACCTTCTGTTTGAGACTGAGGTAGCTATAGATAAGGCCTATTATATAGAAAAATACAAATTGGTGGAATTTTGGGCCATTATTTCATTTTCCAAATAAAATTAAGGTGCTAACATTCGAGGGAAAATACGACTGGTATATATGTCATTGTCCAGTTCAATAGTGTAGAATCCACTAATTCTTAGTAATTACTAGCTCCTAGATCAATCTCATCCCAACCCAAACTCTCAAGATATTGGGGATCATAGAAGAATATATGATCCCCTATAACCTAAAAATATAAGGGTATGATAAGAGAGATAATAAGCTTCACATTATGATCCAAATAAGGACTCAATTTGGTGGCCTATTAGAAAGAAACATAATTTATTGTGGTCTCACAAGATATGACCTAAAATGACCTATAGGGAAGGTTCCAACTCAATCTGCATGCAGTGGTCCTCTCTTCATACCACTAGTGCCTCAAAACCACCCTTGATTGTCAAGTAGGGGTAATCCAAGGTGATGATTCTCCCTTAAAATCTTTTGAGTCTAATTACTTAAATTCAAGATACTAAAATGGGATGGGAAAAACCCCATATAGATATTGTCGAGCATATCAATTCCCCCAATGATCTAACAACCACTATAGTAGATCATTGGGAAGACTTAAAAGACATATTTTTCCTCCTAATACACCAGTTGGTACCTAAGAAATGACACCTGGGAAGTTGTTTAGTTATCTCAAATAATAAATAGTGCTCAAAGATTTCCTCATACTCCTAAACTAGACAAGAAATTCCAATACCTTAAAAACCTAGCCCTATAAAGTACTGATAAGTTATCCTTATAGACAATGAATCATGACTTTACCACATATTCCACAAAGTAGGTACGACATGATGGAATTCAATCTATCATCATTTCTTCGATGTTAATAGTGGACCTCATGGTCAAAAACCACATTGGATTGGATTAGAATCCTTTGTTTCTATAATATACATAGAGAAATAGTTCCATTTCAAGGACTCGTACCCCATAATATCGAAGTTTGATATCATTATAGGATCCATGGTTTCTTGTTTGTTTCTTCTTCCATATGATCCTTTTATATCATATGACAATGAGGATCTGGAGGACACACCTATCTTTGATGAAAAAATCTCAACCACTATTGATGAGTTGACACAGGTAAACCTGAGCACTAGGGGAGATCTGAAACTGACACTAATCAGTGTAGATATTCTACCAAAGGAATAAAAATAGTATATAGATTTCATAAAATATAATTTTTATATGTTTTCTTAGATCTATAAAGAGATTCTAGGCATTAATCCCCATGTTCATGTTCATTTACTTGGCCACCTAGTGGGCCACCATGGGTTCGAACAACCTTCTATAATGATACACCCCTCCCAAATTGTCATGATTGAGGTTGATATTTAAATGATAAGTATGGAAATCTTCATTAGAGAGGTACAGTAACTGAAATGGATGGCCAAAATTATACTAGTCAGGAAGAAAAATGGGTAGATCAGAGTCTACATTGATTTATGATACCTCAATATCTATTTCCTGAATGATGATTTTCCCCTTTTGGTGATAGAGATGTTGATCAACACTATGACTCATTGTTAGGACCTATCTTTCATGAATAGACGTTTCAAGTATAATATGATCTAAATAACCCCAAATATGTGGAATTCACGAACATCATAGAACCCTAGGGTACTTTCATATACATATTGATTATTTTTGGTTTGAAAAATGATGGAGCCACCGACCAACAAGAAATGTACCATATCTTCAAGTTGATCCTTAGGACGTTGGTACAATTTTATGTAGATTATTTTGTGGTGAATTCTCACAGACACCAAGACCATATCAAATACATTATGAAAGCGTTATACTTCTGTTGCTCCCAAGACATAAAGATTAACCATTTTAAGTGTTCATTTAAGGTTAACTTTGGATAGTTTCTCATACTTTTTTTGTAAAATATAGAGTCTTTGAGATCGATCTTGAGAAAATAAAAATATCAATAAAATTCCTTCCCCAAAAAACCTTCAAAATTTTCAAGGACTCTAAGGCCACATAGCCTATATTAACCAATTTATTGAAAATATTTATAGTAAGTGTAAGCCCTTATCAAGGCTTATAATGAATGGAACCATTTACCTATGGGATAAGGATTGTCAAAATTTCTTTGAGAATATTAAGCATTATTTTTATAGCATCTAGTTATAATTCCACCCATCTCAAGAAAGCCTTTGGTTCTTTACATGAAAACTCTCAGAATGGTAACTTGGAATCCTTTTATCCTATAAGATAAAAAGGGTTGGGAGATATAACTATATTATATCATCCACATTCCACTTGAAACAAAAACTAGACATCCCCCTTCATGAAGTGTTGCCTCACATTAGTCTTTGTAGAGAAAAATTAAAACATAAAATACAACACCAAGAGATATAACTAGTTTCATATGTATAATCAATGAAGTAAATTCTTAACTACCCAATTATGATATGGAAATATGTGAATTGGTTAGGAATTCTATAGATGTTTTATATCAGGTTTTTTCCATAAAAATCTATCAAAAGAGAAGGATAGGGTATTATCTTAATCACTCCAACAAAATCTATCTTACAATACTCATTCATATTTATAGAAGGATTTAACAATCATTAAGAATAATATCAAACCCTTATTTCTAGTTTCTAGGCCCTCAAGATTGGTTTCATCTGATTTCATCTGAAGTTAAACTCCAAGAAACTCATCAAATAGATCAACAATGACTATATCATTAAACAATAAGAGACTTTCCCCTTTCTAGATAGAACACATAATAAATAGCCCAATTACCATACCAACCAATGGTAACTTATGTTCCTTGGTCATAAAATGTTTTAACTGATGATTTGGAAATCCCATATGGGTCTCTCGTAGAGACTAACCATGATGACCTAGTCATTCATGTGGCATGTAATAAGGTCATTAACCCCACCATTTTAGATGATGTCAACAAATGATAATTTTAGCTGGAATCTATTAATACTATGAAAAGGACCACAAATTACCCCATAGTCAAGGAAACACCTAATTTGATGAATCCCTTTATTAAGTATCTCCAACATGGAATTCCCTTTCTATGATGAGTCGAGCGTGAGTGAATCCATCATTTTGCAATACATTTCACCCTCCGGAGTGACCCTAACCTTGAGGAAAATATATATAAATGAGAATTTGAAGGAATAATATTTTGATGTATCCAAGGGAAGGATAAAACTAAATTCATGAAAGAGGACCTTTATGGATCCTATGGATCCCATAAAGAAGGATTGAAACTCTCCCACCAATTTCATAGGTTGGGTTACTTTTGGATTTTCATGGTCTGTGACTACATGAAATTCACTAGGAGGTGTCATGCATTTGAAATCCATTCCAAATCCATTCCAATTTCATCCACTTACTACCATAGTTTCTTCACACCACCAAATATTCTTGGACCTTTTTAGTTTTTGGACTTTACATTGTGATTCCCTACCAATCGATGATTGGTCAACAGTGAAGATCTATTTAGACTATAATGGACTTATTCTAAAAATGGGACGAAGTGGTTACCATCAAAGATGTCTAAACATAATATGTGATTGAGTTCATGAACTCCCAAATAATTTATTAGTTTGGGTTTTCTCACACTATTCACATGGAAAATGGTACTAACTTATGAGCTACTGAACTGAATACATTTTCCACCAAGTTCAACATCCCATGAAACCATAATTCCCACTATCATGTATAGGATAATGGTTCAACAAAACCATCTCTAACATCCAATTGATGATGTTGGGATAGAAAAAAATGTTTCCCTGATAAACTCCCAAGTTACCTCTGATCCCATCAAAAGATAACTCGAAATTCCACCCAGGTGACCCTATACTCCATGGTGTGTAGAACAAAGGCAGTTTTACCTACAAAGGTACAAATTCCATAGCTTCATATGGACATTTTTTTACATAAAATAATAAATAAGGTAGAGGAGGTCTAATTATATGAGTTTTAAGACCTTGATTAGAATTGGATTTTGGTAATACATAACTTGTAGAGGAACCAGAACCAGGTAGTGTGATAATTCAACAAGAAAGTTTACCTCTGATCATTCTTTCAAGGTGACATGGTACTGTCTCTTAGGATTCCAATGATAACAAAAAAGAAACCTCTAAATTTGGAACTCAAGTAGGAAGGACGTTAAATTATCTATATGTTTTTATCTAAAAGTGTATATTCATCAATCACTATGGATGGGGATCACATCTCACCTCCTACCAATGCCAAGTTTCTTAAATGATACTTCATGGGGAAACCTTGGTATAAGCCCTATGACCTTCATGTAGTAGCTTATTACAAAGTCTGAACTATATGAATTTAAAATAAAAATCCTAACATCCTGATCACACAATTTAAATTGCATCCTTAACCTATGAGACAAAAATAAGATTCCTCATATAAAAAATATGAGATAACCAAAAAACAAAATGTACTCAGAACATGACATTAAATTGTAGCCTTAACCTATGTTACAAAAATGATATGCCTCATATGAAAAAAATGATATGAAAAAAAATTTTCTCATCACATGATGTTAAAATGAATCATTATGTTATGTGAAAAATATGGGATGCCTCACGAAGTATGAATGAGAGGATTCCACCTCCTCAGCACATGACATCAAACAATAGCCTTACCCTATGTGACAAATATGGGATGCCTCATATATGAAATATGAGATGATGAAAAAATAATGTTATCAAGACATGAAATAAAATTATATCCTTACCCAATGTGGAAAACAAGGTATGCCTCATGCGGTAAAAATTAGATGACTCCATATCCTCATCACAGACTGTAAAACAACTTGATGTCATGGGCTCTCATAATATTGAACTATGTGTTGATTGATTCCCTATCAATGGGATACATATTGACATATAGACCACTTTTCTGCAGGTTTAACCATAATTATCCTCTCCCAATGTGAGCTTATCTTCAATAATAAATCATTCATTAACTCTTAAACATGGTGATAAAAAACTTCCTTGGTCCTCCTCATCTATTGTAAGCCCCAACTATATTCCTCAACCCATATATGGATAAAGATTCCCTCATGACTAGACATGAGGAAGGATGAATGGGTAGTTCAATGTGTAAGATCCTCACACAACATCCTGGTGTATGATGTTCAACTGTATCCATATTCTATGAAAAACCATGGGATTAACTATGTAATGAATGTGGGATTCCTAAAATAATAAGATGAAGTAACTCATACAATAATAAATTGTGATATGGTACACATATAAAATTTCTGACAATGATTGTTCTCAATGTATGACTATAGATTGCATGTCCAACATTTTTACCACAAGATGTTAAACTGTATGGTCTATGTCCCAGTCATAAGATGTGAAAATTCATGATACCTTATGTCCTCACTCAAGATGATCAACCCCGTTTTTCATAACTAGTCTCCTACCACGCCACATTATAGAATTATGTGTGGTTTGATTCATAGTCCGGTGAGATACATTGTGATTCTTGGGCCCTAACCCTACCACAAAAAATTTTAGGGTATTCCCCCTCAAAGATTAGTCTGATCCTTTCATATTGATACACTCATCCAATTCATTCAAGAATAGGGAAGGGTGGTCCCCAAAGCTATCTTCCATAGGTTATCCTCTACCTTCACTTCTTCATGCTTCCTTCAATTTGGAACCTCATTATCCTCCCTATCTAAATAGTTCCACTTAAAAATAATGGATCATGCCACACATGCTCACCTACCATCCAAGGAACATGCCCAAAATAATCATTAGTTACATTTGGTGATACCTATGATTTAAACATGCTAAATGACTGACCCTCATGATACGTCCATTCATTGATCAGTGTGGCTATGAAACCCGTGCTTTGGACATGGTAAACAATGGTCCCTTCCCATCAGCCAGCCATTTTTTAGTATAGATCATGGAAGTCATGTTTGTTCTTTTTCTCCACCTTCCTTTGTTCTATTTGGAACTTTATCAGCCTATATTTCATTATCTCATATGCTCTCATAAAATTATGAAGTTGGAATCACTGTAAAATTCCCAAGTCAACTTATTTTTTCCCTTATTATACCCCCACTTGTCACAATGAAAACTTCATGACACTCCTTGTTTCTCACACTAAGAATATCTCAAATCAGATTTGGATTTGGGAAATAATTTCCCTAAGTAAGGTTAATATGCATGGTCATCCCTAAAATGGAGTGCCAAAAAAATTTGTTTTGAACTTCGTGACCATAAACTAGGAGCCCATGTCCAAGCAGTAGGACCTTAAACTATTTGTAAGTTATATCGGATACATTTCATTTGAAATGGACCTCCCTGGATCTCTCTCTTAATGTCAGGTTTTCCTTCCTTTTAGTGTCACATAAACATCCCCAAGATACCTATTTCCTATGTTGGTCAAAGATATGTGAACTTAAATAGTATCAACCTTTAGTCTAATCATTAAGACCTTAAAAAACTGAAAATGGACACCTTTGATCCCCAATCTTCATTTTCCCCACCTCTAGTGCCTAGTAAAACTAATTACCACTCCTATCAACTCAAACTTTATCAAGAGGATTATCTATTTTTGATGTCGGTCTCCCACCACATCGCTTCCCAGAACTCTTTGTGACTTTATTTGAAACCCATGGGATACATAGTGACACTTAGAAATTTTGTCATTGGACCCTGTCATGAATTCCCATTCAATTGAGGATATCTTTGTTAACAGTCAGCCTACCTAGTCCAATTCCACTGACTGGCCTTGGAAATTATTTGTATCATGAAGTTCCTCCTTATCTCTCCATTCACATTAGGTTTCAATACCCCATACCATTCAACCCTCCATGGAGTACTACCACCTTTCCCCAACATTATTACTTTAAACCAATTGTAAATTCATCATATGAGTGGAATGACCTTAACATTCTGAAAACAAGAGGCACAAATTTATGTTAGATTGAAAACTCATAGTGTAAATCTGAGTAAGAGTCTAACCTTTTCTAGATAGTTTATCCATGTGATTTGTGAAAAAAACAAATGAGGTTACAAATAAAATGGTACAAAGTTAATGAGACCCAATGTGATCTCCTGAAAAAACATGGATGTGCCCGCTGGACCCAATGGTTTAGGAAATAGTTAGTTACAAACCTTAACAATTTCCCCATTAACATTGGTTTGATTGTTCTGGTTATAAGAAATTAAAATCTGCTCCACACAGCCAAACCATACGATGTTAAAATATGAATCATCATGGTAAAATCTCTATAACCTTATACCTCATCAATCATGACCTCACTGTATGAAATTAAACTACATGTTCAATGTTATTAATGTAAGAAATTAAATTAAACACCCCCATCCTCATTGCATGATGTAAAACAACAAAGCAACATATTACCTCAACTTAGAATCCCAATTCCCCCTTTAGTGTTGGTCACCTAACACACCATTAATGTACTTAGACCGTCAGTTGGTGTCCAATAAAATTTTCCCCATTGGAAGAAGAGTGTCACGACTCATCCCCTAGGGCCCATGCAATGGATACCCCAATCCCACCTTCTATGGGCCAGGGGCTAGAGACTAGCACTGAGTAGGAATATCCCCAAAAAAGGAAGGAATTTCCTTTAAACCTGTACACACCCACAAATCTCAAACTATGGAAAGTAAAAAAAAGTAAACCTAAAATGTCACTGAGACAACTACTGAGAGTACAGTATAAACTGAAAGTACAAAGGGGCCATAATACAAGCCCAAAACCACAAAAAGAAAGTATAACTATTGCGGTCTATCTGTTCAAGACCCTATTTAAATGGTAGGTGAAGGGTAGCTGCCTATAGCCAAAGAGGTATGCCTATCCGTCCAGTATCAATGAGAACCACCTGATCCCAGACCAACAAAGTCTCCGTCGAACCATCGATAACCTTCATGAGATACGACATGTGTGGGCAGAGCCTTTGTAGGGTTGAGTTACACAATACTCAGTAGGGACCCCAAACCAAAAAGGAAAGACAATAGAGCAAGACCAAAAAGAAAGACCCCAAAGAAAAGACCAATCACACTAGGTATAACTCAAAGTATAAAATCTAATATTATAAGTTGTAAAGATGAATCATCTTGTACTACTGAGGGACTCATCCCTGATGAGTCACTAAGGTTTGTTCGGCAACTGAACCACTATAGTTCGCTCGACTACTGGACCACTAAGGTCTGTTCAGCTAGTGGACCACTGAGGTTTGCTCAACTACTGGACCACTGAGGTCCGCTCAGCTACTGGATCACTTAGGTCCTCTCCAATACTAAACCACTGAGGTCTGATCGGCTGCTATACCACTAAGATCCACTCTACTACTAGACCACTAAGGTCTTCTATGTTACTGGACCACTAAGGTCCACTCGGCTATTAGACCACCGAGGTCCCTATCATCATATCCTTCATGTCACAACTAGCCATATGATTCCCAATCTCTAGTGCACTTGATTCTGGGATAGTATAATACTCAAGTCGTCAGTTGCATCTCAACTACCATGAAAACTCACGTAGAGTATACCCAAAGGAACGTCTTATCGCAAGGGTCCCAATGCCGCAGACAACACGTCACTCGAATGCCTAGTTTAAAAGATATTGACATTTTAGTAAATAGGGTCTGGTTGCATCTGGTCCCAGTCTGACTTGGTTGGACCGACCGAAACCAAAATGGCTAGGGGTCCCGCATGACCTGCCCCGATTCAGCTAACCCAACCCGACCCGGTTGGGTTTGGGATGACCTAGTCTGGCCCGGCTCAGTGGCCATCCCCATTGGGTCTTGCTAGAACTGGCCCAGTTCAGCTGTGGGTCTAGCCCAACAGGTCGTCCAATGACTCGGTCCACATTCTTAGGCCTGGTCAAACTTAGTCAGACCAGTTTCTTTCCAACCGGGCCATACATCGGCCCGAGTTCTTATCTGGCCCGGCCCGCATTGCGGGTCGGTTCTCCTCCATCCTGAGCTACCCAGTGGCCTAGTTTACTCCATCGGCCTCACCCACAATGTCATGAAATCTTGGGCCTAGCCTGGATGCCTCCATGGCATATGGTTCGCATAGCCACGTGACCAATTGAGGTTGGCTGCCTCCCCTCTACAAGCGGTCCAAAGCACTCCGCCTCCCACCCCGCGGGCTAATCGAACCAGTGCCACCCCCTACACCACAAAAAATCCTAGAGTCCATGAACTTTTCTGCCACAACATGATGCTAGGGCTTGCCTCCTCCCACACGCTGCCACCGCTGTGGGCCACCTCTGGTGGTCTCCTCTATGGGCCACCAGACTCGCTCCGATGGTCCTTTTTCTGATCTGTTTTCACTTCTAGGTTTTTTGGGGCACCACTATTAATGACATGTACTCCTCACAATTTTTTAATCTATCTAGGGGTCTGAACTCATTTGGATTCCCCACAACAAAGATCTGATGCAACCTCATGGGTCTATTGGTGAAGAACAATGAGAGAGAGAGAGAGAGATAGGATAACAGATAACACCCAATGAACAAACCAGCCTTGGTTCGTGTCGGCCAGAAATTGTTCTTATCAGCAGAATCACAATGAATAATTGAAATAATCCAGATTTAATTCCTGATATCAAACCCTCAATAATATTTATCAATCCTTCAAGAATAATTAATCAACGGATCAACTAGTTAGTAATTGACCTGCATTCTTCAATTTGAAGTGAAGAACTGGGTAAAAAAGCACTCATTTTTAAACCACTACCTAGGAAAAAGGATATTGGTCTAGGATGATCATACTTCTTTATTTTTTGATCTATGGTCCCAGATCTTCTCTAAAAGGGTGTCGTCACTACTTTATGATTCGCCGACATTCATCTTTGGAGAGGTTTCCTTCGTCGTTCATCAGTAGAATTCTATGGTTGTTTGTCAACCCTGAACCCCAATTTAATTAAATAAGGAAGATGTGATGTGCATTACAATATCACCATGTTGATTAATTAATGAGGTTCATTAATGTATTCAGTGTATACTCGTCACTATACCGCAACGCTGAAGAGTCAATGCGTAACGATGAAGAGAAAATAATAAAATGATTTTATTTTTATTCTAAAATCCTAGAATACTATCTTTTTAGAACGACCCACCCCAGTCAATGTTAGGCCTTCCTATGTGAATCCTAATTCTCTGAGTTCAATGGTTCCATTGAATTTATGACTAGGGCCCTGATTTAAAAGTTAGAAAAACCCGATGGCATGATTATTTAATGAAGATTAACAAATAGCTCAAAAATGAATTCTGGCTGCTCCAGGACATAAAAGCATTTGTCGTCTCAGATCCTGGTCTTGAAATAATCCCATTAAATTTTCAAAACTTTTACATGGAATTCTGGGGTATTACATTACCCCCACATTTAGGGTTTACGTCCTGGTAATCCAAAACAAGGTATAAACAAAAAAATGGAGATACTGAGCATGAATATGAGCCACCCACTCTCACGCGCTCTCCTAGAGATTCATGTACTGCAATTGAAAACACACTAGAGGAATTGAACTTCCATGAAGGATCCTCTCCTATCAATCCTCTTTCACCACCGAGTACTCCGTGAATGTTTCCACGTCATCAATCTCCAGCTCTCTGTGGTTAATGACATGAGAAGTGTCATGCACGTATCTCTTCAATTGGGATTTTTGGAAGACGTCATTCACCCTCTCTAACTATGATAGTAGAGAAAAGTAGTATTCCACCTCTCCCACTCTATGCAGTATCAAGAAAGGTTCAATGAACCTCAGAGATAATTTGATACCCCAGCCAAATCTCTGTACCCCTCATCGAGGAGAGAGCTGTAGGAATATGTGGCACCCACCTTAAACTGAAAGGGTATCTGTCACCTATCAACATAGGACTTTTATCAGCTCTGTGTAGTCTTCATTTTCTCTCAAATGACTTGAACGATCTTAGTGGTAGCCTGTACCATCTCTGGACCCATGAGTACTGACTCTCCTGGGCCTATCCAGCATAATGGTGACCTTCATGGTCCTCTGTAAAGTACCTTGAATGGTTCCCTAATGATGGAGGATTGGTAGCTGTTGTTTTACAAAAACTCCAATAGTGGTAGGTGGTCCTCCCAACTGCGACCAAAATCAAGAATGAAAGAATGAATCATTCCCTCTAATTTCTTTATAGTCCACTCCGTCTAACCATCAGTCTGTGGGTGACAGGTTGTACTCAAGCACATATAAGTCCCAAATTCCTCCTACAATACCTTCCACAATTGGGATGTAAAGCGTTCTTCTCGATCTAAGACTATCGTCGATGGGACCCCATGGAGTTGAGCTATCTCCTACACGTAGAGGAATCCAAATCTCACTACTGAACCCTGCTCCTAGATGGGTAGAAAGTGGGATTACTTGGTGGGTCGATCAAAAATCACCCAAATGGCATCATTTCCACGGAATGTGTGGGTTAAACCCATCACGAAGTCCATCAAGATACCATTCCAATTCCACTTCAAAACCATGAGGGGTTGTGTCAAGCTTGCTAGAACCTACTGATCAGCCTTCACTTGCTGAAAAGTGAGGTATCTCAAGAAAATCTATGCCACTACCTTCTTTCCCCCCGACCACCAGTACTGACTTCATAGGTCTTAGTACATCTTTTCCACACCTGGATGTACTACCAAAGGGGATGTATGGAACTAACTTAACACCTCCTCCCACAATTACACTGGTACTATGGTGCATCCTCTGAAAAGGATGAAGTGCTCCCCACCTTTCGAATAACCATTAGGGGCATGTCCTATGAACATCTGGGCATGTGTAGTCTCGTTGTTGTCATTTCTGAGTTGCGCCTCCCTGAATCGCTGCAAGAGTGGAGGGGAAACTACCACCGACTGAAGAAAATCTATCCTCTCTCTATCCAGAATGGATATCTGACGAAAGAGAAACTTCTCTAAGGCCTCGTTCTGTAGCTCTGAACTCAATCTCTTGCTAAGAGAATCTTCCACCATGTTCCCCTTCCCAAGATTATAGACTATCTCAAAGTGATAGTCCTAGAGGGACTCTATCCAACATCATTGTCTCAGATTCATATATTTATGATAAAATATATACTTGAGACTCTTGTAGTCAGAGTAGACAATGAATTGTTCTCTCATAAGGTTGTATTGCCACATATTCAGTGCGAATACTATGGCTGCCAACTCAAGGTCATCATTCACATTGTTCTACTCATGCAGTCTCAACTGTCATGATCCATAAGCAATCACTACTTTCCCCTACATCCGGACACAAACAAGCATGATTCCTGATGCGTCACAGAACACCATGTAGTCATAGCACCCCTCTTCTAGGATCAAGATAGGAGAACTCGTCAAGCTCAGCCTCATCTACTAAAAGCTCTTCTGGCATCATTCTTTCCACACAAAGGTTTTTTTACTTCTTCATAAACACTGCCATGGGTTCTTCCACTCTAAAGAAGTCATGTACTAACCTCCGATAGAACCCAACCAACCCAAGGAAGCTATGCACCTCAGTAACAATCTTGGGTGGATCCCAAGCAAGAACAGTCTTGATATTTAGAGGATCCACCACCACTAAAACCTCTGAGATGACATGTCCAAGGAAGTGGAACTTTAATATACAAAAATCAAACTTCAATTGCCTTCCGTAAATATGGTTCTCTTAGAGTGTTTCCAGAACCATCATCAGGAGTATTGTTAACTTCTACTCAGATGTTGAATACTCAAAGATATCATCAATGAATACCACTATAAATTGGTGTATGTACGACATGAAGATCCTTTTAATGAGTCCCATAAACACTTTTGGGGATTTTTTTCATGACAAACGACATCATTAAGTACTCCTAGTGGAATTAGTGACATCTGAAATCTGTCTTTGAGATGTCCTCATATCGTACTCGAAGTTGGTGATAGCCTAATCTGAGGTCTATCTTCAAGAACCATATCACTCCCATCAGCTGATCGAAGAGTTGATCAATCCTCAGTAGAGGATTATTGTTCTTCATGGTCACCTGGTTTAGGCGCCGGAATTCCACACATAACCTCAAGATTCCATATTCCTTCTTGGAAAACAACACTGGGGCTGCCCATGGGGAAACGCTGGGCCTTACGAACCCCTTACTCTACAAGTCCTCTAACTATACCCTCATATCCTGGTGCTATGCTAGAGCCATCCAATATTCAGGTGTAGATATCGGTGTCATCCTGAGGTACAAATCAATGCATAAGTCTACCTCTCTATGAGGAGGTAGTTTTGGAACATCCTCCGAAAATACATCCTCATACTCCACCAGTACTACTGGGAACTGAAAACTCAAAACATCCACCACCATGTGGGTAAGGCTGTCTCACTCAAGTGTGATCAGCTACATCCTCCTATTTAGGAGTTTATCCCATGCTTCCTGTGTTTCCTTTTTCATTGACCAAGGAAAACCCCATTCCAACACTGCAGACATACCACATCCTTTTTCCTAAAACAGTCAATCTGAGCATGAAATGTGGATGAACAATCCATACCCAAACGAACGTCAGGAGGCCTCGACACTACCACTAAGTGGTTACAACCAAAACTCCCACCTAAAGGGTAAGATCACACCATCAGAATAAGTGGGATTATTGAGTCTCCTCCCATAGGGGTCTCCATACGTAATGGTCAAGTCAACAATATAACTAGAAACTCTAGGTCTAGAAAAAGATTCTTGACAAGAAGGAATGATTAGAACTTATGTATATTAATATGATAACTAAAAGTATACAAATACCATATCTTGAATCTTTCCTAAAGCCCTTGGGTTATATTCCTTAACCACATGAAACTACCCTTCCTCTATCCTCCAGCTCCCTGAGCCTGGTTTTGACCACATTGGGGTGGTGGTTGTAACATGTTGAAATTTATACCACCTCCTGCTACTCTCCCAGATCCTCTAACATGTATGCTTCCTGGAGGACCACCTTGTTCTTATCTCTGCCACTGACTCGGCGATCCCTCGACCATTTGTTGGTCCTCTGCGTAGTGAGTCAGGAAATCTTGAGCCATGTGCCCCTTCCCACCGTACACAAAGCATACTCTGCTCCTCTGATGACCCCCTCTTCCTCTGAATCCTCCCACCACTGACCATGTGTCCTAGGGTGATCCTATGAATGGTCTAGCCTGTTTGGGCCTCTGCATCATCTGTCGACTACCCGCCACGAATGACTTGGCCACCTGTCGCCCGATGGTAGCTCCCACCACCGGTGCCAACCCTACGAGGAATCTCTCCACTAGTAGATCTCTCTCCAGCACCCATCCTGCATAGGGATGCCGAGAGAAATCATTGATTCCTTGATCTACCATTAGAGTCCCTACTCAAAGGTCCATGCCCTAAAGAAAGGGTTACATACAAGATCCATAGAGTAATGGGATATGCCTATGAACCTCACAGAGTACTCATCCACTTTCGAGATACACTAATATAGGTGAAGTACATTCTATATGCACAATGAGAACAAATTTTTGGGGAAGAACTAATCCTTGAAAATTTGCTCGAGTCAGACCTGGTGAGGGTCACCTCCTCATGATTCTGGATCTTCAAACTCCACCATCTCCCTACTGATCCCTACATAAGGCTCGCTGATAGAACTTACATCCGGTCACGTGGTGTCCTTAATAAGCATAAGACTCACGTCACCTCCTCCAGCCGATCCTCAGCGACATGAGGATCTCTCTATCCCCTAAACCAGGGAGGTCTATGTCTCTGTAACTTGTGTAAGGAACTGATCCTACGTGCGTGCTATACCAGTAGCTCTAGTAGTAATTGTTGACCAACTGGTGGTGGTAAAGCTGGGACATAGACCAAAGGTTCCATCTCAGGAAAAGGTCCATGTACTGAGGCCTCATAACTATATGGACCATCCTTGTGGTCACGCACTAGAATCCCAACTAACTGTCTACATATAGGCATCCTAAAAGAGATCAATATGAATCACAGTTAATAGATTATACATAGAAATATGACTCTAACTCAGAAAGATAATGTTAAAACATTCAAATACACATGAAGATAGTTTTTTCATGTACCGAGTCAGAAATTAGAATTTTGAGTCATGGTGTATGGATATGTCGACCACCCTACCAACAATGGACCCCCTGTCCTGGAAGCCAAACTCGAAACACTTAACACAGTTTCACCATAAAAATTTATAGACTCTTAGTTATTCTTATAGAAACGACCTCCTCTGATTCCAATTTGTCACAACCCATCCCCCAGGGCCCATGCTGTGACTACCCTAAGACCGCCTCCCATAGGCGTATGGTTGGAGACTAGCATCAAGTAGGAATATCTAAAAAAAGGGAAGGCATTGCTTTTAAACCTTTATGCACACACACATCTCAAACTACGGAAAGTAAACATAAAGTAAACAACAATTGTCACTGAGACAACTACTGAGAGTACAACAAAAATTCAAAGTAAAAAGGGGACAGAATATAAGCCCAAAACTAAAAAGGAAAGTTAAATTGTTATGATCCATATGCTCAAGACCCTACTTAAAGGGTAGGTGAAGGTTAGCCTTATGTCGTTGTATAAGTACACCCGTCTGTCCCATATCACTGAGCACCACCTAGTCCCAGACAATGAAGGTCTCTATTGAAGCATCAATCACCTAAAATAGACACGACACATATGGGAGAATCCTGTGCAGGGGTGAGTAACAAAATACTCTATAGGGACCCCAGACCGCAAAGGAAAGACCAAAAAGTAAGACCACACAAAAAGGTAGGTCACACCAGGTATAACCAAAGTATAGAAAGTAAGATTTTCAGTCATAAAGATGAATCATCTTGTACAATTGAGGGACCTATCACCGATGAGTCACTGAGGTTCACTCATCTACTGGACCACTATGATATGCTTAGGTACTGAACCATTAAGGTTCGCTCAGCTACTGAACCACTGAGGTCTACTTGGCTATTGGACTACTAAGGTCCACTGAGCTACTAGACCACTAAGGTCCGCTCAGCTATTGGACCACTGAGGTCCACTCAGCTACTGGACCATTGAGGTCCAATCCGCTACTAGAACACTATGGTCCGGTAAGCTACTAAACCAATGAGGTATTCTTAGCTACTGGACCATCGAGTCCCTGATCATCATATCCTTTGAGTCAAAACCACCCGTAGGATTTCTGATCTCCAATGCATTTGATTCCAAGAGAACATACTCCTCAAGATATCAGTCATATCTTGACTTCCACAAAAACTAATTTAGAGTACACCCAAAGGACCGTTTCATCGCAAGGGTCCTAGTACTGTAGATGGTGTGTTAATCAGATGCATGGTATGAAAGATGTTAACGTTTTAGTATGTAGGGTCCGGTTACATCCAGACCTGGTCTAATTTGGTTGAACCAACCCAAACCAACCCAGCCCGGTGCCCTGTATGACCCTCCCTAATTTGACAGACTTGACCGACCTGACCTAGCCCGGTCCGGCCTGGCACATTGGGCCTTACTGGAACAGGTCCTATTCGGCCGCAGGTCTGGCCCACCTTGTTGCGTATCGACCTGGTCTACATTCTCCAGCCTGATCTGACTTAGTCAGACCAGTTTCTTTCCAGCTGGGCTGCACAAAAGATCAGTTTCCTACCTGAAATGGCCCAGATGGCAGGCCAATTCTCCTCCATCCCAGGCTATCTAGTAGCCCAGTTCACTCCATTGGCCTAGATTTCATCATAATGGCCCGAATCGGCAGGCCAGAGTGGGTCTAGACCAGATGTCATGTTGGCGTTTGGTTCGCGCAGCCATGCGGCTGGCTGAGGCGTGCAGCCTCCCATCCACACATGGACCAGTGTGGACCGCATGCTAGTGTATGTCGTGACCTGCCCCACAGGCTGCTGGAATCAATGAAGCACCTGACTGGAACCACCCCTCTACCCCACCGTGACCCCTACTCGCCGTGGCCTCCACTGCCTCTGGACACTTCCTAGGAGCGCCGCCTCCTAACCGCAGGCCACCGAACTCATTCCGATGGTCTGTTTTCTGATATGTTTGTGCTTCCGGGTTTTTTTGGGCACCACTACCATAGAAAAATAATACTTTCTATTTTTCCATTGCTCTGGGGGGTCTGACCAGATTTTGAATCCCCATATAAACGATCTGACGTGACCTCATGGGTCTTTCAAAGAATAACAAGGAGAGAGAGAGGGGATCATATAGAACACCTAATAAACAAACTGGCCTTTGTTCGTATCGGCTCAAAATTGTTCTTGTCAGCGGGATCACGAAGCATAAGTCAAATCATCAAGATTTAATTCCCAATATCAAAACCACAATAATACTTCCCAATCCTGCAAGAGGAATTCATCCGTGGATCAACTAGTTAGTGATTTGATCCACGTTCTTTGATAAGAAGGGAAGAATAGGGGAAAAAAAATCACTCAGATTTAATCCCCTACCTAATAATAAGGATATTGGTTGAGGATGATCATATGTCATCATTTTCCATTATCTGTTCCTGAATACTCTCTCCAAGGCTGTCATCGGTGCTTTCCAATTCACTGGTGTTCATCGTTGGATAGGTTTCCTTCATCATTTGTCTGAGGAATTCCAGGGTTGTTTGTCAACCCTTAATCATTATTTAATTAAAGAAGGAAGAGGTGTTATGCATTGCAGTGTCACTACACTAATTCATTAATGAGGTTCATTAAGGGATTTAGCGTTGCGTCATCACTATACCACAGTGTTGATGAGTCAATACATAAAAATAAAGAGAAAATAATAAAATAAATTTTTAATGTTATTTTATTTTTCTTCTCAAAGTTATGAAAACTATCTTTTTTAGTCGACCTGTGCCGGTCATTGTTAGACCCTTCTTAGGTGAATCCTGATGCCCTGAGTTCAATGGTGACCTCATATTTTTGATCTGGGCACTGGTTTAAACGATAGAAAAACCCACTCACATGATTATTTAATGAACATTAAAAAAATAGTTCAAAAAAGCATTTCGGCCGCTCCAGGCCTCGGAATCACGTGCCGTCTCCGAGCCTGGTCTTGAAATAATTTCATTAAATTTTAAAAAAATTTACATGGAATTCTGGGGTACTTAAATTATTCTAGATCTTGTACTGATGTACTTACCCAGTGTGCTTATAACCCTAGTGACATAATACCAATAATGTTGAAATCCATCTAGACATCCCCTTAGTTTATCCCCATACTTCACATATTCCTTAACCTGGATCCCCATAATATTCCACATCTAAATATAACCCCTAATAAAAATGGTTTTGGGCTATATTGTCTCACCAAACATCCTAGGCACTTGATCCCAAGGACTTCTGATGAAATTTTCGATAGGTCTCATATTTCTAATATGGTCAACGTCTAACCATCATATGTTTTTACTTATAATTCATGATATGATGGTTGGGTCTTAATTTAAAATTTGATCAACAATAATCCTCTACCAGCTTTTCAATCCCCATTGATGTTCCAGATCTTGGTAATCTCGATTCACATACCTCATCCTCCCCCTTTGTTATGGTAGAATCCAATTCCCCTAGCATTTCTCTACTTCTACACCTGCACATGTTGGTAAAGAAAGTTATTCATGTAGAGTCCCACTCTCCAACCAAGGATTCGCTGATGAGGGCTCCCCTAGATGTCAATCACTACCAAAGATTTGTGCAAGGGTAGTGCCGAACTTTATCAGCACTAAGAAAAATACAATGATAAAAGGGGGCCTTTATCAGCGTTAGGTAAAAGCACTGATAAATATACCCTTTATCAGCACTATTATTAGTGCTGATAAAAGTTTAAAAGAAAAGATATTATTAATTTATATAAAATTATTTTATTTATATTTAAAAATAATTATTATTTATACTCATTAAATAAAAAACACATGTTTATAATTAATATTTTTTTAATAATTCATATATATATATATAATATCTTAAAAAAGTATTTATAAGATAATAAATATATATTTAAATAATTATACAATTATAATAAATTTTAATAAATAATAAATATATTTATTATATTTATAATTATATATTTATAACTATATATAAATAATTTATAAAGATATATAATTATAATTATGATTATAAATATACATTACTTGGTATATGATTCATTCATGTTAAACCCAAGAAGCAATTCTCATAAATACTTATAAAATTACAACATATAATAATCATAACTATAAATAAATATTTATTTATTTATTTTAATTATAAATAAAGATAAAATTATAAAAAATATATTTATTATTATTATAATGTTATAAATATATACAATTAAATAAATATATTTATAAATATATAAAAATATTTATAAATAAATAAAATTATTTATAATTATAATTGAAAATAAATAAAGGTATAATTAAATAATTAATATATTATATCAGTGATTTTTAACTAGCTCTAATAAAAGATTCAATCAGTTTTAAAAATGAACCCTAACAGTCGGCTCCTTCTCTCGCACACCTCATGCGCTCGCGGAAGATGACCCGTACCCCGACTCCACCTCCTCTACTGACTACTCCTCTATTTTTGTTGACCCCTACTCTATCGTGAACCCATTCTTCACCATGAAACCTAGCTCTTCCATGAACCCACCTCCACTGTGAACCCCACCACCACTACAGACCCCTCCTCTGCCATGAACCCACTTCTTCCATGAACCCCACCTCCATCACGAACCCCTTCGTGGCCTCCGCCACTATCACCGCCTACCCTGAATTCACTGCAGTCAAACCCTACTACTGTCGCCAAAATTCTAAATCTAAGGTATGTTCTTCTTTGATTTTGAATCATTTCTTAGATAGTGAAAGATTAATTATAGGTTTTTAGTGTTCGAAATATCAGAGTGTTTGATCATTGTACGATTTTTGGGTATAATTTTCTATCATAGATACTCAAGGAACACACTCAATTATTATTGGTTTTATATCTATATACTGGTTATTTCCTCTAAATCTATAACCATATGTTTTAATATTACTTATTATAGTTGATTGTTCATATATAGATCTGGTTATGATTTCCAATGACAAAACATTTTATAGTAGAGGGAATGTATTATCTATCATTATCTATGTTTTTTTGTTTGTTTTATATACTATGTGATATATGGTCATTGATAAGAGAGTGTAGAGGATTTTATGGGTAACCAAAACTATTCATATGTCTATGAAAAGATTATTAATTCTTATAAATTCTATGGTGTATGATATACACATGTTAAATTTATTTTAGATTCTTCCTATTATTATAATGCTTTTATCTATTTTCAAAAATATTGAGAGGACACGGGATGAGGGACTATTTATTGGTAAAAAAGGAGATATATTAGTTAATATTTTGTGATGATATGTGATTATTTACTGAGAGTGTTGACTCGTAATTTAGGCTAGGCAATAGCTTTTCCTTGTAGGTTAATTTATGAAATAATAGATTGTTGGCCTAAGGTACATTGGATTGAGATATGGTCATTGTGTGTGAGGATTTGTGTTAGGGGTAGTAAATATTGATACATAAGTATAACAATGAATATAATTATTGAAATGTTATAGAAGAAAATGGTTATGACAGGAAGACTGTATGAGTCCATTTTTGAGGTTATTACTTACATTAACTTGTGATTCCATTTTCTTATTACATTCCTGAGGGTTTAGAAAGGTTTCACCTAGGCCCAAGACAATGTTTGAATGTAAAAATATCTACACAATGATCATTACTCTTCTTGAGGGATTGGTTATGTTATGACTATACCTATAAATCATATACATTTATAATAGGGCTGACATTGTTATATCGTTGGATTAACACATCTTAAGGGATTTTAAATTTTAAAACTCCTTCCACAACTTAGATATAATAACCAAGAGGTTGAATATGTTACGTAAAAACATTAACTCTTCTTGAATGGTTGACTGTATTACACCACATATATTATTCCAATGTAAGTAACAAATTAAGTAGAATAGATGTTATGTTTTATTACTATAATGGTGTAGAATATTATCTTATTTTGATAGTTATAATTATTCAGCAACAATGTAAATAGATGTTAGGATCATGATTCATAGATTCATATCATATTAAGAACACATTAAATCAAAATATTTGTTTGTATGACATCAATTATAACCTTTTACATGATATTATACATGCACTCACAAATATTTGGTAGGTACCCCTTAATGGCTGATTCTTGATATTTTAATATTATTTTATCTTATGGTTATATCTTTTTAAATTATATTATCCTTAAAAGAAAAATATATGTTTTGATAGCTTAATTTACTCAACGCTATGTAATAAAATTATTTTCATTATTTTTCCTAAAACTAGAATTTTTTGGTTTGTCTTAAAAAATTAATGGTATAGAATCTTTGATGATATCCAACTAGGATCTTTTCTCACACCATACATATACACATTGGTGCATATATAGGCTTATTTATCTATGATATAGGTAAAAGTGAAGGGTCACACTTTTATAGTTGTGTTCCATATTAACCTGTTAAAGATATATTGATAATGGGATGTAGAGGTCACCATAGGGAATAAAGAGATAATATTCATTTTTTTTTATTTCAATATATTTACTATAAAGTGCCTCTCTTGAAAATAAATTTATTTTTGTTTTAACTTTATATTTTGGATCTTGTGTAAACCTTTTATAGAATTGCATTATATATATTTTTTATTTTTGATTCATGTATCTTTTATAAAGTGCATCTCTTGGGATTTCTATCTTTGTGAAAATTCCTAAGTGGATTTTTTAAAATGATTCAGGTTTTTTGAAATGTTTCTTAAAAAATTATATGTTTTTAGCATACCATTTTTGGTTTTAAATATATTTAAAATTATTTTAACAATTGGCATAGACTTAGGTTGCATGCCAAGTGTTTTTCAACTCACCCGATTGACTTTCGTAAAGGGATGTGAATGTTTTGAAAGCATATTTAATGTTGGTTTAATTTTAGCAATGGGTGTGTGAAGTTCTAAATGAAAATTTGTAAAATATAGAGGGTTGTCACTCATTTCAAATGTTATTTTATAAATAGTTTTCAAAGGAAATATAAAATTTATTTTTTTATAATATTTTATGTTTATATTTTTATAGAATTCGGAAAAGCATTACATTATATAAGGAAAAAAAGTAGATTGATAATAACACCATTTAAATGGCATGTCACTAACTCTATCCAACCCATAGGATATCCATCATGAACTGAATATTGAAAATGGTTAATTAATATTTACCCCCATTGTAAATCCTAAACCAAATTTGAATCCAATATCACCTACATGGTTTAAATTAGGGGAGACCTCTACAATTACGTCTTCTTTTTGGTTTGGTGTTAGATTCTAATGGGATGAGTCTCAGGCAACAAAATACAATAATAACTATCATTCAAATGTTGAGTACCCTTTATTTTAAAGACCCCTTTTATATATTTATTTTGTTAAATATTAATATTACCAAATAAAATCATATGGATATGAATAATAAATGGATGGATGCTAATTATATGACAAAAGAGTATGAAGATAAAGTGAAAGAGTTCATCAAGTTTGCAAAAGATCATGCATGTGACCCTTATAAAATCATTTTTCCATTTTTAAAATATTATTATTCATGTCTAATTATTCTAGAGGAGTTATAAGAATACTTGATTTGTCAAAGAATAGATCAAAGTTATAAATTTTGGAATTAACATGGGGAAAAAGAGAATGATTCTAGTGTATGGGATAACACTTCATTTTATTGATCATCTAATATGATTATAAGTGTGAATAATAAAGAATATTTTATTGAGGATGTGATTACAGATGTTAATGATGATGAATGTTGTATTGATTAAATGATAAGTACATTTGAAGATGAACTTTGTGATTTCCCAAAATTGTTTTAGAAGTTAAAGAGTTGTGAAAAGAAGACATTGTATGGTGATTGCACTAAATATAAAGCATTGTTATCCATATTGAAGATGTGTAATTTTAAATAAGGAAACTGATGGAGTGATGCCAGTTTTATGGAACTACTTGATCTCTTGAATGAAATGCACCCAGTTTTACGATGCCAAATGAATGCTACAATATATGGTCATGATATCTAAAAGAATACATGCCTGCTCGATTGTCTGTATACTATTTTTCAAGGACTAAAAATAACATACATAATTCCCAAAGTGTTGTTCTTTTGGATAAAAGAAATATGAATCTGGCCCTATAAAAGTTGTATGGTATTTTTCAATCATTCCAAGGTTTATATGGCTATATAGAAGTGAGGAGACTCTAGGGAAATTGACGTGGAATTCGGATACAATAATTAATGAAGGGAAACCATGTCACCTGATAGAATTTCCTCAGTGGAAGAGAATTGATCATGAGTATCCTGAATTAGGAAACGATCTGAGAAACCTGAATCTTGCATTATCTCTAAATGGAGTGAATCCTTTTGGTTTTCAAAGTAAAACTCACAATACATTATTGTTTATGTTCGTAAATTATAACATGGAAATGTGGTTATGCATGAAATGATAATAAATCATGTAATCTATTCTTATATTTGGACCAAAATAACAGGGTAATGATATTGATTTTTTATTTGTCACCATTGATAGAGGATTTGAAATTATTATGGGATTTAGGTGTTACATTGTATGATTCATAGAAAAATGAATATTTTTGATTAAGAACTATGTTTTATGGGATGATAAATAAATTTCTTACTTAAATAAATTTTTTAGGATACAAAACTAAAGGATATCAAGGGTTCCCCCTTTGAGAACAAGGCACACAGTCAATTAAAATGAAAAAATCATCAAAAACTATGTTTCTGGGTCATTGAAAATTTTTACCCCAACGACATAAGTACTAATATTGGATGAAATAATTTGATGGAAGTTAAGAAGAACACACAAAACTATCTTCACTAAAATGTGTTCACTTGTTTGAGAAAGTAAAAGATATGGACACTGCTTTTGGTAAACTATTTTTGAAAAGCCTTACAAAAATAGGTTGGAAAAAGAGATCATTTTTTTGAATTAACATACTAGAATTTTCTGTATGTGAGAAATTATCTTGATGTTATGCATGTTAAAAAATGTATGTGATAGTTTCATATACACATTGCTAAATGCACTTGAAAAAACTAAGTATAGAATTATGACTAGGTTGGACATGATTAACATGGGAATATGAGAATATTTGGAACCAATGAAAGGTTAAAAACGAAATTTTCTTCCAATAACTACTTACACTCTTTCTATCCAAGAGAGATGTCAGTTTTTCAACTTCTCTAAAGACTTAAAGGTTCTAGATAGGTATTCATTGAATATCAAGAACATTGTTTCAATGATCGATTTAAAGTTAAAGAGTCTGATATCACATGAATTCTATGTTTTGATGAAATATCTAATTCCTATTGATTCAAATTGAATTTTTCCCAAGAATGTCTGTCATACATCAACCAAGATCTATTTTTTCTTCAAATATATATGCAAGAAAGTTATAGACCCAGCAAAATTTCCTACTATGGAAAGAGAAATTTCTGTCATATTATGTGAATTGGAAATGTTATTCGCACAAATATTCTTTGATATGATGGTTCATTTGATGGTTCACTTGGTGAGAGAGATTCAACTATGTGTTCCTATACACTATAGATGGATGTACCCCATTGAATGATATATGATGATTTTGAAAGGGTATTTCAAAAATCAAAGTTGGCCAGAGGGTTGTATTGTGGTGAAATATATTGTTTAGGAAGCCATTGAATTATTTATCGAATACCAATTCGGTGTGGAATGTATTGGTCTACCAAAATCTCATCACATTTGGTGTCTTGACGGTGAAGGAATTTCTTGAAGAGATGTTTTCACAATCAATATTATATATAGGGATCAAACCCACCTTTATGTTTTTCATAACAGTTTGGAGGTTTCCACATATGTTGAAATCCACAAAGAAATTATTGGGTATTTTAATCCATCAAGGACTGAAAGATAGATATCAAATACACTTAATCAATAATTTATATGATGGTTTCAGGACCATGTTTTTAAAGAGTTAGATGAAAATATAGATTCAATTTCATAACGACTTCAATGGATAGCAGGAGAACCAAGTGTGTATGTATTATCTTAAAATGGTTATGTAATTAATGGTTATAAGTTCTAAACAAATTAACTTGATGAAGACAGTACCATGAAAAATAGTGGAGTTACACTTGTGGATGAAGTGATGTATGTTTCTTGTACTAAGGACAAAAATCCAATTTACATGAATATTTCATACTTTGGCATCATCAAACAAATATGGGAGTTGGATTATACAACATTAAAAGTTATGATTTTTCAATGAAAGTTGGTTTATAATAGGAGTGATATTAAAATAGATGAATTGGGATTTGGAAAAGTTGATTTCAGTAAGCAAGGGTACACAGATGAACCGGTTATAATGAAATCATTGGAAGTACAAGTATTTTACGTCTCAAATCCCACAAAAAATTGGTCAATTGTTCTATTATCAACCAAAACCACTAAAGGTTCAAATGAAAATTCAACTGAGGATGACCCTTTCATTGGAAGACCACAATCATTTTACAGTGGTCACAATGTAGATGGTGTTTTGTATGTTAGAGGAGACCATAATGAAGGGATTTATATAGCTGATAGAGGGGTCAAATACATTAAATCTTTTAAAAAATAGAGTTTAATAATCAGGTTAAATATTTTTTTTTGTAATATACATCATGTTACCTCATGTTATTATTCATTTTCTGCTGCATTTATGTACTCTAAATTAAATTTTAAACCACTTCTATAGATAATGACTTCGGTATGTGCTAGTGATCCTAACCCCGAGGAACAATAGGTCTATGAACCCACTGCGGCTCACAGTGTAGAGGAATAATGACCTTCTACACATGATGGTTCTCCCGATTCTAAGGAAAAATGTGGGTTTCAACCTATTGTTTCTCCCAATGAAGAGGTATAATAATCATTTTCACATGTCGATGGTACCACTCTAGAGGAATATATTGAAAATATTGGATCTGAGGAAGTGGTTGGCAATGAAGGACCGATGATGAAAAAAATAGGAGCACCGTAATTTGACGGTGTTTGTAAAAATCATTAAGGTAAAAATACTAGGAATCAAATATGAGGTCAGATGGAATGTGTGGGGCTAGCGTGATAACCCTAAAAATTCCATGTTTAGTAGTTACATTAGAATCATCACTCAAAAACATGTGATGATTGATCTAGATTCATGGCACCATGTTGTGGTATGTCTTAAGATACTGACGTGGGAAGAGATTATGGTAACATTATGATATCATTTCATTATTTTACTAAAAAACAAAATAATGAAACATTGAATTACTCTTCATGAACCCTTGTAGAGTTAATTTATATTAGATGAATCCTATATGAAATATGTATTAATGCTTACTGGAATGATTCACATAGGCTTTCACAAAATTCTAATGAGATATCATCTTAAAGAAGCTGAAGGGAAAATAAACATGCACCCACTACTTATCTATGAATGCCTAATAATCCATGAATCATGGGATGTATTTACTAGCCATAATTCATATGTTTCTTTTTAGGTAAATTGTGGCTAGAACTTTAATTTTGAGATGGCGACCTTCTCGAATGGAGTTCTCGCTCTCAGTGATCTAGGGTAACTTCTTTCTCGCCCTATCCTTCCTCACCATTCGTGGCACACCTGAAAATCTTCTCCGAAGCAATCTCTTGCATTCCTGACTCTTGATCACAACAATCTAGGTTTCCTTGTTTCTTCTTCTCCATCCACAGTGCTCCCGAATATCCCCTCTCATGCAATCTATTTCACTCCTGACTCTCTCTCTTGGCGATCTAGGATTCCTTATTTCTTGCCTTCTCCTTATTTTCCATCCAAGGTGCTCCTAAGCCTTATCTGTGATGCAATTCTAGACTCTTGCTCTTGAAGATATAGGTTTATTTATTCCTCACCTTCTTATTCTTATACATCTAAGGCCCTCCTAAATTTATTATTCAAAGAAATCTATTGTGTTAGTTTAGGTTTTTTCTTTCGTTGTTTTCCCTTTTCTGTGTTCCATTATCATCGGAAATTTTTTCTGTTGCTTCATTTCTTTTTTCAGTTTTTCTTCAAAGTGGAAAAAGTTTTTATGGTTCTGGTGATAGAGTTGAGTCAAAGGTTGTGGCCCACTGGTAAGGCTTCTCCTCTTGAAACTCTGCTCTGGAATCCTCATCTTTCACCCCAATCTAGGTTGGTCTGGTGCAATTGTTCTTGTAGAGGCATTGAGATTGTGTTGTTTGAGTGGTAGTTGGAGTTCCAAGGGGCACAATATTGAGATAGTGTTTGTCTCGGTCCTAGATTTTTGGATTTGGTGTTTCCCCTTGACATTGCAGTTGATTCCAGTTTTCACAGCTGATAGTGTTGATGGTGATCCTTAATGGATGGGAGCTCCAATGTTGGTTTGTTTCTTCATGGTGGCAATGGTGATATCTGGTTGACTCATTTCATTGAACCTTTCAAAAATTTTGTGTTCTTATGAATCTATACAGTGGTTCTAATGATATTCCTCTCGGTGCTGGGGGTGGGTGATGATTATGTTGACTGGTGTATCAGGCGCATCAGGGTTTGCAGCTCAAGGGCTTGCAGTCTATGGTCATGATGTCCCATGGTTTCTTTTTTAAATTTGAAGTTGTGGGTTGGGTATTTTTTTCTAGTTGTGGTATTTTCTGTGGTGTTTTAATTGGTATCAAGTAATTTATGAGGTTTCCTTTAATCCAAAAAGTGGTTTATTTAGAAAATGGAATAAGGGGATTAGGTGGATGGTAATATGTGTTTTGATGATATGGGGATTCATCACATTGATTGATAATTTTTTTATTTATGAGATAACTAATGAGTGATGGGAATAAGGAACAGACAGAAAAACCATCATATCCCTATTGTAAAGAAAGGATGGGGTTTGCTTCAATTTAAAAAAATTGGAACATATTTTAAATCTAGAATAATAATTTTATGTGACATGAAAAAATCACATAATTATATTCTTCTATTTAAATTAAAATTGATGACTCTAAATCCAAATCCACTTTCATCGCACAACTTGTGCTATGGAAGGAGGCACATGTAAATAATCATGGGATAATAATATATGAAAACACGCAAAAAGTCTGGGAAACATGTGTAAGTATGACATAATAAAAATTTGTTTTTCTTTAAATAACTATTAAATAATAAAGATAACTTATTTTATTATATTTTCTATCTGAAATAGTAACAAGAATCAATAACCCCAGTACCATATGACCACATACTATTAGTGGAATTGAAGTGGCTAGAACAGTATGGCCGTGTTATAGGTTCATGTTTTGGGGTGACACCCCGAACATATTTTAAGAAAAAAACAAGAGGATCAAAGTGAAGAAATTAAATAGATGAGATAATGAATAACAACCCTTGAAGTAGAATTTAAATGGAATAGAGAGTTGATAAAAATGTTTATGGGATGGAATCAAATAGAAGAAACAACTCAAGAACAACCATAATGTGAAGATCATGCCCACCCCCACCAGCTTTGAGGTGAGCCATTCCCCTAAAAAACTATCTTAGACGAGGAAATCAATGTTATAATAATTGTTTATATGAAATGTGAATGAGATAGACATTGATACCTTTCATGTACTAAAAATATAAAGTGTGATAATGACTGTGATTATATATATTAACACTCACCCATCTCCTGGTAGTGATGGATATGATGTTCAATATCCAAAATGTCATGCTACATAACAGAACACTTCCAATAGGTCATGTGATAATGTTAATAAACATAGCCCATGAGATGAGTACCGTGATACCTATTCCAACTGATGAGGAATATATTCATATGGTCGAAAAAGATTTTGGAACATTCATCACATAATTGTCACATCTTGTAAAAAAATATACCGATAAAGAGGTATACATTTACTAATTAATTTTCAAGCTAAGCCTTTAACAATTAATAAAATAAGGTCTAAACCGATGAATTTTATTAAAGATAAACAAATTGAAGTGGAAGAAATTAAAGACTTACTCAAAACCATCTAAAGGATCAACTAACTGATCGAAAAGATCTACTAAAAGCATCATTACCCCACCTATTCTATATTTGTATTTACTAGAATTAAAGGTTTATGTGGATAGAAAGATAAAAGATGAAAGTAGTTACATATTTGATTTTGAGGAAACCATATATAGGGAGGAATCTAGAGACTACATTGGTGTTGAGAATGTAAATGAAATCCTCTACTATGATTGGCTAAGAGCCTCAGTTGTAAATGTATACACAAGGTATCCTTTCATGATTGGATTTTCCAAAAGTTGATATATTGTGTTAATTAAGAATAAATACCTTTCATATTTTTTGGAGTCATATATATCAAAACAAATTAAAGGTATTTTCCCATGATTGTTTCGGGACTTGTAGGTCCTCACATAACCTCTATAGAACAACCAAAAATAGATAACAAAAGGATGAAATAGTGGTATGTTTGGTCAAATCATTTGAATGAAAACTTCTAGAATACACACTCTATTTAATACCAATGATATAGTGGTAAAAATATACAATTTAATCACATCAAATATATTTTCATTTATTTTATTAATTATCCCTTTTCTTGTTTTTAGTGAATATTGGATACTCATTTCAGTCAACTGGGATGATCCAAAGATTTATTTCCTAGATTCAATGCATGGCTATCCAACAAACCGACCACACTTGATAGATTATTTCATTTTTTAACAGACAACATCCAACATTTTATAACCAAACATCAATTTATATAATTTATATTATGTTGTAATGATAATTCTATTATGATTGGGAGGCACATGAATATCGCAAAAACATGGAACGGGTCCAGGGGATAAGCACAAGGACCCTGACAAGTTATATGACTGAAAAAATATCAAGGTATATATAATAAAGTTTCACTATCCAAACACATATAAAAAAATTACTTATTTTCCTAAATGTTTCTATAGTGTCTGAAAAAAATAAATAGAAAAGATTGTGGTTATTTTATTTATAAATTTATTAGGGAGATCATATTCCATGAAGAAACTAGTGTCCCTAAAGAGGTGTTTTTGAAGATAATTACTATTTCATTTATAAAATTTATTAATATTTGGTGTATTGATATTTTTCTAGTACTAGTATTATTATCTTAAAGACTCACATTCACAAGATGATATAGATGTGCTTAGAAATGAATGGGTATCATACATGATGGAAGAATGTACACAAATAGCATGAAGATTCCACTTTCATAGAGGTAGTGGATTGTTTCATATTTATGTTTAATTTATTTATTTTTTTACACACATACGAATTTTCTTCTTATACAGGAGGATTCATTTATCTGAGTTGGGGTGGTTTGTTCAAAACTAGTCAAATTCATGAGAGATTGGACTTTGAGGCTGCAACTGAGATAATGTCAACAATGAAATGGGTCAATAATCTATAAAAGTTAATTCATACTACTTATGTGATTAATTAATTTTGTCATCATTTTATATAATGTTTTAATTTTAATTTCCTTATCATTTTTATATATCAATTTTTTAGTTTTTTTATAGATCTTCTAGGATTTCATATTATCCTTTAAACTATTTATAATAATCCAAAAAAGAGAGAACATGTTCCTTTTGGGTGGATAAAGAAACCCCATGTTTCATGAAATGTGAAGTGAATCGTAAGGATTCATTTACCAAGGTATTTTTTATTAGTTGAATGAAAATAATGAATTCCCAAAATATCTATCATGAACATTTTTCGTGAACAATGTAGTAATTAGTCGCAACTCAATAAACTACACCTCAATCTGATTCAAAGTGTCCTCGATATGACTCAAAATGTATGTTTTTAGTTTATAATATTCTTGGATCCATTAAGATTAATTTCTTCTAAACTACCATGATTTTATCTATAACTCATGATTATGATCTAGGATATGTAGGGTATGAATTTCTAATGTTAATATTAACTCCTACCATCATTATGATCATGCTATCCTTATAAGATCATTGAAATATACCTTGTATACACTTATTGAGAATTTATGATCACCATTTAATATGTTTCATATCCTTAGGTTATGAATAATGGTTTTAGACATGATATTTATAAAAATATTTCTATTAATGAATAACTTAATGAGAGACTCTTATGAACTAGTTCATTTTGTTTCCATGTTTCCAGAATCACTATAACTAAACTATTTTAGCATGGATCACTATGCTATGTAAGGAATATTAATATACTAAGATGTGATATCTATGTATGAAATGTATGGGTCAATAAAATTAGTATCAGAGAAAATGACGTACTTAAAACTGATAAAATACATTCATATTATTTTGATACTTTATGAGAATAATCCATATGTCATTTTTTATGTGTAGAAATCAATCACAACTCAATTAGGCACATGGTGTGAATGATATGAAATTAAGTGTGTATTTTTATAATAAATTAACATCAAATTAAATAAAAATAAAAAGCAACATAATGAAAACTGATAAAACACATTCGTATTGTTTTGATACTTTTGGAAAATGATCCATGAGTCATTTGTGATATATAAGAATCAACCACACCTCAATATGATGCACAATGTGACCAATATGACTAAAATTATGCGTTATCCTTTAAAATTGACATTTTAGTTCATTAAATGTCACTAACTGAAAACCATGGAAAATTTCTCTAAATGTATTCTTAATTTAGGACAATGAATCATAAGTCATATGTGACATGTATGAAGTAGTCTCACATAAAATAGACACATGATTTGACTAATATGACTTAAAATGAATGCTTCCAGTTTGAAATAAAATTTTTGTAAACAAACAAAAATAACATACTAAAAATTGAGAAAATTCATTTGGATTTTTTTGACACTTTAGAGAAACAATACATCAATAATTTTTGACATTTAGGAATCAACCACACCTCAAAATGATGGACAGTGTGACTGATACCACTCAAAGTGTCTCTTTTTATTTAAAATTGACTTTACATTTAGTAAAAAGAATAAGTGACATACTGAAAACTAAGAAAATTAATTCATATTGTTTTGAAAACATATTAAAATGATCTATAAGTCATTTTGGATGAGTAGTAATCAAAAAAAACCTCAATATGCTGCATAGTGTGGCTGGTATGAATTTAAGTATGTATTTTTAGATTAAATTGACATTAAATTTAGAAAAAAGAATAATTAGCATATTCAAAACTGAGAAAAAACATCCATATTATTCTAATACTTTATGATAATGATCTATTTGTAATTTGTGACATGTTGAAACCAACCACACCTCAATCTAACACACAATGTGATTGGTATGACTAAAAGTGTCTCTTATCAGTCTAAAAATGACATTTTAGTTCAAAAAATTTCACTCATTGAAAACCAATAAAACAAAATCTTATTGTATTGATAATTTATGACAATGATTAATAATTCATTTATTATGTTTCTGAAGTACTCTCACGTCAAACCGATGCAGGATGAAACCAATATGACTCAAAATGCATGTTTATAATTTGAAATGACATTTTAGTAAAAAAAACTAGCATACTAATAACTGAGAAATTTAATTCATATTTTTTTTATTTATGAAAATGATCTATAAGTCATTTTTGATTTTTAGGAATCAACCACACCTCAATATGATGCATGGTGTGGCTATTATAACTCAAAGTGTATCTTTTTATTTAAAGTTGACATTAATTTTAGTAAAAATAACAAGTGACATAATGAAGAATGAGAAAATGCATTCAAATTGTTTTGTTAATTTAGGGAAACAATCCAAGAGTCATTTTTTACATGTATAAATAAACCCCACCTAAATACAATGAATGGTGTGACTGATATAACTCCAAATGTGTCTTTTTATTTAAAATTTACATTAATTTAATTAAAAACAACAAGTGACATACTAAAAAATGATCAAACTCCTTAATATTATTGTGATAATTTATTAAAACGATCCATGAGTTAATTTTGATGTGTATGAATTAACCCCACCTCAATATATTTCACAGTGTGACCGGTATGACCAAAATTGTCAGCTGTAAGATTAAAAATGACATTTTAGCTCAAAATGTTTCACTCAATGAAAACTATGAGAAAAAGCTATTATTTTATTTATAATTTAGGATAGTGATTCAAAAGTAATTTTTAACATGTATGATGTAGGATCACATCAAACCAATGCATGATGTGACCAGTATGACTCTAAATGCATGTTTCCATTTTGAAATGACATTTTAGTAAAAACAACTGGCATACTAAAAACTAAGAAAATACATTCATACTATTTTTATACGTTAGGAAAATTATATATAAGTAATTTTTGATTTGTAGGAATCAACCACACCAGAATACGACACACGGTGTCACTGATATGACTCAAAGTGGGACTTTGTATTTAAAATTGATATTAATTTAAGTAAAAAAGAACAAGTGGCATACTAAAAACTGATAAAACACATTCATATTGTTTATATATTTTAGAAAAACTATCCATGAGTCATTTTTTATATGTAGTAGTCAACCTAGCCTCAATACGAAACACAATGTGACTGTTATGACTCTAAGTGTGTCTTTTTATTTAAAATTGACATTAATTTAAGTAAAAAAGAACAAGTGACATACTAAATACTAAGAAAATGAATTTGGATTGTTTTGATAATTTAAGAAAATGATACATGAGTCATTGTTTATGTGTAGGAATCAACCACACAATAATCCATTGCATAGTGTGATCAGTATGACTAAAAGTGCCTGTTATCAGTTTAAAATTGACATTTTAGTTCAAAACATGTAACTCACTGAAAACCAAGGAAACACACTCTAATTGTATTCATAATTTAGGAAACTAATTCATAAGTCATTTGAGATGTGCATGAAGTTTTCTAACATCAAACCGATGCATGATGAGACTGGTATGACTCATAATGATTGTTTCCAATTTGAAATGTCATTTTAGTAAAAAAACACAACTGACATACTAAAAACAAAGAAAAAACATTTAGATTGTTTTTATACTATAAGAAAATGATCCGTTAGAAATTTGTGATAGGTAGAAATCAGTCAAAAATCAATCTGATGATAAGTGTGACTGGTATAACTCCAAATGCGTCATTATTTTAAATTGACATTAATTTTAGTAAAAGAATAAGTGACATAGTCAAAACTGAGCAAACATATTTGTATTGTTTTTATATTTTAAGAAAACTATACATAACTCATTTTTTACATTTATAAATCAACCCCACTTCAATACGATTCATGGTGTGACCGATATAACTCCAAATGTGTCTTTTTTATTAAAGAATGACATTTTATTACTATATTATTTCATATTAATGTTTAATTTATTTATTCATAGTTTTTCTAACATAATATTTTTTTTCATATAAAGGGTGAATAATTTGTTTATGTTGAGATGATTTTTTTATAAACTGATACCGTGGGTGGACACATTTGGGAGGGTATCACAGGAATCAAAATATAAAATATTAATGTTTTAAAATGTTTTTTGGATAATTGTAAATGTAATTATATAAAACATTGTTTTAAATATAAATCATAGTTTTTTTGTTTATAATATCGGTGGAAATTTTTGTTTTCATGATGTAAATTAAATTTATATATAATTGTTTAAAATTACAGGTTTTTGATGGGTGTGCTGTTATATAAACAAAACAATTCATCAATCTAGTCCTTTATCATTGCTAAAAAAGAATTGATAAAGGGGGTCCTTTATCAATTTCTTTAGCATAGATAAAGGAACCCCCTTATCAGTGCTATGATTAACAACAGGTTTTAGCATTATTAAAAGCCTATTTTCATGCTGTTGAAGGGAATATGTGTAGTAGTGGACGAATCATTCCAACCCCACTACATATGTAACTCTTAGATAAATAATAATACTTTTGTTTATCTCATGTTTCTCACACCGAGAATGACTCAAATGAGATTAGATGCTTATAGTTGATTGTATTTCTATGTGTGATTGAGACTCAAAAAAAAAAAGAGATGAACATTCAAAAAATTGAATAAAATAACTCTAAAGTTGGTATTAGGTATGAACATCCACATGATAAAGCCTCTAATTACTTTGATAAGAGGGAAGTTATCCCTAAGGATTGACCTATGTGATTGATAAATCTAACTCAACCAGCCTTTTCTGAGTATCCTATAGTCTTATTTATCACCTCATAAGCTTCACCACTTCCTCCTCGGAAAATGGACATACACAATTTAATCGAGTTCACACCCAAACCTACTCAACTCAGAATTAATCTTCCAAAGAATCTACCCTATATCCCTAGCCTCATCCACCAATAACTATGACCTTAGAATATTTATGGTCTTCTATTTAGTAATGATGATGGCATCATGTTCTTTTACTTGTTCCTCTAGCCATACAAGATCCTGTTCGGCTTCCTGGAGAACCATGATATCTTTTTTACTTCTTGTTTTGTTTAGAAACACCAAACTATTGATAAAATTTGTGAACTAGTTCGAAATGAGAGTAACCGGCTAGTATATAGAGAGTTCAAGAATCCACCCATCTTTTTCCTAGCTTCAGAATCTAGTGGTATAGGTAACCCATCCATCTCAATAGATCCACCTCTATGGTGTAGGTGATAAATTTATAAACACTTATCCACACCCTATTCTAGATAACATAGTTCTCTTCAAAAAAATATTAAACCTTGAATATTCTAAATCTATAGGTGGAACTAGAATGTACTTAAGAAAAACTATGAGTACTACAGAAATAGGATCCCCATTAGGTAGCCTCTCGGATTGGCTTGACTCCATGTTGAGGAGAGGTTTATTCCAGTCTGACTCTTTTCTAGTGGAATAAACTTCACCAACCTCAATATTATATTAACTTAAAGATGTTTCAACTTTAGAGGTTTCAATATTCAGATTAAGGATGGATCATCATGAATGGATAGCAATCGAAGATTTGGTTTTACAATTGGAGTAGGTTCCCAGACTCCATCAACCATTCCTAGTTGTTGAGGACACATTTTCTTAAGCACTATTTCAGAAAATGGAAGAAAGTTTTGTTCAACTATAACAAAAAACAAGGTGTAAATAACATGAGAAAAGGAAAAAATACTTACATGAGGTAAGTGGTTGAGGGATATCATTGTATGGGGCCTCAAATTAGAATTACATTTTAAGAGACCCTTGATATTGGACATAATCTCAATAGATACCCTAGGGTACCCCAAATCCATGTTTCTAAAAGCTGTATGAGGGAAAAAGGGATCAATATAGAAAATTTGAGCATTTATTAATGCTTAGAGAGGACTGGTGTAGCTGGGTCTTGAAAATTTACCGTTTAAAAGGAAAAGGATCTCAATGATCATTCATTGTGGGAGGCCTCCCCCAAAAACATGGGGAGCTGCTAATGGAATGCCAGGGTAAGGGCCCACCCATAGATGAACGAAATAGATAGAGTTTTAGGAACTTCTCCTACAACTTCCTCTACAGAAGCCTCTTCAATTGAGGTATCAGGAACATTCACCAAGATGAATTTTATAGTCCTTATTAAGAAAATATCTTTACCCTTTTTAGAGGGAACCTGACTCTCATCATCTGTTTATTACATGAGAAAATATTATGAATTAGAGATTCTAAAGAAAAAATAAAGGTAAATTTGGTTTTTTTATAATATAAACTAGCGAAAAACGTTTTTAGTAATGTCATGTTACTTAGGATTAACCTCCCCACTCTACATGTAACTTGTTCAGTTAGCTTCAGATCCCCATTATTCCTCATCACTAGATCCCTATGTGTTGGCAAGAAAGGATAGCACATGTTATGATGGAGACAAAGCAAAGATTATCTTTTCACACCCCACACAAAACACCATGTTTACCTAGTGGTAGTGGTTTTAACGTCCCCCTGGGAGCAAGAAAAGACAGCCATGTTTTCCAAGTACTCAAGTCACTCCTAAAATATCACTCGAGTCATGATTCTCAGGAGAACAACCTCCAAAATCTTGATCCCCTATTGGGTAAACCTCTACTAGAAATAACCCACTGAATTGGATTGTCGTAACATGCCCCTTTTCGTCCAAATTTCAGGGAAGTAGGAATCATCATCTTGCTTCACCAAGTAGACCAACTTCTCCCCCATGGCCTCCTCAGAAAGGCTCACCCCTATATTGGATATCTTTGATTCCTCTTTTGGATTCTTTTGAGGGATACTCACCACTTTTGGGGAGGAGGTGAAACCAAAACATTATCTATAGCCTTGAAATTTTATTGATCACTCAATAGACTATAATAACATTGAAGAGTTGACCACTTACTTCTTGGCTGCTCCTCTAGATCATTTATCAGTGCCACCATCCTTACCCGCTGGTGCAAGATCTCCCCTGGGTATTTCGCCACCCAGTGATTGGAATAAGCATGGTAAGGGTTGATATCAAGATTGATGGGTGTAAGCATGGTATTATTACTTGTACCATCATTCATTAACATCCACCATGGCTGATGAATGATATAGGGGTACCTCTATTCATTAAACCCTATGTACACTCACTTCGATGGATGTTGGATGGACCCAAATTTCTTAGAGAGCTAAGATTTAGTGTATGCCTTGTATGATGTGTTTACATCAGTCATTATGATTGGAAATACACTATAAAACCCCTATATATACCCCCTTTTTTCAAGAATCACCAAACTGTCATCCATTTATCTGAAATGGTTTGAAAAAGTATGAATGTTGAAAACCCTAGGGCTTCAAATTTTTTCCATCACTCTAGTCTTAGTGAGTTTCACTGGTCAAACCCCAGTAATATTGAAGAGTGAAGGATGGAAAATAGTTTTTGGGGGTGGGGGTGATATAATTCTGAGATTCATACCCCCAATGTATGTCATGTTCCATCCATGCATAAATTAAAATGTATGAAATATGCTCATGGGAATGTTTCCCCTTGATACAAGCCCCATTTTACTGTAAATATAGTCCATCATTGGGAATCCCAAGTTCACCTAGTTTCTAGATGCCATGATTTCTTCCATCGCTAGAATTTTAGGCTATAAGGATATTTTGGATTCCCTAACTGGAGACATCCAACCTCTTAGGAAGGTGTCCATGAATTCCATATATCATACTATTGGCTACCATTACATTAAACTATAACCACATTCATAGTAGTTCCCTTACTCTAGAATAAGATAGTAGGACCCCAAACTTCTACTCTAATACACTATTGGGAACTTATTTGGATACCTTGAAATTTTCACATCTATAATATTTATGAAAAATCCTAGGAATGTCATGAATTCAACGTCACTGTAGAAGGGAGGGTGATTCTTCAGTACCTGGGTCAATTGTTCGAGAATAATTTTTACTATGACCAAGGACTACTCCCTGTTCCCCAAGGTATGGGGTACTGGGAGGAATTTTTAATATTGAAACCCCATTAGTGGGATTCCACCAATTTGTTGAATATACAATAGGATAATCCCCTCATCAACAAGGTAAATGTGGATGGTGTTGGTGTCTGGGGACCACCAACTAAGAATCTCCGTCAATAACTCATGTTCATGATATGCATAGAATTAGGATATCCACACTACTTCATATAGCCTTATGTAAAATAGATCATCCCCATACTCCTAAAATATAAATCATACCCATTACACCCATGTCAAATCATAGGCAATGTTCCCCACCGATCGCAGATCATTGTCCTCATACCATCCCCTTATATTGTTCTGAATACTAGTTTAAATAATGGTTCCATAACGTATAGAGAAATCTTCATCTGATGGTTATTCCCCCATTACAGTCCTTTTCCGTCCACTCATGGTGTATATAGTGATATATTCATGATTATTGAAAAGATTACTAGTGGATGTGATATTCTAGTGGTTATGTTCATCGTGACAGGTGAACCAGAACCGTGGTTTGTTGACTTCCATGGCCGGGATAACCACATCATCCACAATTCTAAAATTGTTAAACGGTAGTTGGTTTCTCAGAAAATAATCCCTTTAGGCCTTATTCAGTAGGAACATCATCCCTACATTCATAGAGACTACCCTCCCAGAATAAATAATTTTAGGATTCCTGGTCATTTTCTCCCTTTGGATTCCAGCGATAACATCGACAATAACTTGATTAGTAGGGTAGGCCATTTATAATGTTTTCTAAGAATTAACAGACCCTTGTTCATACAAATTTTAACCTTCTCCATGTAAAGATATTGTTTTATGAAAATTTAGAGAAGATTACACAATGTGATGACTTGGTTATGAAAGATCAGTCATGCAATAAACACTAGAGAAAACATTGTGGCTTAGAGCTCAGGAGTTTGCGTAAAGTGTTGAGTTCCACACATGAAAGAATACTTATCATGAATGGGTTTATAGTTATAATATGAGGTACACTATCCATTTTTATAGGCATATGACCTCGTAGTTTGGGTGTGTACATAGCCTAATTGTGCTACCCAATATCATAGTTGCATGACATAGTGGAAATTTTACTTATAATTTATTGTTTTTTTAGAACTCGACCATCTGGTCCCCCATCAGCTCTATTTATATAGGGGGATTTATAGGCACTTAAAAGAGTGTCTCAACTCTGTAATGAGTTTTTTTATAAAATAAATATTCACCCTAATCCAATGAATCATTTTTGAACCATGGGAGCATAGGTTCACAACTTTTGGTTATTATATGCAACTCTGTGTTTCATCACACAAATGACTTGTTCATGAAAGAAGATGTTAGATACAAAAAGTTTCACATGATAAATTGAAGGCATCAGGTTCAAAAAATGTTAAATTATGTAATATTTTTTCCATGAGCATAACCTGGAACATTGGTGTGGAAAATTGTAGCGTGAGAATGGCATTGTTGGTCCAATGAATTACGATACCCTATTTCAATGGAAAAGAAGTGGATGGCATGGAACCTTTTTGTGTGAAACATGTAGGGTTATTTGAAATAATCCATCCATTTTTTATATAAATAGAGAATCATCCCCACTTGTATTTTTATCTCTATAATTCAAAGCATTATCTCTTCCTCACGCAAAACTGTCGTTAAAGAAATCACTCTACTTTGAACTTCCATGGATATCTATATATATAAAAATTTCATGACTGAATTGGAATGGGATCCCACTTGTACTGAATTGGGTTTGAGATATCCTCATAAAACTCCCTTAAGGTATGTGTGGTTCTATGAATGAGATGTTTCCTTCAAATAATCCAATATTTTTCACAACTCCATTATTTGTGTAAAAAAGTGCCTCCTTGGTTCATGTAGTGGCCTTATGATAGAGCCAATGGTTCTCATAACCCCATTTGTGCAAACAACTATAGAGTTTTTCAAAACAACCTATAGGTCCAAGATCATTTTCCTCTTTTTTCTAGACAAAATTGTGTGCAAGTTGAGTGCTCAGGTACAATGTACCTACTCTAACCATCTTACTCTAGGCCTTCATCACCTGTGTAACTGGTACTATCAACCCTCATGTATTGACTCTTTGCCTCAAGAATGACCTAGATAAATATATCACCTCTTTATCATAGTAATATACACCCTAACATTGGGACAACCATTTTTCACTTCACTATGGAAGTGTTTATGCCATAAACCACCCATTGGTACAAGTGTAGTTGATGTGTAAGCCCCATAAGTGTCATTTTCAAGGAAAATTGACCACCTTTGATAATACAGAGACCTAGTGATTGAACCTTCCCCCTTACCTAGAAATGGTTTCCCTAGGTGAAGGAACATCCCACATCCAATCTGCATGATGTAAAACATCCTAGAAAAACATCATAGTTGTATGATGTAAAATTGTATGAAAACTTCCTCATCACAAGACGTTAAAGTATAGTCTTACCCTTTGTAAAAGATATGATTCCTTGTGATTGAAAAACCTGGGATTAAACTCTCTCCCAACCATTGAATGTGACTCCAATATTGAGTATCTCATGTGCATAATCCCCACACAATCCTTCCCCACTAGAATATGTGACTCCCATTATGGGAATCCTCTATGTGTAATCCCCACACCATCTTTTGTGGTTGCTCATTCTATGATGCAAGTGTCCTTTCGGCATGAAGATAACTATTATTTTACTAGACTTATCACAAGAAATTAAAAAATATTATTTAAATACATGGGTTTTGACCCATGTCTCTTAATAGTGTATGCATGACACATCCATGAGGTTTAATCCCGACATCTTGAAAAACCCGGGTCACCCTATGAGGTTCAATATTGAAACCTATAAATTCGCATAAAATATGTATATATTCCCCTCAAGATATGTAAACTCTAAAGTGTGATCATCTTCCCTATGGGATCAAATTGAAAACCACCAACTTGTTCCCACAAGATGTTAAACCTGTACACAACCTGTCCCCATAAGACACTAAACACGTGTCTAGTTGTCTCTATAACATGTTAAAACTATAACCAACCTATCCAAAATAATATGTTAAAACTATTACCAACCTATTACCACATTATGTTAAACCTGTGAACAAAATATCCTCATAATATGTTAAACATGTAACTAACCTATCCCCAAAAGACGTTAAACTTATGACCAACCTGTCCCCATAATACTTTAAAATCAAGACCAAACTATCCCCATATGAAATTAACCCTATGACCAAACTATCCCCACAAGATGTTAAATCTATTACCCAATATATAATATCTATCCTATACAATAAACATGGGATTCCTAAGGTAAAAATCCTCAAATTCCATATTCCTTAAGAATTAACTACCATGTGCCGACATGGGATTACTTGTTTTACACACCTTAGATTACTCACACATGGGAAAACTACAAATTTATAAGAGAAAAAATTTGAATATTCCCAACATTCCCTACATATAATAAATGTTAAAACATGTTCAATGTTACAATCCACTCCGACCATGACTTGTTTACCTATTGTGATAGAAGAAGTGTAATTAACTGGTGTCCACTGTGATATGGAATCAAGAATGAGTTTTATGAACATGATTTAAATCATTGAGTGAGACCTATACTAGGAAATGATATCCAAGGAATAATTCATGGAAGGAGGAATTTACATATCATCATCTTGTTTTAATTAAGATCCAACATCACCAACCTCGGTGGCGAAGGATGCCCAAATTTGGAAAGAGGGAATGCGGGGTAAAAAGAGCACGATGCATGTCCATTAATGAAAGTTTAAGAAATAGTCTACTGATAAGGGATCTGAGGATGGTTCTAATCATCCAAGGTAGAGTTAGTGCTACTCCTATGATGGGTGATGACATATCATATGGGAATGTATGAATTACTATGAATCTGATAAAGAGATACCTGATTGATCAACTAGATAGAGAAAACAAATAGAGAAGGGAGGTCTTAAGGGCGGTGTTGGGATGTGTTGTGTTATTTGAACTATTACCACTGCCAACTCCAGGTGGTCCATACTAAGCTTAGGGAGCTGGTGGTTAGGGAGGTTGGTAGCTATATGTAGTATTTTCTTCTGACCAATAGGTTCTAAGGATGATTCAAGGAATAATAAATTTATTCCCTACTTTAGTTGTGGCATTTATTAACACATTCATGAGCCACTATTTCTTTTCCACATCCCTTATTCAAAATTTAGATATTTTTATGATGACTCAAGGGGATGAATACTGCATGGGATACTCCACCCTTGGGAAACTATGGAAGAAAACCTAACACTGCTGAACACGGAACCCCTGTTGCAAGATCCTTCATAGATGTTGTCATAGGTTGCGTTCCTTCAAAGGCCTACAAGAACATTGAGCCCAAAATTTTCCATCAACGAGGTCTATCAGCGACTTATTTCCCAAAAGATGAGGTTAAATTTCTTTCATCAGATCTGTGGTTTGCTTTGGTAGGTATGTTTTTCAAATGAAGACCCTCTCTACTTTTTCTATGCAAACACTTGGAATGCATTTGATTTTCTAATATTCAAATAGGATTATTGAACTCATTGCATGTTATTTTTTGATTTTCTTCGGAAGACGGTTTTATAGATTCTGGACTCACTGTTTCTGGTCTTTCAGGGGTTACAACAAGAAAGTCTCAAAATGGTCTCCAGACTATCATTTTGATGCCGAACCCCCTATTGTTCCTATATAGCTTGGGTTCCCAAATTCTCCTCTTGATAATTTATAAAAGAATGCCTTAACTACCACTGAAAGTTTATTTGGTCAACCCATCAAGATTGACACTGCCACATTGAACTTATGATGGCCCATGGTTGCTAGGATTTGTACTGAAATCAATATCTCGCCAGACTTTCCTTTGCGATTCTGGATTCAAAGTGGGGATCACGGTTTCATAAAAGATGTGGTCTTCTAAAATGTTTCATATTTTTGAAAAATAATGTTAAAGAGTTTGTCACTATTTGAATGAATGTGATAATCAATGGAGTACTCCTCACTCCCAATTATCACTCCAAATCTATGTGGGTGGAAAAGGAAGCATCTAAATTTCCCCTATTGGCCAGAAAGATAAGCCTGCAGTCTATTCTAATCTCATGAACTCTTTAGGCCCCACAAAGACCTCTAATCTCTGTTTGGCTGAAATCTCTCACTATCTCAGACCTTATAAGGAATATAATTAGGATACCCCATTTACTGAACCTTCCATCCCTAAAGACAATGAAGCTATACATAGAAGAAATGAGACTATGCAACCTGAACTTGAAGAATCTTTGCAAGTTGTGCTTGATAAATCTTGTCAATTGGAAGAGTATTTTTTAAGGTCGTGTGATAGAGAAGAAAAAAAAGAAATTATGTAATATGATGGTTACATTACTCCGAGTACCAGAAACACTATGAAATGTAGGGAAAATACCAATATCGAGAGACTGATTGTTACGCGTTCCTCTAGCTTCCAGCATGACGAAACAAAACACACTACCCCCACAGCCTACCCCTAATGTTAATTTACCCGCTATCTCGGATGCATACTCATACTCTTATTTTACTGATTCATAAGATTCATCTAGTGAGGATAATGAAAATGACCACACTTATAGGGATGCTTATCAAATATAGGAGAAGCTGGATTTTCCAAATGACCTTGAATTATAGATGGAAGAGAAGGATAATACCATATTTCGACAGTATTAAAAAGGTGAGATTGCAGCTGATACTTACCTTGATATTAGAAAGAGGATGTTCATCAAGATTTATGAAGAATTTAAAAAGGAACCAATCTTCAACATCATTGATATCCATTGGAAGTGAATTTTTAATTTACCCTTAGTTTGATGGAACACTTTCTATTTTGTGTGCTTCCTTGCAGCTCAGATTTTATGTTGACTCTATCTACATTTTTAGGGATGTCACTGAAGATGACCTCTTGATGATAATGTTTTTCAGGAAGAAAATATTTTTTTTGGAGTGGAACCATGAATGGAGGCTGTAATTCCTTTCCATCAGAATGGATTGTTCCTGTTGAGATGTTTCACAACAAATCCTACTACCATCGATGGGCGTTTGGGAGGGGATGAAGGCTCTATTTTTTCTAGAATTAATGATGTAATCCACTGTGGACTTGTGAATTCTCTAAATGAGGCTGTTTTCTAAGGAAAATTCTTTTATTGGAGAAGAGGTGAAGAGTTTAGTGATTCTCAATAATCCTCAACATGAGGATTCAATATTATTTCGAGGGATATTCTGTGATTAGAATGAAGATATGTCTTGCTAGAAGATGATTTGAAGTACCTCTGCTAATCATTCTAGACAGAAACACTACTTTAGGTTCCCTTGGGCTGTATTGGATTTCCAATTAAGAACAGTAGTGGAGAACTCTAAAGACCATAGACCCGTTGTTGCACTCTGATGCTGGCTGCAACAGCTATTGCATGGGATTTTTGGGTCTCCCTACAATTTCTGTGACTACTCACCGAGTTTCTCTACTACATGTTTCTTTTCTCTAAATTTTTTTCTTGTATTCATCTAAATCCCTACTTTTTTAAGTTATTTACACCTCTAATTTGTATTTTTTCTCTTGATTTTAATAAATTCCTTCTGGGGCATGAATTGGGAGACCAATTCATGTCACTATCTAAAAAAATATCTAGATATTTTTATGGAGCCTTTGTCTCGACCCTTAAATCAGGAAACTTTTACCAAGAGATATTCAGTGATCATGTACTTCTAACAATAGTGTAAACTTAAAATTATATAATAGGTATTATAATGTGATATTTTCATGGTCATGATGAGACCTTATGGATTCTCTCTAGGTATGGACTGGATATCTCTAGTTTATGAACAAATTGATTGTATTAGGTGGAAGATTTAGTGCATTAGAGTTGATAGGTTAAGTTTTCACATCATTGGTGATATTGAGATCCAAGAAAAATAGTATGGGATCATATGTAAGAGGATAGAAATTATTACTCATTAGTTGGATAATATTACCCTTAGAGTATTATATGATAGGATCATTCATCTTTAATAAGTGGTGGTGACATATGAGGATGTCTTACCTAAGGATGTGTCTGGATTACCACCCCAACAAGTGTTTTATTTTTTAATAGACTTGATCTCAAGGACTACCTCAATATCTATTATATAATATTGGATGCCCCAACAATGTTTTTAGAGTTGAAGGTGCAGTTGGAGGATTTATAAAATCATGGATTTATTTAACCTAGTGTGTCTCTCTAGCCATACCCCATATTTTTCTACAAGAATAAAAAAGTGGGTTTTGTAATTTATGGATTAACATAACCTAAATCATGTGAATATTAATAATAAATAAAAAATTATGAAAATTAATGACCTATTTTACTAGTTAAAAGGGTGAGGTTTTTCTTGAAGATTTACCTTTGGTCAATCTATCACCATCTCTGAGTTTGAGAGGAGTATTTACCGAAGAGGTAAGTTTTTTGTCACTATAGTCACTATGAGTATTTTATGATTCCCTTTGGCATGAATTACACCCATGAAGTGTACATGGGACTTTTTCACTATATATTATATCCCTTATTGGGTCAGTTCATGGTATCCTTCCTCAATGACATCCTTACATACTTAGTGTTAGATGAGGATAAAAAGAGACGTTTGAGGATTTTTTTTGTAATTACATGAAGAGAAAAAAATTTATGAAAATATATCAAAGTTTCTATTTTGGATTCGATGGGTCCACTTCATGGGACATGTCATATCAGAAGAGGGGCAGATGTGGACCCAAGAAAGTTTGAGTTAGTGCTAGCTTCAGATCCACCCAAGTACATGACTAAGGCATCAACCTTCATTGGGATTGAATGCTGATATCATAGATTCATTCGTTATTTCTCAAGAATTTAATCACCCATGTATTCCTTTAATTTAATGAGGATAGATTTCACATGGACTGAAAAATTTCAAAAGTATTTTTAGGAGTTACAATTGAGGTTGATGAGGGATCCCATACTAAGACTTCTAGAGTATGGTGTTGAGTATATGGTGTTCTATTATGCCTTTGGAATGTGGTTTTCATGTGTTATAATATAGAGGTAGTAGATGATTGTGCATGGGACCTAGAATTTGAGACCCTGTGAGTAGAACTAGACAACCCATGATTTGGATATTTCATTATTAGTTTTCATCTTGAATATGTGGAAATAATACCTTTTAAAAGAGTAATTTTTTCCCATTCTGATCAAAATAGACTCATGCACATATTTTTTTAGAAATATATAAACATAAGGTAGAGGTTATGGCTTGAGATCCTCTATGATTATGAATTTGAGATACTCTAAGAAAGAAGAAAATTGTATTAGATTCTCTCAACAAGAGATCATTTTCAAAATTGTTCAGAGAGACTTCAGAGTAGTTGAATTCATTTAATTTGTACTTAGTGGATGAGGATGATGAATTTTACCTCCAGTTAAGGGTTGCTAACCCTCATCTTCTTCATCATGTTAGGGAGTCTTAGATTGAATATATAAATAATGAGACCTTAGTTATCCATATCTCAAATTTACATGCCATTGATTTTTTCCAATGGTGGGGATCTTGTCATCCTTTTCCAAGTGTATATGACAGTAATAATAACATTATGAGAGGAATTACATAGAGAGTTTCATAAATACCTCTTACAAGAACATCCATATGTGGAAATGATTGACCAATACCATGAATTTCAATTATGGTGGCCATTAATTAATAGGTTTGTAACTAAGTTTATACCTTGATGCCTTACTTATAAAAATTTTATTTTCATGCACCAGGTTCTAGTGGGTTTGGATCAACCTCATGAGGATGAATAATGGATATAGGATTGTATCTAAATGAAAATAATGTTTGGATTTCCACAATCATCTAGTGGCCACAACTCTATCTATGATATTGTGGACCAACTCATCATGTCAGACAACTTCTTATCCATTTCAAAGCATATTTTGGTGGAGAGTTTGAGACACCATTACATGTAAGAGATAGTCTGGGTTCATTGATTTCCCTCGATGATCATATCAGTCCATGATTTCTTCTTCATGTCATGATTATAGAGTATAATATTATGCAAAATTGGGACTCAGTTATGGATGATCACAATGTGTCACCCCCATTTAGATTGTTAGACAGATAAGACTATTTAGGATTGGGAAAAAATTATTTAGGAATTCATCTTATTATTTTACCACTAATGGGAGGATCACATAATGTTAGTGTCTCCTTCATATAAAAATATTTACCACTCCACCATTGGTATGTATCCATTAGAGGCTTTGTATCGGAGACCATGTAGGTTACTATTTTTATGTACTAATCTAGGGGAGTCAATACTCATGAACCTCTATTTTGTATGAGTAACAATTGAGAAGGTGAAGATCATCCATGAGTGTATGAGGACTACCCAAATCCATCACAAGTCGTATACAGTCTGACAATGGAGGCCTTTGGAGTTTGATTAGGGATACCCTATCTTCTCGCATGTCTCAGCTTGAAAATGATTGAGGAGGTTTTTTTGGGGTTTCAAGTAATATTTGATATTCATTGGCACAATCTAGATATTGTTTATAGTTGGTGATGGGCGTACTCTTTAGCTCTACCAACATAGTTAGACCAGGTAAATGATGTTCTCTAGGTTTCATAGATGAGGATCTATGTGCACAACCCATCATATATTATTGACTACGGTGAGATGGATATCGAGGATGGAGCTACCTTTGTAGAGTAATTGGTATAGTTAATGGATTGGTAGGAGAATATTCTTCATGGGTGGGATATTCCCTTGGTCCATGTTCAACGACAGCATTAGAACCTCTAGGAGAGGTCTTGGGAGTAGGTGATCCAGATGTGATCTCAGTACCCTCACCTTTTTAGTTTTTTTTATATGAAAATACCTATGTTGGGGAGAATGAAATGAAGTTTTTTTTCATTTAACACTTTTTAATATTATAATGAATGTTTTTTGAGTTTGGCTCAGAGTCATTTTATGATTCTGTGGCCCATTGAGCCTAAGTGTTTATATAATAAAAATAATAAATATATTATATCTTACATTCAAAGTTTCCTATAAATAATGAAATATCACTAGAATTGTGTTTCAAATGGGAAATTTGAGATTACCAATAAATCCAAAATATGGGGTCCACCCTTGGTTTGACATAACCTTCATGCATGTTGAGTTTTTTTCTTAATATAATTCATGAGAATAATAGAGAGATAAATGAATTTAATGTTTTATTTTATATTAAATTTACTATGACCTAATACCTATTCTATTTAAACATGGAGTTTTAAGGATCATAGGGTTATCTATATAACCTGATAAATCAGAGAGGACCATGGAAGATATATTAAGAAGATTATAACATGATCATGGAACGATGATCATTTTTCAATGGAGTTTTTCATCAGCAATAGAGTTCTTGGATCATGATAATTAAAATGAAAAATAATTCATTATTTATCAGAGATTATTCCAATTTCATATTGAGAATTCTTTTATTGGTTAAATACTATATTTTATTCTATCATATCAAACACAAATTTATTAATTTATCAAATTAATTCTTGAAGTGATTATTGATTTATGGCTGGTGATTTATATTCATTGAATTGGATATTATTTAGATATTTTTTGATCCTTTTTTATTATTATACAATAACCTTTTCCACAATAAATGGATCTCGACCCAACTAATCAATGTACGATTTCCTTTTTCACACTTTTGTGTTTTATTCTTTTCTCCCCTCGTTCTTTGAGCATTCATCTTAGGTATTTATTTTAACAATGGTTCAACTATACCAAGAAATCAATCATTAAACTTTCAATCTATGGTGAAATGGATCATTTCCATGGGTTTATATTTTATATTGAAGGTATGATCAAGGTGAATTGATAAAGAAATAAAAATTAGTATTTGTTAAAGATTTTATTTCCATGGGTGGGAATATTTTTTATACGGTGTGACAGGAGATGAATTCATAATGAATGGGTGGAAAAAAACTGGACACTAGTGATGGATCAGGATCTATAATCCAAATATTTGAGTTCTGAAGTCTTGATTTTTAGTATACACAAAGGAGGTGATAGTGGAGACAATATGCATAAAATGGTGGGACATTTTTTGAATCTCCAACATACACATACTATTTTTTTGGAAAACACATGTTGTGTGGATCCCTATATATGATGGAGAGGTTTTATATATAAGAATAAATATCACATTCCATGTGAAATTTCACATGTCGTGTGGCCATTGAACATATACCCTTTGTGTTCCATAGGGGTATAACTAACACATCTATTATACATCATTATGACTAGAGTACATGATCATAGGTTTGAGGAAACTAGAATAAGAATGGAATCAAGCATGTTCAAAGTATCCAGGATAAGCCTTGTATTCTATATACATTTTTTCTCCTTAAATTGAAGTTAAAAGAACTTTTTTTCTTAATTCTAGATGATTATCAGTAGTTATTGTTCCCTTGGTCCAACCCTATTTGGTTACAGTGAGTCATCCTATCCAGAGCAGAGAGTGAGTGATACCCTCTGTAGGTTAGTTCTAGATAGATTCAGGTATCCCTTAGTGTGTCCTGAGGTGTGATCCTCTATAATTATTCACAATGATGGGTTAGGTATCACTTTAATGACATTCTGGTCATGTGATTCCTAATTCTAGTGGATTACTTCGTGTAGGGTTATGTATCCCCTTAGTCCCTCAGTGTGATCCCTTATATGTGTATCAACATCTTTTGAGTTCTATCATGTACTTATTCATGGAGAGGTATGATAGGCACAAAATCTCAAATGAGAATCATAAACAGTAGAAAGACCAAGGAGAGAGAGCTCTAAAATGAGAATAACCTTTACTCCTCAAGTGTAATCCTAGATTAGAAGTGTGCAAGTGACATTACATTGATACTTGGTGACAACCCTCATCCGTATTTCAATTCATATTATATTTCATATGAGATGAATCTATTTGGTGATTTATGTTTGGGGAGTTCAAATTGACTTATTTGGTATGTTTACACTCACCCATTCATGATATATTCCTACACATGTCATTTCTTATGAAAACAACTTGCCTTTTGATAGGTTCCAATGTGGAACATGAGAAGGTGGAGCATAATTTTTTTATATAGGCTGTGGATGGTTCCAAGAGTTGAATCCTAGAATTATTCTCTTATTTAATAACAATTTGATCCTTTATTTTTAGTTTTTGTGGGCCTGTAATTAGAAATTTTTCTTTCTTATATTTTTGCAGTACTCTTCTATGGGATTAGTATTATGAATTTATTTTTTTGTATCAATTGTTTCTTTCATTCCCATATTATATTATTATTTGGTGATGCGTGATTGTGTAAATGTACCTTAGGATAAGTCCACACATGTGTGTGATATTACTACTCTACACTAGTTTCTAGTACTAGGCCTATTATTGGAGGGCTTGGGGCATCACACTCAGCTTACTGCTATCCAGGTAGGCCCCAAAGGGTCTATTCATGACACATATAGAGACATCTGAATGCTTAAAAGAAAGCTATTTTTGAAATAAAATTCAAAAAAAGGAATGTGTTGATCCTAACCACCATTGAAATCAATTTAAATAAATCTCAATATACCAAATTGGGTTGGAATGTTACTCTCAGCCTGAGCATCTTTCTGAGGATGATATTCAACATTAAATCAAAATCCTATATTCAACACCAACTAAAGAATTCTCCAAAACAATGAGGAAAACCATGATTCTCGATAAAACCTAATAGAATATGGGACCTTATTCAATATTACAACATCCAAACAGAATATCCTATAAAGTTGATCAAAATGTAAATCTTATTTAATGGATGATTTTTTAGGAAATGAACTACAACCCAAATGACATTTCTCCCTTTCGATATTTTGGGAATTCTGATGATGAAATACATAGTAATTCTTTCCCAAGTTTATTCTAGTGTGTAAAATGGTTATAAAATTCCCTTAGACTTATCTCTCTCAACCTTGACATTTAAATGTATGAGGAATCAAGATACATACTCTATAATTCCCATTTTCATTTTATCCCATTAGAAATACTCATTCATATCTCTATACATCTTCATACTTCTAGGATTAATAGATAATAATGAACTAGGAGTTTCACCCAATATATCCTTCATCAAGTTCGGTATTAATGGGATTTGTACTTAGTTCTTAAAAAATATCATTCCATGACAATCACGGTTTAACTCATGAATATGTCTTACCGTCTTTTGAAAATCCACATCCACCTTTTGGATCATCTTTAATCCTCAGATAGTTAAATGGTTGTTCATTCATCATAGATATATATGATATATTCCCTTTAAAAATGATTTTAAGCTCCATATTTTAAAAATCCCTAAATAAATGTTCTATTTCAATTATCCTCATAGAAAAAATACAATTTTAATTTTAACTCAGATCATCATCCACATTTTTCTCCTTCCAAAGGTGGTAGTGTATCGAGCAATCATAATCATTAATCAATTCCAACAATCTCTTATGGAACATATTCTACACTTTTTTTGAATATAATCTTTATTAATTTATGATCTATAAAAATGTCACACCTTTAACCATATGGATCAGGTCTCTATATACTTAGCACAAAAATTATCACTTTTAGCTCCAATTCATGATTCGGGTAGTTTTTCTATTTTATTTTTAATTGGTGTGTGGAATAAGATATCATTATATCATTCTACATGGGTACCCATCATAGAACCTTCTTCAATTAGTCACTATAGATCACAAACCCTTAGTAACTATAGGGTAGTGTTAGCACATGTATGTTGAACAACCATTTTTAGCTTCTAGAAACATTCATTTAATTAATCTGTACAAAGAAAATTGTATAAATTATGAGTCATCTTGGTTATTGGATTAGAAACCAACGATAAATACCTAAAACATTCTAATATTATTAGACTATACTAGAGAAACTATGGATCTCATTTACCATGGTTGGTGTTGGTCAATGTAGATTACTCAATAGGGGTGGGGGTGAATTGAGAATCTATAAAACTTTCAGTTAATATTGGTCTTTAAAAAATCTACCCATATTAAAAATATAATACAAGTCAGTTTGTAGTGAATTTATAAGAGTCTTGAATGTTTAATTAATTTATAAATAGATTGATCATTTCTCAGCTATGCTAATCAAAAGATTAATATACCTTTTTAAATAAACTACTAGTTCAAAACAGTTATAAACACTTTCTAAACTAACTATCGGAGTTCAATTAAGTTTTATAAAATAAGTGATAAAAACAGAGTAAAAACTAAAAGGTAAAAATAGAGAAGATAAAAAAAAGAGATGTAGTCTCAAGCTGAGACTTAGTCCTCTCCACTTGGGGATCAACTTCCACCAAGATGTTTAAATTAATAAATAGTTTGATCCACACCCTGTATTGGTCTTCATAATGGCACACAAAGATGTATAGGCCACACTTGACCTATACCACAATTATTCATGGGAAAAAAATAAACATGTCACACATAACTTCTCCCACTATTATATGTGGGATAAAAAGAATAAAATGAGAGTGGGTTTGAGGATATCATGTGTGCTCCAGTTATACATAGAAGTCAGTGTGTGTGTAACATACAGAAACACACACTACTATAAAATGAAAATAAATAAACACAACAGAGCTAAAGATGTAGATAAAGTTTTATAAGTCTCTGTGTGTTATTTAGTGAAGCTATGAACTCATTTGATGTTGTGAAAATGAATTTGGAGTCCTATTATAGAAGTTGGATCTAAAATAGAGTGGCGTAGTCTCTGTGCTTTGGCTTCGAGGAGTGTGAAATGTTCAGCTTCTTATTCGAAAGATGTTCAGGGTAGATTAGCAGGTTTTTCTTCACTTCTTGATCTCCCCATATGTTCTGCCTTTGATTTCTTAGGTTCGGGAAGTATGATTCTAGATTTAAAGGAGTTATGGCTTGTTCTCTCATGTATGAATGTCAGGAATGATACAACTTGTAAATATTCTATACTTCAAGGTATAGAAGACACGAAGATCTCTCCACATGCTTGTACCGTGTACTGTCTCTATAATATACTACATACAACATTAAAAAATGTCAGAAACATTAATTTATCTAAATATGACCGTTAGATATAAATTTGAATTAATAAATTAATAATAGTTTTTTATGACTATCGGTGAGTCATAAGTATCGGTGAGTCTATGGTATTGTTTTATCAGCATCAGTGACTCTCTGTATCGGTGATTCCTGTCCATCATTATTGGTGAATTGGGGAATCAATGAGTCATTTGTTCTATCGTTCTATATAGGCATCAGTGAGTTGTCCTCAGTGACTCATCCATTGGTAAGTTTCTTGAACTATAAGTGTTTCAAACATCGGTGACCCATCCATTGATAAGTTTCTTGAACTATCGGTGTGTTGCCCATCAATGACTCATTTAAACTATCAGTGCCAGAGACTTTGAAAAACTTCCAAAGTGTCTATCTTATACAGAATAATACCAGATCAAGTTAAATTCATAATTATATGTAAAATAAATTTATAAATATATTAAAATACAAATACCCATAATATATTGACTCATTGAAATGTATTATACAATGTGACATAATTTATTCAGTTATAAATATTTATAGAAATGATTAACTTAAGTTATAACATAATATATGAATTAATAGGATTTGTAGATTGGAATGATTTGTGATTATGAAAACAAATCTCTCAAAAGGGTCCAACAATATCCCCCTTTTGATAATCAAAAATCAAGTCATTAATGAGTTATAAAAAAATTAAGGAATAAAAATTACTTGACTTATCATATCAGTAGTGAATTGTGAATTCTCAATATAACTAAGGTCTTTCCATTGAAATCTCCCCCTCAACTATTATATCAGAGGAAATATATATATAAGGTTCCTTTATAAAATAGGTGATATATATATATATACATATACATACATACATATATATATATATTCTATTGATTACTTTCCATCTTTCATACACCAAAGTTCTCCCCCTTAGTTTAAGAATTTATGCCATCCATATCTTTATCCTTAGGTTAAGAGTTGATGCCACTTAAGGATTTCTCCCCCTTTTGGGATTAGGAAAAATATAAAAAGAAACATAAAGAATAAATAAAAATAACACAAAGAAAATTATAAAAATAGTGAAGTCAAATGGTTATTCATTAAAGCACAAAGTGTACAACCATAAAAAAAGGACAAAGCCCTATCAAATATATGATCCATATTTATGGTTTGGGCTTTTAAAGAGATTTTAATTTGACTGAAGGGTAAATAAGAGGTTCAATAGAGGGTGGTGTTGATGTAGGAAGGGATAGTTGAATGATGACACTTGGTAGGGCAACACCTGTAGGAACATTTGATGTAAGCCTTGGTCTCATTTTTGACGGAACATGACTCTAAGGTGAATTTTGAATTACTAGAATGATCTGTGATAAGGCTTGAGATACTATCATCTAAGAAGAAGGAATATAGCTTGGTCTAATAGAAGAAGCAGTGTGGACTAATATTTCCTCAGTTTGCACATGCAGGTATCTCTTGAGAAGTTGATAAAATCATTGATTATTTCACCTCCATACTACATTACCTTTTCAAAATCATCCTTGTTCTCCATGAAATTTTCCAAAGTTGGTGTAAACTCCCTCAAATGACCCACTTGCCTCTTTAAAGCTTCTGTCACTAGAGGTTCCTTGCGATTTTCATCCAAATACTTGAAGTTGTTGTTAAGATCATTCTTGGTATAGATTTTGGAAAAATACTTACCCACCTTCTCTCTAATCTCTTTATGAGTAGAAGAGGATTCATTAGTACACTATCTCACCATGTTATAACCAAGTACATTGATCTTGTGCACCATCGAAAGGGTTTATTTATCAGATTCACTCCAAATTACCATGATCTCTTCTCTTACCTCAGTCCTTAGGGACTCCATATTAGCTACAGGCCAGAGAATTTTAGAGATGGATGCACCATAAATCATATTCCCAACATCCTCTTTAAACTTCTTCAAATCTACACTCAGTAGATGTGTAAACATGTTCCTAATAACCTCTATAACACCACCATGTGTTGTCTTGAAATCAGTGTCAGAGATTTCAACTCATTACCCATTCTCTTTACTTATTCTCTCAGTAGTGTATTGTGTCTAATTATGGTCTCTGCTGTAGTGATTAGGTTAGGATGAGTCTATAGAATTACTATCATTGGAATCCTAGCAGCATAAGCTTTTGAAATACCCATATATGTATATGCTTCATTTCTGACTCCAATAGTTGATCTCACCGACTCACATATATCAGTCTTGAATTGATCTTGATCATCCTTGGGACATAGTCACCAGGAACTGTCTGTGAAAGTAGCTCATCAGCTGTAGGTATAATAGGTGAAGTTGGTGTAATCAGTTCCACTTCAGTTGGTTGTGAAGTAGGAGGGGGAGGAGCTATTATCTCTTCATATGAGTCATAATCCAACCCAAACGGAATATAACCAGGATTCCTATTCCACTCACCAAAAAATGTCCAGTCTATGGGATCTAAAATGTTAATCCGAACTCTTCTCCCATGAGGATATCTCTCATCCTCATATTAATATTCTTATTCTCCTTCCTATACTATATCAAAAACAACATTTCAAGGAACAGACAGTAACTTAACATGAGGTTCTACTTGAACTCTAGCCACTATAGCCCCTTGAGGCTCTTCCTCAATCTGAGGCATATGTGAAATTGGATCCTCAGCCTCTTCCTCTTGTCCTATAGGCATGATATCATTCATCTTCTGAATGATTCCTTGAGCATCAAAATAAGGTCGGTCATGCTTTTCCTCATCTCTAGCATCTCTATCATCATCATTACCACGAGCATCCTGTTCAATAGGATCATCATCCTCCTGTCTATTAGCTCCATCATCAGCTCAATGTATAGATTCCTCACAAGAACTGGGCCCATCTTTTATGAATTTTAGTTAGTCACTAACATGATCACCTTCATCATCCTCATAATCACCATCATCATCCTCATCATCACCATCAGTTTTGATTACATATTTTCCCACTTCTCAGACTTCAGTCTCTTCCTCTTCTTTGTCACCTAACAAAGGTTCTTGAGAGGGTAATTCTAAAGGTGGACTGGAATGTCCATAGGACATATCCTTAGGACTTTCAGCTATATATGGGCCACTATTATCATCTATAGGAGACCCATCTTTTCTTAGAAGCTTAGGATATTCTACCTCTTCATCTGAATAAACAACCTCCTCACTAAGATTAAGACCTGGATCAGATTGATCCCTTAATCTGGTAGGATGATCTATGGGATTTTAATCCATATATATTTTATCCTCATCTTATACCCAAAATATCTTCCATGGGTTACAAATTATCTTCATTATTTTACATATGTCATTGTTTAGGAAAAATATACTATAGTTAGTGATTACATCATCTCCATCCTCTACACATACCAACCACTTCAGCATCACAGAAATCATCCTAGGGTAGTAAAAAATTGTATTTTTCTTATAGGTTTTTATCATCTTAGAAATTTTTACTATAAGGTACCTACAAATGTTCACTTTCACCCCATTTTTGAGCAAATAAATCAGGTAAAAATCCTAATACTTTACTACAGAAAAATATTCTTTCCTTGGGCAGAATTGGTGTTGAATAAATCTGAAATGTATCCTAGATTCTCCATCTACCTCATTAGATTTATCTCTTATTAACTCCTCATTCCCATTAAATTCATTCAATGAATTTTTATAAGAAAATAAGTATGAGGTTGGAGGAATTTTACCCTAATAATCATCATAGATTCCCTCATGTGGAATCTCTAAACACTCATCACATTCATTAAAACAAAAAGAAATCTATTTTACTTTTACCATTCACTTCATCCTAACCTCCTCAGATTCACCCAAAGACACTTTCAAGTTGAGATAAAATTGATGAACTAACTGAGGATAAAATGTTATCTCACTATTTTAAAACTAGGTGATCCACCCTTGAGATTCAAACACTTTAAATAAAAGAAACATTCTCGACCTTATCCACTTGGAAAACACTTCATTCTCATCAGTCACTATACAGATTCCCAATCATGACTTTCTAGAACTTACTACACTACTATATTCACCATTATGATTCTTAGCTAAGGGTGATTCAATCGGTCCTTCCATTGCACGCTTCGTTCTAGCCATTCAGATGTTTTGGGTTCGAAGAGGGAATTAGAAGGTCAAGGGTAGAGAGGTAGAGTGTCAAAGGGTAGAAGGTCAAAGGTAGTGAGGATAGTGAAGAGTTATGGATCAAATTAAATTTAACATTTAGGGATTTTCACTCATAAAATAGAAAATATAATAACCATTAAAATAAAAGAAACAAAACTGCGTCATTTTACTTAAAATGAAACATATAAATAGATTAAAAAAAACATTATCGGTTTCACTCGATCGGAATCACATGATTGACTTCATGTGAGCAGCTTCATCTGATCGGCTTCACACAATCAGTTTCACAGATCAGTTTCACTGATTAGTTTCACAGACTGGTTTCATAGATTAGTTTAATATAACTATTTAACATATCATTTTCACATATCAGTTTAACAGATCATTTTAACAGATTGGTTTCACAGATCGGTTTCATAGATCGATCTCACAGATCAGTTTCACAGTTTAGTTCCATAGATCAATATCTCAGATCAGTTTCAAATATCAGTTTCATTGATAAATAAATTTTCTAATGGGATAATATTATAGAGTCTTTATATATTTTTTATTCCGAGTTCATGTTTTATGTAGATTATTCTCTCAGAGTTTAAGGGTTTGGTGAAAATTTTAGCGAGTTGATGCCCGGTCTCAATAAAATGAAGAGTTATATCACCTTTCTAATAATGATCTCTCAAAAACTTATGTCTTACATCAATATTTTTTTTTCTAGAATGAGAAATTGGTTTTTTAGAAATGTTAACAGTACTTGTATTCTCACAATTTATGGTGATATATTTGAATTGAAATCCATAGTCTAATAAAGCATGTTTCCTCTAAAACATTGTTTCACAGTAACTACTAGCAGAAATGTACTCTACTTCAGCAGTTGATAATGCAATTGAATTTTGATTTTTATTACACCATGAAATTAGAGACTTTCCCAAAAAAGTGACATGATCCAGAGGTTATTTTTATATCTATCTTATATCCACCAAATTCAGCATTAGAATAACTGACCAAATGAAATGGTTGTCCTCTCGGGTAGAACAATCCTAAATTAGTTTTATATTTGAGGTATCTGAAGACTCTTTAAAAAAATTAAATGTGTTTCTTTTGTGATATCTTGAAAACTTGTACACATAAACACACTAAACATGATATATAGCCTACTAGAAGTTAAGTAAACAAACTACCAATAATTCCTCTATAATAAATTTGATCAATTGATTTCCCATTTTTATCAAGATATAACATAGATGTAGAACTCATAAAAGTTTCACTACTCTTAATGCTATCGTAGCCATATCTTTTCAAAAGATCATTGGTATATTTACTTTGATTTATAACAATACCTTTTTGTTCTAAAATATTTGAAATCCAAGAAATTATTTATGTCCACCCATCAAAATCAATTCAAATTCACATTGCATCATTATTGAAAAATCATTACATAAATAATTTTTACAAGATCCAAAAACAATATCATCTACATATATTTGAGCTATTAAAATATCTTTAGAAATTCTATTTATAAATAAAGTCTGATATGCAACTACTTTTGTAAAACCTTTATAAATGATAAAGTTACTCAACCTATCATACTAAGCTCTTGGAGCTTGTTTCAAACCATATAAAGCTTTAGTTAATTTGAAATCATGATTTAGAAAATCTGGATTTGTAAAACCTAGGGGTTGTTCAACAAAACATCGTCAATTATATACCCATTTAAGAATGCACTTTTAACATGCATTTGATAAAGTTTGAAATCTAAGTGTGTTGTATAGGGAAGTATAATTCTAATGGATTCAATCCTAGCTACTGGTGAAAAGGTCTCCTCATAACCAATTCCTTCATCTTGATTATAGCATAGTGAAACCAATCTATCTTTGTTTCTAATTATATTTACAGTGTCATATAATTTATTCCTAAACACCCACTTAGTGGCTATGGTCAACATATCTTTTGTTATATCAACAAGATTCTAGAATTTATTTCTCTCAAAATGATTAAGCTATTCTTGCATAGAAATCACCCAAAATTCATCATTGATTGCATCATTGATATTTTTAAGTTGAAGTTTTGACAAGAATTATTGATTTTCAGCCTAATTTCTCAAAGAAGCTCTAGTTTGTGGTCCTATATCTAAATATCCAACTACAACATCTAAGGGATGGTTTTAAGGGTCTTAGTTGGTCTATAAAAAATTATTCTAGTTATTTAAGGTTCATTTTTGTTAGAATCTGGATAATTTTCATAACTGAATGTTTTTACTGATTCATTTATAGGATGGTTAGAGGGTTTATCATTAATGTCCAGATTTGACATATCCTCTTCAAGATTTACTAGTGATGTCTTAAGTTTATGTGGATATGTCTCATCAAACATGACATGTATAGATTCTTCCACACATTTGGTTCTATTATTAAAGACTCTATAGGTTTTTCTTGATGATTAATATTCAAGTAATATTGCTTCATCACTTTTAGAGGTAAACTTATATAGATTATCTTTAGTGTTAAGAATATAAACTTTAAATCCAAACACTTTAAAATAATTTACCTTGGGTTTCCTATTATTCCACACCTCATAATGTGTTTTTTAAAAATAGGTTTGATTAAGACTCTATTTATTATGTAAAAAGTTGTGTTAATAGCTTCAGCCCATAAATATATTGGTCGGTCATATTCATTGAGCATAGTTTGGGAAATTTTCTATAGGGTTATTTTTATTCTTTCTACTACACCATTCTGTTGAGGTGTCCCAGGAGTAGAAAAGTTATACCTATAGCCATTTTGTGAGAAAAAATATTCAAAGTATTGATTTTCAAACTCATGTCCATGATCACTTCTTAAAGATTTAATTTTAAGTCCACTAATATTTTTGAATGTCCTAGCATACATGGTAAAAAGAGAGCAAGCTTCACTTTTGTGAGATAAGAAAAATGTCAAAGTATACCTAGAGAATTCATATACAAGAACATAAACATAGTTATTTCCATTGGTACTTCATACTCTAGATGGTCCAAACAAGTCCATGTGAACCAACTCTAGAGGTTGAGAATTTGTAACTTTTTTTTTGGTTTGAAGGAGATTTTGTATTGCTTTCCCTTTTAAAACGGATTGCACACTTTATTGTTTGGAAAATCTAGTTTGGGTAGGTATTTAACTAAACCTTTACTAGTAAATTTATTAAGGGAGTGTACATTACAATGTCATTGTATTTTATGCCAGATCCAAGAATCTTTGTGAAAGGCACAAATACAGGAAACATTTTGTGATGCTAGTGTTTCTACATTAACTACATATGAATTATCATTTCTAAGAGCCATAAATATTAAGTTATTCTTGGCATAAAAAACATGGCATGAATCATTTTTGAATTTGAAATTTAATCCATCATCACACCTAAGAATTTTATACTTTAATCCATCAACATAAGGTATTTTGGAAATTGAAATAGATTTAGGGTTACCAATCTAGCCTAAGCTAGTGATTTTTCCTTTACCATTGTCACCAAATGTGACATGTAGTCCATCAATCTTGATGATATTCTTGAAGCATGAGTAGTATCCAATAATGTGTCTTGAACAACCACTATAAAATTACCAAAGACTTCTAGAAGAACTCTGTAGGTAGTTTTCCTACAAAACAATTCATCCAAGAAACAATGTCGGTAACCATATTTTTTTGGGTCCACAAACATTTGTAATAAAAGCCTTAGGAAAGAAAACTTGTCTTATGGGTTTATTATATGTAGAATATAGTGTACTTGAAAAGTAAACATTGTTTGGTCTAAAACAACTCGATGCAGTAAAATAATTTTCAGAACAGGAACTTGCAGTAAAATAGTGATTTTTGGGCAAAGAAGCAGATTTTCCATATTTAGTTACAAAATGTGTTTTTGATAAATTTCTTTGTCCTGGATGATATCATATTCCAGTATTATACCTAGGAGCTATCTGTCCACCATGTAAATGAGTAAGCGTGTTTTTCCCAATGGTAAAAGTTTCAAGATCCTTTTTTAATTGGTCATTAGATAACATTAGATCATTATTTTCCTTTAACAGTTGAGCATTTTTCTCTCTATCAAGAGTATGTTCAGATTTTATATTTGTAGAGAGTTCATGTTGTTTATTTAATTATTTATACTTATAAATTATTTCATTATAGTTTTAATATATCATAATTAAATATTCAAAATATTCATCATTTTTAATATTTTCATATTTAGATTCATCTCTAGAAAAATAGTCATTAAGTACATGAGAGTTTAAGAGTACCTATGAGGTATTTTTCATAAACCGCATGTTTTACACATCTTCTTTCTCATTCTGAGAAGAAGTAGATTCACCGGAGATGTCCTCAGATGCACTCCTAGTGGCCTTCATTGTCTTCTTATATTTTCTATCTTTATGATCATACTTCCTTTTTTACTTTAATTTAGGTCAGTCTTCTTTGACACGCCCTCTTCTTTTACATTCATAGAAAACTATCTATTTTGATTTGTCAGGCTTTTTCCAATCATTTTTCCAATTACATTTGTTGTCATATTTTCCTTTATAATTGGGCTTCCTGAAAAACTTCTTCTTCCTATAGTATTTTCTAAATCTCATAGACAGTTGGGCCATTTCCTCATCATTGTCTGAAGTTGATTCTTTACTACTTGTGCTCTCAATAACAGCTTGAACTTTCTCTTTGTCTTTACTCTTGGAAGTTGTAGTCATGAAGGCTACATATTTTCGTTTTGGATAATCCTACACATTATTTACTTTGAGTTCCCCTTTATATATCATTAATTTTATAATAAATTCTTTTAATGTAATTTTATCAATGTCTCATAATTCTCTTATAGACAAAGATGTCCCTCACCATCTCTTTGGTAAGCATCGCAGAATCCTCGTGATCTATTTCTTTGCTGTGACAAATATTCCTAAAGAAATCATGGTATTAAAAATTTCATTGAACCTGAGATAACTATCTAAAACAGATTCATCTTCATTCTAAAATTGTCATATTTAATAGTATAATTATTTAGTCTCATATCTTTCACATTATATTTTCCCTAATGGAAAATAGACCAAGTGTCTCAAATATCATGGGCAATTTTACAAGTTGAAATGCAATTAAACTCTTCATCTCCTAGTACACAATATAGATAATTCATTTCTTTATAGTTATTTTTAAAGTTAGTCTTGATAGGTTCATCCCAAGTATTTCTATCAATTTCATGAATTGATTATTAACATTCAATAGTAGTCCGTATTTCAAATCCCATGCTTTCTAGATGTATTTTCATCTTAAGCTTCCACTGAGAATAATTTGTTCCATTAAAGAACTATGGTCTATTAGTAGCATCTCCATCTTGTACAATGTCTATAATATTAATTTTGAAATGATTTTAAAGAGATAAAAATTTAGAAATAATAGAAAATTTAAGATCTTTGAAATCCAAATAAAATCACTGTTGAATAATATTTGAAAAATATTTGAAAACTGAATATTCTAAAAACCAATGATACCAAATGTTGGTCAGAGTAGATTACTCAAGATGGGGGTGAATTGAGTATCTATAAAAATTTCAATTAAAATTGGTCTTTAAAAAATTTCCCCTATTAAAAATACAATACAAGTCTGTTTGTAATGAATTTATAAGAGTCTTGAATGTTCAATTAATTTCTCAAGAGATTGATTAGATATAATCTATACTAATCTAAAGGTTAATATACCTTTTGAAATTAAACAACTAGTTCGAAATAGTTATAAACAATCGCTAAAATAACTATCAGATTTCAATTCAGTTTTTTAAAATAAGTGATAAAAATAGAGTAAAAACTAAAAGGTAAAAATAGAGTATATATAAACAAGAGATTCAGTCTCAAGCTGAGACTTAGTTCTCTCCACTTAGTGATCACTTGCCACTATTTAGTTTAAATTAATAAATACTTTTATCCACACCCTAGACCGGGGTTCAAAACTGCACAAAAATCTTTCTAGGTCACACTTGATCTCTACCACATTTATTCGTGGTAGTAAACCACAAAAAGGTCACACTTGACCTCTTCCACTACTTTACGTGGGATAAAAATAATAAAATGATAGTGAGTTTAAGGATATCTAGTATCCTCCAGTTATGCATAGAATTTAGTGTGTGTGTGTAACATACAAGAACACACACTGCTCAGAAATGTAAATAAATAAACACAACATAGATAAAGATATAGAGAAATGTTTATAAGTATCTGTGTGTTATTAAGTGAAGCTCTAGACTCGTTTCATGTAGTGGAAATGTAGTTTGAGTCCTCTTCTAAAAGTTTTCTCCAAAATAGAGTGTTATAGTCTCTGTGCTTTTGCTTCCAGGAGTGTGAAATGTTCATCTTTTTGTTAAAAATATGTACAAGGTAGATCATTAGGTTTTTATTTAATTATTGATCTCCCTCTAAGTTCTTCCTTTGCGTTATTGGGTTTTGAAAGTATGCTTTGATAGTTGTAGGAGTTATGTATTTTTCACTCATGTATACATGTTAGGAATGACCAAATTGTAATAATTTTATACTTCGAGGTCCAACAGACAAAAAGATATCCCCACGTGCATGTACCTAGTATTGTCTCCAGAATATACTATAGAAAAAAATTAAATAATTTCAAAAACATTAATTTGTCAAAATATCACCATTAGATATAAATTTTAATTAATAAATTAAAAATAATTTTTATGACTATCAGTGAGTCATAAGTATCATTGATTCATTGAAATCAGTTTTCAGCATCGTTCTATCAGTACCAGTCTGTTAGTGTCAGTGACTCTATGTATCAATGAGTCCTTTCCATCGGTATCAGTGACTTGGGGCATCGGTGAGTCATTTGTGTTATCGGTCTTTCCGGGCATTAGTGATTCATCATTAGGGACTCATCCATTTGTATGTTTCTTGAACTATCGATGTGTCGCCCATCGATGACTTGTCCATCAGTATGTCACTTGATCTATCAGTGTGTTTTCCATCAGTGACTCGTCCATCAGTAAGTCTCTTGAACAATCAGTGTGTCAACCATTGGTGACTCGTTTGAATTATAAGTGTCAGGGACATTGAAAAACTTCCAAAGTTTCTATCTTATACAGAAAAATACCAAATCAAGTGAAATTCATAATTATATATAAAATACAATTTTAAATATATTAAAATACAAATATCCATAATATATTGTCTCATTGAAATGTATTATACTATGTGGAAAAATTTATTCAGTTATAAATATTCATAGACATGAATAACTTGAGTTATAACCTAATATATGAATTAATAATATTTTTATATTGGAATTATTTATGATTATGAAAACAACTATCTCACAAAGGGTCCAATATTTGGTCTAGGCTATGGTTTAATAATATTCATCTTTGAAGGATCTACCGATATAACCTCACTTGTGATTATATAACCCAGGAAAGAATTTTTTTTAACATTAATTCATAATTTATGAATTTGAAATACATATTATCTTTTCTTAGGTTCTTTTGTATAATCATTAAATGATCTATATGATGTTACATTATATTTAAATACATATTAATATCACTTATAATAAAAACCAAAAACTAATCAAGGAAATATATAAACATTATATTCATTAGATACATGAATATATTGGGAGAATTAATAAGACTAAATAGATTACCATAAATTCATAATGACCATAACTCTTATAGGAGGTTTTATTCATTATATACTCCTTCTTGACCCACAATTGAGGATATCTATAATGAAGATCAATTTTGGAAAAGTATTGATCTCTATGAAGTTGATAAAACATGTCATCAATACATGGTGGAGGATAATTATTCTTGATAGAGATATTTTTCTTCTATCAATAATAAATGAAAGAAATTCATTAACCCATCATTATTCTTAAGAAAATAGAACTTTTTCACCCCATGGTGATGCAATAAGGATTATTTATTCCTTATTAAAATTCAATTGGAGTTACTTCTTCAATCCATAAAAATCAATCAGGGCTATTCTATATGGAGACTTTGAAATAGGTGTAGCACTAGTTATAACTTATATTGAAAAGTCAACCTCAATTTTTTTTAGGAAAAATAGGAATTTATTCAGAAAATATATATGTATAATGCTAATAAATAGTCATATAATTTATTTTGAGTTTCTCCCCAACCATTTGAGATAAATATGCATCCTGAATAGGCAGTAATACCCATATAATAGATGTAACTTCAATGGGAAGTTCATATTTATACTCAAAAAAAATATGATCATAGGTTAATTCGGAATATCAAATGATACTTACCTTCATTTTAAATTGACATGAGATCTATATATAGAGAGCTAATGAATTCCCAAAAATCACATTGAATTCAACTAGAGGAAGAATCAGATGATTTTAAAGTAGTTCATTCCCACATACTTTCATAGGAGAGGAAATATAGACTTGAGATGTGATCACAGTACCATTTTAAAATTTTATCTCTAACTCGATATCAAATCATTTTTTATATGAAAAAACATCCAAAGGGACTTATCATGATATAATTAATTTCATATGAACAAGCTAAAATAAGATAATTCAATATTTGATCATTCATATCACCACCTCAACTTCATAGTTCTATCTTATAAAAAATGGTTACAGTGAAAATCAAACATCGTAGTGATAAATCATATAATATTGAAAATGATTAATAGTTTGTCTAAATGATGAAATTTTCTTTTCAATCTATCACATATTAGGTTTATCCAAGATTAATCATGGTCATTATCTATTTAAATCCTTTAGAATGGTTCATAATGATTATGTGAATTAATCCAAGCATATTACTCAAGAATGTATAACCAGGTGTACTATTAGGCCTACTCATAACACACTTGCGATGATCAATTTAGTACACAATCCACAACTTTATGAGTTTTTAAACATAGGTTCATGTGTGTGACTCTTACATCCACCTATCAGAATACAGAAAAGGATGTATTTTCAAGGAAAATAATATAATCTCTACATTACCTGAAATTTAGTATGTTAACCTTGTCTTAGATTTATCCAAAGGGTTTTCACAAAATTATTATATCCATAATCACAAAAAACTACTAAACTCTACTATAATACAAAATAAAGAGACCCAAAAATTTCATATATAAATATTACATCATTTTACATGAATATTCAATACATTTCACAATTACACATGCTTTAGGACCATAAATGTTTATAGTATTTGGATACTAGATACATAAAAACTTATTTCAAGAATTATCATTAACATCATAAATAAATTTATTCTCATATAGAACAATTCATAGAAATATCATACGTAAAACCTTTCTTAATAACCTATAGAAAGGAAACATAAGAAAGGGTTAAATCAGATTCTCAATAAGGGTTAATATTAGAGATATCCATCAATGATCATAAGTGAGAATAATATAAATATAGGGGTATGAGAACATGATCATAACTTACGATAATCATACCCAATCAGTCAAATATCATTAATCATAAATCATGGTATATGGTATTTTCATAAATAATGACATAATCCATAAGTGAGCATAATCATAAATTAGTAATCATGATCCATGTGAACACATAATAAATATATGAAATAAGCTTTTGGAATACACATAATCATAGAAAATTATTTCATTAGTCCATGATCACTACAAATAATATCATAATATAATGGGTTCACCCCTATTAAGTTATTTCTTTAGTAAAGGTTCACTTCCAAGACTATATTATTGGATAGAGTCCCTTAATAAATTGGGTTCAATCCCAATTCCATCACTTATTATCTCATGAGATATCCATATTTTCCTAATTCATTAGAGTGATATATAATTTTTGGCCCACCCATCACATATGTAAAACCATATATATTTGTTACAAAAGATCACAATAAAGTTCATCATAACATCATATCATAACTCATTGAAAGGAAATTAGTTTCTTTAACATTTCATCATTTCCTCATAGAGTAACCCATGGAAAAGAAATAGGTTTCATAAATGATTCAATGAAACTTAATTAACCCATGGGAATGAAATGGATTTCATTGAATCATCCTTAAATCCTTATCATCATAATCCATATTGATATATAAAGTGTATTTTATTATAAGATCATATCATTGGTGAATAATAACAATTTTTCAAGGATTTTGATAAATATGAAAAGTACCATTTAAAAATATTTGACCCTTTCTTTAAAAACATTAGAAAATATCCATTTATTTTGATAATATTTAATTTAAAATTTCCATAATATTTAGGAAATATTTTTTTTTTGAAAATTTTCATGGAAACATGTACATTAATCATCAAAGTAAATAATATTCATGATGATGGGAATATTTATTCTTGGTGTGTACATTAAAATATTTTTTTTCATATTTATATTAAATTCAAAAAACAACGTGTTCAAGAAATGTTTTTAAAATAAATTCTTGATTTTTATTTATTAATATAAAATGTAATAAAAAATAAAATTTTCAAACATTTCAAGTATAGACAAATACTTCTATAAAACAATTTTTAAGAGTATGTATATGGAAAAAATGTTTTCCGACCAAAAAATAATTAAGGTGGAATTTTATTTAAAATCATTTTCTCAGTAATTTTAAATTACAAGGTCAGGAAATGGAACTAGTAAAAAAATTCCATGAATAAAATTTGTATTTGAAAATAGATGTTGTTTAAATAATATGATCCATATAATTTCTATCTATGAAAAATTAGTATAGATAATTACAAAATAAAATGAGATTGTGACACAAACGATTTCCCAATGTCTTACCTTTCTTCGTATGTGTAAAAATAAAATTTAAAATAAATAAATATTTATTTTATACTATAGAACCATATTCATATATAAATTACTATATATCACTTCTTTATAATTTTTAATTTTTCTTTTATTAACAATTTATTCATTAAAATTATCATTGTGGCGAAAATTAGTCAATCTTACATACATGTTTTGGTTCAATGGTTCTAGCACATGAAACTTGTTCATGGTTTCATAATATCAATAATCTTAATCATTAATTCAGAATCATTTTTATTCATCATATTAAATTTTATAACCATTCATATAAATCAGTGATGAAAAATTGTTTATATGACTTCATGGAGATGATAGTTCCTACACATGTACATGATTTGTTTATACTTATTAATATATTTAATTAAATAAAGTTAAATAATAATAAAACATTTAAAAATTATTAATATATCATAAATATCATATATATTCATCTAATATTTCCTTATTACCATCCATGTAAAGAATAAATGAAAAAAATCATATTGCTTCATGGAGGTGGTAATCCACACAAACATACAAGGGATGTTATCATTTTCCAATGGATATAAATTTTAGAAGGCATATAATATAATATTAAAAAATAAGTACATTTATTTAATTAAAATAATATATAAACATTAAAACCATCATAATAACCAACCATGAATGATGGTGATGAAAAATTAAATACAACACTTCACGAGGCGGTTCTCTGCAAGTACGCATATACGATGCTTCAATTCCCCATTTGATAGAGAAGGAGAAGAATAAAGGTAATTACATTTACTTAATAAAATCTCTGTATATGAGTGATATTTATGTTATTCCATCATCGTGATAAGAAAAAATTTAAGGATGTATAAGAAGATATAAAATGAATTCACTCGGTTAAAATTTATAACTCTTTATTGGACATCCACTATTGGATAAAAATTTAAGACTTATAAGGATGTTATATTTTAAAGCCACCAGACATATTATTCCATAGTTAGTGGTTAATTTATTACATTTTCATTGGATACAAGCGATCACATCTTTATGGATTGAATAGTTATGTTGTTTTGTAAAATAGGATACATACTTGAATTTCACATTACATTTAAAAATTAAAATTCAAAATAATATTTTATTTTATAAAAACATCATTAAATTAATAATATACATATAAATAAATCATAATACAATATTTGGAATCCTCTAAAAAATAAACATTTGAAAGGGGTGAGCTCAGATGCTCAGTATGCGTATACATATAGAGGAAGCTGTAATAAGTTGTTCAAATTAAATAAGGAAATATAGGTATCTATAAAAACAATCCAATTAATCAATAACATGAAAATGAATAATAATTTTGAAGTAATACACTACTATAAAATATATTTTATCCAATGATATTCCATTAACAACACTAGATAAAATCACTATTAAAGATCCCCTTTGTCTGCCCTAGACAAAATTGCTTTTAAAAGGGGTCTTTAACAGTGCCTTTTTAGAAATGTTAAAGGGGTATCCTTATTATAGCTTGTAAAAAAGCATCGATAATTCCCAACCATATCAATTCTAGTAAGTAAGTGTTGATAAAGGGGTCCCTTTATTAGCACTAGTAAAAAAAAGTTGATACATGAGGGTGTTTATGAGTGCTTTTTAACTAGCTACGATAAAGGTTATATTTTAAAACAATTATATTTCAATAAAAATAATATATTTATATATTTATATTGATATTAATATTATATATATTTTTTAGATATTTTCTAGATAAGGATAAATAGGAATTTACAGTTAATATATAAGATATTTAGTGAAAACGGATTATAAAATAATTATAAAATATTTTAAATAATAAATTTCTAATTATTATTAATTAATAGTCATTTAATATAAATTTAAAGATAATAAATAAAAAAAATTAATAAAAAGATCTAAAATAAGTTTAAAAAATAACTCTAACTTCAAATGGTCATAACTTTTGATCTAAGTGTCCATTTCGACTCTACCACATTTCAAATCGAATACTGTGATGATATCTACACCTTGGTTAAGCTAGGGAACCCCAAGTTATGTTTTTTGAGGCCAAAAGGCCCAAAAGGCCTCCAAAACTGAGTTTTTATTAGGGGGACCCAATTTTTTTAACTTCTGATGAAATTTTAACCTCATTTTAGGCAGTTGTTTTGCCCATTTTCAGTGGGGAATGAATTAATTTCTAGGGATTACATTCATATTGATACTATGGTTTTGAAATTTTAGCATTTTAACAATTTAGTTTTATTTATAATTAAGTGTATTCACATTTTCTTATATTTACTTATAATATATAACTTTTATAAATAAATATTTCAATTTATTTACATAAAAATTTTATTTTAAATATATAATATAAATTTTTATTATTACTTTTATTTAAATTATAAAATTATCTATTTTATTTACCTTATAAAAATTCATTAATTTTTAAATATATACCTATATAACTAATGGTTATATACAAACATGTGTGTGTCAATAATTAACAAATATATATGTATATGTATATTCTAATATATGTAAATAAATACATATTCTAAAAATTTATTTAAAGCAATATCTAACCATTTTTTATATTACAAAAATAAAAATATAGTCTTTATATATGAATATATGTGTGTATTGATAAACACACACACACACAAATATATATATATATATATATTATTATAGTATATTCAAATAAATATAATATATAATATATTTATAAATGTATTTAAAAATAATTATATTAATATATGAATAAAAAATATATATGTAAATATATATATAATGTACATAAATATCATAATATAGACAAAAAAACATAGTGTAGTGGTAAAAGAATTCCTTATTCAAAGGAGGGGTATATAGTTCAAATCCAGGTGGGCCCAAGAAGTTTAAAAATTTGCAAAGCACACATAAATGGGTGGTGGGGTGAAAAACACATATGGGGGGGGGGGGAGAGTTGAGCGTTGTTAAAGGGGTTGTGGAAGCACTAAAAAGTTCAGTCTCATAGAGGTATAAAAAAATAAAATTTTACCTCCTTTAATAGTGATAAAAAAGAGCTCTTAAAATGGTTCTTTAACAATATAAAAAATCACTATTAAATGAGGCCTTTAAAAACACCTTTTTAGCACTATTAAAATACCCATTTAAAAATTATTTTTACAAGCACTTTTAAAGCATTACCTTTAACATCCCATGTGTCGAAAATTCTTTATAAGCGCTATTAAAGGCCCTTTATTAGTGCTGTTAAAAACCATTTTTATAGTAGTGATAAATGATGACCAAATAATGCTATAAAAATAATATAAAAAATACTAAAACTTATACATGGATATCTAAAATAATTAAATAATCACATGGAAATAAATAACTAATATAATAATAAGGCAATGCATAATGTCAGACATAAAAAATATACCATCAAGGCCTTATTCCAAGGCATATTACATAAATGGGTGAGGCCTCAGCCAATTACCCAATCATGTTTGTCTGATGAGACTTATCGATGCCTCGAGGGACTATAGTGGGCCCAAATTTCACTTACTAATTCCCATTAATTACATATATAAATGAGGAGAAATATAATAATTGTAAACATTCATATTGAAAAACTAGCATATGAAATGTTAATAATTTCCCTAATCAGTAAACAGAATCATAAACCATCCAGAGTATAACGGAGAATGGTATAAAAATAATACATCCCTATTAAAAAAGAACATAAACCATATAGGAAAATAATTAGGATGAAATCATTACATCATATCCACAATTAAGCATATGTAAGATAAAGCTTGTTGTAAATGATGAATAGAAATAACATAAAATTTCCTTAAACAAATTCTTGTGAAAAATACCCTTACCACCTAGAAAATATTTTTTAAAGACTAAAAATTTACAAAATATTAAGAAAAAACTTAAATGAAAGTAATAATTGAAACTTTTAAATCAATATTCAATGAAATGTATAGACATTACTTCTGGAATTTTCATTCATGTCGAGTATGTTAAAAAAATATTCCTTTCACATTTTCGGTAAGATGTAAAAAAATACATTTTTTAGAAAATGATAATAAGATTCTATTTAAACCATTTTATAAAAAAATAAAAATGGGTTAAAATTAATTTTAAAAATAATAGTATAATATTTAGACCATTTTTTATTTTTTTTAGAAAACATGTACATGGAAGGGAAATGATTTCTCACCGAAAAGAGAAATAGAGTCAATTTTTCTTAAAAAATTATTTTGGAATTAGGAAAAACAAAGAAATGAAATTGAAAAGAAATCATGTAATTTTTGGGAAATAATAGAGGATAAGAAAATATATTTAGTTTAAGATATGAATATAAAATAATTCCTCCTTTGGATACTTTAACATAGATAATATTGAATAATGATGAGATTGTGAAATAAACCATTACCGCTTTGGTAACTTTTGAATCATAAATCCCATAAAACAAATAAAATCACTTGGATCTATAAATTATATGAATATAAAAATATTAATAATATAAAATATCATAGGGGAAGTATATACATCACACAAAATAAATAAGTGGTGAATATGACATATGTCTCACAGAAGTAAAAGTGAGATTAGAAAATGTTGCAAAGATCATACCACTAAATTGAAAATTCTTCAAAGAATTTATTATGAGAAAAAAATTTATGTAGACATAAATAATGTAGAAATATAGAACAAAATAACTGAATGTCATTACACACATAATCTTATCTTATCAATGATAACGAATAAGTAATATAACTCAATGAAAATAAATTGAGTTATGAAATATTTTACCTAAGGTCCGACTTCTTTGATAAATGTTTGAACCTATTGTATAATAAATATAGGTTTATTATATATATATATTTATATATATATATCCTAGAACCATAATAATATATATCATACCTAATATTATTTAATTTAATCTTTTATTACCTATTTATTAACAATTTTTTGTTTAAATAACTGTTTTGGGTAATAACTGCTTAGTTTTTCATGTATATTTTGGTTTAGTTGTTTTGGTCCTTGTAATTTGATCAAATTTAAATCATATGAAGAGTTTTAATAATGATTTAAAAATTATATATATTCACTATATATGTATATAAAATTTAGATATAGACAAATGAACTTCAACGCTCATTCAGATGGTAGGCCATATGTACACATGGGAAAATTTCCATTTTTTTGACATATAAAACAAAAGAAAGGAATATAATAATTAAACATTACAGAATAATTATTATATAATATATATCATATATATATATATATATATATTGAATCCATTATTATATTTATTCATGAGTGGTGGTGATGGAAAATGAATTACATAGGTTCGTGATGTGGTACTCCATCGTACACAAGATTGACAGTTTCATTTCTCATTTAATGTAAGAGGAGATGGGAAATTTTTTTTACATAACCATAATTTCGTCTCAGTATATATTAGATATTGGCGTTATTATAATTTAATTATTAATATACCAAAGAAGGTGGTAAGAGAAGAAGAAAAAAAGAAAGAGTGTACTGAATATAATTATCTTTTCGTAGAAAAAACTCCTTTGGATATCTTATTAAGGACCATAGGGTTGGAATTTTGGGAGTAGTAGTAGATATAGAAAATGTATAAGGATTGTTCGTAGCAATTAATTAAGGCATTTTTCAAGATAAATGGCTTAAGCTATGTGAATAAGTGAGAGGGAGGGGGTTCCCTTTTATAACTGAGGAAGAGTGACATTTTTTAAAAAACCAAAAAAATTTCAATAATGGGAAGTTAATCTCAGTACATATATCCATAAAAAAATCATGTTTTAAAATATTTATAAATTAACGTTCAAGGTTACTCACTTTTATCATTTTAGCTTTTACCATTATAACTAGTTTTTTTATTTACCTAGGTAATTAGTCCGTTAAGTAAAAAAGTAAAATGAGACTAATTAGAAAATTGGGAACTAATGATTTTAAATATGAAATATAATTTATAAAATAAAAGACTTCTATGTTTGTAAAATTAATTTTAAAATAGGTGCATGTAACACGATAAACCTCATTTTATCCTGAACTATGGAAACTAATTATTATTGTGTTTACTAATAATTATGAACAAAAATTAAACTAAAACAACTAAATTTTTCTCATTATTATGATTACAAATATTTAGTCCATTTTATTAAATTCAATTCATAAATTTTTTTGAATTTAATTTAATATTAAACTCGTAGTCGGGATGAAAAAAAGTTTTCCAAAGATAATGTTTTCTTAAGAATAAACATTTTTATTTCAAAATTTTATATTAAACCTAGTATAGTTATCTAAATTTGATTAATAATAATATAATTGAACGAATTCAAATTTTAAACCCATTTTAAGACAAAATCAATGTTTTTAAATTATATAAACGAAAAGGTAGTTTTAAATAAAAATAATTATTTTTCAATTTTAATATTTTTTAAATTGTTAGAAAATTCTCTAAAATTAACTGTAACCTAATTTTGACATTATGATTTAAAAAATTAATATCATTTTTTTCAATTAATTTTCTAAAATTGGAAAAAAGTAATTTTAAAATAAGTGCGCAAAAAGAGATGGAAACACGTTTTAGAAAAATATAGTTTCTATGCATAAAAGTTGAGTTATTATTATCTCTTACATAGAAAAAAATATTATAGGAATGATAAAATATTTGAATGGATATTAAATATATAGATTTTCCTATAATCATTCAGTAATTATGATTAAATTAATTTATAAGATTAAAACACATTGTGTTCATAAGAATATTTTTTCAAAAAAAACATTTCATTGACTTTCTATTGTTTTTTATTTTATTTTCAATTATTTTAAATTAATAACAAATGAATTTATTTTATACATATGTAAACCATATAATTTTCCTAATTTATTTAGTTTTATTCATATCCACCAAATTAATGTCTATGTGATAACTGTAACGTTCCGGTTCGAAAAGCCACCCAGAGGTACCCCGTACCCGGTTGGTCACATGGCCTCAAGCACATTTCCCTGAATGCCAGAGGCTGCCGACTAGCAGTGAGGGCCTTGGGTGTAATAGTGGGGAAACTATGCCCTCATTAGGAGAGTACACAACAGAGGTAAACAGATATATAGCAGCGGAAACAGCAATATCCAACAACAGTAAACAATGGAAGAATGAAATGATAAACAACTACAACACACACACACACACACACACACATATATATATATATATATATATATATATATTATGCATGATACATATGTGTCTAGGAAAGTAGCCAAACATGTAAAAATGATGAATATAGTACTAAACCAAAGTAGAAAATGAAAATAGTTAAGCAACTCCTCAGCATCGCAAGCCTCAGCTTGGTCCCATGGTCTCCAGCTCTAATGAAATCAAGTACCTGAAGTCGAAGGGTGCTTGCCCTTGTCTATACCTGTAGCAATATAATCTGTTTGGGCCCAAAATCCTGACCTAAACAAGGTGTGAGACAAAATCCCATCAGGTAACCACCTGAAGATCTCTGCCTAATAGTCAGTGAGTATATGGAAGGGTAAAAGTACAGAAAGTAGTAAACAGGAATGATACAACAGAAGATAATACAATCCACAGTTTCAATATCAAGTAGTAGCTAAGCAAGCAGCTAACACAATAGGTAACCCTTTGGGCAGTACTCACAGCCTAACCCCTATGGTTCAACCCCACAAGTACAAGAAATCCTCTAGGTAGAACACACAGTCTCACCCCTCTGGTTCAGATAAAGTATAGACTCTCTAGGGAAGCACAGACCGTTAATTCCCCCTATAGTCTCGTATCGTACTAAAGGTGCTCTAGGGAAGCACTCAACGTCAATTCCCCTTGTGACCGATGTCGAGGAACTATAGACACTCTAGGGAAGCACTGAACGTAAATTCCACCTATGGTCTTGCATCTTATGATTATAAAGACACTCTAGAGAAACCCTGAACATCAATTCTCCCTATGATCTATACTCTAGGTTCTTATGTCCATGTGTAATTCAAGAAAGTGTGGAAGGAACTAACAGCCAAGGTAAACCTCATGAACTACTTGGCTAGCATTCTAAAGCACAACAGCATAACAGAACAATAGTCACACCATCCTACAATACTAGTCATGGGAAGTCAAACAATACCCAAAGGTCAAAATAGGAAAAAAATGCATGGAAATACATCCAAAGCACAAAAATTTAGCCTATTCACAATCAATAATCATCTACTCAAGCATACCAACATAGCAGAGAAACAAAGGGGCGAAAATGGTAAATGCGCAATACCCTGTTCATGGGTATTGAGAACATTTGCACATAAAACTCAAAAAATTTCAATATAAAGGCAAAAACCACCTACCTCAGTGTTGGGAGATCAATATACTTGAACCACGAGGATTGAATCACCTTAGAACGCTGTAGATCTAAGAAAATTTATAAAACGCTCAACCCATGATAACTTGGAAAATAAGAGGAATCAAGAAATGAGGTACTAGGAGAAGAGAAAACTCACCGATACGATTCCAACAAAATCAACGGTGTTCGAATCAGAGGACAGATGGAGGATAGGGGTCTCGTCGATGATCTGTGGCTGCTCGGTGCTCTTAGATGAACGAGACCTAAAAGAAGTTCGTTCTGGTGATTAGACGTGACCCCAGTGCGTTTAATGATAAAAACAAAATACATGACATGTACTTTTGAAGTACACAAAATATACTTGTTTTTTATATACTTTGCATTAGGTGACCTCCACGTCACCCCACACAACTGTGTGTGTGTCCATGACATGTCCAACACACGGACTCCTATGGCAACGAAGTACAAGACATGTACTTCAAAAATTTACAAAAACTCATGTTTTCTCCAAAACTCTAGAAAACAGAAAAACATACCATAAAAGAAGGGATGAGTTCTTACAAACTTCCCCCCTTAAAGAAATTCTTCCCAGAATTTCCCAAGCGTGACATAGAAGGAGAAGCCCCAAACAGTTTCAGCCACTGTGCTTGTACATTGGCCTCCCTCTCCCAAGTCTTGTCCTATACCCACCCGTGCTTCCATAGAACTCATACCAAGGGAACTGACCGGCCATGAAGAACCTTTGTATTGCGATCCACAATCTGGATAAGATTCTCCCAAATGACGCATCCACTTCGATCTTAACCTCCTCGGGTTGAAAGACATGAGTTGTGTCTGAAAAGTAACAACAAAGTTGAGAAACATGGAAGACATCATGCATAGCTCGGTACCTCTGAGGTTACTGTAACTGGTAGGAAACTGGCCCAACTCGCTCCAACACCTCAAATGGCCCGACGTACCTCAGTGAAAGCTTACCCAATCTCATAATCCTCTTGTGTACCACCCTTGGTGTGACATGTAAAAAACCTGATCCCCATCCTCGAACTCCAGAGGTCATCTCCACTGATTAACATAAGAATTTTGACGCGACTGTGCAGTAGCCATCCTCTTCCGAATCAACTCTATCTTCTCTATGGTCTCTAAAAAAATATGAGGTCCAAGAAAGGCTACTTCTCCTACCTCCATCCAACATAAGGGCGATCGCCACGGCCTACCATACAAAGCCTCATAAGGTTCCATATGAATAGTTTCTTGAAAACTATTGCTGTAGGAAAACTACACAAGAGGTATATTCTTCTCCCAGGAACCTCCAAAATCCAGAATGCATGCTCCGAGCATGTCCTCAAGCACCTGAATCATATGCTCGGACTTTCCTTATGTCTGGGGATGGTAAGTCATACTCAAAATTACATGTGTACCCAAAAACTTCTGAAGCCTCTGTCAGACCTGAGAAGTAAAATGGGCATCCCTGTCTGAAACAATGGAGTGTTGAACTCTATGAAGATTCACAATCTCACTGATGTACAACCGTCCCATCCCAACAATACTGAAGGTCTCCTTGATCAGCAGGACGTGAGAGACCTTCGTATTTCTTTTGATGAAAACCCATACTACGTCGTTCCCTCGAGGAGACCATGGCAACCCTATCAAGAAATCCATCACGGCGTCGTTCCACTTCCACTCAGGAATTGGTAACTGCTATAAAAGCCCTACTGGTAGCTGATGCTACACTTTCACCTACTGAAATGTGGAACACCTCATGATGAAACTGGAAACATCCCTCATTATACCTGGACACCAACACTGACAGAGTAGATCATGATACATCTCGGTGACACCAGGATGAACTGCCCAAACTGAGGAATGAAAATCTTGTATCAGCTCCTCGTGTATATCTGTTGGCACCCATACGCATCCCTGGAAACACAAGATCTCATCCTCACATAAGGTCCATCCATTATTAGGGTCCTGTCATGACACACTCTCCCTTATGACTAGGCCTTCAGAATATGATAGCTGCCTCATTCGTACTCGGTCCAAAAGGGTAGAGGTAATAACTATAGAAGAATGGAAGGTCTACCCCTGTTTATCGTGCACCTCCAAATGCATCTCAGAGAATAGATCCATAATCTACCACTCACTACTGGGCTCTTGAACTTCCTATATCTGAGTCCTCCTACTCAATCCATCAGCCACTCTGTCACCCTTCCCCGACGTATAGGCAAGCTCAAATTCAAATGATTGTAGGTACTCAACCCACCTTCGCAGTCTCTAATTTAGATCATGATGAGTGAAGATATACCTAAGACTTTTTTGGTTGGTGAAAACCACAAAATGCGCACCCAAAATATAATGTATCTGGTAGTGTAAGGAATGAACAACAACTGCCAACTCCAGATCATGTGTTGGGTAATTCTTCTCGTGTGGCCTCAACTGCCGAGACCCATACGCAATGACTCCATCACCCTGAATAAGCACATCTCTCAGCCCGATACCTCATGCATCATAGTAAATGGTAAATATCTTGCCCGACTCTGGAAAGACTAGTATCAGTACTGAAGTCAACCTCCCTTTCAGCTCTTGAAAGGCTGAATCAAAAGAATCTGACCACAGGAACATCAGACCCTTCATATTCAGACCCCTCGGCGGTGCTGCTAAGCGTGAAAAGTCCTGAATGAAACGTCTATAATATCCATCTAGCCCTAGAAAACTCCTTAACTCAAAGACGTTCTTTGGATGCTTCTAGGAAACTACAGATCTCACTTTCTTGGGGTCTACTGATATTTCTGTCTCTAAGATAACATGACCCAAGAAGTGAATCTAGTCCATCCAAAAGTGGAATTTTGAGATCTTAGCATAAAACTAATGCTCTCTCAGTGTACTCAAAATGATATCAAGATGGGTATCATGGTCATGTCGAGTGAGAGATTACACCAAGATATCTTCCATGAATACCACCATGAAAGAGTCCAAGTATGGATGGAACTGTCGGTTCATCAGTGCCATGAAAACTGCAGGCGTGTTCATGAGACCGAACAGAAAAACCAAGTACTCATATAGACGATACATGCTCCGGAATGATGTGAGAGGTATATCTGATGGTCTAACATGCAAATGCTGATAACTGGACCTCAAGTCAATCTTTAAGAACACCCAAGCTCCTCGAAGATAATCAAAGAGATCGTCAATCCTAGGCAAGGGATATCGGTTCATGACCATTAACTAGTTCAACTTCCGGTAGTCCACACAAAGTCTGTGGGTGTCGTCTGCCTTCTTTGCGAACATGAAAAGGAAACCCCAAGGAGAAGTACTTGGTCAGATGAAACTCCTTCCCTGCAACTCCTCCAACTGCTTCTTGAGCTCCTACAACTCAGGTGTAGCCATCCTATATGGAGGAATGGACAAGGGTGCCGCCCCTGTCACAATCTCAATAGAAAAGTCTACCTCACACTCCGGAGGCACACATGAAAATTCCTCTGGAAAGACATCTCTGAAACCATCCAACACTGGAGGAAAGTCTAACTATGAAGTCCCATGGTCATCTAGATAAAGACTAGCAATCTGTAATGTAACTAATCTGAACCCATGATGCTCTGGACCATCTCTGTTCGCTTGTACATCCCACTCGCCCTTATGAAGAAAAGATCCACCATCTGGTGATATGAAACTCTCCCTACGTCGATAACAGTCGATGACTGCTCAGAAGGGAACTAGCCAGTCCATTTCGAGAATGATATCATTGTCTGTCATCTCTAGGACATAGCGATCGCAAAGGAAGTGACACCCACCAACCTCAACAGGTCACTCCTTGCACAGACGTACACCAGATGTTATTGACCCCAACAGAGTTTCTAGTGTCAAAACATTAGCAGAAGAAAAGATACAGAGCACAAGGCTCTCCACAATAGCAACAGATATAAAGCTATGCGTTGCACCAGTATCGAAAAGAGATGAAGATAAAACTGAGGCAACTAGGATCGTACCTCGAACCATAGAGGGGCTAGGATCCTTCACCAGATGGGTCTACTCCATTGCAAAAAATTGGCTAGCTCCACATCCCTGTAACCCTGCCTGACTACTCTGAGATGATGCACCCTACTATCATTGGTTGCCTGGTGACTGAAAACCATGGCCATGACCTCTACCTTAGCCTGAACGGTCGGAAGAACTCCAATTCCAAGAGTGGTGAGAAACTGGAAGAGCTACTCTTGTGCGAGGGGTCATAGATGAACCCCGGTTACTGGCTGCTGGTGAGAAGACCTGACATAAACACTGAAGGTGTCCCAACTTTCCACAAGATCGGAACTCCACCAGGTCTCTCTAGCATTGTGTCATTGTATTCCCACTTCTCCCACACTGGTACCACACCACCTGGATACCATAAGATCCATCCCACCTACTCAAATCTCCCAAGGTAGTCTCCCGACGGTGCTTCCGGCTATCAACTGGTAGAGCACTAACTCTGGATGTCGAGCCGCCCTAGCTCACAACTCCAAATTCCCTCATATTTCGCTTTGTGATTAGTGCCTGGTTGACAATGGAAGTGATGGAAGTCAACCTATAGATATTCACCTAAGAGCAGATGACCTATCTGAATCCTTCCTCGAACTTCTTTTCAAGGAATAATCCATCTCCTCCCAAGAATGGTGTAAAATGCTAAAGCTTGGTGAAACGAGATGAATACTCCATAACTGATAGGGTACCCTACTCAAGGATAATAAACTCCCGAGCTCAGTCGGACCTCAGGGTCTCCGGATAGAAGTAGTCATAAAAGACACACTAGATCTCCTCCCAATCCATAACCTATTGATGACCCTCCCGTGAGATCACATCCCACCATCTCTTGGTGGAATCCTGTAGCATATAGGTAGAGAGATTGACTCTCTTCTCTAGAGGCGTCTTCAAATTCTCAAAGATCATCAGCATGGCTTCTAGCCATGAATCTGTAGCCTGAGGTCCTCCTTCCCCTGAGAAAGTGTGAGGATGCTGCTACTATAAGACCTGTGTCAAATCATCCATCGATGGGGTAGGAGGTGGCGCTCACTGAAAGATCTGAATCATCCTCATGAAGCCTTCCCTGAACTCTGCATCAACACCGGTCACATATATAAATGCTGGTGCCAAGAATGGCACAACAGGAGGATCTGATGGATGTCCCTGATCAGCTATATCCGGCATCTGATCACTGCCCTGTAACCGGCGAACAGTCGGAGGATGTCTCGGTGGCATGAATCTGCAAGGTCAAGCACACACCTTAGGTCAGAATTATCAAGGACTCAAAACAAGGAGTGTAAGAAGAGAAAAAGAGGAAGAAAGCATTCAAGTTTTACAAATCATGGCTACACGGCGTGTACAATTCCTACATGGCATGTTCCCTAAATTCATTCACATGGGCATGTACTCCTGCCTCACTAGTCATGTAACACCCCAAACATACGAAAAGTACTTGAATCCCCTCCCCCTTCCTGAGTTCTTCTACACGGTTAAGACACACATCTTTCCTAAAACAAGACTACATATCATGTTCAAGGTAGACACAATGTGTACTAGAAAAGCTTCACCTGGCCCGTGTTGTTAGTGACACGGTCAGACACACATCTCAAACCAGATGACATGTTCCTGACAGAAACGACATATACGCGAAAGGATAACACCGACCCTTGTTGTCCGTGACACGGCCGAGTACCTGTGTTAGACTACATGGCGTGTTCAAGGTGGACACGTCATGTATAAGAAGAGACTCCACCGACCTGTATTGTTAGCTACACGACCGGACTCCTAGGATTACACTACATGATGTGCACAATCGGTACACGGCGTATTCCCAAGAGATTTTCCATATCCCATGTCTCGACCCGCACAGCATATGACACGGTTAGAGACTAAACAAAGTGTGCACAAGGTACATGGCGTGGACTTATGAAAAACAGTTTTTTCCTGAACAGAAGAACAAATGGCGTGTAGTCAAAACTACACGGCATGAATTCTTGGTTTTTCCAGAACGTAAGCCTCAGAAACTACTCCGGAGCCCAAAAAACACTGAAACAAACACTGAAAGTTCCAAATTCCGATCCGTGGGGGACCATACTCCCCACGAATCAAAGTTTGGCATCTCAAACAAGTAATAAACAAGGTAAATAAGTCAATGATCTACCAAATTCTGGTCCATGGGGGCCCATAACACCTCAAGAACCAAAGTTTGGTTTTCATTCAAACAAAACCTTATGCAATCAATGCTATAACTAGAAGAAGATATTTTTATAAATTCATATATCAAAACAAAATGCATATTATACACAAAATCTATAACAACATGAAATTTCTAATGCATTCTAGATGACATGGCAAGAATGCATGATTTTTGTTTTCTAGAAAGTTCATATATAATGAATAAGATGGAATACCCTCATATCATCAGGTTGCGACATAAATATAACTTCAATAACATAAATAATAACCAGAACAAAACATTTGAGTCACTTAACGGTGAAAATCAAGGAAACCATAAACTTACAAAACTAGAAAATTACATTAACGAGGTAGATTGGCTTTTCCCAGTACACAGGTCAGCAACTCCCAGGCACAAATTAATACCAAGTACCTATTCCATCCTATCCCTGAATATAGGCTCTAAATAGTATGTCAAGAGAAAATAATTCCTCTGATACCACTTTGTAATGTCCCAGTTTTGGAAGCCACCCAGAGGCGCCCCGTACCCGGTTAGTCACATGGCCTCAAACGCATTTCCCCGAATATTAGAGGCTGCTGACTAGCAATGAGGGACTTGGGTGTGATAGTGGGGAAACTATACCCTTATTGTCAGAGTACACAATGAAGGTAAATAGATATACAGTAGCAGAAACATTAATATCCAACAACAGTAAAAAATGGAAGACTGACATGATAAACTACTAGAGAACATATATATAAAAGATGCATGATACATATATGTCTAGGAAATCATCCAAACAAGTAACAATGCTGAATATAGTACTAAACCAAAGTACAAAAGGAAAACATAAAAGCAACTCTTCAGCATCGCAAGCCCCGGCTTGGTCCCATGCTCTCCAACTCCAATGAAATCAAGTACCTTAAGTCGAAAGGTGTTTATCCTTGTATATACCAGAAGCATATAATCTGTTTGGGCCCAAAAGAATGACCCAAATAGGGTGTGAGACTAAATACCAGTAGGAAAACACTAGAAGATCTTTTCCTAATATTCAGTGAGTATATGGAAGGGTAAAATTACAGAAAGCAGTAAATAAGAAGCACACATTAGAAGATAATACAATCCACAGTTTCAATATCAAGCAGCAGCTAAGTAAGTAGCTAACACAATAGGTAACCCTCTGGGCAGTACTCATAGCCTAACCCCTATGGTTTAACCCCACAAGTACAAGAAACCCTCTGGTAAGCACAAACAGTCTCACCACTCTGGTTTAGCTAAAGTATAGACTCTCTAGGGAAGCACTCACCGTTAATTCCCCCTATAGTATCATATCTTACTAAAGGTTCTCTGAGGAATCACTCAACGTCAATTCACCCTGTGGCCCGTGTTGAGGAACTACATACACTCTGGGGAAGCACTCAATGTCAATTCCCCTTATGGTCTCACACCGTATGATTATAAAGACACTCTGGAGAAGACCTCAATGTCAATTCTCCCAATGGTCTATACACCAGGTTCTCACGACCCATTGTAATTCAAGAAAGTGTGGTAATGTGTAACATCCAAGGTAAACATCATGAAATACTTGGATAGAATTCTACAGCACAACAGCATAATGGAACAATAGTCACACCATCCTACAATACTAGGCATGGGATGGTAAACAGTAGCCTAACAGGAAAACAAGACCCAAAGGTCAAAATAGGCAAAAACATGCAAGGAAATACATCCAAAGCAAAAATAATTCAACCTATTCACAATCGATAATCATCTACTTAGGCATACCAGTATAACAGAGAAACAAAAAGGAAAAATGGTAAATGTGCAATACCCCATTCATGGATATTGGTAGAAGTTTCACATAAAACTCAAAGACATTCAAAAGAAAGGCACAAAACACCTACCTCGACATTGGGATAACAATATACTTGAAATACAAGGCTTGAATCGCCTTATAATTCCGTAGATCTATGAAAAAATCTGAAATATTCACCCCACAATAACATGGAAAAGAAGAGGAATCGTGAAACGAGGTACCAACAGAAGAGAAAACTCACCAATGTGATTCCAATGCAATCAACATTGTTCAAATCGGAGGACAGATGGAGGCTCGATGGCTCGTCGAAGATCCGCAGCTGCTCGGTGCTCTTGGACAAATGAGACCTACAAGAAGTTCATTCTGGCGATTAGACGCGACCCCGGTGCATTTAATGAAAAAAAATAAAACACACGACATGTACTTTTGGAGTACACGGTGTGTACTTGCTGTTTCCGTACTCTGAATTAGGCAGCCTCCATGTCACCCCACGTGACCGTGTGTGTGGCCATGACACAGCCAACACATAGCCTCCTACGGCAATGAAGTACACGGCATGTACTCATAATGTAGACAACATGTACTTAAAAAATTTCTATAAACTCTTATTTTCTCAAAAACTCCAAAAAACATTAAAACATACCTGAAAAGAAGGTCCGGGTTCTAACAATAACTATCATATTGAACAATAATATTTTAATATTATATCCTCATTTGTTTAAACTAGGTGTTTGATAAAATTAATGTTAATGAAAATATAAAATCTATTGAAATAATAATATATTATAAAATATAAAGGTGTATAATTATACCCCCATAAATAAATTTTTCTATCACAAATCTATTTTGTACATAAAAATTCTAACCTTTGTTTAATACCCACGTAGTAAAAAAGGTTAATAAAAATACCAATTGAAAACAAATAAAGCGAAGTATGTACATCATTTTGATTAACAAATAATTAGTTTTCCAAGTGGAGAAATATTAACAGGATGTAAAAAATATATACATTGAAGGAAAAGAAAATTCCTAAATAATTATAGAGATTGATAGAGATAATTTAACATAAGAAAGTTAATGATAAAGAGAAAGTTAAAAATAATAAAACCATAACTAATAAGATGATAAAAAAACATTTATTCATCATAAATGAAGGTAAATTTATATATTTTTTCAAGATTGTTTTCCTAAATTTTATGGATTATTTTACTATTAAGATAGATAATACCAGAAAATATACTTACATGATATATTTTTATTTTTTAAGAACCATTCCATCCTTTTATTATTCATATATACATTTAAAAGTCATTTAATACTCCAATAAATGAGTATCTAAGACTTTCTATGCCTAAATTACTAAAATTAACTTTTAATGGATCATAATATCCACAAAAGAGTGTCTAGTCCTTCTGTGTATCTCTAAAAAAAAATTCAAAACCAAAATTCTTATCATGTGTTATGTAATATAATATATTAATCAATAAACCTCAATAGGAATACCTAAATATCAAAATAATAACTCTCTATCAAATAATTTTAGTAAAAACAAATTCATATTAATATGGATATCATATTGGCTAGTTGTAGGCACTACGCCCTTGTTTTTCTTTATTTATAGGGTTTGAACCCCATGACCTTTCCAGACGCATAATTTTTCACCCTTTATGAATGTTTGAATTTCTATAAAAATATATTAATATAACTACTATAATATTACCAAAACTTTGATCAACATCCTAAAAAATAAAATTAATTATTAAAATCACTTTTAACAACTATGTTTTTCTATATAGCTTATTTTTACATGAAAAAATAATCTTAATTGAATATTATTACATTAACATAAATGAACATATTAACTATAATGGTTATAAATTAATTTAAATATATGAAAAAATAATTATTCCTCAAATAATACTATTTGTTGAATCTTAGGGTTACATAAGTCTCAAAACAGTAAAACTCCTCCCAAAATATAATTAATCAAATGAAAATTCCCTCACTTAAATCCTCAAAGTGGTTTCTAAGACATTGATCTTATGTTCAACCATAAACTCGTAAACACATTATAGTATCCTTAAATATTATGTTAATATTAGATGAAGACATATATGATTCCAAAAATTATCTCAAACCTCATATGTTTCATGATTATTATAACCAAATTAATATTGATAAAAATAATTCTATAACATAATTTTTGAATCCCAATACATAAAAACATCAACCCTTTTACTTAAATTTTTAGTATAACATAGGTCCTTCAATAATATAGGAGGTATCCTTTAAAAGGGGAAACTGACTTGGAAAATTCCTAGTTTACCATCCTTTAATTAAAGAAATGATAAATGGATCTCTAGGAAGAAATTTATTTATATCTATTAAATTCCTCACTTCTTCTTGAAAATTATTTGATCTATGCACATATTCTCCACACATAAATTTTTTTTCAATTCCTTTAAGACATTTTCCAAGGTGTCCCTTTCCACATTTCTGACATGAAGAAAATTTATCCCTCTTTCATCTATGGTCTCAACTATATGAGCTCTTAACATGATATATACTTCTCTTATTTAGTGACTTCAAGAGATGGTTAAGGTATATTTTTTAATCATATACCAAGATAACTGATTAGGAATATTCAAAATATATTTTAAGTCAGTTATCATCCCATTTGGTTACTAAAAAAACTACATCTTCTATCAATGTCAGTGTGAACATCATTCCTCATTGTTCTATCTATTGAGTGGAACCTAAAATCATGATTTGAGAAACAATAATAAAAATTATAAAAAAATATTTATAGAATGTCTAAATCAAGAAAACTTCATTTTAATCTATGAAACCTTAGTTTCAACATAGTTATTCCAAGATTATAATTTATTCAATAAGTTTATGATATTTTATAAAGAAATTTAGAATTAACCCTATCATATCCTCAAGTAGTGTCAAACTAGGTGTGAAGAAAGACCCATTTTAATGAACCAGGTGATGATCGAGTCATAGCCCTATGTTCCCATTATGAAGTTATTACCGCTAAGTATAACAGTTTCAGATCCACATCTACTTTTAGTATCTGGAAAGGGATTTATTTCTATGAAAATCACATTATCTTTACCTTACCAAAACATTAGGATGTTATTCTATATTTAGACTTATCCTAAACTTTAGTTAAAGGGTAATTTTTCTTAAAATATGTTTTCTTAAATCTTGTTCCATATACTCTTTTAAACATTCAATGATACCAACTATGAGTACCCTGACCCTAGTACTCTAGAGTAAATGCTTAATTTATTATATTGGCATTATATACAAGAAATACAATTCTAAAGGTTAGAAAAATTTGGTAGTCTTGTGAAACTTGATACATACTTCAATTCCACATTAAATTATAAAAAATAAAATAAAATATAGGATTTTCTTTTAGAACAAAATTTTTTCCATAAGAAAATATTTTTATATCAATCATAATACACTTCATGAAATCCTATGGAAAATAAATATACAATAGGGGTGATCTAAGATGGTCAATAAGGGTACGCGTATAATGAAATATATCATAAATAAGGAATAACAAATATTTCAAGGTAAGTATCTAAAAAATATGACACTTAACCAATAACTTGAACATTAAGGATAATATGATAGTAATAAATTATGATGAAATAATGAAATATAAATAATAAAATGAGCTTGAAATTTATCCATTGATATCATAACTAATCAAATAATTACATGGAAATCAATAAATAATATCATAATTATGGATTTCATAATTCCAAATATTATAAACATACCTTCAATTCCTCATTCCATGACATCTTATATAAATCGGTAACGCCTTAGCTAAATACCAAAGTTAGTTTGTCTCATGAGACATACTGATGCATCAAGTGGTTATAGTGGGCCCCTCCTATAACTTACTAAGTCCAAAAAATTATTCATATGAAAGGGTAGAAGCATAATCAATATAAAAATTAATATTTAAAAACTAGCATATGAAATGAAAATAATTTCTCTAACAATGAAACATAATAATAAACCTTCCAAAGTAATATGGACAATGGTATCAAAATAGTTATTCCCTAGACAATTTGATAATAAACCATCAAAATAAATTATAAGGATTGTATCATTACAATGTATCCCTAGTTTTTAATAATTAATATAACGGTCTTTATCATTGATGAATGAAAATATCATGAAATGTAATGAAAGATGTTATTGAGGAAAATCTCATTTTCACTTTTAAAATAAAAAATAAAATATATATATATAATATTAGTAAAATTTTTTTATTGAAAATTATAATGTAACCATTTAAAGGATACTTCAAATAAATGAGTTTCTATGATGTATAAAAATTTTGTTCACGCTTAGTATGTTAAAAAAGACTCCATTCACATTTTTGTTAAAAAGTTAAAAAAACACATCATTTAGAAAATGAATGGAGGGTTCCTTTTAAATTTTTTTTAAAAAGAAGTAAAACATGGGTTAAAATTTCTTTAAAAATAATTGGATAAAATTAAACACATTTTTGAAAACATTTTTAGAAAACATGGACATGGAAGAGAAATGATTTTCAATCATAGTGAGAAATGAAGTAGATTTTACTTAAAAAATTGTTTTGGTATCTTGAGTACTTAAATTATGGAAAATTGAAAGTAAAAATTGTAATTTATAGGAATAAACATAGGATAATAATATATATTTGTTTTAATATATAAATATAAAATAATTTCCCCAGTGAAGAATTTATCACATAAAATCCTGAATAATGATGATATTGTGAAATAAACCCTTACAACTTTTGTAATTTTTGAATAATAATCCACATAAAAGAAATAACTTCTAATGAAATAATAAATGAAATTTTTATAATTATATTCATGGAATAAAATATGAAATTTATAGTATATACACCATATAAAATAAATAAGTGGTGAATATGAAATATTTCTCAAGGAAGTAAATGTTAGATAAGAAAACCTTAAAAAATTATACTTCTAATGTGAGAATTAATCAAATAAGTGATTTTGTGTATCAAATGTAAATAAAAGTAAAATAAGTGGAAATAAAATATAATATATTCAATGTTTATTACAAACATAATCTTACCATAACAATGATAATGAGGAAGTAATATAACTTAAAGAAAATAAATTGAGTTATGAAATCCATTACCTTAGGACTAACTGTAACACCCCGAGATTTTATGAAAAATATTCTTTTTAATTTTATTAATGCCTTGTGTTGTACGCTACACCAAAAGGATTTTGCACAACACGCATCCTTGATTTTCCTTGCATTACACGCAATCGCGACCTTCCTCGATAGCGTGTGTAGTACGCAATAACGAGTTTCACTAAACAACAATATGCTATTAAAATCTTATTAAAACTAGCCGTTATGAATAGTAATAACCACTTTTTGAAATTTTTTAATTTTATTTTTTAAAATGGACTTCATTTTTGGATTCGGAATATCGAAATTAGCTTAGGGTGAAATTTTGGTGATTTTCGGATAACTTTCATATTTTGATGAATAGTGAAAATTACTAAATTTTAATTAAAAACAACTTTTTCAATCGAAATAATTAATAGTGATAAATTATTAATTTGATTGGTTTTAAAGTATATTTAGAATATATTTTTACAATTTAATACAATGTTGGTCATTGGATGTAATTTCACATTTAAACCAGTTATAAACAAGTGTCAATCTTTTGATAGTTATTATCTCTTAAAAACACGCCTTTTGTTTTGACGATGGGAATTAATTTTTAAATTAGTTAATGCAACTGATATGTTTTTAATTTGGTAAAATAGACATCATTTTTGAGTTCATAATATCAAATATATCTTAGGCCTAATTTTTGGTATTTTTCTGAAAACATTCAATTTTTGATGAATAGTGAAACCACTAAGTGGTAGTTAATAAAAAACTAAATTGTTCCTAAAACTTAATTTTACCGCTTCTGTGAGTGTAATTTCAAAAATCCGAGAGACACGGTTGATGTCAGTAAGTAAAATGTGGTTCAATGAGATGAAAATAATTTTTTGGTTAATAGTAACATTTTACTTTTTTTACCACAGTAAATAGGGTAATTAAGGGTAGAAATGATATTATTATTACCCTAACACATGTCCTAATTCTATTGGACAAGTGTAATTCGACCAAAAACAAACTTAGGAATAAAATATGACCATTTAGGCCCACTTGGATTAGATTAAGACATTTATTATTAATTTATTTAAAGAAGGGTTAAAAGAGTTAAAATCAATGCTTATTTACTAAAACATTTTTAATATGGGGTTATACATAAGATAAATTAGACTATAAATATTCATTAGAAATCTAAAAACATTTCCTACATATTGGTATATTATTTGTAATTTTTATACATTATATAATTTAATTTATTTATGACACAACGATGATGAAATAATTATCTTATTAATGAAATATTGACATAATTGATGTTATAAATACCCAAATAAATATAATTTGAGACTTTTTATGAATTACACGAATTTTCTAGGTTAATATGACATGTTATTATTGATTTAATTAACTTTTTTCGAACTTATCATTCTGTTATGATTTTCACAAAAATCAATTACTAAATAGTGTCAAAATTGACATAAAATAGTTTTTAAAACAAATATTATATTATTAATTGTTATTTTATTATTAAAAATATAAGGTTCGGCCAAATGACTTATATAAGGTTATATATATTAATACTAAATAATTTGGGGTTCTTTTGGCTTCTTATAGTAAGTTTATTAACCTTATAGTGTAAAAAAACAAGAAGACACGGTAAAAGTTAAATTATCTAACTTAAAGTTAAATCTAAATTATAAGGTTAAAATAATAACCTAAACTTGTCTAAATCCTATTGGACGAGAGTATTTCGACCCGTCCCTACTTTAGCTTCGAAATAAGACCCTTTGGAACCATTATAAACCCAATTTGACCTTAATATAAAATAATATTTTTTGTTATTCCAAAGGTACCCCTCTCCTCCCTTATAAAAGGGCACCTCCTCCCTCTCTTCCTCACAAAATTTTGAGACTTCAAGCTCGGAAAACCCCTGCCAAATTCTCTTCTCCACTTCCCTAGAAATATCCTAGAGGTTCTTGTCTTCTTCAAAGACCCATTTTAGTGCCCTAAAAGGAGGTTTCAAAGAAGCACTTCAAAGAAGAGGTAATTTCCGTTACCGATTCTTTCACCTTTATTTCTTCTTCCACTTCTTATTCTTAGGTTGTTTCATTATGAAGTAATAACATCAGTATCACTCATATACTGATATGTTATGATAAGTATGAAACAATCCTATTTCACCATCTATCCATCCTACGAAAAATGAGATCACCGCGCGTGCGTACGTACGGAATACCGTCTCCACGCCGTGGTGAAATCTATTTTCCACCACCACCTTACTTGGATGGGTATAATGGTGTAAATAATAACTATATATTATTATTTAAAAGTGATATTGATTCTGAAATAGTATACATACACTCCAATACAGTCCCACGATCATGAGAACGATATCATCGCTCGTGCGTACGTACGGACTACCGTCTCCACGACGCGATGAGATTCATTCTCCACTTTAAACCATTCATGAGTGATTATAAAGTATATATAATAAGTAATCATGAAATATATTACATAAAAATGATACTGGATTTATGTGTATATATATGAATGTCATCTACTTAATTCCGTTCAACTCAATAAGGAAATGAAAACAGCGTTCATGCGTACGTACGGCCTACCGTCTCCCTGAACGGTGTATTTCTTTCCATTTACTGATTTATTATATATATGTTTATTCTGAATATATATATATATAAATCATGTTTTATGTTCTGGAATTAAGTAATCATGATCTAAGTAATCATATGAATAATTACAAGTCAAAACACGGACGACAAATGAAACAATTTTACCCAAAACGCTCTTTAACATGGAATTTACAAAAGAACGGGTAATATAAAGTCATAAGTGATCCATATATGATATCATAACAATGAATATGATTCTGTAATAAGTCAATGACATTATTTAAATCATTATACAGGAGGTTCAGACACATACGAAGCAAATCAGACCTAAGGTAAGGGAAATATCACAATATCATTTTTATCCGAGATTGTTTATACTTTAGTATTTACTGGGGTGTATTTTATCATCCACATCCATGTTTCCTCAATATGTAATATTATTTCCATTCAACTAAAATTGGTTAAATCCTATTTTACCCTTCGGTGAGTTTTTAGTAAATGATATGAAAGGAATCTTTTGTCGTTTTTCGTACGACGTACTTTTTGACTTTTCCGACAAAAGTACAAAGAATGTTTTTTTAAAATTATACGGCATGAATGGATTTTTAAAACATTATTTCCAAAAAGATTCCTTTACAAGTTTTCAAGTTTATTTTTAATCAAATTATTTTAGTTTAGAATTGTACGACATGTTAAGAAAGGAAAAGTGTTTTTGAAGAAGGAAGGATATTTTCCTCAAGAATGGAGTTCAAGTGTTTTATAAAACTTATTTTCTATCTAAGATAATAAAGGGTTCTGTTTTTATCCCTATTATTACATTGATTTGATTATGTTGTGATGGAATTATTTTTATGAATTCCTTTATCTTTTATGAATTGTTTTATGATGTCATGATGTTTAAGATTCCCATTTGTATTACATGGGTTATGAAATGATGTATGATTTATGATTTTGTGGCACACATAAGAATGGTATCATTATGAGATGGGTGGGACCTATATCTCCCTCCAATGCATTGGGTAAAGATTTTATATCTCATGAGATAGACATGGCTGGAATGGTAGGTTATACTGGTTCAGTGAAACAGGACTGAAATGAGGGTGACTCGGTTCAAGAAGGGACTTTGTCCACTAAGATAGTCTTGGCAATGAGTCTTGACTAACAAGAAATGATTCTCTATGATTATGTGTGTATGCCACAAAGTTTCATGTTTTACGTTATGATTATTGTGATTACATTTCACTGCCATGATTTATCCCATGTTATGAAATTAGGATCTCTTTTGCAGGTTAAGATTTCCAAAAGTTATGTTCTTATGTATATGATGTGATTGATATTTCTTTTGTTTACCCTTACTGAGCATTTGAGCTCACCCTTTTATGTTTTGTTTTCCCCAGGATATAAAGAAAGGTTTTAAGTAAAAAAAGGAAGATCTTTATGGGGGATGTTGAAGATCTTTCACCAGGATTAGAAGATTATATTCCGAGTTTCCAAAGACACTAAACTATTACGATCCTTGTGTGTGTGTTTTTGTTATGTACTAAGTATTCTGCAAATGTAATGTAATATCAATGTACGTCAAGCTTCGGGTCTCTACAGTTGGTATCAGAGGAAAGGTTTAGTCAACCTTTGGAAACTAGGATGCGAAAACGTTAGTGAGATCCCTAGAGATATTTCTAAGGTATGTCTAGGTATGTCCCTAAGGATAAGTATACGTATAGGATACAGTCCTAGAACTATGGTAACGATCATAGAATTTAACCTAATATGTTAGACATTGAAGGTACTCCCCCTTTATTATGTTGTTTTCCCTAGCATGATTTTTGCCTCTCACACTATTCTTTTTGGGTTTTAGACGATGGTTGGAACCCGAAGGAACCGTGTTGATCAATGCAATGGAAAATGCAATGATTTCCCTCCTTAACAGACAAATGTTATAGGAGATGGAGTGCAAAATCTTATTGCTATACTTACACAAGCTATGAATCATTCTGGACTTGCAAATGAGCAGAGAAGGGAACAATATTCTATTGAGTCCTTCATGAGGCAACGTCCACCTTCTTTCAGTGGCTCTTCTGAGCCACTTGTTGCTGAACAATGGATAAATACCACTGAAAAGATATTTTCAGTTCATCAATGTTCTGAGAATGATAAAGTCATCTTAGCAGTATATCGTTTGGAAGGTGAAGTTGATCAATGGTGGAATCTTATCAAGAATATGAGGCCAAGAGACGAAATTGAGTCCATGGAATGGGACGAGTTCAAGAACTTGTTTTTCAGTAAGTACTTCCCTTGTATTCTTCGAACAATGATGGAAAAGGAGTTTCTTGAACTGAAGCAGAAGGATGATGAATCTGTTGGTATATACGAAGCGAATTTTACAAGAATTTCAAGGTATGCATCTGGAATTATCATCCAACCTGAAAGTAAAGTTGGTCGATTTTTCAGTGGCTTAAAACCAAGTCTTCGAAGGGCATTAGCTATAAGAGACTTCAGTAGCTATGAAGAAATTGTGCGTTGTGCTATCAAGGTAGAAATGGAAGTTGGTGTTACATATCCATCTCATGGTTTTGAAAAGAAACAAAAGATGGAGTTCAAGGAGAAATCTCAGAATAATGGTGAAAAGAAGATGAATGTTTCCTTATGCTCAAAGTGTGGAAAGAAGCATGGTGGAGATTGTCTTAAAGGGACTAGAAAATGTTTTAAGTGTGGAAAAGAAGGTCATCGAGCAGCTGAGTGTCGAAGTAATGGAAAAAGGGTTTCTAATGATGTGAATAAAGCAAACACTGCAGAGAACGCACCACCAACACTTCTATGCTTCAAGTGTAAGGAAATGGGGCATTATGCTAATAAATGCCCTAATCCAAGGGTTAGTGATGATCAACATGAGAAACCACTTAAGGCAAAGGACAAAGGGAAGTCACATGCGATCACTATTGGCGATGTTGAATATGACAACGATGTGGTGGAATGATTAAGTGTTTATGTAACGGGATTCCAAAATAATGTTGTAACATAAAGTATTGGAATGTTTATGTGTTGGTCTAATGTGGAATTCAAAGTGATTGAGATATTTTTAGAAATAAGATGATATGCGCATAATGAAGGGAAAATGAGAAAACGAAATGTTTAACAGTATTCATGAGCTCATGATTGAGGACTAAGTGATATCATGGTTTGAGTATATGGAATTTTGAGAATTTTGGTATGTGAAAAGTGTTAACTTTTAACTGCATTCAAGTTTTCACTATGGTTCAATGGGTATTCAAGAGAATACATTATTAAGGCCTTTGAATGTTTGGAATGTGACCAACAAGACATATCTTATGATATATGGGGATCAACGATGGTATTAAATCTCTGGTAACCGTTTTCACTATATTATGAGAGTGGACTGAAGTATTATGGATAATCCTAAAGATTGTAATGGATTATGTTGGACATAAGTTAGGATAAAAAGTTTTTGATATTATTGTTGGGATGTTATAGTAATATAGATTTAGAAAAAGGACAACCTGCAGGACGGGCAACAACCCATCGCGTCGGACAAGGCTGTGGGAATCGAACCCACAACCAAAGTGCGACTGGCCTTTATCGCCTACCACTGGCCTACAGGAAGTCCCTAGTTAGTAGAAACTAGTTTTATTTTATTAAGCAGTATGATATATGAAGTATAAGTTCATTTTTGGAACCATATACGATTAACCATAAGATGGACTTATAACTTTTGCTAACCTTTTGTTTGAAAGAGATGGAATGACCCGTCATTCTATCACATGATCTGCTAACACTTCACAAATAACACTTTCAACTTCATTTATTTAAGAGATGAAGTGGAAATTGTTTAAGTCACGAACAACAGTGATATTGTACCAAAATAAAGTAAGTATTTATTCTAATTCAAATTCTTCAACTTTAGGGAAATGATATTGAAAACCAAAAATGTATTCCTAGTGATCTTATATCTTATTAATCAGATGGTACCTTAGATCGTCACAAATTTATGGATTTGTGATTGTTGGCTTTTCCATAGCCATGTTCTCTACTACTCTCCATCAGAACATGATGGTTAGATTTTTCTTCCATATCCATATTTTCACCTATGTGGAAACCCAGTGATTAGTTTATTTGGGTAACCGTTACGTTTCATACATTTGTTTTTAAAGATTGGTTTTGGTATTCCTTTTTACGATGTGGGTTTCTATTAACGAAACTTTCGAATAGTAAACCATTTATAACCCCGACGAATTTCGAGGGCGAAATTCATTTTAAGGGGTAGAATGTAACACCCCGAGATTTTATGAAAAATATTCTTTTTAATTTTATTAATTCCTTGTGTTGTACGCTACACCAAAAGGAGCTTGCACAACACACATCCTTGATTTTCCTTGCATTACACGCAATCGCGACCTTCCTCAATAGCGTGTGTAGTACGCAATAACGAGTTTCACTAAACAACAATATGCTATTAAAATATTATTAAAACTAGCCGTTATGAATAGTAATAACCACTTTTTGAAATTTTGTAATTTGATTTTTCAAAATGGACTTCATTTTTGGATTCGGAATATCAAAATTAGCTTAGGGTGAAATTTTGGTGATTTTCAGATAACTTTCATATTTTGATGAATAGTGAAAATTACCTAATTTTAATTAAAAACAAATTTTTCAATCGAAATAATTAATAGTGATAAATTATTAATTTGAGTGGTTTTAAAGTATATTTTGAATATATTTTTACAATTTAATACAATGTTGGTCATTGGATGTAATTTCACATTTAAACCAGTTATAAACAACTGTCAATCTTTTGATAATTATTATCTCTTAAAAACACGCCTTTTGTTTTGACGATGGGAATTAATTTTTAAATTAGTTAATGCAACTAATATGTTTTTAATTTGTTAAAATAGACATCATTTTTGAGTTCATAATATCAAATATAGCTTAGGCCTAATTTTTGGTATTTTTCTGAAAACTTTCAATTTTTGATGAATAGTGAAACCACTAAGTGGTAGTTAATAAAAAACTGAATTGTTCATAAAACTTAATTTTACCGCTTCTGTGAGTGGAATTTCAAAAATCCGAGAGACGTGGTTGATTTCAGTATGTAAAATGTGGTTCAATGAGATGAAAATAATTTTTTGGTGAATAGTAACTTTTTACTTTTTTTACCACGGTAAATAGGGTAATTAAGGGTAGAAATGATATTATTATTACCCTAACACATGTCCTAATTCTATTGGACAAGTGTAATTCGACCAAAAACAAACTTAGGAATAACATATGACCAATTAGGCCCACTTGGATTAGATTAGGACATTTATTATTAATTTATTTAAAGAAGGGTTAAAAGAGTTAAAATCAAATTTTATTTACTAAAACATTTTTAATATGGGGTTATACATAAGATAAATTCAACTATTAACATTAATTAGAAATCTAAAAACATTTCCCACATATTGGTATTTTATTTGTAATTTTTTGACATTAAATAATTTAATTTATTTATGACACAACGATGCTGTAGTAATTATCTTATTAATGAAATATTGACATAATTGATGTTATAAATACCCAAATAAATATAATTTGAGACTTTTTATGAATTAAACTAATTTTATAGGTTACTATGACATTTTATTATGGATTTAATTAACTTTTTTAGAACGTATCATTCTGTTATGATTTTCAAAAAAATCAATTACTAAATAGTGTCAAAATTGACATAAAATTGTTTTTAAAACAAATATTATATTATTAATTGTTATTTTATTCCTAAAAATATAAGGTTCAGCCAAATGACTTATATAAGGTTATATATATTAATACTAAACAATTTGGGGTTCATTTGGCTTCTTATAGTAAGTTTATTAACCTTATAGTGTAAAAAAACAAGAAGACACGGTAAAAGTTAAATTATCTAACTTAATGTTAAATCTAAATTATAAGGTTAACATAATAACCTAAACTTGTCTAAATCCTATTGGATGAGAGGATTTAGACCCACCCCCACTTTAGCTTCGAAATAAGACCCTTTGGAACCATTATAAACCGAATTTTACCTTAATATAAAATAATATTTTTTGTTATTCCAAAGGTACCCCTCTCCTCCCTTATAAAAGGGCACCTCCTCCCTCTCTTCATCACACAACTTTGAGCCTTCAAGATCGGCCAAACCCTGACAAATTATCTTCTCCACTTCCCTAGAAACATCCTAGAGGTTCTGGTATTCTTCAAAGACCCATTTTAGTGCCCTAAAAGGAGGTCTCAAAGAAGCACTTCAAAGAAGAGGTAATTTCTGTTACCGATTCTTTCACCTTTATTTCTTCTTACACTTCTTCTTATTAGGTTGTTTCATTATGAAGTAATAACATAAGTATCACTCATATACTGATATGTTATTATAAGTATGAGACAATCCTATTTCACCATCTATCCATCCTATGGAAAATGAAATCACCGCGCGTGCGTACGTACGGAATACCGTCTCCACGCCGTGGTGAAATCTATTTTCCACCACCACCTTACTTGGATGGGTATAATGGTGTAAATAATAACTATATATTATTATTTTAAAGTGATATTGATTCTGAAATAGTATACATACACTCCAATACAGTCCCACGATCATGAGAACGATATCATCGCTCGTGCGTACGTACGGACTACCGTCTCCACGACGCGATGAGATTCATTCTCCACTTTAAACCATTCATGAGTGATTATAAAGTATATATAATAAGTAATCATGAAATATATTACATAAAAATTATACTGGATTTATGTGTATATATATGAATGTCATCTACTTAATTCCGTTCAACTTAATAAGGAAACGAAAACAGCGTTCATGCGTACGTACGGCCTACCGTCTACATGAACGATGCATTTCTTTCCATTTACTGATTTATTATATATATGTATATTCTGAATATATATATATATATATATATATATATATATATCATGTTTTATGTTCCGGAATTAAGTAATCATGATCTAATTAATCATATGAATAATTACAAGTCAAAACACGGATGACAAATGAAACAATTTTACCCAAAACGCTCTTTAACATGGAATTTACAAAAGAACGGGTAATATAAAGTCATAACTGAACCATATATGATATCATAACAATTAATATGATTCTTTAACAAGTCAATGAAATTATTTAAATCATTAAACAGGAGGTTCGGACACTTACGAAGCAAATCGGACCTAAGGTAAGGGAAATATCACAATCTCATTTTTATCCGAGATTGTTTATACTTAAGTATTTACTGGGGTGTATTTTATCATCCACATCCATGTTTCCTCAATATGTAATATTATTTCCATTCATCTACAATTGGTTAAATCCTATTTTACCCTTCGGTGAGTTTTTATTAAAAGATATGAAAGGAATCTTTTGTCGTTTTTCGTACGAGGTACTTTTTGACTTTTCCGACAAAAGTACAAAGAATGTTTTTTTAAACTTATATGACATGAATGGATTTTTAAAACATTATTTCCAAAAATATTCCTTTACAAGTTTTCAAGTTTATTTTTAGTAAACTTCTTTTAGTTTATAATTGTACGACATGTTAAGAAAGGAAAAGTGTTTTTGAAGAAGAAAGGATATTTTCCTCAAGAATGGAGTTCAAGTGTTTTATCAAACTTATTTTCCATATAAGATAATAAAGGGTTCTGTTTTTATCCCTATTATTACATTGATTTGATTATGTTATGATGGAATTATTTTTATGAATTCCTTTATCTTATATGAATTGTTTTATGATGCCATGATGTTTAAGATTCCCATTTGTATTACATGGGTTATGCAATGATGTATGATTTATGATTTTGTGGCACACATAAGAATGGTATCATTATGATATGGGTGGGACCTATATCTCCCTCCAATGCATTAGGTAAAGATTTTATATCTCATGACATAGACATGGCTGGAATGGTAGGTTATACCGGTTCAGTGAAACAGGACTGAAACGAGGGTGACTCGGTTCAGAAAGGGACTTTGTCCACTAAGATAGTCTTGGCAATGAGTCTTGACTAACAAGAAATGATTCTCTATAATTATGTGTGTATGCCACAAGATTCATGTTTTAAGTTATGATTATTGTGATTACAATTCACTGCCATGATTTATCCCATGTAATGAAATTATGATCTCTTTTGCAGGTTAAGATTTCCAAAAGTTATGTGCTTATGTATATGATGTGATTGATATTTCTTTTGTTTACCCTTACTGAGCATTTGAGCTCACCCTTTTATGTTTTCTTTTCCCCAGGATATAAAGAAAGGTTTTAGGTAAAAAAAAGGAAGATCTTTATGGGAGATGTTGAAGATCTTTCACCAGGATTAGAAGATTATATTCTGAGTTTCCAAAGACACTAAACTATTACGATCCTTGTGTGTGTGTTTTTGTTATGTACTAAGTATTCCGCAAATGTAATGTAATTTCAATGTACGTCAAGCTTCGGGTCTCTACACTGACTAATTTCATACATGTTTGGACCTCATGTATAATAAATATATATTTATTATAAATTATACCAGAAACTTAATCATATATATCATACCATATATGATTTAATTTAATCTTATATTACCTGTTTATTAACAATGTTTTATTGAAATTACTATTTCAGGTAATAATTGCTTCATTTTTCATGTATGTTTTGGTTTGGTAGTTTTAGTACTTGTACATTGATCATGGTTAAATTATCTATATAATTTTAATAATTATTTGAATATTATAAATATTAGTTATATATATATATATATTTATCCATAAAAGTCAGACATATGAAAAATGAACTACACCATTCATGGAGATGGTAGGTCGTACGTATGCATGAACATTGATTCCATTTTTTGATGGAAAAAACACAATAAAGGTAAATAATAATTATCCATTAATTAATAATTATAATATATATATATATATATATATTAAATCCATCATTATATCCATCTATGATAGTCTATGATGGAAAATGAATTACATCAGTTCGTGAGGTGGTAGTCCTCTACATGCACGATTGACTTTTTTATTTCTCATTTGTTGGAAGAGGAGATAAAAATATGTTATTACATCAAGATAAAATCATATAGGTATATTTTATATACTTTTGTTTTAATATTTGAATTATTAATACATGAGTGAATGTGGTAATAGAAAAAGTAAATAAAAATATCGTAGTGAAGCCAATTAGCATTGCTTAGAAAAATATCAATTGGATATCTTATTAGGGAAACTAGGGTCATTCATTAGGTAATAAAAGAAGACATATAATGTGTATATGGATGTTATGGATATATTTGTTCAGTTTATGGTTGAGATAAATGAATTAAGTTGTGTCAATAAGTAAGGGGAGGAGGTTTCTTTTTATAATTAAGGAGTGTCGTTTTTGTAAATTTCCAAAAATATTTAATTATGAGAAGTCACTCTAAAAAAAAGTTCCTCAAAAAAATAATAATGTGTTTAATGGAGTATAAGCCTGATACAAACCTCCACCATAAAAAATAATTTTTTAACATGTTGTTCCCTTAACCTCTAAGGTTACACACCTTTACTATTTTAGTTTTCACAACAGTACCTAGTTTTTTTATTTACCTAGGTAATTTTTCATTTAAGAGTACAAAAAATGAGACAATTTATATAATTTGTACACACTTATTGTATATATTAAATCCTATTTTTCAAATGAAAATCCACAATGTGTGGAAAATTAGTTTATTCACTGGTGCATGAGACGTGAAAAACCCCATTTTAACCTTAACATGGGTAATTAATTTTTACTGTATTTACTTATCAGTAAGGATAATAATAAAATTAAACTTGTTAACAAAATATTAATTATTATTATTCTAGTTTTTTAATACATTTTATCAAATTTAATCCAAAAAAACACAATAGAACCTATTTTTATAAAAATAATTTTTCTAATCATAAAACTGGATTTATTATTATCTCATGCTTAGGGAAAATATTAGATGAATGATAAAATATTTTATTGAATATATAATATATAAATTTCATTAAAATAATTTACCAATTGATATGAATTTAATTTATAAAATAAATACACATTACATGGATTAAAACATTTTTTTCAGAAAAAAATTCTTTTACTTTCGAATGATTTTTATTTTATTTTCATTTCTAATAAATGGATAACCAAGGATGTTATATTATATATTTGTAAAAAAAATACTTTCCATTGTTTATTTGGTCCTATTAATTCCCATCATTTTATTTTCCTTTTGATATCTATGGTATTAAATAATAATATTTTAATAGTATATCCGGGTTCTCTTAAACTCGGTGTTTCATGTAATGTAAGATATCGAAGAAATAAAATTTATTTAAAGAGGAATATATTCTAAAATAATAGGGTGTTACATATATTGATCCAAAAATGTCCTATATAACATGGTGAGGGATTTTGATAATGGATTTGGGTATGAATTGTCCTAGCTAGAATGATCATGAAGTGTGAGGAAGAGAGGAGAGGTGGTATCATTTTATAGGGGGGAGGACACACTTGGAGTTTCAAAAAACATTAAATTATAATAATGTTTTACCCAGTAAAAATGATTCTAAATGACATATATACAAATATTATATGATATAGGGTATGAAAATAATAATAATATAATATATTTTATATAAGTTTTAATGTCATTTTAACCCTTATAATATTTTAATCCCTTTAACCTTTTTAACACTTTCCTTATTAATTGAAATTTTTACCAATATTACTCTTAAACGTGAACAAAAAATATTTTGGAATCATTAGAAAAATTATATTACAATTCAAAATATATATTCTATTTTACAAAATTAAATTTCTAGAAGTGATAGAAATAAATTTATAAATAAACCAGCAAAACGTGATGAAAAATAGTTACCCACAAAAATTCCTTTAAAGCATAAAAATATTTTTATTCAAAAATAATGTGTAATGTCAGATAAAATTAAATTTATTAGAGTATTTTTCATCAAATTAAACTATTTAAATAATATAACCAATCAAAATATGGAATTATATTGTGTAAATATAATAATAAGAAAGGTAGTTTCCATAAAAATATGTATTTTCAAGTTTTAACCCAAATATAAAAATTTTCAGAAAAATAAAAAACATTAACCCTATGTTAATATTGAAATTATGAATTAAAAATTATATTAATTTGAAAAAAATTATTAAAAATTTTATAATATAATTATAATTTACGTTAAAAATAATTAAATAAAAACATTTTTCGAAGAAGACATTTTTTTAAACATAAAATAATTTTACTAAAAATTGGGTACTTATTTATTAGGAGTTAATAAATTAAACTTAATTAAGTAAAACTATTATAAATAATTTTCAAAATAAGGTTATTTATATTAATACCACCGGTTTAACATCTAATTTATAATGATCACATATATAAAACAATATTTTAATTATATATCATAGATAATTTAGACTCGGTGTTTCATGTAAAGTTTGATATCGAAGAATATAAATTATTTAAAGAGAAATATATTTTAAAATTTCAAGGTGAAAAATAAAATAAATAATTATCACAAGATCGTAAATTATATATTCACATTGAAGGATCTCAACAAGAATCAATGAATATTGTTAGTGGTGATCAATTATTTTGACCATTGAATCCATTATCATTTTAGGAAGGGTAATTAAGTGGAAGATGTTATATGTAGAGATGATCCTATAACCTTATCCTTGATGAGAATTAGGAAATATCTAATATTATTAGACATGAAAAGGGCATACATAGAAATCATAAAGTAATTATATCATAATTTCCTGAAATTATTTCTTATAAATCCATTCTAGAGAATATTTATATAACTAAATGTGAGTATATAGAGATACAAAGTAAGGTAGATACAATAAGGAAGGGGGAAACATATTTAAACATTCATAAAGAAAGATTTGTGAGATTTGAGACAGGGTTATGTGTATCATTAGATCCCCAGATAAAGAAGGATATATTTAATTATTCTCATAATTTAACATTCTCTATCCACCTTGGGTGACCAAATATGCATGAAGACCATTGAGAGAACTTTCGATGGAAAACTACAAAGAATGAGATAACTAAATACATTTTAATGTTATTGGAATGAAAACTAGTGATTGTGTAAATGAAAATTTTCAATGGGATGAGGAGATTATTATCCATAACTATATGTAAATGGGAGAACAACATCACAGATTTTTACATGGTTCTTTCAAAAACATATATAGAAAATAATGCAATATGGGTTGTGGTGGACTTTGTAACATCCCGACCTGGGTCATCAATAAACCGGTTGTCGGACCGGTCTCCACATGACCTCAAGCGCATCTCCTCATAAGCCAGAGGCAGTCGATTAGTAGTGAGGGTCTAAGGATAGTCAGTGGGGAGACTATAACCTCTTTTCAGAGTTGCAAAGCGGTATATCAGGGTGGATGACAAATAACAGTAGAAGCAGTAACTCATAAATGACAAACAGTGGAAGACTAATAATACTCATTTTATAAAAGTGGAAAACACCAAATTTTACAGAAGATGCATGAATGACATGCTAATGATACAAAATTAGAAAACAATGAACAAAACATCATGCTTTACATTCCAATATTGAAATAAATAAATAATTACTCGAAGCCCCAAGGGCGATCTCCTCGAGCTTCCTGGGCATCTGCTCAGTCCTCTACTCCTATCTTCCAAGTAAATGCAAACATCATTGTCCTACAACTAAATAGAATCTACTCAGGTACCAAGTGCAATGGCAGCCCAAGTAGGGTGTGAGATATAAATCTCAGTAGGCTGGGACCACCGGTGTCTACCCCAAATCCATACATTTAATAAATAATTTAAAACACGTGAAGGCATGCATAAAATAAAGGAAGTAGTACAAAGTAACTATATACTCAAGTACCTGCTTCAGCCCTCAACTGGTGTCTGAACCTGATCTATTCTTTTGTCAGGTATACTCCACAATAATTACATAATCATTTTTCATTTATCAATTACTGAAATCTTATTATGAAAGTCTTGAGATTTAGTCTACACCCGAAATATCCATTATAAGTCACTCACCACAGATGTCTCTAAAGACCATTTAAGTAATCAAGTAAAGACTGAATCCAAGATTATGCCTTGTCTTGGATAACACATCATAAGTTATTCAATTTAATCTTTCATATACTAAGTCTGAACCCGTCCACTAAAAGTGGTTCACCCGACTAATAAATGAGTCTGAACCCTTTCTCACAATCAATTCACACATCATCATGTCACAACAGCCTTCATTAACCATTAATCTAATTTCATGCATGAAAAATTGGACCCACTGTCCAATGTTAATTAATGGGTGTAGAACATCATGTCTAGAACCCTCATGAGTATTTGGAGCATCAGTCCATGTCTCAAAACCGATGGGTATTTGAAGGATCAGTCCCTGACACATAAAATAATATTTGCTTGCAAGATGGGTGTAGAACTCCATGTCTAGAACCCTTTGAGTATTTGGATCATCACTCCCTATCTCACAACCCCTTTATCAACCATACATATACATCTATCATTGGTGTAGAACATCATGTCTAACACCCCGTGAGTATTTGGAGCATCAGTCCCTATCTCACAACCCTTTCATCAATCATACATATATATTTTTCATTAGCGTAGAATACCATTTTTAACACCACAAAACCAATTCGTTAATTAATTCAACAATTAATTAACAACACAAATCACTATTAAAATAAGTCAACACTTAATTAACCATTAAACATCTCATTATTTAATAATTAATTAACAATTAATTATTCTTAGAAAACCAACTGAATAATTAACTCAACACTTCATTATCCAAATTCTTTAACAAGTCTGAACTCATTCATTCAAACAATGGTTCGTCCAGGACATTAAAAATTCACAAGAACACCATAATCATCTCAAAACATATGGAACAAGCCAAGATATTTAGCAATCATCTCACACAAGATATCATATTTTCAAACAACTCTGTCCATGACAACTTAAGTCATGTAAAACTAATACGCATCAAAAGTACTCCTGGCTAACAATAATAACAAACAATCAATTCAAAATCTTAATTTAATGCATGAAAATTAATTAATTAAACAATTAATTAATCAAAACTTATCTATTTAACCAATCATCAATTATTTAAACATTTACCATTTAACATGTAATAATTAATCCCTCCATTAATTATTACCAGTTTCCAATTATCTCCCAAACATGTCAAATATTTGATATTCCCAATAATCTATAAGAGCCACAATATTATCCCAACTCATGACTTGATAATTAATCCTACCATTAATTACCCTATTAATCAATCTTCCCATTCAAAACATTTAACTTTCTAATCATATCACTTAAACCAAATTATCCAACATGCTTAAACTCAACATAAGTTAAAGTCCTCACATATCTCACGTGTGCGTATTTATTTAATAACATCCAAAGTTTCATTCGTTGACTTATCATAATTAAGGAAACTCACATTAAAAATTTATTTAAAGAAACTATAACTCTAAAATAATGTGTAAAAGATTTCGGACCCTACCTCAGGGTTTTGATGAAAACCACAACGAATGAAGAACCCTCAAGAGAAATAGGTTGATTCTTTAAGAACCCACCTTAGATCACTCCTCATAGAAAGACCAAGAACAAAAATCAACATACATGTCATCCACACAACTAAATTTAACCATAAATGGCATAAATCTAAGAAATTGCAAGAAAAGGAGTTGTAGATCTATATAGATCTAAGAAACTGAACAAGAACAAAGAAGAAAATCTACCTATATCAAGAAATCGACTTTGATTCACCAAGAGAAGCCTTCAGATCACCTCCAAAATGCTTGGGAGAGGTTTTCCAACCTTCAAGGAAGATTAATCCCGAGTTATGGCTTCCTAGAAGGAAAAAAAATCCATATAAAGACAAAAATTAGTGAGATCCACAATTTAAGGATCTAAATTAAGTGCCCGCACGATTAGTTCGCATGGTTTGACAAACCGTGTGCTAAATGTGCGTTACCTACTGCCTCATCCACCCTTCTCGTACGACCTCATGGCATGGTCTCTCCTAACCATGCACAAACCATGTGGAAGCTACTGCCTCAAAACTTCAACTATGCATGGTTTGGCTGCACGGTTAGACAAACCATGTGCCGCCCATGCGACTTCCCCTTTGCCTCTAAACATCAATCAAGTTCGAGAAACGACAGCTTTAGGTGTTCCAACACACAGAATAAACTTTCCAGGGCTTATTTTAAAAAGATCTACCAGTTGATAAACTGAAAAAGAAATTCAAGAATATTCGTAACTATAATTCGGTTCAAAAAATAGGATCTTACATTTGTAACATCCTGACCCAGGTCACCACTAATCTAGTCGCCAGATCGGTCACCACATGGCCTCAAGCGCATCTCCCCGTACGCCAGAGGCTGCCAACTAGTATCGAGGGTCTAAGGATAGTCAGTGGGGAGATTATACCCTCTTTTTAGATTTGCAAAACGGTATATCAGTGTGGTTGACAAACAATAGCAGAAGTAGTAAGTCATAAATGACAAACATCAGAAGTCAAATAATACTCATTTAATAAAAGTGGCCAACTCCAAATTATACAGCAGATGCATGCATGACATGCTAATGAAACAAAATTGGAAAACATTGAACAAAACAGTATGCTTTACATTACAATATAGAAATAAATAAATAATGACTCAAAGCCCCAAGGGCGATCTCCTCGAGTATCCCAGGCATATTCTCGGTCCTCTACAACTATCTACCAAGTAAATGCAAAAACATAGTCTTGGAACCAAATAGAATATACTCGGGTACCCAATGAAATGGAAACCTGAGTAGGCTATGAGATATAAATCATAGTAGGCCGGGACCACCGGTGTCTACCCCAAATCCAGACATTTAATAAATAATTTAAAACATGTGAAGGAATGCATAAAATAAAGTATGCAGTAAAAAGTAACTATATACTCAATTACCTACTTCAGCCCTCAGCTGGTGTCTTAACCTGTACTATTTATTTGTCATGCATACTTGACAATCATTACATAACCATTTTTCATTTATCAATTACTCAAATATTATTATGAAAGTCTTGAGATTCATCCTCCGACCAACATCTCCCGTATAAGTCACTCACCATAGATTTCTCTAAAGACCATCTAAGTAATCAATTAAAGACCAAATCCAAGCATGTGCTTTGGCTTGGATAACACCTCATAAGTTATTAAATTTAATCTTTCATATACTAAGTCTGAGCCTATCTACTAAAAGTGGTACACCCAACTCATAAATAAGTTTGAACCCTTTCTCATAATCAATTCACAAATCATCAGGTCACAACAACCTTCATTAACCATTAAACTCATTTCATGCATGAACAATTGGAAACATAGTCCAATGTTAATTAATGGGTGTAGAAAATCATGTCCATCACCCTCGTGAGTATTCAGAGCATCAGTCCATGTCTCACAACCCATGGGTATTTGGAGCATCAATATTTAACCCATAAAAGAGTATTTTCTTGCAAGCAGGGTGTAGAACGCCATATCTAGTACCATGTGAGTATTTGGATCATCATTCTCTATCTCACAACCCCTTTATCAACCATACATATACATCAATCATTGGTGTAGAACATCTTGTCTGACACCCTGTGAGTATTTGGAGCATTGTTACCTGTCTCACAACCCTTTCATCAATCATACATATATATTTATCATTGGTGTGGAATACCATTTCTAACACCACAAAACCAATCCGTTAATTAATTCAAAAATTAATTAACAACACACATATCTCTTCAGATAATTCAAAACTTAATTAACCATTCATGTTCTCATTAATTAATAATTAATTAACAATTAATTATTCTTAGCAAACCAACTAAATAATTAACTCAGCACTTCATTATCCAAATTCTTTAACAAGTCTGAACCCGTCCATTCAAACAATGGTTCGTCCATGACATTAACAATTCACAAGAACACCATAATTATCTCAAAACATTCTGAACATGACAAGATATTTAGCAATCATCTCACACAACATATCATATTTTCAAACAACTCCATCCATGACAACTTAAGGCATGGAAAACTAATACACATCAAAAGTAATCCTGGATAATAATTATAACAAACAATCAATTCACAATCTTCATTTAATGTATGAAAATTAATTAATTTAACAATTAATTAATCAAACCTTATTTCTTTAACCAATCATCAATTAGTTAAACATTTACCATTTAACATGTAATAATTAATCTGTCCATTAATTATTACCAGTTTCCAATTATCTCCCGAACATGTCAAATATTCGATATTCCCAATAATCTGTGAAAGACACAATCTTATCCCAACTCATGACTTGATAATTAATCCTACCGTTAATTACCCTATTACTCAATATTCCAATTCAAAACATTTAACTGTCTAATCATATCACTTAAACCAAATTATCCAACATGATTAAACTCGACACAAGTTCAAGTCCTCACTTAGCTCATGTGGGAGGAATTTTTAATAATGTAAAAAGTGTCATTAGTTGACTTATAATAATTAAGGAAACTAAAATTCCTAATTTATTTAAAGAAACTATAATTCTTAAATAAAGTGTTAAATATTTGGGACTCGACCTCGGGGTTTTGACGAAAACCACAATGAACCAAGAACACTCAATAGAAATGGGTTGATTCTTCAAGAACCCACATTAGATCACTTCTCCTAGAAATAAAAAGACCAAAACTTATCATACTTGTCTTCCACACACTGATATTTACTCATAACAAGTGTAGATCTAAGAAACCGTGAGAAGAGGAGGTGTAGATCTAAGAAACCAAATAAGAACGAAGAAGAAGATCTACCTACCTCAAGAAATATACTTTTATTTTCCAATAGAATCCTTTTGATCTCATCCAACACGCTTGGGAGAGGTCTTCCAAAGGGGAAGTCACACGGGCGACGCACAATTTGTCTAACCATACAGCCAAACCATGCGTAGTTGATGTTTTGAGGCAGTAGATTCTGCACGGTTGGTGAACGGTTAGGAGTGACCATGCGTGGAGGTTGTTTGAGAAGGGTGGCCGATGCAGTCACTAACACATAGTTAGCTGACGGTTTGTCAAACCATGCGAACTAACCGTGCAGGCACCTAGATGAGATTCTTAAATTGTTGATCTCACTCGTTTTTTCCTTTAGATGGCTCATTTTTTCTCCCTAGTGGCCATAAATTGTGATTACTCTCCCATGAAGGTTGGAAAACCTCTCCCAAGAATTTTGGAGGTGATATAAAGGCTTCTCTTGGTGAATCGAAGCTGATTTATTGAGGTAGGTATATGTTCTTCTTCGTTCTTGTTTTATTTCTTAGATCTACTTAGATTTACACCTCTTCTCATGGTTTCTTAGATCTACACCCATTATGGGTAAATATAAGTGTGTGGATGAAAATTATGAGGATTTTTTGTCTTGGTTTTTCTAGGAGAAGTTATTTAAGGAGGGTTCTTGAAGAATCAACCTGTTTCTCTTGAGGGTTCTTCGTTCGTTGTGGTTTTTGTTAAAACCCCATGGTAGGGTCCCAAATCTTTAACACTTAATTTATGAATTATATTTTCTTTAAATAAATTAGGAATGTGAGTTTACTTCATTATGATATGTCAATTAATGACACTTTTGATGTTATTAAATAATTCCACCCTTGTGAGAAAAGTGAGGACATGAACTTATGTTGAGATTAAGCTTGTTGGCTTATTTGGTTTAAGTGATATGATTAGACAGTAAAATTTTTTTAATGGAAATATTGGGTAATAGGGTAATTAATGGTAGGATTAATTATCACGTCATGAGTTGGGATAAGATTGTGGCTTTTATAGATTATTGGGAATATCGAATATTTGACATGTTTGGGAGATAATTGGAAACTGGTAATAATTAATGGAGGGATTAACTATTACATGTTAAATGGTAAATGTTTAACTAATTGATGATTGGTTAAAGATATAAGGTTTGATTAATTAATTGTTGAATTAATGCATGAAATTAAAATTGTTAATTGATTTCTTGTTGCGATTGTTAGTCAGGAGTGCTTTTGATGCGTATTAGTTTTCCATGCCTTAAATTATCATGGATAGAGTTGTTTGAAAATATGATATGTTGTGTGAGATTATTGCTAAATATCTTGTCTTATTAAGCATGTTTTGAGATGATTATGGTGTGCTTGTGAATTTTTAAATCCTGGACGAACCATTGTTTGAGTGGATGGGTTTACACTTGTTAAAGAATTTGGATAATGAAGTGTGTAGTTAATTATTCAGTTGGTTTGATAAGAATAATTAATTGTTAATTAATTATTAATTAATGATATTTTTAATGGTTAATTATGTTTTGACTTATCTGAAGAGCGATTTGTGTTGTTAATTCATTGTTGAATTAATTAACAGATTGGTTTTTTGGTGTTAGAAATGGTATTCTACCGAAATGGTAAATATATATGTATGATTGATGAAAGGGTTGTGAGACTGGGACTGATGCCCCAAATACTCACAGGGTGTTAGACATGATGTTATATACCAATGATATATGTATATGTATTATTGATAAAGTGGTTTTGAGATAGGGACTGATGCTTCACATACTCCTGGGGTGCTAGATATGGCGTTCTACACCCAGCTTGTAAGAAAATATTTTTTATGGGTTAGAGACTGATGCTCTAAATACCCTTAGGTTGTGTGACATGGACTGATGCTCTAAATACCCATCGTATGTTATTGACTATGGTGAGATATATATCGAGGATGGAGCTACCTTTGTAGAGTAATTGGTATAGTTAATGGATTGGTAGGAGAATATTCTTCATGGGTGGGATATTCCCTTGGTCCATGTTCAACGACAGCATTAGAACCTCTAGGAGAGGTCTTGGGAGTAGGTGACCAGATGTTATCTCAGTACCCTCACCTTTTTTAGTTAATTTTTTTTATATGAAAATACCTATGTTGGGGAGAATGAAATGATTTTTTTTTCATTTAACACTTTTTAATATTATAATGAATGTTTTTTGAGTTTGGCTCAGAGTCATTTTAGGATTCTGGGGCCCATTGAGCCTAAGTGTTTATATAATAAAAATAATAAAAATATTATATCTTACGTTCAAAGTTTCCTAGAAATAATGAAATATCACTAGAATTGTGTTTCAAATGGGAAATTTGAGATTACCAATAAATCCAAAATATGGGGTTTACCCTTGGTGTGACATAACCTTCATGCATGCCGAGTTTTTTTCTTAATATAAGTCATGAGCATAATAGAGAGATAAATGAATTTAATGTTTTATTTTATAGTAAATTTACTATGACCTAATACCTATTCTATTTAAACATGGGTTTTTAAGGATCATAGGGTTATCTATATAACCTGATAAATCAGAGAGGACCATGGAAGAGATATTAGGAAGATGACAACGGGATCATGGAACGATGATCATTTTTCAATGGAGTTTTTCATCAGCAATAGAGTTCTTGGATCATGATAATTAAAATGAAAAATAATTCCTTATTTATCAGAGATCATTCCAATTTCATATTGAGAATTCTTTTATTGGTTAAATACTATATTTTATTCTATCATATCAAACACAAATTTATTAATTTATCAAATTAATTCTTGAAGTGATTATTGATTTATGGCTGATGATTTATATGCATTGAATTGGATATTATTTAGATATTTTTTGATCATTTTTTATTATTATACAATAACCTTTTCCACAATAAATGGATCTCGACCCAACTGATCAATGTACGATTTCCTTTTTCACACTTTTCTGTTTTATTCTTTTCTCCCCTCGTTCTTTGAGCATTCATCTTAGGTATTTATTTTAACAATGGTTCAACTATACCAAGAAATCAATCATTACACTATCAATCTATGGTGAAATGGATCATTTCCATGTGTTTATATTTTATATTGAAGGTATGATCAAGGTGAATTGATAAAGAAATAAAAATTAGTATTTGTTAAAGAGTTTATTTCCATGTGTGGGAATATTTTTTATACGGTGTTACAAGAGATGAATTCATAATGAATGGGTGGACAAAAACTGGACACTAGTGATGGATCAAGCTCTATAATCCAAATATTTGAGTTCCGAAGTCTTGATTTTTAGTATACACAAAGGAGGTGATAGTGGAGACAATATGCATAAAATGGTGGGACATTTTCTGAATCTCCAACATACACATACTATTTTTTTGGAAAACACATGTTGTGTGGATCCCTATATATGATGGAGAGGTTTTATATATAAGAATAAATATCACATGCCATGTGAAATTTCACATGTCGTGTGGCCATTGAACATATACCCTTTGTGTTCCATAGGGGTATAACTAACTCATCTATTATACATCATTATGATTAGAGTACATGATCATAGGTTTGAGGAAACTAGAATAAGAATGGAATCAAGTATGTTCAAAGTATCCAAGATAAGCCTTGTATTCTATATACATTTTTTCTCCTTAAATTGAAGTTAAAAAAACTTTTTTTATTAATTCTAGATGATTATCAATAGTTATTGTTCCCTTGGTCCAACCCTATTTGGTTACAGCGTGTCATCCTATCCAGAGCAGAGAGTGAGTGATACCCTCTGTAGGTTAGTTCTAGATAGATTCAGGTATCCCTTAGTGTGTCCTGAGGTGTGATCCTCTATAATTATTCAAAATGATGGGTTAGGTATCACTTTAATGACATTCTGGTCCTGTGATTCCTAATTCTAGTGGATTACTTCGTGTAGGGTTATGTATCCCCTTAGTCCCTCAGTGTGATCCCTTATATGTGTATCAACATCTTTTGAGTTCTATCATGTACTTATTCATGGAGAGGAATTATAGGCACAAAATCTCAAATGAGAATCATAAACAGTAGAAAGACCAAGGAGAGAGTGCTCTAAAATGAGAATAACCTTTACTCCTCAAGTGTAATCCTAGATTAGAAGTGTGCATGTGACATTACATTGATACTTGGTGACAACCCTCATCCATATTTCAATTCATATTATATTTCTTATAAGATGAATCTATTTGGTTATTTATGTTTGGGGAGTTCAAATTGACTTATTTGGTTTGTTTACACTCACCCATTCATGATATATTCCTACACATGTCATTTCTTATGAAAACAACTTGCCTTTTGATAGGGTCCAATGTGGAACAGGAGAAGGTGGAGCATAATTTTTTTATATAGGCTGTGGATGGTTCCAAGTGTTGAATCCTAGCATTATTCTCTTATTTAATAACAATCTGAACCTTTATTTTTAGTTTTTGTGGGCCTGTATTTAGAAATTTTTCTTTCTTATTTTTTTACAGTACTCTTCTATGGGATTAGTATTATGAATTTATTTTTTTGTATCAATTTTTTCTTTCATTCCCGTATTATATTATTATTTGGTGATGTGTGATTGTGTAAATGTACCAAAGGATAAGGCCACACATGTGTGTGATATTACTACTCTACACTAGTTTCTAGTACTAGATCTATTATAGGAGGGCTTAGGGCATCACACTCAGCTTACTACTAGCCAGGTAGTCCCCAAAGGGTCTATTCATGACACATATAGAGACATCTGAATGCTTAAAAGAAAGCTATTTTTGAAATAAAATTCAAAAAAAGGAATGTGTTGATCCTAACCACCATTGAAATCAATTTAAATAAATCTCAATATACCAAATTGGGTTGGAATGTTCCTCTCATCCTGAACATCTTTCTGAGGATGATATTCAACATTAAATCAAAATCCTATATTCAACACCAAATAAAGAATTCTCCAAAACAATGAGGAAAACCTTGATTCTCGATAAAACCTAATAGAATATGGTACCTTATTTAATATTACAACATCCAAACAGAATATCCTATAAAGTTGATCAAATGTAAATCTTATTTAATGGATGATTTTTTAGGAAATGAACTACAACCCAAATGACATTTCTCCCTTTCGATATTTTGGGAATTCTGATGATGAAATACATAGTAATTATTTCCCAAGTTTATTCTAGTGTGTAAAATGATTATAACATTCCCTTAGACTTATCTCTCTCAACCTTGACATTTTAATGTATGAGGAATCAGGATACATACTCTATAATTCCCATTTTCATTTTATCCCATTAGAAATACTCATTCATATCTTTATACATATTCATACTTCTAGGATTAATAGATAATAATTAACTAGGAGTTTCACCCAATATATCCTTCATCAAGTTCGGTATTAATGGGATTTGTACTTAGTTCTTAAACAATATCTTTCCATCACAATCATGGTTTAACTCCTGAATATGTCTTACCATCTTTTGAAAATCTACATCCACCTTTTGGATCATCTTTAATCCTCAGATAGGTAAATGGTTGTTCATTCATCATAGATATATATGATATATTCCCTTTCAAAATGATTTTAAGCTCCATATTTTAAAAATCCCTAAATAAATGTTCTATTTCAATTATCCTCATAGAAAAAATACAATTTTAATTTTAACTCAGATCATCATCAACATTTTTCTCCTTCCCAAGGTGGTAGTGTATCGAGCAATCATAATCATTAATCAATTCCAACCATATCTTATGGAACATATTCTACACTTTTTTTGAATATAAACTTTATTAATTTATGATCTATATAAATGTCACACCTTTAACCATATGGATCAGGTCTCTATATACTTAACACAAAAATTATCACTTTTAGCTCCAATTCATGATTCAGATAGTTTTTCTATTTTATTTTTAATTGGCATGTGGAATAAGATATCATTATATCATTCTACATGGGTACCCATCATAGAACCTTCTTCAATTCATCACTATAGATCACAATCCCTTAGTGATTATAGGGTAGTGTTAGCACATGTATGTTGAACAACCATTTTTAGCTTCTAGAAACATTCATTTAATTCATCTGTACAAAGAAAATTGTATAAATTATGAGTCATCTTGGTTATTGGATTAGAAACCAACGATAAATACCTAAAACATTCTAATATTATTAGACTATACTAGGGAAACTATGGATCTCATTTACCATGGTTGGTGTTGGTCAATGTAGATTACTCAATAGGGGGGGGTGAATTGAGAATCTATAAAACTTTCAGTTAATATTGGTCTTTAAAAAATATACCCATATTAAAAATATAATACAAGTCAGTTTGTAGTGAATTTATAAGAGTCTTGAATGTTTAATTAATTTATAAATAGATTGATCATTTCTCAGCTATGCTAATCTAGAGATTAATATACCTTTTTAAATTAAACTACTAGTTCAAAACAGTTATAAACACTTTCGAAACTAACTATCGGAGTTCAATTAAGTTTTATAAAATAAGTGACAAAAACAGAGTAAAAACTCAAAGGTAAAAATAGAGCAGATAAAAACAAGAGATTTAGTCTCAAGCTGAGACTTAGTCCTCTCCACTTGGTGATCAACTTCCACCAAGATGTTTAAATTAATAAATAGTTTGATCCACACCCTGTATTGGGGTTCATAATGGCACACAAAGATGTATAGGCCACACTTGACATCTACCACAATTATTCATGGGAAAAAAATAAACATGTCACACATAACTTCTCCCACTATTATATGTGGGATAAAAAGAATAAAATGAGAGTGGGTTTGAGGATATCATGTGTGCTCCAGTTATGCATAGAAGTTAGTGTGTGTGTAACATACAGAAACACACACTACTATAAAATGAAAATAAATATACACAACAGAGCTAAAGATGTAGATAAAGTTTTTTAAGTCTCTGTGTGTTATGTAGTTAAGCTATGAACTCATTTGATGTTGTGAAAATGAATTTGGAGTCCTATTCTAGAAGTTGGATCTAAAACAGAGTGGCGTAGTCTCTGTGCTTTGGCTTCAAGGAGTGTGAAATGTTCAGCTTCTTATTCGAAAGATGTTCCGGGTAGATCAGCAGGTTTTTCTTCACTTCTTAATCTCCCCGTATGTTCTGCCTTTGATTTCTTAGGTTTGGGAAGTATGATTCTAGATTTAAAGGAGTTATGGATTGTTCTCTCATGTATGAATGTCAGGAATGATACAGCTTGTAAATATTTTATACTTCAAGGTATAGAAGACACAAAGATCTCCCCACATGCATGTATCTTGTACTGTCTCTAGAATATACTACATACAACATTAAAAAATGTCAGAAACATTAATTTGTCTAAATATGACCGTTAGATATAAATTTGAATTAATAAATTAATAATAGTTTTTTATGACTATCAGTGAGTCATAAGTCTCAGTGAGTCAATGGTATTGTTTCATCAGCACCGGTGACTCTCTGTATCGGTGATTCCTGTCCATCATTATTGGTGAATTGGGGAATCAATGAGTCATTTGTTCTATCGGTCTATCTGGTCATCGGTGAGTTGTCCTCAGTGACTCATCTATTGGTAAGTTTCTTGATCTATAAGTTTGTCAAACATCGGTGACCCATCCATTGATATGTTTCTTGAACTATCGGTGTGTTGCCCATCAATGACTCATTTAAACTATCAGTGCCAGAGACTTTGAAAAACTTCCAAAGTGTCTATCTTATACAGAATAATACCAGATCAAGTTAAATTCATAATTATATGTAAAATAAATTTATAAATATATTAAAATACAAATACCCATAATATATTGACTCATTGAAATGTATTATACAATGTGACATAATTTATTCAGTTATAAATATTTATAGAAATGATTAACTTAAGTTATAACATAATATATGAATTAATAGGATTTGTAGATTGGAATGATTTGTGATTATGAAAACAAATCTCTCAAAAGGGTCCAACAATATCCCCCTTTTGATAATCAAAAATCAAGTCATTAATGAGTTATAAAAAAATTTAAGGAATAAAAATTACTTGACTTATCATATCAGTAGTGAATTGTGAATTCTCAATATAACTAAGGTCTTTCCTTTGAAATCTCCCCCTCAATTATTGTATCAGAGGAAATATATATAAGGTTCCTTTATATAATAGGAGATATATATATACATACATATACAAACATACATACATATATATATATTCTATTGATTACATTCCATCTTTCATACACCAAAGTTCTCCCCCTTAGTTTAAGAATTTATGCCATCCATATCTTTATCCTTAGGTTAAGAGTTGATGCCACTTAAGGATTTCTCCCCCTTTTGGGATTAGGAAAAATATAAAAAGAAATATAAAAAATAAAGAAAAATAACACAAAGAAAATTATAAAAATAGTGAAGTCAAATGGTTATTCATTAAAGCACAAAGTGTACAACCATAAAAAAAGGACAAAGCCCTATCAAATAAATGATCCATAGTTAAGGTTTGGGATTTTAAAGAGATTTTAATTTGACTGAAGGGTCAATAAGAGGTTCAATAGAGGGTGGTGTTGATGTAGGAAGGGCTGGTTGAATGATGACACTTGGTAAGGCAACACCTGTAGGAACATTTGATGTAAGCCTTGGTCTCATTTTTTACGGAACACGAATCTGAGGTGAATTTTGAATTACTGGAATGATCTATGATAAGGCTTGAGATACTATCATCTAAGAAGAAGGAATATAGCTAGGTCTAATAGAAGAAGCAGTGTGGACTAATATTTCCTCAGTCTGCACATGCAGGTATCGCTTGAGAGGTTGATAAAATCATTGATTATTTCACCTCCATACTGCATTAACTTTTCAAAATCATCCTTGTTCTCCATGAAATTTTCCAAAGTTGGTGTAAACTCCTTCAAATGACCCACTTGCCTCTTGAAATCTTCGGTCACTAGAGGTTCCTTGAGATTTTTATCCAAATACTTGAAGTTGATGTTAAGATCATTCTTGGTATAGATTTTGGAAAAATAATTTCCCACCTTCTCTCTAATATCTTTATGAGTAGAAGAGGCTTCATTAGTACACTATCTCACCATGTTATAACCAAGTACATTGATCTTGTGCACCATGTAAAGGGTTTATTTATCAGATTCACTCCAAATTACCTTGATCTCTTCTCTTACCTCAGTCCTCAGGGACTCCATATTAGCTGCAGGCCAGAGACTTTTAGAGATGGATGCACCAGAAATCATCTTCCCAACATCCTCTTTAAACTTCTTCAAATCTACACTCAGTAGATGTGTAACCATGTTCCTAATAACCTCTATAAGACCACCAAGTGTTGTCTTGAAATCAGTGTCAGAGATTCCAACTCATTACCCATTCTCTTCACTTCTTCTCTCAGCAGTGTATTGTGTCTAATTATGGTCTCTGCTGTAGTGATTAGGTTAGGATGAGTCTATAGAATTACTATCATTGGAATCCTAGCAGCATCAGATTTTGAAATACCCATATATGTAGATGCTTCATTTCTGACTCCAATAGTTGATCTCTCCGACTCACATATATCAGTCTTGAATTGATCTTGATCATCCTTGGGACATAGTCACCAGGAACTGTCTGTGAAAGCAGCTCATCAGATGTAGGTACAATAGGTGAAGTTGGAGTAATCAGTTCCACTTCAGTTGGTTGTGAAGTAGGAGGGGGAGGAGCTACTATCTCTTCATATGAGTCATATTCCATCCCAAACAGAATATAACCAGGATTCCTATTCCACTCACCAAAAATTGTCTAGTCTATGGGATCTAAAATGTTAATTTGAACTCTTCTCCCATGAGGATATATCTCATCCTCATATTAATATTCTTATTCTCCTTCCTATACTATATCAAAAACAACATTTCAAGGAACAGACACTAACTTAACATGAGGTTCTACTTGAACTCTAGCCACTATAGCCCCTTGAGGCTCTTCCTCAATCTGAGGCATATGTGAAATTGGATCCTCAGCCTCTTCCTCTTGTCCTATAGGCATGATATCATTCAGCTTCTGAATGATTCCTTGAGCATCATAATAAGGTTTTTCATGCTTTTCCTCATCTCTAGCATCTCTATCATCATCATTACCACGAGCATCCTGTTCAATAGGATCAGCATCCTCCTATCTATTAGCTCCATCATCAGCTCTATGTATAGATTCCTCACAAGAACTGGCTCCATATTTTATGAATTTTAGTTAGTCACTCACATGATCACCTTCATTATCCTCATAATCACCATCATCATCCTCATCATCACCATCAGTTTTGATTACATATTTTCCCACTTCTGAGACTTCAGTCTCTTCCTCTTCTTCATCACCTAACAAAGGTTCTTGAGAGGGTAATTCTAAAGGTGGACTGGAATGTCCGTAGGACATATCCTTAGGACTTTCAGCTATATATGGGCCACTATTATCATCTATAGGAGACCCATATTTTATTATAAGCTTAGTATATTCTCCCTCTTCATCTGAATAAACAACCTCCTCACTAAGATTAAGACCTGGATCAGATTGATCCCTTAATCTGGTAGGTCGATCTATGGGATTTTAATCCATATATATTTTATCCTCATCTTATACCCAAAATATCTTCCATGGGTTACAAATTATCTTCATTATTTTACATATTTCCTTGTGTAGGGAAAATATACTATAGTTAGTGATTACACCATCTCCATCCTCTACACATACCAACCTCTTCAGCATCACAGAAATCATCCTAGGGTAGTAAAAAATGTATTTTTCTTATAGGGTTTTATCATCTTAGAAATGTGTACTATAAGCTACCTACAAATCTTCACTTTCACCCCATTTTTGAGCAAATAAATCAGGTAAAAATTCTAATACTTCACTACAGAAAAATCTTCTTTCCTTGGGCAGAATTGGTGTTGAATAAATCTGAAATGTATCCTAGATTCTCCATCTACCTCATTATATTTATCTCTTATTAACTCCTCATTCCCATTAAATTCATTCAATGAATTTTTATAAGAAAATAAGTATGAGGTTGGAGGAATTTTACCCTGATAATCATCATAGATTCCCTCATGTGGAATCTCTAAACACTCATCACATTCTTTAAAACAAAAAGAAATCTATTTTCCTTTTACCATTCACTTCATCCTAACCTCATCGGATTCTCCCAAATACACTTTCAAGTGGAGATAAAATTGATGAACTAACTGAGGACAAAATGTTATCTCACTATTTTCAAACTAGGTGATCCACCCTTGAGATTCGAACACTTTAAACAAAAGCAACTTTCTCGACCTTATCCAATTGGAATACACTTCATTCTCATCAATCACTATACGGATTCCCAATCATGACTTTCTAGAACTTACGACACTACTATATTCACCATTATTATTCTTAGCTAAGGGTGATTCAATCGGTCCTTCCATTGCATGCTTCGTTCTAGCCATTCAGAAGGTTTGGGTTCGAAGAGGCAGTTAGAAGGTCAAGGGTAGAGAGGTAGAGTGTCAAAGGGTAGAAGGTAAAAGGTGGTGAGGATAGTGAAGAGTTATGGATCAAATTAAATTTAACATTTAGGGATTTTCACTCATAAAATAGGAAATATAATAATCGTTAAAATAATAGAAACAAAACTGAGTCATTTTACTTAAAAGAAAACATATAAATAGATTAAAAAAACATTATCGGTTTCAATCGATTGGAATCACATGATTGACTTCATGTGACCAGCTTCATCTGATCGGCTTCACACAATCAGTTTCACAGATCAGTTTCACAGATTAGTTTCATAGACTGGTTTCATAGATTAGTTTAATATAACTATTTAACATATCATTTTCACATATCAGTTTAACAGATCATTTTAACAGATTGGTTTCATAGATTGGTTTCATAGATCGATCTCACAGATCAGTTTCACAGTTTAGTTCCATTGATCAATATCTCATATCAGTTTCAAATATCAGTTTCATTGATAAATAAATTTTCTAATGGGATAATATTATATAGTCTTTATATATTTTTCATTCCGAGTTCATGTTTTATGGAGATTATTCTCTCAGAGTTTAAGGGTTTGGTGAAAATGTTAGCGAGTTGATGCCCAGTCTCAATAAAATGAAGAGTTATATCACCTTTCTAATAATGATCTCTCAAAAACTGATGTCTTACATCAATATGTTTTTTTTCTAGAATGAGAAATTGGTTTTTTAGAAATTTTAACAGTACTTGTATTTCCACAATTTATGGTGATATATTTGAATTGAAATCCATAGTCTAATAAGGTGTGTTTCCTCCAAAAAATTGTTGCACAGTAACTACCAGCAGAAATGTACTCTGCTTCAGCAGTTGATAATGCAATTGAATTTTGATTTTTATTACACCATGAAATTAGAGACTTTCCCAAAAAAGTGACATGATCCAGAGGTTATTTTTATATCTATCTTACATCCACCAAATTCAGCATCAGAATAACTGACCAAATGAAATGGTTGTCCTCTCGGGTAGAACAATCCTAAATTAGTTTTATATTTGAGGTATCTGAAGTCTCTTTAAAAAAAATTAAATGTGTTTCTTTTGTGATATCTTGAAAACTTGTACACATAAACACACTAAACATGATATCTAGCCTGCTAGAAGTTAAGTAAACAAAATACCAATCATTCCTCTATAAGAAATTTGATCAATAGATTTCCCATTTTTATCAAGATCTAACATAGATGTAGAACTCATAAAAGTTTCACTACTCTTAATGCTATCGAAGCCATATCTTTTCAAAATATCATTGGTATATTTACTTTGCTTTATAACAATACCTTTTTGTTCTAAAATATTTGAAATCCAAGAAATTATTTATGTCCACCCATCAAAATCAATTCAAATTCACATTGCATCATTATTGAAAAATCATTACATAAATAATTTTTACAAGATCCAAAAACAATATCATCTACATATATTTGAGCTATTAAAATATCTTTATAAATTCTATTTATAAATAAATTCCGATATGCAACTCCTTTTGTAAAACCTTTATAAATGATAAAGTTACTCAACCTATCATACTAAGCTCTTGGAGCTTGTTTCAAACCATATAAAGCTTTAGTTAATTTGAAATCATGATTTAGAAAATCTGGATTTGTAAAACCTTGGGGTTGTTCAACAAAACATCATCAATTATATACCCATTTAAGAATGCACTTTTAACATGCATTTGATAAAGTTTAAAATCTAAGTGTGTTGTATAGGGAAGTATAATTCTAATGGATTCAATCCTAGCTACTGGTGAAAAGGTCTCCTCATAACCAGTTCCTTCATCTTGATTATAGCCTAGTGAAACCAATCTATCTTTGTTTCTAATTATATTTACAGATTCATATAATTTATTCCTAAACACCCACTTAGTGACTATGGTCAACGTATCTTTTGTTATATCAACAAGCTTCTAGAATTTATTTCTCTCAAAATGATTAAGCTATTCTTGCATAGACATCACCCAAAATTCATCATTGATTGCATCATTTATATTTTTAAGTTCATGTTTTGACAAGAATTATTGATTTTCAGCCTAATTTCTCAAAGAAGCTCTAATTTGTGGTCCTATATCTAAATCTCCAACTACAACATCTAAGGGATGGTTTTAAGGGTCTTAGTTGGTCTATAAAAAATTAGTATAGTTATTTAAGGTTCATTTTGGTTAGAATCTGGATAATTTTCATAACTGAATGTTTTTACTGATTCATTTATAGGATGGTTAGAGGGTTTATCATTAATGTCCAGATTTGACATATCCTCTTCAAGATTTACTAGTGATGTCTTAAGTTTATGTGGATATGTTTCATCAAACATGACATGTATAGATTCTTCCACACATTTGGTTCTATTATTAATGACTCTATAGGTTTTTCTTGATGTTTAATATTCATGTAATATTTCTTCATCCCTTTTAGAGGTAAACTTATATAGATTATCTTTAGTGTTAAGAATATAAACTTTAAATCCAAACACTTTAAAATAATTTACCTTGGGTTTCCTATTATTCCACACCTCATAAGGTGTTTTTTAAAAATAGGTTTGATTAAGACTCTATTTATTATGTAAAAAGTTGTGTTAATAGCTTCAGCCCATAAATATATTGGTCAGTCATATTCATTGAGAATAGTTTGGGAAATTTTCTATAGGGTTATTTTTCTTCTTTATACTACACCATTCTGTTGAGGTGTACCAGGAGTAGAGAAGTTATACCTATAGCCATTTTGTGAGAAAAAAGATTCAAAGTATTGATTTTCAAACTCATGTCCATGATCACTTCTTAAAGATTTAATTTTAAGTCCACTAATATTTTTGAATGTCCTAGCATACATGGTAAAAAGAGAGCAAGCTTCACTTTTGTGAGATAAGAAAAATGTCAATGTATACCTAGATAATTCATATACAAGAACATAAACATAGTTATTTCCATTGATACTTCATACTCTAGATGGTCCAAACAAGTCCATGTGAACCAACTCGAGAGGTTGTTAATTTATAACTTTTTTTTGGTTTGAAGGAGATTTTGTATTTCTTTCCCTTTTGAAAAGGATTGCACACTTTATTGATTGGAAACTCTAGTTTGGGTAGGTATTTAACTAAACCATTACTAGTCAATTTATTAAGGGAGTGTAAATTACAATGTCAATGTATTTTATGCCAGATCCAAGAATCTTTGTGAAAGGCACAAAGACAGGAAACATTTTGTGATGCTAGTGTTTCTACATTGACAACATATGAATTATCATTTCTAAGAGCCATAAATATTAAGTTATTATTGGAATAAAAAACATGGAATGAATCAGTTTTTAATTTGAAATTTAATCCATCATCACACCTAATAATTTTATACTTTAATCCATCAACATAAGGTACTTTGGAAATTGAAATAGATTTAGGGTTACCAATCTGGCCTAAGCTGGTGATTTTTCCTTTACCATTGTCACCAAATGTGACATGTAGTCCATCAATCTTGATGATATTCTTGAAGCTTGAGTAGTATCCAATAATGTGTCTTGAACAACCACTATAAAATTACCAAAGACTTCTAGAATAACTCTATAGGTAGTTTTCCTACAAAACAATTCATCCAAGAAACAATGTCGGTAACCATATTTTTTTGGGTCCACAAACATTTGTAATAAAATCCTTAGGAAAGAACACTTGTCTTATGGGTTTATTATATGTAGAACACAGTGTATTTGAAAAGTAAACATTGTTTGGTCTAAAACAACTCGATGGAGTAAAATAATTTTCAGAACAGGAACATGCAGTAAAATAGTGATTTTTGGGCAAAGAAGCAGATTTTCCATATTTAGTTACAAAATGTGTTTTTGATAAATTTCTTTGTCCTAGATGATATCATATTCTAGTATTATACCTAGGAGCTATATGTCAACCTTGTAAATGAGTAAGTCTGTCTTTCCCAATGGTAAAATTTTCAAGATCCTTTTGTAATTGGTCATTAGATAACATTAGATCATTATTTTCCTTTAACAGTTGAGCATTTTTCTCTCTATCAAGAGTAAGTTCAGATTTTATATTTGTAGAGAGTTCATGTTGTTTATTTAATTATTTATACTTATAAATTATTTCATTATAGTTTTATTATATCATAATAAAATATTCAAAATATTCATCATTTTTAATATTTTCATATTTAGATTCATCTCTAGAAAAATAGTCATTAAGTACAGGAGAGTTTAAGAGTACCTATGAGGTATTTTTCATAAACTTCATGTTTTACACATCTTCTTTCTCATTCTGAGAAGAAGTAGATTCACTGGAGATGTCCTCAGAGGCACTCCTAGTGGCCTTCATTTCCTTCTTATATTTTCTATCTTTATGATCATACTTTCTTTTGTACTTTAATTTAGGTCAGTCCGCTTTGGCACGCCCTCTTCTTTTACATTCATAGAAAACTATCTATTTTGATTTGTTAAACTTTTTCCAATCATTTTTTCAATTACATTTGTTGTCATATTTTCCTTTATAATTGGGCTTCCTAAAAAACTTCTTCTTCCTATAGTATTTTCTAAATCTCATATACAGTTGGGCCATTTCTTCATCATTGTCTGAAGTTGATTCTTTACTACTTGTGCTCTCAATAATAGCTTGAACTTTATCTTTGTCTTTACTCTTGGAAGTTGTAGTCATGAAGGCTACATATTTTCTTTTTGGATAATCCTACACATTATTTACATTGAGTTCCCCTTTATATATCATTAATTTTATAATAAATTCTTTTAATGTAATTTTATCAATGTCTCATAATTCTCTTATAGACAAAGATGTCCCTCACCATCTCTTTGGTAAGAATCGCAGAATCCTCGTGATCTATTCCTTTGCTGCGAAAAATCATCCTAAATAAATCATGGTATTAAAAATTTCATTGAACCTGAGATAACTATCTAAAACAGATTCATCTTCATTCTAAAATTGTCATATTTAATAGTATAATTATTCAGTCTCATATCTTTCACATTATATTTTCCCTAATGGAAAATAGACCAAGTGTCTCAAATATCATTGGCAATTTTACAAGTTGAAATGCAATTAAACTCTTCATCTCCTAGTACACAATATAGATAATTCATTTCTTTATAGTTATTTTTAAATTTAGTCTTGATAGGTTCATCCCAAGTATTTCTATAAATTTCATGAATTGATTATTAACATTCAATAGTAGTCCGTATTTCAAATCCCATGCTTTCTGGATGTATTTTAATCTTAAGCTTCCACTAAGCATAATTTGATCCATTAAAGAACTATGGTCTATTAGTAGAATCTACTTCTTGTCTAATGTCTATAATATTAATTTTGAAATGATTTTAAAGAGATAAAAATTTAGAAATAATAGAAAATTTAAGATCTTTGAAATCCAAATAAAATCACTATTGAATAATATTTGAATAATATTTGAAAACTGAATATTCCAAAAACCACTGATACCAAATGTTGTTCAGAGTAGATTACTCAAGATGGGGGTGAATTGAGTATCTATAAAAATTTCAATTAAAATTGGTCTTTAAAAAATTTCCCCTATTAAAAATACAATACAAGTATGTTTGTAATGAATTTATAAGAGTCTTGAATGTTCAATTAATTTCTCAAGAGATTGATTAGATATAATCTATACTAATCTAAAGGTTAATATACCTTTTGAAATTAAACAACTAGTTCGAAATAGTTATAAACAATCGCTAAAATAACTATCAGATTTCAATTCAGTTTTTTAAAATAAGTTATAAAAACAGAGTAAAAACTAAAAGGTAAAAATAGAGTATATATAAACAAGAGATTCAGTCTCAAGCTGAGACTTAGTTCTCTCCACTTAGTGATCACTTGCCACCATGTAGTTTAAATTAATAAATAATTTGATCCACACCCTAGACTGGGGTTCAAAACTACACCAAAATCTTTCTAGGTCACACTTGATCTCTACCACATTTATTCGTGGGAGTAAACCACAAAAAGGTCACACTTGACCTCTTCCACTACTCTACGTAGGATAAAAATAATAAAATGACAGTGTGTTTAAGGATATCTAGTATCCTCCAGTTATGCATAGAAGTTAGTGTGTGTGTGTAACATACAGAAACACACACTGCTCAGAAATGTAAATAAATAAACACAACATAGATAAAGATATAGAGAAAGGTTTATAAGTATCTGTGTTTTATGAAGTGAAGCTCTAGACTCGTTTCATGTAGTGTAAATGTAGTTTGAGTCCTCTTCTAAAAGTTTTCTCTAAAATAGAGTGTTGTAGTCTCTGTGCTTTTGCTTCCAGGATTGTGAAATGTTCATCTTTTTGTTAAAAAGATGTACAAGGTAGCTCATTAGGTTTTTATTGAATTATTGATCTCCCTCTATGTTCTTCCTTTGCGTTCTTGGTTTTTGAAAGTATGCTTTGATAGTTGTAGGAGTTATGGATTTTTCACTCATGTATACATGTTAGGAATGACCAAATTGTAATTATTTTATACTTCGAGGTCCAACAGACACGAAGATATCCCCACGTGCATGTACCTAATACTGTCTCCAGAATATACTATAGAAAAAAATTAAATAATTTCAAAAACATTAATTTGTCAAAATATCACCGTTAGATATAAATTTTAATAAATAAATTAAAAATAGTTTTTATGACTATCAGTGAGTCATAAGTATCATTGATTCATTGAAATCAGTTTTTCATCATCGTTCTATCAGCATCGGTCTGTTAGTGTCAGTGACTCTACGTATCAATGAGTCCTTTCCATCGGTATCAGTGACTTGGGGCATCAGTGAGTCATTTGTGCTATCGGTCTTTCCGGGAATCAGTGAGTCATCATCAGGGACTCGTCCATTTGTAAGTTTCTTGAACAATCGATGTGTCGCCCATCGATGACTTGTCCATCAGTATGTCACTTGAACTATCAGTGTGTTTTCCATCAGTGACTCGTCCATCAGTAAGTCTCTTGAACAATCAGTGTGTCAACCATTGGTGACTCGTTTGAATTATAAGTGTTAGGGACATTGAAAAACTTCCAAAGTTTCTATCTTATACAGAACAATACCAAATCAAGTGAAATTCATAATTATATATAAAATACAATTTTAAATATATTAAAATACAAATATCCATAATATATTGTCTCATTGAAATGTATTATACTATGTGGAAAAATTTATTCAGTTATAAATATTCATAGACATGAATAACTTGAGTTATAACTTAATATATGAATTAATAAGATTTTTATATTGGCATTATTTATGATTATGAAAACAACTATCTCACAAAGGGTCCAATATTTGGTCTAGGCTATGGTTTAATAACATTCATCTTTGAAGGATCTACCGATATAACCTCACTTGTGATTATATAACCCAGGAAAGAAACATTTTTTAACATTAATTCATAATTTATGAATTTGAAATACATATTATCTTTTCTTAGGTTCTTTTTTATAGTCATTAAATGATCTATATGATGTTACATTATATTTAAATACATATTAATATCACTTATAATAAAAACCAAAAACTAATCAAGGAAATATATAAAGATTATATTCATTAGATACATGAATATATTGGGAGAATTAATAAGACTAAATAGATTACCATAAATTCATAATGACCATAACTCTTATAAGAGGTTTTCTTCATTATATCCTCCTTCTTGACCCACAATTGAGGATATCTATAATGAAGATCAATTTTGGAAAAGTATTGATCTCTATGAAGTTGATAAAACATGACATCAATACATGGTGGAGGATAATTATTCTTGATAGAGATATTTTTCTTCTATCAATAATAAATGAAATAAATTCATTAACCCATCATTATTCTTAAAAAAATAGAACTTTTTCACCCTATGGTGATGCAATAAGGATTATTTATTTCTTATTAAAATTCAATTGGAGTTACTTCTTCAATCCATACAAATCAATCAGGGCTATTCTATATGGAGTCTTTGAAATAGGTGTAGCACTAGTTATAACTTATATTGAAAATTCAACCTCAAATTTTTTTAGGAAAAATAGGAATTTATTCAGAAAATATATATGTATAATGCTAATAAATATTCATATCATTTATTTTGAGTTTCTCCCCAACCATTTGAGATAAATATGCATCCTGAATAGGCAGTAATACCCATATAATAGATGTAACTTCAATGGGAAGTGTTGTACATATCGTTCCCCTCGTTGTTTGATTTTCATGATCACAATCACCTTTCTTATTTGTCTAACCTTGTGTTTTAAGTATTGTGGATGATAGGCAAGAGATTGCCAAAGGAATGGCCCAAGAAGAATCAAGAAGTGGACTGAAATTCAGTCCACCGGCCAACCGGTGTGATAGCACCGGCCAGCCGGTGGACCTGGCAGAGGCATTGCCCACTGCCAGGCTCCACCGGTCAGCCAGTGTCTTGACCACCGGCCAGCCGGTGGCACCCTAACTCAAGGCTGAGCCACTGCCTCCCCACCGGCCAACCAGTGGCCTTAGCACCGGCCAGCCGGTGGCTTCCAGCCCCAACAGTGAGACCTACTGTCTCACCACCGGCCAGCCGGTGGCCTCAGCACCGGCCAGCCGGTGGCTCCTGGGCAGAACAAGTTTCCATTCTCCAAGGCACCGGCCAGCCGGTGGCCCTGCACCGGCCAGCCGGTAGACCAGTCAAACTAGCCGTTGGCTTTGACCAGTCAACTCCTTTTTGGCCTCCAACGGCTCCGAGGCCTTTTCCAACGGCTCCAAAGCCCTCCAACGGATACTTGAAGGTTCCTAGCCTATAAATAAAGGCCTAGGAAGCCCCGGAACGTCACCCAAGCCACCGGACACATTGTTGATCATTTTGGCGAAGCTCCGGCGGATTGTTCCAAGAGAACCCCAAGTGCTCCATCCATTTCCACATCCAAGAGCACCACTCAAGAAGCTTGGGAGAGCACACTACATCAACTCCATCATCCAATTGGCGCCCAAGTCTTCCCAATTACGGTTTTATTGTTTATTTTATTTTGAGCTTAAAATTGGGTTTGTACATACAAACCCCAAACTCTTTTCTCATCTCCCTTTCTTTGGGTTCTCACACCACCACTAAGGTGTGAAGAGGTTTCTTCAAGCCTTTCCTTTTAAAAGGCTTGTGTTTCGGTGAGCTAGCCTTCACCCGTTAAAAAGGCTAGTGGGTTCTTGCTATTCCATTGAAAGCAAGTGGGTTCTTGCTAAACCAATAAAAGCAAGCTGTAATAGGTTCTAGTGCTACCTCAAATCCTAGTGGGTTTCTTGCTAAAACCATTGAAAAGCAAGCGGTAGGAATCTCTCAACGGTTGAGTTGGGAGCGGAGACGTAGGCCGGGTTTTGGCCGAACTCCGTTATCAATTTTGTGTGTCTTGCCTTTTTATTTTCCGCTGCATTTCAACTTTGATTTTTAATTTGTTAATCATTTTTTAAAAGGCAATTCACCCCCCCTCTTGCCATCATTCCCCGTTTGTTCCGACCCAACAATTGGTATCAGAGGGGTAATTTGAGTAATACCTTAAAAAGTTTCAAATTCAAAGATCCATTAAGATGGCATCAACCTCTTTCGCCCCCGAGGGCTACTCTTTGGGTCGGGCTCCATTTTTTGATGGGACCGACTATAATTATTGGAAAACCCGCATGACTACCTTTCTTAGAAGCATAGGATATCCCATTTACAAAATTGTCATGAAAGGTTACACTTTGTCTACCCCCGACGAATCCAAATGGACCCCCGCCGATATAAAGAATTTTGATCTTGATGGCAAAGCCATGAACGCTCTCCATTGCGGCCTAGACCGAAATGAATTCAATCGAGTGTCTACTTGCACCTCCTCACATGAAATTTGGAAACTTTTAGAAGTAACTCATGAGGGCACTAACAAAGTCAAAGACACCCGATTGGATATGTATAGGCAAGATTTTGAGTCATTTTCAATGCATCCAAAAGAGTCTATTTCCGATATGTTTACTCGCTTTACTGACGTGTGCAATGGAAGAAAATCTCTTGGTGATGATGTTTCAGCCGAGACGATGGTCAAGAAGATCTTATGGGTCCTTCCGAGCTCATGGGCACCAAAGGTGACGGCGATCCAAGAAGCTAAGGACGTCAAAAATATGCCGGTAGAGGAGCTCATCGGATCTCTCATGACTTATGAGATCACGATGAGGAGGCAAGCACAAAAGGAGGGCACCCCTATCAAAACTCCAAAGAACATCGCCCTCAAGGTACAAAAGGAAGTAAGCTCCTCCTCATCTTCTTCCTCATCTCCTTCCTCATCTTCCTCATCATCAAGCGGCGACTCGGAAATGGAGAATCTCGCCCGCCAAATGCACAAGTTTATGAAGAAGCACAAGAAGAAGAAGAAATCTCGCAAGGCGCGAAAGCAAGAACCCACCGCAAGATCCGAGCCCAAGGTAAAATGCTACGGGTGCGGCGAGAAGGGGCATTACAAGCCCGATTGCCCACTCAACAAGAAACGGGCCACGCCAAAGGAAAAAGGAAAGAAAAAGGTCCTCAAGGCGACATGGAGTGACACCTCCTCTTCATCATCCTCCTCCTCCTCCTCGAGCGACAACGGTACAAAATGCCTAATGGCATTCCATGAGGTAACTTCTTCCGATTCCTCTTCCTCTTGTTCTTCAAATTCAAATTCTTTGAATCATCTTTCTTATGAAGAACTCTCTCATGCAAGAGATCAATTGGAAAAAGGTTTTCATACTTTATCTTCAAAATTTGTTGCTTTAAAAAAATCTTTCAAAAAACTCTCTTCCGAAAAAGAACAACTTCTTAAAGAGAAGGAAGAGTTGACCCTTAAAATCCAAAATTTTCCAAATGTTGATTCCATGGAATCAACCATCAAAGACCTTAGAGAGACCCTAGCTAAGTTCACCCAAGGGGAACAAAATTTGAACAATTTTCTAGGTTCCCAACGCATTTCTAGAACCTCCCAAGGGCTTGGCTATTCCAAGCAAGCTTCCTCCTCCCATGCACCCACTGTTTTTGTAAGGGGGAGCTCTAGTTTTAAATTTTGTAATTATTGCAAAAAACCCGGGCACCTTATTTATGAATGTAATTGTAAAAATGCCCGGTATGGTCAACCTAAAAGTTTTTTCTTTTCCGATGAGTTTTATAGAAGAAGACCCGCTATGAGACAAGTATGGATTGAAAAATCCCTTCTAGCGAGTCTCTCCGGGCCCAAAATTGTCTCTTTTCAAAATCCCTCTCCCCGGTGACTTTTTGTTTTTATTTAGGGGGAGAACTTTCTAAATTGTTTTCAAACTTTGTTTCAAAACTTTCAATTTCAAATTAAGCCCTTTTGATTTCAATTTCAAAATTTTCGATTCAAACTTTCAATTTCAACTCTTGGTTTCAAATTTCAAAATTCAATTGGTTTTTGATTCAAAACTTTCAATTCAAACTGTTATTCAAATTTTCATTTCAATTATCTCAATTGATTTTTCATTTCTCAAAATCTAGTTTTTCAATTTTCCCTCAATCAAGTTTTATGCCCCATTCTATTTTGATAATCACAAAGGGGGAGAATTTCTTGATTGATTGGGGGAGAATCCTTTTTATCATGCTTTGATTTATTTTCAAATTATCCTTTAAGAATTCCTTTAATTTCAGTATTTTACATTAATTGTTTTGGTGATTGTGATCATCAAAATAGGGGGAGATTGTTGTACATCTCGTTCCCCTCGTTGTTTGATTTTCATGATCACAATCACCTTTCTTATTTGTCTAACCTTGTGTTTTAAGTATTGTGGATGATAGGCAAGAGATTGCCAAAGGAATGGCCCAAGAAGAATCAAGAAGTGGACTGAAATTCAGTCCACCGGCCAACCGGTGTGATAGCACCGGCCAGCCGGTGGACCTGGCAGAGGCATTGCCCACTGCCAGGCTCCACCGGTCAGCCGGTGTCTTGACCACCGGCCAGCCGGTGGCACCCTGACTCAAGGCTGAGCCACTGCCTCCCCACCGGCCAACCGGTGGCCTCAGCACCGGCCAGCCGGTGGCTTCCAGCCCCAACAGTGAGACCTACTGTCTCACCACCGGCCAGCCGGTGGCCTCAGCACCGGCCAGCCGGTGGCTCCTGGGCAGAACAAGTTTCCATTCTCCAAGGCACCGGCCGGCCGGTGGCCCTGCACCGGCCAGCCGGTAGACCAGTCAAACTAGCCGTTGGCTTTGACCAGTCAACTCCTTTTTGGCCTCCAACGGCTCCGAGGCCTTTTCCAACGGCTCCAAAGCCCTCCAACGGATACTTGAAGGTTCCTAGCCTATAAATAAAGGCCTAGGAAGCCCCGGAACGTCACCCAAGCCACCGGACACATTGTTGATCATTTTGGCGAAGCTCCGGCGGATTGTTCCAAGAGAACCCCAAGTGCTCCATCCATTTCCACATCCAAGAGCACCACTCAAGAAGCTTGGGAGAGCACACTACATCAACTCCATCATCCAATTGGCGCCCAAGTCTTCCCAATTACGGTTTTATTGTTTATTTTATTTTGAGCTTAAAATTGGGTTTGTACATACAAACCCCAAACTCTTTTCTCATCTCCCTTTCTTTGGGTTCTCACACCACCACTAAGGTGTGAAGAGGTTTCTTCAAGCCTTTCCTTTTAAAAGGCTTGTGTTTCGGTGAGCTAGCCTTCACCCGTTAAAAAGGCTAGTGGGTTCTTGCTATTCCATTGAAAGCAAGTGGGTTCTTGCTAAACCAATAAAAGCAAGCTGTAATAGGTTCTAGTGCTACCTCAAAGCCTAGTGGGTTTCTTGCTAAAACCATTGAAAAGCAAGCGGTAGGAATCTCTCAACGGTTGAGTTGGGAGCGGAGACGTAGGCCGGGTTTTGGCCGAACTCCATTATCAATTTTGTGTGTCTTGCCTTTTTATTTTCCGCTGCATTTCAACTTTGATTTTTAATTTGTTAATCATTTTTTAAAAGGCAATTCACCCCCCCTCTTGCCATCATTCCCCGTTTGTTCCGACCCAACAGGAAGTTCATACTCATACTCAAAAAAATATGATCATAGGTTAATTCAGAATATCAAATTATACTTACCTTCATTTTAAATTGATATGAGATCTATATATAGAGAGCTAATGAATTCCCAAAAATCACATTGAATTCAACTAGAGGAAGAATCAAATGATTTGAAAGTAGTTCATTCCCACAAACTTTCATAGGAGAGGAAATATAGACTTGAGATGTGATCACTGTACCATTTTAAATTTTTACCTCTAACTCGATATCAAATCATTTTTTATATGAAAAAACATCCCAAGGGAATTATCATGATATAATTAAATTCATATGAATAAGCTAAAATAAGATAATTCAATATTTGATCATTCATATCACCACCTCAACTTCATAGTTCTATCTTATAAAAAACGGTTACAGTGAGAATCAAACATCGTAGTGATAAATCATATAATATTGAAAATGATTAATAGTTTGTCTAAAGGATGAAATTTTCTTTTCAATCTATCACATATTAGGTTTATCCAAGATTAATCATGGTCAATATCTATTTAAATCCTTTAGAATGGTTCATAATGATTATGTGAATTAATCCAAGCATATTACTCAAGAATGTATAACTATGTGTACTATTAGGCCTACTCATAACACACTTGCGATGATCAATTTAGTACACAATCCACACCTTTATGAGTTTTTAAACATAGGTTCATGTGTGTGACTCTTACATCCACCTATCAGTACACAGAAAAGGATGTATTTTCTAGGAAAAAAATATAATCTCTACATTACCAGAAATTTAGTATGTTAACCTTGTCTTAGATTTATCCAAAGGGTTTTCACAAAATTATTATATCCATAATCACAAAAAACAACTATACTCTACTATAATAAAAAATAAAGAGACCCAAAAATTTCATATATAAATATTAAATCATTTTACATTAATATTCAATACATTTCACAATTACACATGCTTTAGGACCATAAATGTTTATAGTATTTGGATACTAGATACATAAAAACTTATTTCAAGAATTATCATCAACATCATAAATAAATTTATTCTCATATAGAACAATTCATAGAAATATCATACGTAAAACCTTTCTTAATAACCTATAGAAAGGAAACCTACGAAAGGGTTAAATCAGATTCTCAATAAGGGTTAATATTAGAGATATCCATCAATGATCATAAGTGAGAATAATATAACTATAGGGGTATGAGAACATGATCATAACTTACGATAATCATACCCAATCAGTCAAATATCATTAATAAAAAATCATGGTATATGGTATTTTCATAAATAATAAAATAATCCATAAGTGAGCATAATCATAAATTAGTAATCATGATCCATGGGAACACATAATAAATATATGACATAAGCTTTTGGAATACACATAATCATAGAAAATTATTTCATTAGTCCATGATCACTACAAATAATATCATAATATAATGGGTTCACCCCTATTAAGTTATTTCTTTAGTAAAGGCTCACTTCCAAGACTATATTATTGGATAGAGTCCCTTAATAAATTGGGTTCAATCCCAATTCCATCACTTATTATCTCATGAGATATCCATATTTCCCTAATTCATTAGAGTGCTATATATTTTTTGGCCCACCCATTACATATGTAAAACCATATATATGTGTTACAAAAGATCACAATAAAGTTCATCATAACATCATATCATAACTCATTGAAAAGAAATTAGTTTCTTTAACATTTCATCATTTCCTCATAGAGTAACCCATGGAAAAGAAATAGGTTTCATAAATGATTCATTGAAACTTAATTAACCCATGGGAATGAAATGGATTTCATTGAATCATCCTTAAATCATTATCATCATAATCCATATTGATATATAAAGTGTATTGTATTATAAGATCATATCATTGGTGAATAATAACAAATTTTCAAGGATTTTGATAAATATGAAAAGTACCATTTAAAAATATTTGACCCTTTCTTTAAAAACATTAGAAAATATCCATTTATTTTGATAATATTTTAATTTAAAAATTCTATAATATTTAGGAAATATTTTTTTTGAAAATTTTCATGGAAACATGTACATTAATCATCAAAGTAAATAATATTCATGATGATGGGAATATTTATTCTTGTTGTGTACATTAAAAGATTTTTTTTTCATATTTATGTTAAATTCCAAAAACAACATGTTCAAGAAATTTTTTTAAAATAAATTCTTGATATTTACTTATTAATATAAAATGTAATAAAAAATAAAATTTTCAAACATTTCAAGTATAGATAAATACTTCTATAAAACAATTTTTAAGAGTATTTATATGGAAAAAATGTTTTCCGACCAAAAAATAATTAAGGTGGAATTTTATTTAAAATCATTTTCTCAGTAATTTTAAATACCAAGGTGAGGAAATGGAACTAGTAAAAAAATTCCATGAATAAAATTTGTATTTGAAAATAGATGTTGTTTAAATAATATGATCCATATAATTTTATCTATGAAAAATTAGTATAGATAATTACAAAATAAAATGAGATTGTGACACAAACGATTTCCCAATGTCCTACCTTTCTTCGTATGTGTAAAAATAAAATTTAAAATAAATAAATATTTATTTTATACTATAGAAACATATTCATATATAAATTACTATATATCACTTCTTTATAATTTTTAATTTTTCTTTTATTAACAATTTATTTATTAAAATTATTATTGTGGCGAAAATTAGTCAATCTTACATACATGTTTTGGTTCGATGGTTATAGCACATGAAACTTGTTCATGGTTTCATAATATCAATAATCTTAATCATTAATTCAGTATCATTTTTATTCATCATATAAAATTTTATAACCATTCATATAAATCAGTGATGAAAAATTGTTTATATGACTTCATGGAGATGGTAGTTCATACATATGTACATGATTTGTTTATACTTATTGATATATTTAATTAAATAAAGTTAAATAATAATAAAACATTAAAAAATTATTAATATATCATAAATATCATATATATTCATCTAATATTTCCTTATTACCATCCATATAAAGAATAAATAAAAAAATCATATTGCTTCATGGAGGTGGTAATCCACACAAACATACAAGGGAGGTTATCATTTTCTAATGGATATAAATTTTAGAAGGCATATAATATAATATAAAAAATAAGTACATTTATTTAATTAAAATAATATATAAACATTAAAACCATCATAATAACCAACCATGAATGATGGTGATGAAAAATTAAATACATCACTTCACAAGGTGGTTCTCTGTAAGTACGCATATACGATGCTTCCATTTCCCATTTGATAGAGAAGGAGAAGAATAAAGGTAATTACATTTACATAATAAAATCTCTGTATATGAGTGATATTTATGTTATTCCATCATCGTGATAAGAAAAAATTTAATGATGTATAAGAAGATATAAAATGAATTCACTCGGTTAAAATTTATCACTCTTTATTGGACATCCACTATTGGATTAAAATTTAATACTTATAAGGATGTTATATTTTAAAGCCACCAAACATAGTATCCCATAGTTAGTGGTTAATTTATTACATTTTCATTGGATACAAGCGATCACATCTTTATGGATTGAATAGTTATGTTGTTTTGTAAAATAGGATACATACTTTAATTTCACATTACATTTAAAAATTAAAATACAAAATAATATATTATTTTATAAAAACATCATTCAATTAATAATATATATAAATAAATCATAATACAATTTTTGGAATCCTCTAAAAAATAAACATTAGAAAGGGGTGAGCTCAGATGCTCAGTAAGCGTATGCATATAGAGGAAGCTGTAATAAGTTGTTCAAAATAAATAAGGAAATATAGGTATCTATAAAAACAATCCACTTAATCAATAACATGAAAATGAATAATAATTTTGAAGTAATACACTACTACAAAATATATTTTATCCAATGATATTCCATTAACAACACTAGCTAAAATCACTATTAAAGATCCCCTTTGTCTGCCCTAGAAAAAAGTGCTTTTAAAAAGGGTCTTTAACAGTGCCTTTTTAGAAATGTTAAAGGGGTATCCTTATTATAGCTTGTAAAAAAGCATCGACAATTCCCAACCATATCAATGCTAGTAAGAAAGTGTTGATAAAGGGGTCCCTTTATTAGCACTAGTAAAAAAGAGTTGATACATGGGGGTGTTTATGAGTGCTTTTTAACTAGCTACGATAAAGGTTATATTTTAAAACAATTATATTTCAATTAAAATAATATATTTATATTTTTATATTTTTATATTGATATTAATATTATATATATTTTTTATATATTTTATAGATAAGGATAAATAGGTATTTACAGTTAATATATAAGATATTTAGTGAAAACGGATTATAAAATAATTATAAAATATTTTAATTAATAAATTGCTAATTATTATTAATTAATATTAATTTAATATAAATTTAAAGATAATAAATAAAACAATTAATAATAATATCTAAAATAAGTTTAAAAAATAACTCTAACTTCAAATGGTCATAACTTTTGATCCCAGTGTCCATTTCGACTCTACCACATTTCAAATCAAATACTGTGATGATATCTACACCTTGGTTAAGCTAGGGAACCCCAAGTTATGTTTTTTGAGGACAAAAGGCCCAAAAGGCCTCCAAAACTGAGTTTTTATTAGGGGGACCCAAATGTTTTAACATTCATTGAAATTTTAACATCATTTTAGGTGGTTGTTTTGCCCATTTTCAGTGGGGAATGAATTAATTTCTAGGGATTACATTCATATTTATACTATGGTTTTGAAATTTTAGCATTTTCACAATTTAGTTTTATTTATAATTAAGTGTATTCACATTTTCTTATATTTGATTATAATATATAACTTTTATAAATAAATATATCAATTTATTTACATAGAAATTTATTTTTAAATATATAATATAAATTTTTATTATTACTTTTATTTAAATTAAAAAATTATCTATTTTATTTACCTTATAAAAATTCATTAATTTGTAAATATATACCTATATAACTAATGGTTATATATAAACATGTGTGTGTCAATAATTAACAAATATATATGTATATGTATATTCTAATATATGTAAATAAATACATATTCTAAAAATTTATTTAAAGCAATATCTAACCATTTTTATATTACAAAAATAAAAATATAGTCTTTATATATGAATATATGTGTGTATTGATAAACACACACACACACACACATATATTTATATTATTATAGTATATTCAAAAAAATATAGAATATAATATATTTATAAATGTATTTAAAAATAATTATATTAATATATGAATAAAAAATATATATGTAAATATATATATATAATGGACATAAATATCATAATATAGACAAAAACAACATAGTGTAGTGGTAAAGGAATTTCTTATTCAAAGGAGGGGTATATAGTTCAAATCCAGGTGGGCACAAGAAGTTTAAAAATTTGTAAAGCACACATAAATGGGTGGTGGGGTGAAAAACACATATGGGGGGGGGGGAGTTGAGCGTTGTTAAATGGGTTGTGGAAGTAATAAAAAGTTCAGTCTCATAGAGGTATAAAAAAAATAAAATTTTACCTCCTTTAATAGTGCTAAAAAAGAGCTTATAAAATGGTTCTTTAACAGCATAAAAAATCACTATTAAATTCGGCCTTTAAAAACACCTTTTTAGCACTATTAAAATACCCATTTAAAAATTATTTTTACAAGCACTTTTAAAGCATTACCTTTAACATCCCATGTGTCGAAAATTCTTTTTAAGTGCTATTAAAGGCCCTTTATTAGTGCTGTTAAAAACCATTTTTATAGTAGTGATAAATGATGATCAAATAATGCTATAAAAATAATCAAAAAAATACTAAAACTTATACATGGATATCTAAAATAATTAAATAATCACATGGAAATAAATAAGTAATATAATAATAAGGCAATGCATAATGTCAGACATAGAAAATATACCATCAAGGCCTTGTTCCAAGGCATATTACATAAATGGGTGAGGCCTCAGCCAAATACCCAATCATGTTTGTCTCATGAGACTTATCGATGCCTCGAGGGACTATAGTGGGCCCAAATTTCACTTACTAATTCCCATTAATTACTTATATAAATGGGGAGAAATATAATAATTGTAAACATTCATATTGAAAAACTAGCATATGAAATGTTAATAATTTCCCCAATCAATAAACAGAATCATAAACCATCCAGAGTATAACGGAGAATGGTATAAAAATAATACATCCCTATTAAAAAAGATCATAAAACATATAGGAAAATAATTAGGATGAAATCATTACATCATGTACACAATTAAGCATATGTAAGATAAAGTTTGTTGTCAATGATGAATAGAAATAACATAAAATTTCCTTAAACAAATTCTTGTGAAAAATACCCTTACCACCTAGAAAATATTTCTTAAAGACTAAAAATTTACAAAATATTAAGAAAAAACCTAAATGAAAGTAATAATTGAAACTTTTAAATCAATATTCAATGAAATGTGTAGCCATTACTTCCGGAATTTTCATTCATGTCGAGTATGTTAAAAAAATATTCCTTTCACATTTTCGGTAACATGTAAAAAAATACATTGTTTAGAAAATGATAATAAGATTCTATTTAAAACATTTTATAAAAAAATAAAAATGGGTTAAAATTAATTATAAAAATAATAGTATAATAGTTAGACCATTTTTTTATTTTTTTTAGAAAACATGAAGATGGAAGGGAAATGATTTCTGAACGAAAAGAGAAATAGAGTCAATTTTTCTTAAAAAATTATTTTGGAATTAGGAAAACACAAAGAGATGAAATTGAAAAGAAATAATGTAATTTTTGGGAAATAATAGAGGATAAGAAAATATATTTAGTTTAAGATATTAATATAAAATAATTCCTCCTTTGGACACTTTAACATAGATAATATTGAATAATGATGAGATTGTGAAATAAACCTTCACCACTTTGGTAACTTTTGAATCATAAATCCCATAAAACAAATAAAATCACTTGGATCTATAAATTACATGAATATAAAAATATTAATAATATAAAATATCATAGGGGAAGTATATACATCACACAAAATAAATAAGTGGTGAATATGATATATGTCTCACAGAAGTAAAAGTGAGATGAGAAAATGTTTCAAAGATCATACCACTAAATTGAAAATTCTTCAAAGAATTTATTATGAGAAAAAAATTTAAGTACACATAAATCATGTAGAAATATAGAAAAAAATAACTGAATGTCATTACATACATAATCTTATCTTATCAATGATAACGAATAAGTAATATAACTCAATGAAAATAAATTGAGTTATGAAATATTTTACCTAAGGTCCGACTTCTTTGATAAATGTTCGAACCTACTGTATAATAAATATAGGTTTATTATATATATATATATATATATATCCTAGAACCATAATCATATATATCATACCTAATATTATTGACTTTGATCTTTTATTACCTATTTATTAACAATTTTTTGTTTAAATAACTGTTTTGGGTAATAACTGCTTAGTTTTTCATTTATATTTTGGTTTAGTTGTTTTGGTCCTTGTAATTTGATCAAATTTAAATCATATTAAGTGTTTTAATAATGAATTAAAAATTATATATATTCACTATATATGTATATAAAATTTAGATATAGACAGATGAACTTCAATGCTCATTCAGATGGTAGGCCATATGTACACATGGGCAAATTTCCATTTTTTTGACATATAAAACAAAATAAAGGAATATAATAATTAAACTTTACAGAATAATTATTATATAATATATATCATATATATATATATACATTGAATCCATTATTATATTTATTCATGAGTGGTGGGGATGGAAAATGAATTACATAGGTTCGTGATGTGGTACTCCATCGTACACAAGATTGACAGTTTCATTTCTCATTTAATGTAAGAGGATATGGGAATTTTTCTTACATAACCATAATTTAGTCTCAGTATATGTTAGATATTGGTGTTATTATATTTTAATTATTAATATACCAAAGAAGGTGGTAAGAGAAGAAGAAAAAAAGAAAGAGTGTACTGAATATAATTACCTTTTCGTAGAAAAAACTCCTTTGGATATCTTATTAAGGACCATAGGTTTGGAATTTTGGGAGTAGTAGTAGATATAGAAAATGTATAAGGATTTTTCGTAGTAATTAATTTAGGCATTTTTCAAGATAAATGGCTTAAGCTGTGTGAATAAGTGAGAGGGAGGGGGTTCCCTTTTATAACTGAGGAAGAGTGACATTTTTTAAAATATCAAAACAATTTCAATAATGGGAAGTTAATCTCAGTACATATATCCACAAAAAAATCATGTTTTAAAATATTTATAAATTAACGTTCAAGGTTACTCACTTTTATCATTTTAGCTTTTACCATTATAACTAGTTTTTTTATTTACCTAGGTAATTAGTCCGTTAAGTAAAAAAGTAAAATGAGACTAATTAGAAAATTGGGAACCAATGATTTTAAATATGAAATATAATTTATAAAATAAAAAACATATATGTTTGTAAAATTAATTTTAAAATAGGTGCATGTAACACGATAAACCTCATTTTATCCTGAACTATGGAAACTAATTATTATTGTGTTTACTAATTATTATGAACAAAAATTGAACTGAAACAACTAAATTTTTCTCATTATTATGATTCCAAATATTTAGTCCATTTTATTAAATTCAATTCATAAATTGTTTTGAATTTAATTTAATATTAAACTCGTAGTCGGGATGAAAAAAAGTTTTCCAAAGAAAACATTTTCTTAAGTATAAACATTTTTATTTCAAAATTTGATATTAAACCTAGTATAGTTATTTAAATTTGATTAATAATAATATAATTGTACTAAATCAAATTTTAAACCCATTTTAAGACAAAATAAATGTTTTTAAATTATATAAACGAAAAGGTAGTTTTAAATAAAAATAATTTTTTTTCAATTTTAATATTTTTTAAATTGATAGAAAATTCTCTAAAATTCATTGTAACCTAATTTTAACATTATGATTTAAAAAATTAATATCATCTTTTTCAATTAATTTTCTAAAATTGGAAAAAAGTAATTTTAAAATAAGTGCGCAAAAAGAGATAGAAACACGTTTTAGAAAACTATAGTTTCTATGCATAAAAGTTGAGTTATTATTATCTCTTACATAGAAAAAAATATTATAGGAATGATAAACTATTTGAATGGATATTCAATATATAGATTTTCTTATAATCATTCATTAATTATGATTAAATTAATTTATAAGATTAAAACACATTGTGTTCATAAGAATAGTTTTTCAAAAAAAACAATTCTTTGACTTTCTATTGTTTTTTATTTTATTTTCAATTATTTTAAATTAATAACAAATGAATTTATTTTATACAAATGTAAACCATATAATTATCATAATTTATTTAGTTTTATTCATATCCACCAAATTAATGTCTTTGTGATAACTGTAACGTTCCGATTCGAAAAGCCACCCAGAGGTACCCCGTACCCAGTTGGTCACATGGCCTCAAGCACATTTCCATGAATGCCAGAGGCTACCGACTAGCAGTGAGGGCCTTGGGTGTAATAGTGGGGAAACTATGCCCTCATTGGGAGAGTACACAACAGAGTTAAACAGATATATAGCAGCGGAAACAACAATATCCAACAATAGTAAACAATGGAAATCTGAAATGATAAACTACTACAACACATATATATATAAATTATGCATGATACATATGTGTCTAGGAAAGTATCCAAACAAGTAAAAATACTGAATATAGTACTAAACCAAAGTAGAAAATGAAAATAGATAAGCAACTCCTCTGCATCCCAAGCCTCAGCTTGGTCCCATGCTCTCCAGCTCTAATGAAATCAAGTACCTGAAGTTTAAGGGTTCTTGCCCTTGTCAATACCTGTAGCAATATAATCTTTTTGGGCCCAAAAGCCTGACCCAAACAAGGTGTGAGACAAAATCCCATCAGGCAACCACCTGAAGATCTATGCCTAATAGTCAGTGAGTATATGGAATGGTAAAAGTACAGAAAGTAGTAAACAGGAATGACACAACAGAAGATAATACAATCCACAGTTTCAATATCAAATAGTAGCTAAGCAAGCAGCTAACACAATAGGTAACCCTTTGGGCAGTACTCACAGCCTAACCCCTATGGTTCAACCCCACAAGTACAAGAAATCCTCTGGGTAGAACACACAGTCTCACCCCTCTGGTTCAGATAAAGTATAGACTCTCTAGGGAAGCACAGACCGTTAATTCCCCTTATAGTCTCGTATCATACTAAAGGTGCTCTAGGGAAGCACTCAACGTCAATTCCCCTTGTGGCCGATGTCGAGGAACTATAGACACTCTAGGGAAGCACTGAACGTCAATTCCACCTATGGTCTTGCATCTTATGACTATAAAGACACTCTAGAGAAACCCTGAACATCAATTCTCCCTATGGTCTATACTCTAGGTTCTTATGGACCTGTGTAATTCAAGCAAGTGTGGAAGCGTGTAACAGCCAAGGTAAACCTCATGAACTACTTGGAGAGCATTCTAAAGCACAACAGCATAACAGAACAATAGTCACACCATCATATAATACTAGTCGTGGGAAGTCAAACAATACCCAAAGGTCAAAATAGAAAAAAACATTCATGGAAATACATCCAAAGCACAAAAATGTATCCTATTCACAATCAATAATCATCTACTCAGGCATACCAACATAGCAGAGAAACAAAGGGGCGAAAATGGTAAACGCGCAATACCCTGTTCCTGGGTATTGAGAAAATTTGCACATAAAACTAAAATAATTTCAATATAAAGGCACAAACCACCTTCCTCAGTGTTGGGAGATCAATATACTTGAACCCCGAGGATTGAATCACCTTATAATGCTGTAGATCTATGAAAATTTATAAAATGCTCAACCCATGATAACTTGTAAAATGAGAGGAATCAAGAAATGAGGTACTAAGAGAAGAGAAAACTCACCGATGCGATTCCAATGCAATCAACGGTGTTCGAATCAGAGGACAGATGGAGGCTAGGGGTCTCGTCGATGATCTGTGGCTGCTCGGTGCTCTTAGATGAATGGGACCTAAAATAAGTTCGTTCTGGTGATTAGATGTGACCCCATTGCATTTAATGATAAAAACAAAATACATGACATGTACTTTTGGAGTACACAGAATATACTTGTTGTTTCTATACTTTTCATTAGGTGACCTCCACGTCACCCCACACAACCGTGTGTGTGTCCATGACACGGCCAGTACACGGACTCCTACGGCAACGAAGTACATGGCGTGTACTTCAAAAATTTCCAAAAACTCATGTTTTCTCCAAAACTCTAGAAAACGAAAAAACATACCATAAAAGAAGGGATGAGTTCTTACAAACTTCCCCCCTTAAAGAAATTCTTCCCAGAATTTCCCAAGTGCGACATAGAAGGAGAAGCCCCAAACAGTTTCAGCCACTGTGCTTGTACATTGGCCCCCCTCTCCCAAGTCCTGTCCTGTACCCGCCCGTGCTTCCATAGCACTCATACCAAGGGAACTCACCGGCCATGAAGAACCTTTGTACTGCGATCCATAATTCGGATAGGATTCTCCCCAAATGACGCATCCACTTCGATCTTAACCTCCTCAGGTTGAAAGACATGAGTTGTGTCTGAAAAGTAACATCAATGTTGAGAAACATGGAAGACATCATGCATAGCTCAGTACCTCTGAGGTTACTGTAACTGGTAGGAAACTGGCTCAACTCGCTCCAACACCTCAAATGGCCCGACGTACCTCAGTGAAAGCTTACCAAATCACATAATCCTCTTGAGTACCACCCTTGGTGTTACACGTAAAAAACCTGATCCCCATCCTCGAACTCCAGAGGTCATCTCCACTGATTAACATAAGAATTTTGATGCGACTGTGTAGTAGCCATCCTCTTCCGAATCAACTCTATCTTCTCTGTGGTCTCCAAAACAAGATGAGGTCCTAGAAAATATGCCTCTCCTACCTCCATCCAACATAAGGCCGATCGGCATGTCCTACCATACAAAGCCTCATAAGGTTCTATATGAATAGTTTCTTGAAAACTATTGCTGTAGGAAAACTACACAAGAGGTATATTCTTCTCCCAAGAACCTCCAAAATCCAGAATGCATGCTCAGCGCATGTCCTCAAGCACCTGAATCATATGCTCGGACGTTCCTTATGTCTGGTGATGGTAAGTCATACTCAAAATTACCTATGTACCCACAACCTTCTAAAGCCTCTGTCAGACCTGAGAAGTAAAATGGGAATCCATGTCTGAAACAATGGAGTGTTGAGCTCTATGCAGATGCACAATCTCACTGATGTACAACCGTCCCATCCCAACAATACTAAAGGTCTCCTTGATCAGAAGTACGTGAGAGACCTTCATATTTCTGTTGATGAAAATCCATACTACGTCGTTCCCTCGAGGAGACCTTGGAAACCCTATCAAGAAATCCATCACGACGTCGTTCCACTTCCACTCAGGAATGGGTAACTGCTATAAAAGCCCTGCTGGTCGCTGATGCTCCGCTTTCACCTGCTGGCATGTGGAACAACTCATGATGAAACTGGAAACATCCCTCCTTATACCTGGCCACCAATACTGACAGTGTAGATCATGATACATCTCGGTGACACCAGGATGAACTTCCCAAACTGAGGAATGAAAATTTTGTATCATCTCCTTGTGTATATCTGTTGGCACCCATACGTGTCCCTGGAAACACAAGATCTCATCCTCACATAAGGTCCATCCATGATTAGGGTCCTCTCATGACACACTCTCCCTTATGACTAGGCCTTTAGAATATGATAGATGCCTCATTCGTGCTCGGTCCAAAAGGGTAGAGGTAATAACTATAGAAGAATGGATGGTCTACCCCTGTTTATCGTGCACCTCCAAATGCATCTCAGAGAACAGATCCATAATCTACCACTCACTACTGGGATCTTGAACTTCCTATATCTGAGTCCTCCTGCTCAATCCATCAGCCACTTTGTTACCCTTCCCCGGCGTATAGGCAAGCTCAAATTCAAAGGATTGTAGGTACTCAACCCACCTTTGTAGTCTCAAATTTAGATCACACTGAGTGAAGATGTACCTGAGACTTTTTTGGTTGGTGAAAACCACAAAATTCTCACCCAAAAGATAATGTCTCTAGTAGCGTAAGGCATGAACAACAGCTGCTAACTCCAGATCATGTGTTGGGTAATTCTTCTTGTGTGGCCTCAACTGCCGAGACCCATACGCAATGACTCCATCACCCTGAATAAGCACATCTCCCAGCCTGATACGTCATGCATCATAGTAAATGGTAAATCTCTTGCCCGACTCTGGAAAGACTAGTATCAGTACTGAAGTCAACCTCCCTTTCAGCTCTTGAAAGGCTAAATCAAAAGAATCTGACCACATGAACATCAGACCCTTCATATTCAGACCCCTCGGCGGTGCTGCTAAGCGTGAAAAGTCCTGAATGAAACGTCTATAGTATCCATCCAGCCCGAGAAAACTCCTTAACTCAAATATGTTATTTGGATGCTTCCAGGAAACTACAGATCTCACTTTATTTGGGTCTACTGATATTTCTGTCTCTAAGATAACATGACCCAAGAAATGAATCTAGTCCATCCAAAAGTGGCATTTTGAGATCTTAGCATAAAATTGATTCTCTCTCAGTGTACTCAAAATGATATCTAGATGGGTAGCATGGTCGTGTCGAGTGTGAGATTACACCAAGATATCTTCCATGAATACCACCATGAAAGAGTCCAAGTATGGATGGAACCCTTGGTTCATCAGTTCCATGAAAATTGTAGGAGTGTTCATGTGACCGAATAGAAAAATCAAGTACTCATATAGACCATACATGCTCCGGAAGGCTGTGAGAGGTATATCTGATGGTCTAACACGCAAATGATGATAAATGGACCTCAAGTAAATCTTTAAGAACACCCAAGCTCCTCGAAGCTAATCAAAGAGATCGTCAATCCTAGGCAAGGGATATCGGTTCTTGACCATCAGCTAGTTCAACTTCCGGTAGTCCACACAAATTCTGAGGGTGTCGTCTGCCTTCTTCGCGAACATGAAAAGCAAACCCCAAGGAGAAGTACTTGGTCAGATGAAACACCTTCCCTACAACTCCTCCAACTACTTCTTGAGCTCCTACAACTCAGGTGTAGCCATCCTATATGGAGGAATGGACACCGGTGCCACCCCTGTCACAAGATCAATAGAAAAGTCTACCTCACACTCCGGAGGCACACATGAAAATTCCTCTGGAAAGATATCTCTGAAACCATCCACCACTGGAGGAAAGTCTAACTATGAAGTCCCATGGTCATCTAGATAAAGACTAGAAATCTAGAATGTAACTAATCTGAACCCATGATGCTCTGGACCAGCTCTTCTCGCTTGTACATCCCACTCGCCCTTATGAAGAAAAGATCCACCCTCTGGTGATATGAAACTCTCCCTGTGGCGATAACAGTCGATGAATGCTTGGAAGGGAACTAGCCAGTCCATTTCGAGAATGATATCATTGTCTGTCATCTCTAGGACATAGCGATCGCAAAGGAAGTGACACCCACCAACCTCAAGAGGGAACTCCTTGCACAGACATACACCAGATGTTATTGACCCCAACAGAGTTTCTAGTGTCAAAACATTAGCAGAAGAAAAGATACAGAGCACAAGGCTCTCCACAATAGCGACAGATATAAAGCTATGCGTAGCACCAGTATCGAAAAGAGATGAAGATAAAACTGAGGCAACTAGGATCGTACCTCGGACCATAGAGGGGCTAGGATCCTTCTCCAGATAGGTCTGCTCCATTGCAAAAAATTGGCTAGCTCCACATCCCTGTGACCCTGCCTGACTACTTTGAGATGATGCACCCTACTATCGCTGGTAGCCTGGTGACTGAACACCATGGACATGACCTCCCCCTCAGCTTGAACGCTCGGAAGAACTCCAATTCCAAGACTGGTGAGAAACTGGCAGAGCTACTCTTGTGCGAGGGGTCATAGATGAACCCCGGTCACTGGCTGCTGGTGAGAAGACCTGACATAAACACTGAAGGTGTCCCAACTTTTCGCAAGATCGGAACTCCACCGGGTCTCTCTAGCATTGTGGCCTTGTATTCCCACTTCTCCCACACTTGTACCACACCACCTGGCTACCATAAGATCCATCCCACCTACTCGGATCTCCCAGGGTAGTCTCTCGACGGTGCTTCCGGCTATCAACTGGCAGAGCACTAACTCTGGATGTCGAGCCGCCCTAGCTCACAACTCCAGATTCCCTCATATTTCACTTCGTGATTAGTGCCTGGTTGACAATGGAAGTGATGGAAGTCAACCTATAGATATTCACCTGAGAGCAGATGACCTGTCTGAATCTATCCTCAAACTTCTTTGCAAGGAATAATCCATCTCCTCCCAAGAAGGGTGTAAAATGATAAAGCTTGGTGAAACGAGATGAATACTCCATAACTGATAGGGTACCCTACTCAAGGATCATAAAATCCCAGGCTCAGTCGGACCTCAGGGTCTCCGGATAGAAGTAGTCATAAAAGACACACTGGATCTCCTCCTAATCCATAACCTGTTGATGACCCTACCGTGAGATCACATCCCACCATCTCTTGGTGGAATCTCATAGCATATAGGTAGCGAGCTTGACTCTCTTCTCTAGAGGTGTCTTCAGATTCTCAAAGATCAACAGCATGGCTTCTAGCCATGAATCTACAGCCTGAGGTCTTCCTTCCCCTGAGAAAGTGTGAGGATGCTGCTGCATTAAGACCTATGTCAAATCATCCATCGATGGGGTAGGAGGTGGCGCTCCCTGAAATATCTGAATCATCCTCATGAAGCCATCCCTGAACTCTGCATCAACATCGGTCACATATATAAATGCTGGTGCTAAGAATGGCACAACAAGAGGATCTGATGGATGTCCCTGATCATCTATATCCGGCATCTGATCACTGCCCTGTAACCGGAGGACAGTCGGAGGATGTCTCGGTGGCATGATTCTGCAAGGTCAAGCACACACCTTAGGTCAGAATTATCAAGGACTCAAAAAAAGGAGTGTAAGAAGATAAAAAGAGGAAGAAAGCATTCAAGTTTTACAAAACATGGCTACACGGCGTGTACAATTCCTACATGGCATGTTCCCTGAATTCATTCACATGGGCATGTACTCCTGCCTCACTGGTCATGTAACACCCCAAACATAAGAAAAGTACTTGAATCCCATCCCCCTTCCTGAGTTCTTCTACACAGTTAAGCCACACATCTTTCCTAAAACAAGACTACATAGCATGTTCAAGGTAGACACAGTGTGTACTGGAAAAGCTTCACCTGGCCCGTGTTGTTAGTGACACGGTCAGACACACATCTCAAACCAGACGACATGTTCCTGACAGAAATGACATGTACGCGAAAGGATAACACCGACCCTTGTTGTCCATGACATGGCCGGGTACCTGGGTCAGACTACATGGCGTGTTCAAGGTGGACACATCATGTATAAGAAGAGACTCCACCGACCTGTATTGTTAGCTACATGACCGGACTCCTAGGATTACACTACACGACGTGCACAATTGGTACACGGCGTATTCCCATGAGATTTTCCATATCCCATGTCTCGGCCCGCACGACATGTGACACGGTTAGAGACTAAAAAAAGTGTACACAAGGTACATGGCATGGAATTATGAAAAATAGTTTCTTCCTGAACAGAAGAACAAATGGCGTGTAGTCAAAACTACACGGCATGAATTCTTGGTTTTTCCAGAAAGTAAGCCTCAGAAACTACTCCGGAGCCCAAAAAACACTGAAACAAATACTGAAAGTTACAAAGTCCAATCCGTGAGGGACCATACTCCCCACGAATCAAAGTTTGTCATCTCAAACAAGTAATAAACAAGGTAAAGAAGTCAATTATCTACCAAATTCTGGTCCATGGGGGCCCATAACACCTCAAGAACCAATGTTTGGTTTTCATTCAAACAAAACCTTATTCAATCAATGCTCTAACCAGAAGAAGATATTTTTATAAAGTCATATATCAAAACAACATGCATATTATACACAAAATCTATCACAACAACATGAAATTTCTAATGCATTCTAGATGACATGGCAAGAATGCATGATTTGTGTTTTCTAGAAAGTTCCTATATAATGAATAAGATGGAATAACCTCATCTCATCAGGTTGTGACATTAATATAACTTCAATAACATAAATAATAACCACCACAAAACATTTGAGTCACTTAACGGTGAAAATCAAGTAAACCATAAACTTACAAAACTAGAAAATTACATTAACGAGGTAGATTGGCTTTTCCCAGTACAGAGGTCAGCAACTCCCAAGCACAAATTAATACCAAGTACCTATTCCATCCTATCCTTGAATATAGGCTCCAAATAGTATGTCAAGAGAAAATAATTCCTCTGATACCATTTGTAAAGTCCCAGTTTTGGAAGCCACCTAGAGGCGCCCCGTACCCGGTTAGTCACATGGCCTCAAACGCATTTCCCCGAATGTTAGAGGCTGCTGACTAGCAGTGAGGGACTTGGGTGTGATAGTGGAGAAACTATACCTTCATTGGCAGAGTACACAGTGAAGGTAAATAGATATACAGTTAGGGAAACATTATTATCCAACAACAGTAAAAAACGGAAGACTGACATGATAAACAACTAGAGCACATATATATAAAAGATGCATGATACATATATGTCTAGGAAAGAAGCCAAACAAGTTACAATGCTGAATATAGTACTAAAACAAAGTACAGAAGGAAAATATATAAGCAACTCCTCAGCATCGCAAGCCCCGTCTTGGTCCCATGCTCTCCAACTCCAATGAAATCAAGTACCTGAAGTCGAAAGGTGTTTATCCTTGTATATACCTGAAGCATATAATCTGTTTGGGCCCAAAATAATGACCCAAATAGGGTGTGAGACTAAATACCAGTAGGAAACTACTAGACGATATTTTCCTAACAGTCAGTGAGTATATGGAAGGGTAAAAGTACAGAAAGCAGTAAATAAGAAGCACACATCAGAAGATAATACAATCCACAGTTTCAATATCAAGCAGCAGCTAAGTAAGTAGCAAACACAATAGGTAACCCTCTGGGCAGTACTCATGTCCTAACCCCTATGGTTTAACCCCACAAGTACAGGAAACCCTATAGTAAGCACAAACAGTCTCACCACTCTGGTTTAGCTAAAGTATAGACTCTCTAGGGAAGCACTCACCGTTAATTCCCCCTATAGTATCGTATCTTACTAAAGGCGCTCTGAGGAATCACTCAATGCCAATTCACCCTGTGGCCCATGTTGAAGAACCACACACACTCTGGGGAAGCACTCAATGTCAATTCCCCTTATGGTCTCACACCGTATGATTATAAAGACACTCTGGAGAATCCCTCAATGTCAATTCTCCTGATGGTCTATACACCAGGTTCTCACGACCCTTTGTAAGTCAAGAAAGTGTGGTAGTGTGTAACAACCAAGGTAAACATCATGAAATACTTGGATAGAATTCTACAGCACAACAGCATAATGGAACAATAGTCACACCATCCTACAATACTAGGCAAGGGATGGTAAACAGTAGCCTAACAGGAAAACAAGACCCAAAGCTCAAAATAGGAAAAAACATGCAAGGCAATACATCCAAAGCACAGTAATTCACCCTATTCACAATCGATAATCATCTACTTAGGAATACCATTATAATATAGAAACAAAGGGGAAAAATGGTAAATGTGCAATACCTCATTCAGGGATATTGGTAGAATTTTCACATAAAACTCAAAGACATTCAAAAGAAAGGCACAAAACACCTACCTCGGCATTGGGATAACAATATACTTGAAATACAAGGCTTGAATCACCTTATAATTCCGTAGATCTATGAGAAATTCTAAAATATTCACCCCACAATAACATGGAAAAGAAGAGGAATCATGAAACGAGGTACCAACAGGAGAGAAAACTCACCGATGTGATTCTAATGCAATCAATGTTGTTCGAATCAGAGGACAGATGGAGGCTCGATGGCTCGTCGAAGATCCGCAGCTGCTCGGTGCTCTTGGACAAATGAGACCTACAAGAAGTTCGTTCTGGCGATTAGACGCGACCCCAATGCATTTAATGAAAAAAATAAAACACACGACATGTACTTTTAGAGTACACGGTGTGTACTTGCTGTTTCTGTACTCTGAATTAGGTAGCCTCCATGTCACCCCACGTGACAGTGTGTGTGGCCATGACACAACCAACACACAACCTCCTACGGAAATGGAGTACACGGCATGTACTCATAATGTAGACAACGTATACTTAAAAAATTTCCAGAAACTCTTATTTTCTCAAAAACTCCAAAAAACATTAAAACATACCTGAAAAGAAGGTCCGGGTTCTAATAATAACTATCATATTGAACAATAATATTTTAATATTATATCCTCCTTTGTTTAAACTAAGTGATTGATGTAATTAATGTTAATTAAAATATAAAATCTATTGAAATAATAATATATTATAAAATATAAAGGTGTATAATTATACCCCCATAAATAAATTGTTCCATCACAATTCTATTTTTTACATAAAAATTCTAACCTTTGTTTAATACCCACGTAGTAAAAAAGGTTAATAAAAATACCAATTGAAAACAAATAAAGCAAAGTATTTATGTCATTTTGATTAACAAATAACTAGTTTTCCAAGTAGAGAAATATTAATGGGATGTAAAAAATATATACATTGAAGGAAAAGGAAATTCCTAAATAATTATAGAGAGTGATAAAGATAATTTAACATAAGAAAGTTAATGATAAAGAGAAAGTTGAAAATAATAAAACCATAACTAATAAGATGATACAAAAACATTTATTAATCATAAATGAAGGTAAATTTATATATTTTTTCAAGATTGTTTTCCTAAATTTTATGGATTATTTTACGATTAAGATAGATAATACTAGAAAATATACTTACATGATATATTTTTATTTTTTAAGAACCATTTCATCCTTTTATTATTCATATATACATTTAAACATCATTTAATACTTCAATAAATTAATATCTAATACTTTCTATGCCGAAATTACTAAAATTACCTTTTAATGGATCATAATATCCACAAAAGAGTGTCTAGTCCTTCTGTGTATCTCTAAAAAAAATTCAAAACCAAAATTCTTATCATGTGTTATGTAATATAATATATTAATCAATAAACCTCAATAGGAATACCTAAATATCAAAATAATAACTCTCTATCAAATAATTTTAGTAAAAACAAATTCATATTAATATGGATATCATATTGGCTAGTTGTAGGCACTACACCTTTGTTTTTCTTTATTTATAGGGTTTTAACCCCATGACCTTTCCGGATGCATAATTTTTCACCCTTTATGAATGTTTTAATTTCTATAAAAATATATTAATATAACTACTATAATATTACCAAAACTTTGATCAACATCCTAAAAAACAAAATTAATTATTAAAATCACTTTTAGCAACTATGTTTTTCTATATAGCATATTTTTACATGAAAAAATAATCTTAATTGAATATTATTAGATTAACATAAATGAACATATTAACTATAATGGTTATAAATTAATTTAAATATATGAAAAAATAATTATTCCTCAAATAATACTTTTTGTTGAATCTCAGGGTTACATAAGTCTCAAAACAATAAAACGCCTCCCAAAATATCATTAATCAAATGAAAATTCCCTCACTTAAATCCTCAAAGTGGTTTCTAAGAAATTGATCTTATGTTCAACCATAAACTCGTAAACACATTATAGTATCCTTAAATATTATGTTAATATTAGATAAAGACATATATGATTCCAAAAATTATCTCAAACCTCAGATGTTTCATGATTATTATAACCAAAATAATATTGATAAAAATAATTCTATAACATAATTTTTGAATCCCAATACATAAAAACATAAACCCTTTTACTTCAATTTTTAGTATAATATAGGTCTGTCAATAGTATAGGATGTATCCTTTAAAAGGGGAAACTGACTTGGAAAATTCCTAGTTTACCATCCTTTAATTAAACAAATGATAAATGGATCTCTAGGAAGAAATTTATTTATATCTATTAAATTCCTCACTTCTTCTTGAAAATTATTTGATCTATGCACATATTTTCCACACATAATTTTTTTTCAATTCCTTTAAGACATTTTCCAAGGTGTCCCTTTCCACATTTATGACATGAAGAAAATTTATCCTTCTTTCATCTATGGTCTCAACTATATGAGCTCTTAACATGATATATCCTTCTCTTATTTAGTGACTTCAAGAGATGGTTAAGGTATATTTTTTAATCATATACCAAGATAACTGATTAGGAATATTCAAAATATATTTTAATTCAGTTATCATCCCATTTGGTTACTAAAAAAACTACATCATCTATCAAAGTCAGTGTGAACATCATTCCTCATTGTTCTATCTATTCAGTGGAACCTAAAATCATGATTTGAGAAACAATAATAAAAATTATAGAAAAATATTTATAGAATCTCTAAATCAAGAAAACTTCATTTTAATCTATGAAACCTTAGTTTTAACATAGTTATTCCAAGATTATAATTTATTCAATAAATTTATGATATTTTATAAAGAAATTTTTAATTAACCCTATCATATACTCAAGTATTGTCAAACTAGGTGTGAAGCAAGGCCCATTTTCATGAACCAGGTGATGATCGAGTCATAGCCCTATGTTCCCATTATGAAGTTATTACCTCTAAGTATAACAGTTTCAGATTCACATCTACTTTTAGTATCTGTAAAGGGATTTAATTCTATGAAAATAACATTATCTTTACCTTACCAAAACATTAGGATGTTATCCTATACTTAAACTTATCCTAAACTTTATTTAAAGGGTAATTTTTCTTAATATATGTTTTCTTAAATCTTGTTCCATATACTCTTATAATCATTCAATGATACCAACTATGAGTACCTTGACCCTAGTACTCTAGAGTAAATGCTTAATTTATTATATTGGCATTATATACAAGCAATAAAATTCTAAAGGTTAGAAAAATTTGGTAGTCTTGTGAAACTTGATACATACTTCAATTCCATATTAAATTATAAAAAATAAAATAAAATATAGTATTTTCTTTTAGAACAACATTTTTTCCATAAGAATATATTTTTATATCAATCATAATACACTTCATGAAATCCTATGGAAAATAAATATACAATAGGGGTGATCTAAGATGGTCAATAAGGGTACACGTATAATTAAATATATCATAAATAAGGAATAATAAATATTTCAAGGTAAGTATCTAAAAAATATGACACTTAACAAATAACTTGAACATTAAGGATAATATGATAGTAATAAATTATGATGAAATAATGAAATATAAATAATAAAATGAGCTTGAAATTTATCGATTGATATCATAACTAATCAAATAATTACATGGAAATCAATAAATAATATCATAATGATGGATTTCATAATTCCAAATATTATAAACATACCTTCAAGAACTCATTCCATGACATCTTACATAAATCGGTAATGCCTTAGCTAAATACCAAAGTTAGTTTGTCTCATGAGACATACTGATGCATCAAGTGGTTATAGTGGGCCCCTCCTATAACTTACTAAGTCCAAAAAATTCTTCATATGAATGGGTAGAAGCATAATCAATATAAAAATTAATATTTAAAAACTAGCATATGAAATGTTAATAATATCTCTCACAATGAAACATAATAATAAACCTTCCAAATTAATATGGACAATGGTATCAAAACAGTTATTTCCTAGACAATGTGGTAATAAACCATCAAAATAAATTATAAGGATTGTATCATTACAATGTATCCCGAGTTTTTAATAATTAATATAATGGTCTTTATCATTGATGAATAAAAATATCATGAAATGTAATGAAAGATGTTATTGAGGAAAATCTTATTTTAACTTTTAAAATAAAAAATAAAAAATATATATATAATATTAGTAAAAAGTTTTCTTTGAAAATTATAATGTAACCATTTAAAGGATACTTCAAATAAATGAGTTTCTATGATGTATAATTTTTTTTTTCACGCTTTGTATGTTAAAAAATACTCCTTTCACATTTTTGTTAAAAATTTAAAAAAACACATCATTTAGAAAATTAATGGAGGGTTACTTTTAAATTTTTTTAAAAAAGAAGTAAAACATGGGTTAAAATTACTTTAAAAATCACTGGATAAAATTAAACACATTTTTGAAAACATTTTTAGAAAACATGGACATGGAAGAGAAATGATTTTCAATCATAGTGAGAAATGAAGTTGATTTTACTTAAAAAATTATTTTGGTATCTTGAGTACTTAAATTGTGGTAAATTGAAAGTAAAAATTGTAATTTATAGGAATAAACATAGGATAATAATATATATTTGTTTTAATATATAAATATAAAATACTTTCCCCAGTGAAGAATTTATCACAAAAAATCCTGAATAATGATGATATTGTGAAATAAACCCTTACAACTTTTGTAATTTTTGAATAATAATCCACATAAAAGAAATAACTTCTAGTCAAACAATAAATGAAATTTTTATAATTATATTCATGGAATAAAATATGAAATTTATAGTATATACACCATATAAAATAAATAAGTGGTGAATATGAAATATGTCTCAAGGAACTAAATGTTTGATAAGAAACCCTTTAAAAATTATACTTCTAATGTGAGAATTAATCAAATAAGTGATTTTGTGTATCAAATGTAAATAAAAATAAAATAAGAGGAAATAAAATATAATATATTCAAAGTTTATTACAAACATAATCTTACCATAACAATGATAATGAGGAAGTAATATAAATTAATGAAAATAAATTGAGTTATGAAATCCATTACCTTAGGACTGACTAATTTCATACATGTTTGGACCTCATGTATAATAAATATATATTTATTATAAATTATACCAGAAACTTAATCATATATATCATACCATATATGATTTAATTTAATCTTATATTACCCGTTTATTAACAATGTTTTATTGAAATTACTATTTTAGGTAATAATTGCTTCATTTTTCATGTATGTTTTGGTTTGGTAGTTTTAGTACTTGTACATTGATCATGGTTACATTATCTATATAATTTTAATAATTATTTGAATATTATAAATATTAGTTATATATATATATTTATCCATAAAAGTTAGAGATATGAAAAATGAACTACACTATTCATGGAGATGGTAGGTCGTACGTACGGATGAACATTGATTCCATTTTTTTGATGGAAAAAACACAATAAAGGTAAATAATAATTATCCATTAATGAATAATTATAATATATATATATATATATATATTAAATCCATCATTATATCCATCTATGATAGTCTATGATGGAAAATGAATTACATCAGTTCGTGAGGTGGTAGTCCTCCACACGCACGTTTGACGATTTCATTTCTCATTTGTTGGAAGAGAATATAAAAACATGTTATTACATCAAGATAAAATCATATAGGTATATTTTATATACTTTTGTTTTAATATTTTAATTATTAATACATGAGTGAATGTGGTAATAGAAAAAGTAAATAGAAATATCGTAGTGAAGCCAATTACCATTGCTTAGAAAAATATCAATTGGATATCTTATTAGGGAAACTAGGGTCATTCATTAGGTAATAAAAGAAGACATATAATGTGTATATGGATGTTATTTATATATTTGTTCAGTTTATGGTTGAGATAAATGAATTAAGTTGTGTCAATAAGTAAGGGGAGGAGGTTTCTTTTTATAATTATGGAGTGTCGTTTTTGTAAATTTCCAAAAATATTTAATTATGAGAAGTCACACTAAAAAAAAGTGCCTCAAAAAAAAATAATGTGTTTAATAAATTATAAGACTGATACAAACCTCCACCATAAAAAATAATTTTTTATCATGTTGTTCCCTTAACCTCTAAGGTTACACACCTTTACTATTTAAGTTTTCACAACAGTAACTAGTTTTTTATTTACCTAGGTAATTTATCATTTAAGAGTACAAAAATGAGAAAATTTTTATAATTTGTACACACTTATTGTATATATTAAATCCTATTTTTCAAATGAAAATCCACAATGTGTGGAAAATTAGTTTATTCACTGGTGCATGAGACGTGAAACACCCCATTTTAACCTTAACATGGGTAATTAATTTTTACTGTATTTACTTATCAGTAAGGATAATAATAAAATTAAACTTGTTAAAAAAATATTAATTATTATTATTATAGTTTTTTAATACATTTTATCAAATTTAATCCAAAAAAACACAATAGAACCTATTTTTATAAAAATAAACTTTCTAAGCATAAAACTGGATTTATTATTATCTCATGCTTAGGGAAAATATTAGATGAATGATAAAATATTTTATTGAATATATAATATATAAATTTCATTAAAATAATTTACCAATTGAGATGAATTTAATTTATAAAATAAATACACATTACGTGGATAAAAACAGTTTTTTTTTCAGAAAAAAATTCTTTTACTTTCGAATGTTTTTTATTTTATTTACATTTCTAATAAATTGATAACCAAGGAAGTTATATTATATATTTGTAAGAAAAATACTTTCCATAGTTTATTTGGTCCTATTAATTCCCATCATTTTATTTTCCTTTTGATATCTATGATATTAAATAATAATATTTTAATAGTATATCAGGGTTCTCTTAAACTCGGTGTTTCATGTAATGTAAGATATCGAAGAAATAAAATTTATTTAAAGAGGAATATATTCTAAAATACTAGGGTGTTACATATATTGATCAAAACATGTTCTATATAACATGGGGAGGGATTTTGATAATGGATTTGGTTATGGATTTTCCTAGCTAGAATGATCATGAAGTGTGAGGAAGAGAGGAGAGGTGGTATCATTTTATAGGGGGGAGGACAGACTTGGAGTTTCAAAAAACATTAAATGATAATAATGTTTTACAAAGTAAAAATGATTCTAAATGAAATATATTCAAATATTATATGATATAGGGTATAAAAATAATAATATAATATAGTTTATATATGTTTTTATGTCATTTTAACCCTTATAATATTTTAATCCCTTTAACCTTTTTTAACACTTTCCTTATTAATTGAAATTTTTACCAATGTTACTCTTAAATGTGAACAAAAAATATTTTGGAATCATTAGAAAAATTATATTACAATTCAAAATATATATTCTATTTTACCAAATTAAATTTCTACAAGTGATAGAAATAAATTTATAAATAAACCAGCAAAACGTGATGAAAAATAGTTACCCACAAAAATTCCTTTTAAGAATAAAAATATTTTTATTCAAAAATAATGTGTAATGTCAGATACAATTAAATTTATTAGAGTATTTTTCATCAAATTAAACTATTTAAATAATATAACCAATCAAAATATGGAATTATATTGTGTAAATATAATAATAAGAAAGGCAGTTTCCATAAAAATATGTATTTTCAAGTTTTAAGCCAAATATAAAATTTTTCAGAAAAATAAAAAACATTAACCCTACGTTAATATTGAAATTATGAATTAAAAATTATATTAGTTTAAAAAAAAATATTAAAAATTTTAGAATATAATTATAATTTACGTTAAAAATAATTAAATAAAAACATTTTTCGAAGAAGACATTTTTTTGAAGCATAAAATAATTTTACTAAAAATTTGGTACTTATTCATTAGGATTTAATAAATTAAATTTAATTAAGTAAACCTTTTATAAATATTTTTCACAATAAGGTTATTTATATTAATACCACCGGTTTAACATCTAATTTATAATGGTCACATATATAAAACAATATTTTAAATGTATATCATAGATAATTTAAACTCGGTGTTTCATGTAAAGTTTGATATCGAAGAATATAAATTATTTAAAGAGAAATATATTTTAAAATTTCAAGGTGACAAATAAAATAAATAATTATCACAAGATCCTAAATTATATATTCACATTGAAGGAGTTCAACAAGAATCAATGAAGATTGTTAGTGGTGATCAATTATTTTGACCGTTGAATCCATTATCATTTTAGAAAGGGTAATTAAGTGGAAGAAGCTATATGTAGCGATGATCCTATAACCTTATCCTTGATGAGAATTAGGAAATCTCTAATATTAAAAGACATGAAAAGGGCATACTGTAACACCCGAGACTTTTATGTTATATAAATCATCAAAGGAATCTTTTTCTACACAACACTTTCTTGGCTTGCTTTACACGCAATCGCGACCTTCCTCGATAGCTTGCGTCGTACGCAATACCGAGTTTCACTAAACAACAATATGCTATTAAAACTAGCCGTTATGAATAGTAATAACCACTTTTTGAAATTTTATAAATTTTATTTTTCAAAATGGACTTCATTTTTGGACTCAGAATATCGAAATTAGCCTAGGGTGAAATTTTGGTATTTTTCTGAAAAACTTTCAATTTTTGATGAATAGTGAAACCACTAAGTGGTAGGTTAAAAACTGAATTTTGCATAAAACTTAATTTTACCACTTCTGTGAATGGAATTTCAAAAATCCGAGAGACACGGTTAATATCAAGGACTAAAATGTGGTTCAATGAGATGAAAATAATTTTTTTGGTGAATAGTAACTTTTTACTATTTTTACCGCGGTTAATAGTAAATAGGGTAACTAAGGGTAATTATGATATTAATATTACCCTAACACATGTCCTAATTCTATTGGACAAGTGTAATTCGACCAAAAACAAACTTAGGAATAAAATATGACCATTTAGGCCCACTTGGATTAGATTAGGACATTTATTATTAATTTATTTAAAGAAGGGTTAAAATAGTTAAAATCAAAGTTTAATAAGTAAATCATTTTTAATATTGGGTTATACATAAGATAAATTCGATTGTAAATATTCATTAGAAAGCTAAAAAGATTTCCTACATGATGGTATTTTATTTGTAATTTTTAGACATCAAATAATTTAATTTATTTATGACACAAAGATGATGCAGTAATTATCTTATTAATGAAATATTGACAAAATTGATAATATAAATACCAAAATAAATGTAATTTGAGACTTTTTATGAATTCCACTAATTTTCTAGGTTACTATGATATATTAGTATTGATTTAATCAACTTGGTTCGAACATATAATTCTGTTATGACTTTGACAAAAATCATATATCAAATAGTGTCAAAATTGACACAAAATAGTTTTTAAATCAAATATTATATTATTAATTGTTATTTTATTCCTAAAAATCTAAGGTTCGGCCAAATGACTTAGATAAGGATATATATTTTAATAATAAACAATTTGGGGTTCGTTTGGCATGTTATAGTAAGTGTATTAACCATATAGTGAAAGAAAACAAAAAGTCATGGTAAAAGTTAAATTATTTAACTTAGAGTTAAATCTAATTGATAAGGTTAAAATAATACCCTAAACTTGTCTAAATTCTATTGTTTGATAGGATTTCGACCCATCCCCACTTTGGCTTCGAAATAAGACCCTTTGGAACCATTATAAACCGATTTTGACTTTAATATAAAATAATATTTTGAGATATTCCTAAGGTGCCCCTCTCCTCCCTTATAAAAGGGCACCTCCTCCCCCTCCTCCTCACACCAATTTGAGCACTCAAGCTCGGCCAACCCCTGCCATTTTCCCTTCTCCACTTCCCTAGAATAATCCTAGAGGTCATGGTATTCTCCAAAGACCAATCTTAGTTCCTTAAGTGGAGGATTCAAAAAGGCGTTCCAAAGAAGAGGTAATATCCATTACCGATCTTTTCAATTTCTTTCTTCTTCAACTTCTTCTTCTTTAGTTGTTTCATGATAAAGTAATAACATCAGTATTACTTACATACTGATATGTTATTATAAATATGAAACAACCCTAATTCACCTTCTATCCATCCTACGGAAAAATGAAATCACCGCGCGTGCGTACGTACGGAATACCGTCTCCACGCCGTGGTGTAATCTATTTTCCACCATCACCTTACAAGGATGGGTATAATGGTGTAATCAGTAACTATATATGATTATTATTAAGTAATATTGATACTGAAATAATATATATATACTCCAATACAATTCCACGATCATAGGAACGATATCATCACTCGTGCGTACGTACGGAATACCGTCTCCACGATGTGATGCGACTCGTTCTACATGATCTTCATTTCATAATGATTATATAAATGAATTGAATGAATGAATATGGTATATAATACACTAATACCATTCTGGAAATGAATTATCTATAACCTAAAGATAAGAATAAGAATTTATTCGACAAAACACGCATAAGAACAAAAAGTTATAAAGAACCGAGTAACAAGTAACAATGAAATATTACTAACAAGAAGCTAATAATATGACCATATATGATCTCATATCAATATGTATGATTCTGGAATAAGTCAATAACATTATTTAAACCATTATACAGGAGCTTCGGACACGAACAAAGCAAATCGGACCTAAGGTAAGGGAAATATCACAATCTCATTTTTATCCGAGATTGTTTATTCGTAAGTATTTACTGGGGTGTATTTTATCATCCACATCCATGTTCCCTCAATATGTAATATTGTTTCCATCCACTTGCAATAGTTTAAATCCAATTTTACCCTTAGGTGAGTTTTTAGTAAAGAATATGAAAGGAATCTTTTGTCGTTTTTTTCCGTACGAGGTACTTTTTTGACTTTTCCGACAAAAGTACGAAGAATGTTTTTTTTAACTTATACGGCATGAATGGATTTTTAAAACATTACATCAAAGAAGCTTCCTTTACAAGTTTTCAAGTTTATTTTTAATCAACTTCTTTTATTTTAAAGTTGTATGACATGTTATGAAAGGAAAAATATTTTTGAAGAAGAAAGGATATTTTCCTCAAGAATTCAATTCAAGCGTTTTATCAAAATTATTTTCCATCTAAGATAATAAAGGGTTATGTTTATATCCATATTTTTACATTGGTTTGACTATGTTGTGATGGAATTATGTTTATGAATTCCTTTATCATATATGAATTGATTTATGATTTCATGATGTTTCAAGAATCCCATTTTTGTTACATGTGTTATGCGATGATGCATGTTTTATGATTATGTGGCACACATAAGAAAGGATTCATTATAAGATGGGTGGGACCTATATCTCCCTCCAATGCATTGGGTAATGATTTTATATCTCATGAGATAGACATGGCTGGAACGGAAGGTTATTTCGGTTCAGTGATACAGGACTGAAACAAGGAGTGAACTCGGTTCAGAAAGGGACTTTGTCCACTAAGATAGTCTTGGCAATGAGTCATGACTAACAAGAAATGATTTTCCATGATTATGTGTGCATGCCACAAAGTTTCAGGTTTTATGTTATGGGGATCTCATTTTCACTTCTATGATTTATTCCATGTTAAGATATTATGATCTCTTTTGCAGCTTTTGATTTTCAAAAAGATATGATATGATTTTTATTTCCTTTATTTGCCCTTGCTGAGCATTTGAGCTCACCCTTTTATGTTTTCTTTTCCCCAGGTCAGGAAGATGGATATTAAGTAGAATATGCTAAAAGGGACCCTAGATATGATGAAATAAATGGGAGACACTGTAGAAGATTTATGAACCAGTTGTTTATGTTTCCCAGTTTCTAAAGACACTATACCTATACGGTCCTTTGTGGTTTTGTCATATGTTGTAATAAGTGTGCTTCAATTTTGAAGTATTAACAATGTATGTAAAGTGTGGGTCGTTATAGTTGGTATCAGAGGAAAGGTATAGTCAACCTTTGGAAACTAGGATGTGAAAGCCTTAGTAATAACCCTAAGGATAAGTCTAAGCATAGAACACAATTTTAGAAATGGCCTTGAATAACCTAGGATAAGACCTTAAGCATGAAAATTTTATTCTTGAATTATGTGGTTTCCTATTATAATTAGTGTTGCTCACACTATTCTTCTTGGTTTTAGTCAATGGCTGGAACCCGAAGGAACCGTGTTAATGCGGAATGCGATGGGCAATGCAATGATTGTCCCCCTGAGCAACCAAACGATATGGGAGCTGGAATGCAAAATCTTTTAGCCATGCTCACACAACTTTCTCAAGCTATGAATCATGCAGGATTTCCAAACGAACAAAGAAGGGAGCAACATTCTGTTGAATCCTTCATGAGGCAGCGTCCACCATCTTTCAGCGGGTCTACTGATCCATTAGTTGCTGAACAATGGATTAGTACTACTGAAAAGATATTTTCAGTTCTTCAATGTTCTGAGCATGATAAAGTCATCCTAGCAGTGTATCGTTTGGAAGGAGATGCGGATCAATGGTGGAATCTTGTTAAGAATACGAGGCAAAGGGATGAAATTGAGTCTATGGAATGGGACGAGTTCAAGAACTTATTTTTCAATAAGTACTTCCCTCGTATTCTCCGAACAAAGATGGAGAAAGAGTTCCTTGAACTGAAGAAAAGGGATGATGAATCTGTTAGTACCTATGAAGCAAATTTTACAAGACTTGCAAGGTACGCTTCTGGTATTATTATCCAACCTGAGAGTAAGATCGATCGATTCTTTAGTGGCTTAAAACCAAGTCTTCGAAGGGCGTTAGCCATAAGGGACTTCAATAGCTACGAAGAAATCGTTCGATGTGCTCTCAAAGTCGAGATGGAGATTGGAGTAACCCATCAGTCACATGGGTTTGATAAGAAGAGGAAGATGGAATTCAAAGAAAAATCTAAAGAGCACACAGAAAAGAAGATGAACTTTCCCTTATGCTCAAAGTGTGGAAAGAAACATGGAGGGAGTTGTCTTAAAGGGACAAGTAAATGTTTTAAATGTGGAAAGGAAGGTCATCGGACATTTGAATGCCGTGATAATGGGAAGAAGATGTCTAATGATGCAAACAAAGGAAGGGATACACAGAATGAACCTGCTACACTTCAACGTTTCAAGTGCAAGGAGATGGGGCATTATGCCAATCAATGCCCAAATCCAAGGGTTGATGATGATGGTCGACGTCAACAAACTCTTAAGGCTAAAGACAAAGGAAAGTCACATGCAATTTCTATCAGCGATGTGGAGTACGATAACGATGTGGTGAAAGGTACACTTACCATCCACTCTAAAGTAGCAAATGTTTTATTTGATTCTGGATCCACCCACTCTTTTATTTCTGAAGACTTTTCTAAGGGTATCACCGTACTACCTCAACAATTAGATGTTGAGTTAGCTGTGACAACACCTAATGGCACATCAATCGCATCAAAAGTTTATAATTCTTCTCCGATCGAAGTTTGTGGGAAAGTGCTTCCTGCAAATCTTGTGATCCTTCCTTTAGTGGAATTTGATGTGATTCTTGGCATGGATTGGCTTTCTCTACATGGAGCTCATATCAATTGCCAAAGAAGTGAAGTCACATTTCATATTCCAGATCAACCTACGATCGTCTATCAATGCAAGGATGAACATAACCTTCCAGTGGAAATTTCTTCCATCTTATGGGTATTGATTCCACTAAATGAAGGTTATTTATCTCAAATGGTTGGTGAGAAACTCACGATTAAGAATATGCCCACTGTACGGGAGTTTGATGATGTCTTTCCGGAGGAATTGCCGGGTCTTCCACCAAATCGTGAAGTTGAGTTTTCAATAGAACTCGTACCGGGTGCTTTGCCTATTTCAAAGACACCTTATAGAATGGCCCCAATTGAGTTGCAGGAATTGAAGAAGCAACTCCAAGAGAATCTTGATAAGGGATTCATACGCCCTAGTGCGTCACCTTGGGGAGCACCTGTTCTATTTGTTAAGAAGAAAGATGGATCAATGAGACTCTTCATTGATTATCGAGAACTTAACAAGATCACTATCAAGAACAAATATCCTCTCCCACGCATTGATGACTTATTTGACCAACTACGCGGAGCTCAATACTTTTCCAAGATTGATCTTCGTTCAGGGTATCATCAATTAAGGGTCAAAAGGGAGGATATACCAAAGACGGCTTTCCGTACAAGGTATGGACACTATGAATTTATAGTGATGCCATTTGGTCTTACTAATGCCCCTGCTATCTTCATGGATCTAATGAATAGAGTCTTTAGAGACTATCTTGATCAATTTGTGGTAGTCTTTATAGATGATATTCTTGTCTATTCAAAGAGCAAGGAAGAGCATGAAGATCACTTGAGAATTATATTGAAGACCCTGAGAAAAGAGAAGCTTTATGCCAAATTTACCAAGTGTGAATTTTGGCTTCAAAAAGTTGCATTTTTGGGTCATATAATCTCAAAAGAGGGGATATCTGTGGATCCAGCAAAAACAGAGGTTATCGAAAGATGGTCAAGACCAACAACAGTAACTGAGATCCGAAGTTTTCTTGGTTTGGCTGGATATTATCGACGTTTTGTAAAAGATTTTTCACGATTATCTAATCCACTCACCAAGTTGACTCGGAAAGGAGTTAAGTTTGTCTGGACAGAGGAATGTGAAGAGAATTTCAAGGAGTTGAAAAGAAGGTTATCCAGTGCACCTGTGCTCACACTGCCTTGTAGTGGAGAAAGGTTTGTGATCTACAGTGATGCATCCAAGAAGGGATTGGGGTGTGTTCTTATGCAAAATGATATGGTGATAGCTTATGCCTCACGACAGTTGAAAATCCATGAACAAAATTACCCAACACATGATTTGGAGTTGGCTGCGGTAATCTTTGCATTAAAGATTTGGAGGCATTACCTTTATGGTGAAAGGTGTGATATTTATACTGATCATAAAAGTTTAAAGTATATTTTCACACAAAAGGAGCTGAATATGCGCCAAAGAAGATGGTTGGAGCTGATTAAGGATTATGACTGCTCAATCCAATACCACCCTGGGAAAGCAAACAAGGTGGCAGATGCATTAAGTCGACAAGACCATGCTAGTTTATCCATGATGAGGATCACAAAAGATCCAATATTTATGGATTTACAAAGGATGGATCTTGGAATTATAATGGAATGGGAAAAATCTTATCTTTCTCAAATGAATGTTCAACCATCTATACATGTGAAGATTAAAGAGGCACAGAAAGAAGATGTCGAGTTACAAAAGAAGGTGAGAAATGTTCCTGAATTCAACCTTGATTGTGATGGGATAATAAAGTTCAGGAATCGGGTTTGTGTTCCTCCCATCCCCGAATTAAAGAAAGAGCTGCTGGATGAGGCTCATAGTTCTTCATTCTCTATTCATCCTGGAAGCACGAAGATGTATAGGGACCTGAAAGAGTACTTCTGGTGGGATGGCATGAAAAGAGATGTTGCTGAATATGTCTCTCGATGCTTGGTTTGTCAACAAGTTAAAGCTGAGAGACAGAAGTCTAAGGGGATGTTACAACCATTACCCATACCCGAATGGAAATGGGAAAACATCACTATGGACTTTGTCACAGGACTTCCTAAAACATCCAAAGGCAATAATGCTATCTGGGTCATAGTTGATCGTCTTACAAAGTCTGCACACTTCATTGCTATTAGAGAGGATTTCTCTCTAGATCAGCTTACCAAGATATATGTAAAGGAAGTGGTAAGATTGCATGGAGTACCACTTTCTATTATATCTGATCGAGATCCGAGATTTACCTCGAAGTTCTGGCGAAGTCTTCAGCATACTCTGGATACAGAGTTGAGTTTCAGCACTGCTTATCATCCCCAGACAGACGGTCAGTCTGAGAGAACAATTCAAACCCTAGAAGATATGTTGAGAGCTTGCTCTATGGATTTCAAAGGAGGTTGGGATCAACACCTACCTTTGGTGGAATTTTCTTATAATAATAGCTTTCACTCCAGTATTCAGATGGCTCCTTATGAAGCTCTCTATGGAAAGAAATGCAGGACTCCAACTTGCTGGGATGAAGTTGGGGAAAGAAAGCTATTAGGACCTGATCTCGTTGATGAAATGGCAGAAAAGGTCAGATCTATTCAACAACACATAAGAGCAGCTCAGAGTCGACAGAAAAGTTATGCCGACAACCGAAGAAAAGACCTAGAGTTTGAAGTGGGTGATAAAGTGTTCTTACGAATATCTCCCTGGAAGAGGGTTATGAGATTTGGAAAGAAGGGGAAGTTGAGCCCTAGATATATCGGTCCTTTTGAAATACTGGATCGTGTTGGGAAGGTAGCTTACCGATTGGCGCTTCCACCGAATCTCTCTCAAGTTCACGATGTGTTCCATGTATCTCTCCTGAGAAAGTACATACCAGATCCTTCACATGTACTCAGCTCAGAAGTTGTACCACTGGAGCAAGATCTTTCTTATGAAGAACAGCCGATAGAGATTCTGGATCATAGCGAAAAAGTCCTACGAAACAAGACCACTCGCTTGGTGAAAGTTTTATGGAGAAACCACCAACTTGAAGAAGCTACATGGGAGCTTGAGGATATGATGAGGGAGAAGTATCCTCATTTGTTTGTTGCAAAGTGACGAATTTTGAGGGCGAAATTCTTTTTAAGGGGGGTAGAATGTAACACCCGAGACTTTTATGTTATATAAATCATCAAAGGAATCTTTTTCTACACAACACTTTCTTGGCTTGCTTTACACGCAATCGCGACCTTCCTCGATAGCTTGCGTCGTACGCAATACCGAGTTTCACTAAACAACAATATGCTATTAAAACTAGCCGTTATGAATAGTAATAACCACTTTTTGAAATTTTATAAATTTTATTTTTCAAAATGGACTTCATTTTTGGACTCAGAATATCGAAATTAGCCTAGGGTGAAATTTTGGTATTTTTCTGAAAAACTTTCAATTTTTGATGAATAGTGAAACCACTAAGTGGTAGGTTAAAAACTGAATTTTGCATAAAACTTAATTTTACCACTTCTGTGAATGGAATTTCAAAAATCCGAGAGACACGGTTAATATCAAGGACTAAAATGTGGTTCAATGAGATGAAAATAATTTTTTTGGTGAATAGTAACTTTTTACTATTTTTACCGCGGTTAATAGTAAATAGGGTAACTAAGGGTAATTATGATATTAATATTACCCTAACACATGTCCTAATTCTATTGGACAAGTGTAATTCGACCAAAAACAAACTTAGGAATAAAATATGACCATTTAGGCCCACTTGGATTAGATTAGGACATTTATTATTAATTTATTTAAAGAAGGGTTAAAATAGTTAAAATCAAAGTTTAATAAGTAAATCATTTTTAATATTGGGTTATACATAAGATAAATTCGATTGTAAATATTCATTAGAAAGCTAAAAAGATTTCCTACATGATGGTATTTTATTTGTAATTTTTAGACATCAAATAATTTAATTTATTTATGACACAAAGATGATGCAGTAATTATCTTATTAATGAAATATTGACAAAATTGATAATATAAATACCAAAATAAATGTAATTTGAGACTTTTTATGAATTCCACTAATTTTCTAGGTTACTATGATATATTAGTATTGATTTAATCAACTTGGTTCGAACATATAATTCTGTTATGACTTTGACAAAAATCATATATCAAATAGTGTCAAAATTGACACAAAATAGTTTTTAAATCAAATATTATATTATTAATTGTTATTTTATTCCTAAAAATCTAAGGTTCGGCCAAATGACTTAGATAAGGATATATATTTTAATAATAAACAATTTGGGGTTCGTTTGGCATGTTATAGTAAGTGTATTAACCATATAGTGAAAGAAAACAAAAAGTCATGGTAAAAGTTAAATTATTTAACTTAGAGTTAAATCTAATTGATAAGGTTAAAATAATACCCTAAACTTGTCTAAATTCTATTGGTTGATAGGATTTCGACCCATCCCCACTTTGGCTTCGAAATAAGACCCTTTGGAACCATTATAAACCGATTTTGACTTTAATATAAAATAATATTTTGAGATATTCCTAAGGTGCCCCTCTCCTCCCTTATAAAAGGGCACCTCCTCCCCCTCCTCCTCACACCAATTTGAGCACTCAAGCTCGGCCAAACCCTGCCATTTTCCCTTCTCCACTTCCCTAGAATAATCCTAGAGGTCCTGGTATTCTCCAAAGACCAATCTTAGTTCCTTAAGTGGAGGATTCAAAAAGGCGTTCCAAAGAAGAGGTAATATCCATTACCGATCTTTTCAATTTCTTTCTTCTTCAACTTCTTCTTCTTTAGTTGTTTCATGATAAAGTAATAACATCAGTATTACTTACATACTGATATGTTATTATAAATATGAAACAACCCTAATTCACCTTCTATCCATCCTACGGAAAAATGAAATCACCGCGCGTGCGTACGTACGGAATACCGTCTCCACGCCGTGGTGTAATCTATTTTCCACCATCACCTTACAAGGATGGGTATAATGGTGTAATCAGTAACTATATATGATTATTATTAAGTAATATTGATACTGAAATAATATATATATACTCCAATACAATTCCACGATCATAGGAACGATATCATCACTCGTGCGTACGTACGGAATACCGTCTCCACGATGTGATGCGACTCGTTCTACATGATCTTCATTTCATAATGATTATATAAATGAATTGAATGAATGAATATGGTATATAATACACTAATACCATTCTGGAAATGAATTATCTATAACCTAAAGATAAGAATAAGAATTTATTCGACAAAACACGCATAAGAACAAAAAGTTATAAAGACCCGAGTAACAAGTAACAATGAAATATTACTAACAAGAAGCTAATAATATGACCATATATGATCTCATATCAATATGTATGATTCTGGAATAAGTCAATAACATTATTTAAACCATTATACAGGAGCTTCGGACACGAACAAAGCAAATCGGACCTAAGGTAAGGGAAATATCACAATCTCATTTTTATCCGAGATTGTTTATTCGTAAGTATTTACTGGGGTGTATTTTATCATCCACATCCATGTTCCCTCAATATGTAATATTGTTTCCATCCACTTGCAATAGTTTAAATCCAATTTTACCCTTAGGTGAGTTTTTAGTAAAGAATATGAAAGGAATCTTTTGTCGTTTTTTTCCGTACGAGGTACTTTTTTGACTTTTCCGACAAAAGTACGAAGAATGTTTTTTTTAACTTATACGGCATGAATCGATTTTTAAAACATTACATCAAAGAAGCTTCCTTTACAAGTTTTCAAGTTTATTTTTAATCAACTTCTTTTATTTTAAAGTTGTATGACATGTTATGAAAGGAAAAATATTTTTGAAGAAGAAAGGATATTTTCCTCAAGAATTCAATTCAAGCGTTTTATCAAAATTATTTTCCATCTAAGATAATAAAGGGTTATGTTTCTATCCATATTTTTACATTGGTTTGACTATGTTGTGATGGAATTATGTTTATTAATTCCTTTATCATATATGAATTGATTTATGATTTCATGATGTTTCAAGAATCCCATTTTTGTTACATGTGTTATGCGATGATGCATGTTTTATGATTATGTGGCACACATAAGAAAGGATTCATTATAAGATGGGTGGGACCTATATCTCCCTCCAATGCATTGGGTAATGATTTTATATCTCATGAGATAGACATGGCTGGAACGGAAGGTTATTTCGGTTCAGTGATACAGGACTGAAACGAGGAGTGAACTCGGTTCAGAAAGGGACTTTGTCCACTAAGATAGTCTTGGCAATGAGTCATGACTAACAAGAAATGATTTTCCATGATTATGTGTGCATGCCACAAAGTTTCAAGTTTTATGTTATGGGGATCTCATTTTCACTTCTATGATTTATTCCATGTTAAGATATTATGATCTCTTTTGCAGCTTTTGATTTTCAAAAAGATATGATATGATTTTTATTTCCTTTATTTGCCCTTGCTGAGCATTTGAGCTCACCCTTTTATGTTTTCTTTTCCCCAGGTCAGGAAGATGGATATTAAGTAGAATATGCTAAAAGGGACCCTAGATATGATGAAATAAATGGGAGACACTGTAGAAGATTTATGAACCAGTTGTTTATGTTTCCCAGTTTCTAAAGACACTATACCTATACGGTCCTTTGTGGTTTTGTCATATGTTGTAATAAGTGTGCTTCAATTTTGAAGTATTAACAATGTATGTAAAGTGTGGGTCGTTATACATACATAGAAATCATAAAGTAAATATATCATAATTTCTTGAAATTATTTCTTATACATCCATTCTAGAGAATATTTATAAAACTCAATGTGAGTATATAGAGATACAAAATAAGGTAGATACAATAAGGAAGGGGGAAACATATTTAAACATTCATAAACAAAGATTTGTGATATTTGAGACAGGGTTATGTGTGTCATTAGATCCCGAGATAAAGAAGGATATATTTAATGATGCTCATAATTTAACATTCTCTATCCACCTTGGGTGCCCAAATATGCATAAAGACCATTGAGAGAACTTTCGATGGAAAACTACAAAGAATGAGATAACTAAATACATTTTAATGTTATTGGAATGAAAACTTGTGATTGTGTAAATGAAAATTTTCAATGGGATGAGGAGATTATAATCCATAACTATATGTAAATGGGAGAACATCATCATGGATTTTTAAATGGTTATTTCAAAAACATATATAGAAAATAATCCAATATGGGTTGTGGTGGACTTTGTAACATCCCGACCTGGGTCATCAATAAACCGGTTGTCGGACCGGTCTCCACATGACCTCAAGCGCATCTCCTCATAAGCCAGAGGCAGTCGATTAGTAGTGAGGGTCTAAGGATAGTCAGTGGGGAGACTATAACCTCTTTTCAGAGTTGCAAAGCGGTATATCAGGGTGGATGGCAAATAATAGTAGAAGCAGTAACTCATAAATGACAAACAGTGGAAGAAAAATAATACTCATTTTATAAAAGAGGAAAACACCAAATTTTACAGCAGATGCATGCATGACATGCTAATGATACAAAAGTAGAATACAATGAACAAAACATCATACTTTACATTCCAATATAGAAATAAATAAATAACGACTCGAAGCCCCAAGGGCGATCTCCTCGAGCTTCCTGGGCATCTGCTCAATCCTCTACTCCTATCTTCCAAGTAAATGAAAACATCATTGTCCTGCAACTAAATAGAATCTACTCAGGTACCAAGTGCAATGGCAGCCCGAGTAGGGTGTGAGATATAAATCTCATTAGGCCGGGACCACCGGTGTCTACCCCAAATCCATACATTTAATAAATAATTTAAAACACGTGATGGCATGCATAAAATAAAGTAAGTAGTACAAAGTAACTATATACTCAAGTACCTGCTTCAGCCCTCAACTGGTGTCTGAACCTGCACTATTCTTTTGTCAGGTATACTCAACAATAATTACATAATCATTTTTCATTTATGAATTACTGAAATATTATTATGAGAGTCTTGAGATTTAGTCTACACCCGAAATCTCCATTATAAGTCACTCACCACAGATGTCTCTAAAGACCATTTAAGTAATCAAGTAAAGACCGAATCCAAGCTTATGCCTTGTCTTGGATAACACGTCATAATTTATTCAATTTAATCTTTCATATACTAAGTCTGAGCCCGTCCACTAAATGTGGTTCACCCGACTAATAAATGAGTCTGAACCCTTTCTCATAATCAATTCACATATCATCATGTCACAACAGCCTTTATTAACCATTAATCTAATTTCATGCATGAACAATTGGACCCACTGTCCAATGTTAATTAATGGGTGTAGAACATCATGTCTAGAACCCTCATGAGTATTTAGAGCATTAGTCCATGTCTCAAAACCCATGGGTATTTGAAGCATCATTCCCTGACATGTAAAATAATATTTGCTTGCAAGATGGGTGTAGAACGCCATTTCTAGCACCCTGTGAGTATTTGGAGCATCACTCCCTATCTCACAACCCCTTTATCAACCATACATATACATCTATCATTGGTGTATAACATCATGTCTAACACCCTGTGAGTATTTAGAGCATCAGTCCCTATCTCACAACCCTTTCATCAATCATACATATATATTTTTCATTGGCGTAGAATACCATTTTTAACACCACAAAACCAATTCGTTAATTAATTCAACAATTAATTAACAACACAAATCACTATTAAAATAAGTCAACACTTAATTAACCATTAAACATCTCATTAGTTAATAATTAATTAACAATTAATTATTCCTAGAAAACCAACTGAATAATTAACTCAACACTTCATTATCCAAATTCTTTAACAAGTCTGAACTCGTTCATTCAAACAATGGTTCATCCAGGATATTAAAAATTCACAAGAACACCATAATCATCTCAAAACATATGGAACAAGCCAAGATATTTAGAAATAATCTCACACAAGATATCATATTTTCAAACAACTCCATCCATGACAACTTAAGGCATGCAAAACTAATACGCATCAAAAGTACTCCTGGCTAACAATAATAACAAACAATCAATTCACAATCTTAATTTAATGCATGAAAATTAATTAATTAAACAATTAATTAATCAAAACTTATCTATTTAACCAATCATCAATTATTTAAACATTTACCATTTAACATGTAATAATTAATCCCTCCATTAATTATTACCAGTTTCCAATTATCTCCCGAACATGTCAAATATTCGATATTCCCATTAATCTATAAGAGCCACAATATTATCCCAACTCATGACTTGATAATTAATCCAACCATTAATTACCCTATTAATCAATTTTCCCATTCAAAACATTTAACTTTCTAATCATATCACTTAAACCAAATTATACAACATGCTTAAACTCAACACAAGTTCAAGTCCTCACTTATCTCACGTGTGCATATTTATTTAATAACATCCAAATTTTCATTCGTTGAATTATCATAATTAAGGAAACTCACATTCATAATTTATTTAAAGAAACTATAACTCTAAAATAATGTGTAAAAGATTTCGGATGCTACCTCAGGGTTTTGATGAAAACCACAATGAATGAAGAACCCTCAAGAGAAACAGGTTGATTCTTCAAGAACCCACCTTAGATCACTCCTCCTAGAAAGACCAAGAACAAAAATAAAAAAACATGTCATCCACACAACTAAATTTAACCATAAAGGGCATAAATCTAAGAAATTGTGAGAAGAGGAGTTGTAGATCTATGTAGATCTAAGAAACTGAACAAGAACAAAGAAGAACATCTACCTACATCAAGAAATCAGCTTTGATTCACCAAGAGAAGCCTTCGGATCACCTCCAAAATGCTTGGGAGAGGTTTTCCAACCTTCAAGGGAGATTTATCCCGAGTTATGGCTTCTTAGAAGGAAAAGCAATCCATCTAAAACGAAAATGAGTTAGATCCACAATTTAAGGATCTAAATTAAGTGCTCGCACGGTTAGTTCACACGGTTTGACAAACCGTGTGCTAAATGTGCATTACCTACTGCCTCAGCCACCCTTCTCGTATGACCTCATCGCATGGTCTCTCCTAAACATGCACAAACCGTGTGGAAGCTACTGCCTCAAAACTTCAACTATGCATGGTTTGGATGCACGGTTAGACAAACCATGTGCCGCCCATGCGACTTCCCCTTTGCCTCTAAACTTCAATAAAGTTTGAGAAACGACAGCTTTAGGTGTTCCAACACACGGAATAAAATTCCGGAGCTCATTTTAAAAAGATCTACCAGTTGATAAACTGAATAAGAAATTTAAGAATATTCGTAACTACAATCCGGTTCAAAAAACAGGATCTTACATTTGTAACATCCTGACCCGGGTCACCACTAATCTAGTTGCCGGATCGGTCGCCACATGACCTCAAGCGCGTCTCCCCGTACGCCAGAGGCTGACAACTAGTATCGAGGGTCTAAGGATAGTCAGTGGGGAGAGTATACCCTCTTTTTAGATTTGAAAAACGGTATATCAGTGTGGTTGACAAACAATAGCAGAAGTAGTAAGTCATAAATGAAAAACATCAGAAGTCAAATAATACTCATTTTATAAAAGTGGCCAACTCCAAATTATACAGTAGATGCATTCATGACATGCTAATGAAACAAAATTAGAAAACTGTGAACAAAACAGCATGATTTACATTACAATAGAGATATAAATAAATAATGACTCAAAGCCCCAAGGGCGATCTCCTCGAGTATCCCAGGCATCTTCTCGGTCCTCTACACCTATTTACCAAGTAAATGCAAAAACATAGTCCTGGAACCAAATAGAATCTACTTGGGTACCCAATGCAATGGAAACCTGAGTAGGCTATGAGATATAAATCTTAGTAGGCCGGGACCACCGGTGTCTACCCCAAATCCAGACATTTAATAAATAATTTAAAACATGTGAAGGCATGCATAAAATAAAGTATGCAATAAAAAGTAACTATATACTCAATTACCTACTTCAGCCCTCAGCTGGTGTCTTAACCTGTACTGTTTATTTTTCATGAATACTTGACAATCATTACATAACCATTTTTCATTTATCAATTACTCAAATATTATTATGAAAGTCTTAAGATTCAGCCTCCGACCAACATCTCCTGTATAAGTCACTCACCATAGATTTCTCTAAAGACCATCTAAGAAATCAATTAAAGACCAAATCCAAGCTTGTGCTTTGGCTTGGATAACACCTCATAAGTTATTAAATTTAATCTTTCATATACTAAGTCTGAGCCTATCCACTAAAAGTGGTACACCCAACTCATAAATAAGTTTGAACCCTTTCTCATAATCAATTCACAAATCATCAAGTCACAACAACCTTCATTAACCATTAAACTCATTTCATGCATGAACAATTGGAAACATAGTCCAATGTTAATTAATGGGTGTAGAAAATCATGTCCATCACCCTCGTGAGTATTCAGAGCATCAGTCCATGTCTCACAACCCATGAGTATTTGTAGCATCAATCTTTAACCCATAAAAGAGTATTTTCTTGTAAGCTGGGTATAGAATGCCATATCTAGCACCACGTGAGTATTTGGAGCATCATTATCTATCTCACAACCCCTTTATCAACCATACATTTACATTAATCATTGGTGTAGAACATCATGTCTAACACCCTGTGAGTATTTGGAGCATTATTACCTGTCTCACAACCCTTTCATCAATCATACATATATATTTATCATTGGTGTGGAATACCATTTCTAACACCACAAAACCAATCCTTTAATTAATTCAAAAATTAATTAACAACACAAATATCTCTTCAGATAAGTCAAAACTTAATTAACCATTCAAGTTCTCATTAATTAATAATTAATTAAAAATTAATTATTCTTAGCAAACCAACAGAATAATTAACTCAGCACTTCATTATCCAAATTCTTTAACAAGTCTGAACCCGTCCATTCAAACAATGGTTCGTCCATGACATTAACAATTCACAAGAACACCATAATCATCTCAAAACATTCTGAACATAACAAGATATTTAGCAATCATCTCACACAACATATCATATTTTCAAACAACTCCATCCATGACAACTTAAGGCATGGAAAACTAATACACATCAAAAGTAATCCTGGATAATAATTATAACAAACAATCAATTCAAAATCTTCATTTAATGTATGAAAATTAATTAATTCAACAATTAATTAATCAAACCCTATTTCTTTAACCAATCATCAATTAGTTAAACATTTACCATTTAACATGTAATAATTAATCCCTCTATTAATTATTACCAGTTTCCAATTATCTCCCGAACATGTCAAATATTCGATATTCCCAATAATATGTGAAAACCACAATCTTATCCCAACTCATGACTTGATAATTAATCCGACCGTTAATTACCCTATTACTCAATATTCCAATTCAAAACATTTAAATTTCTAATCATATCACTTAAACCAAATTATCCAACATGCTTAAACTCGACACAAGTTTAAGTCCTCACTTAGCTCATGTGGGAGGAATTTTTAATAACGTCAAAAGTGTCATTAGTTGACTTATAATAATTAAGGAAACTAAAATTCCTAATTTATTTAAAGAAACTATAATTCTTAAATAAAGTGTTAAATATTTGGGACCCGACCTCTGGGTTTTGACGAAAACCACAATGAACCAAGAACACTCAATAGAAATGGGTTGATTCTTCAAGAACCCACATTAGATCACTTCTCCTAGAAATAAAAAGACCAAAACTTATCATACATGTCTTCCACACACTGATATTTACTCAAAGCGAGTGTAGATCTAAGAAACCGTGAGAAGAGGAGGTGTAGATCTAAGTAGATCTAAGAAACCGAATAAGAACGAAGAAGAAGATCTACCTACCTCAAGAAATCTGCTTTTATTTTCCAAGATAATCCTTTTGATCTCATCCAAAACGCTTGGGAGAGGTCTTCCAAAGGGGAAGTCACACGGGCGGCGCACAGTTTGTCTAACCATGCAGCCAAACCATGCATAGTTGAAGTTTTGAGGCAGTAGATTCTGCATGGTTGGTGAACGGTTAGGAGTGACCGTACGAGGTGGTTGTTCGAGAAGGGTGGCTGATGCAGTCGCTAACACACAGTTAGCCGACGGTGTGTCAAACCATGCGAACTAACCGTGCAGGCACCTAAATGAGATTCTTAAATTGTTGGTCTCACTCGTTTTTGCCTTTATATGGCTCATTTTTTCTCCCTAGTGGCCATAAATTTTGATTACTCTCCCTTGAAGGTTGGAAAACCTCTCCCAAGAATTTTGGAGGTGATATAAAGGCTTCTCTTGGTGAATCGAAGCCGATTTCTTGAGGTAGGTATATGTTCTTCTTCGTTCTTGTTTTATTTCTTAGATCTACTTAGATTTACACCTCTTCTCATGGTTTTTTAGATCTACACCCATTATGGGTAAATATAAGTGTGTGGATGAAAATTATTAGGACTTTTGGTCTTGGTCTTTCTAGGAGAAGTGATTTAAGGAGGGTTCTTGAAGAATCAACCCGTTTCTCTTGAGGGTTCTTCGTTCGTTGTGGTTTTCGTTAAAACCCCATGGTAGGGTCCCAAATCTTTAACACTTAATTTATGAATTATAGTTTCTTTAAATAAATTAGGAATGTGAGTTTACTACATTATGATATGTCAATTAATGACACTTTTGATGTTATTAAATAATTCCACCCATGTGAGAAAAGTGAGGACATGAACTTATTTTGAGATTAAGCTTGTTGGCTAATTTGGTTTAAGTGATATGATTAGACAGTTAAATTTTTTTAATGGAAAGATTGGGTAATTTGGTAATTAATGGTAGGATTAATTATCAAGTCATTAGTTGGGATATGATTGTGGCTTTTATAGATTATTGGGAATATCAAATATTTGACATGTTTGGGAGATAATTGGAAACTGGTAATAATTAATGGAGGGATTAATTATTACATGTTAAATGGTAAATGTTTAACTAATTGATGATTGGTTAAAGAGATAAGGTTTGATTAATTAATTGTTGAATTAATGGATTAAATTAAAATTGTGAATTGATTGTTTGCTGCGATTGTTAGCCAGGAGTGCTTTTGATGCGTATTAGTTTTCCATGCCTTAAATTGTCATGGATGGAGTTGTTTGAAAATATGATATGTTGTGTGAGATGACTGCTAAATATATTGTCTTATTAAGCATGTTTTGAGATGATTATGGTGTGATTGTGAATTGTTAAAGTCCTGGACGAACCATTGTTTGAGTGGATGGGTTTACACTTGTTAAAGAATTTGGATAATGAAGTGTGTAGTTAATTATTCAGTTGGTTTGATAAGAATAATTAATTGTTAATTAATTATTAATTAATGATATTTTTAATGGTTAATTAAGTTTTTACTTATCTGAAGAGCTATTTGTGTTGTTAATTCATTATTGAATTAATTAACATATTGGTTTTTTGGTGCTAGAAATGGTATTCTACAGCAATGATAAATATATATGTATGATTGATGAAAGGGTTGTGAGAATGGGACTGATGCCCCAAATACTCACAGGGTGTTAGACATGATGTTATATACTAATGATAGATGTATATGTATTGATGATAAAGTGGTTTTGAGATAGGGACTGATGCTCCACATACTCCTGGGGTGCTAGATATGACGTTCTACACCCAGCTTGCAAGAAAATATTTTTTATGGTTTAGAGACTGATGCTCTAAATACCCTTGGGTTGTGTGACATGGACTGATGCTCTGAATACGCATTAGGGTTCTAGACATGTTGTTCTACACCCATTAATTAACATTATACTGTGGGTCCAATTTTTCATGCATGAATTGAGTTTAATGGTTAATGAAGGCTGTTGTGGCATGATGATTTGTTAATTTATTAATGGAAAGGGTTAAGACTTATTTATGAGTTGGGTGAACCACTTTTAGTGGACGGGCTCAAACTTAGTATATGAAAGATTGAATTTAATAACTTATGACATGTTATCTAAGCCAAAGAAAAATCTTGGATTCGATCTTTACTTTATTACTTAGATGGTCTTTAGAGACATCCATGGTGAGTGACTTATACGGGAAATGTTGGGAATATGCTGTATCTCAAGACTTTCATAAAATGATTATGTAATGATTGTTGAGTATTCATGATAAATGAATAGTGCAGGTTCAGACACCAACTGAGGGATGAAGCAGGTACTTGAGTATATAGTTACTTGGTACTACTTACTTTATTTTATGCACACCTTCACATGTTTTAAATTATTTATTAAATGACTGGATTTGGGGTAGACACTAGTGATCTCAGCATACTGAGATTTATATCTCACACCCTACACAAGATGCCATTACACTGTGTAACCGAGTAGATTCTATTTGGTTGCAGAACTATGTTGTTTGAATTTACATGAGAGATTGGATTATAGGACTGAGCAGATTCCCGAGATGCTCGAGGATATATACCTTAAGGGTTTGCGTCATTATTTATTTATTTATGTATTGGAATATAAAGCATGATTTTTTGTTCACTGTTTTCTACTTTTGTATCATTAGCATGTCATGCATACATCTACTGTATAATTTGGCATTGGCCACTTTTATAAAATTAGTATTATTTGTCATCTACTATTTGTCATTTATGAGTTACTGCTTCAGCTATTGTTTTTCATCCACATTGATATACCACTATGCAACTCTGGAAAGAGGGTATAGTCTCCCCACTAACTATCCTTAGACCCTCGCTACTAATCGGCAGCCTCTAGCGTACGGGGAGATGTTCTTGAGGTCATGTGGCGACCAGTCTGGCCACCAGTTTAGTGGTGACCCGGGTTGGGACATTACAAAGTGGAATAAGAGGTTTACGTTTCTTTCTTTTCCTTTTTCTTACTGTTTTGGGGTTTGTAGACAGAAGACTAGTAATGTGTTGGCACCTGGGTTAATAGCTGTGTTCGGGACTGATCACCTAATGTATGGGAAATGATCAAGTGGCCAGGGATGGGAATTGATGTTTGTACTATTAGAGGTTGCCGTTGATATGATTTCACCGTGAGTGACTGGTGTATTTTCCGCTGTTTATTGATTTTATGAATTTTGAAAAGAATAATTTTCTTGGCCTGACATGGAAAGGAAGTTTCATACATGCATAATCATAGGCACTTTGAGATCCACATGTCATGCATATAACATTCCATGTAGTTGCATTAGTAGGATGCCTGCTAATATAGATTGTGTTCCTTGGGTGTAATGCCATGTTTGATTTGCTTTAGCATTCCTCTTTAGATAGAATGTTATGGTGATAGACTTAACATGCTTGATTGATTATATTCCGTATTGCCTTGGTTATTAGCTTGTTTTGTTGTTGGGACATGCTTCCATGTTATAGCATGTTTTTGTGTTACTGCTTATTCTAACATGTTAAAGTTGTTTTGATATGTGAAAGGGCTGATAAAGTTAAAATGTTAAGTGATTTTTGATTGTGTTAAATGGGAGCCAAAATCCAACGATAAGGTGTATGGGCACCTTATCGATTGGTATGTGGACACCCATATAATTTGGACCATTAGGTTGGTCATGTTAATTTCTTAATTGTCATTGGTATCGATTAATGAGATCCAATTTTCAATCCGTGGAGTGTATGGGCACTTCATGAATTGGGAAATGATGACTCATTTTAAATTTAATGTCTTGATGCCTTGTGAAATGATTTTAAATGTGAAAGATGTTTAATGTTGATCTGAAATGAAATGGCTAACTTCTTAAATTCAACTCGGCCAAGTAGGTCAGTTGGGGGTGTTTTATGAGATAACCCGTTTGTGTGTTTAAAATATTAATACTTCTGTGTTTGCTATTGGGTTGCTTTATAGAGAACCCTGATTGGTTAAAATGATATCCTCGTAGGTCTCCTTATCTTTTTAAAAGGAATATATTTTTATAAGTTTCCTAAAAATGATGGGATATCAACTAACGTAAATGTTTTAAAAAGGGAGTTTTATGAAACTTTCCAATTTTGCCTTGAGGCATTTTGAAAATGGTACTTGATGTTTTGATTAAATCATTTGACGATTAAAGATTAAAAGTGATTAAATATAAGAGGAATGGAAATGGAACCTATTGTGGTGTCCACTTTTTAAAACCCTCATGTAAAGGGTAGTTCGAACTTCTCTTGAGTTTCCTTGGAACAGAATATTGAGTACTTTCCGTAGGCGTTCTTCTCCTTAGCAATGGACTTATGTTCGACTTTCGAGTATAGTGGATTTTTTAATGTAACCCGGTTTAGGGCTGTCACTTTTTCTTCGTAAGGGGCTAACCTGTGGTCGGTATCACCCTCATAACTTAAATGCCTTACTAGCGCTATGGATTTTCTCATTCTTTTGGAGTTTTTCGGTGCCGTTGTCCCAGGTAGGACTTCTAATTTTCAATGAAACCATTGTTCAAATGGGTGGTGATTTGTTCTTGACCTTTTTATGAGCTTGAGCATCGAGAAATGCTCTTTGTCAGATGGTTAGATGTGCCTCGGGCATGGTCAGTTGGTTCTTTGGTCGTTTGACCATTCCGTATTAGTAATGGATGACTGGTTATAACATCATCCGGGAAAATGGTCGTATGAGGAAATATGAACCCATAATAAAACTTTTTTGTACTGTTGAGTGTAGTCTCGGGTCAACTCTAGGTAGAGTGACTTGAGCATTAAAAAATCAGTTTCTTTTCAATTCATGGAATAGTTTTCAAATGACCCGGGTGTTTAACATGCTGTTCTTGTTGTTAATCTAGCGCGCTATTGAGCGGCTGATCTTTTCATTAGACGTCATGGGAAATATTACGGTGGGTATTGCCACTTTTTTCATGATGAATGTGTTGGAAGGTGATGCCAAGATTTTAGAATAGAGTTATCGGGTAATGGTTTGACTGATATTCTTCATGACCTCGTTTTTATCTTAGTGCGCTCTTCTGGACACGACGAGCATGTCCCCTATCTTGATCGTGTCATGGAAACACTAAGATAGCGTCAGTCTTATGCCACGCTACAGTTAAAATGTTGTTGGGCTTGAAGAGTAGTTGTTATCTGCGGAGTATGCGGAATGCATGGTTTCTTTGGGCTACTTCCTTATTCGTGTTTGGGCATGGTTGTTTTTAAAATAGCCTTGTGATGGCTTGGCTTAGAAAATTTACCAGATGTTGGGCAAGGACTTAGTTATACTTGCGGATGGTTTTGGAATAGTTTTAAAGGCACGTCATCAAATAAAGGGTCAAAGTGGCTTTTGGGTCCACAACTTCTTTGAGTGAAGCATGAGAAACATGTTCCGTTGTTTGATCGAGGTTCAACCTTTTACATTGACAAGGTATTTTTAATGACCTAAGATATAAGATCTATTTCAATGTTTGAGCTTTAGAGTATTCTTTGGATCTAGTTAAAAAGACTTATCTATCAGGTTTGAGAAGTTTTAAAGGTGTGTTTGGCATTAGGAATGAAACACTTAACTTCTAACTAGATTAAATGACCTTGGTAGGTCGGTTGTTTTTAATGTGGTTCCCGATGGTTTCTTGGGGACGAGAAGTTTTTAAGGTGGGTATAATGTAAGATCCAATGTTTTTGAACCAGGTTATAGTTACAAATATTCCTGAATTTATTTTTCAATTTATCGACAGGCCATTCTTTTTAAACCGAGCTCCAAAATTTTATTCTGAGTGTTAGAACACCTAAAGCTATCGTTTCTCGAACTTAATTTAAGTTTTCAGGCAAAGGAGAAGTCGCACGGGCATTGCATGGTTTGTCTAACCGTGCGGCCAAACCATGGATAATTGAAGTTTTGAGGCAGTAGATGCCACAGGGTTCGTGTACGGTTAAGAGAGACCGTGCGATGTGGTCGTGTGAGAAGGGTGGGTGAGGTAGTAGCTAATGCACGGTTAGCGTACGGTTTGTCAAACCGTGCGAACTAACCATGCGGGCACTTAAATGAGATCCTTAAATTGTGGATCTCACTCTTTTTTTTCATTTAGATGGATCTTTTTTCCTTTTAAGCAGCCATAACTTGGGATTAATCTTCCTTGAAGGTTGGAAAACCTCTCCCAAGCGTTTTGGAGGTGATCCGAAGGCTTCTCTTGGTGAATTGAAGACAATTTCTTGAGGTAGGTAAATGTTCTTCTTCGTTCTTGTTCGGTTTCATAGATCTACTGAGATCTACACCTCCTCTTCTCATGGTTTCTTAGATCTACGCCTGTTATGGGTAAATCTAATTCTGTGGATGACTAGTATGATTATTTTTGGTCTTGGTATTTCTAGTAGAAGTGATCTAAGGTGGGTTCATGACGAATAAACACGTTTCTCATGAGGATTCTTCATTCATTGTGGTTTTCATCAAAACCCCAAGGTAGGGTCCCAAATCTTTAACCGTTTATTTAAGAACTATAGTTTCATTAAATAAATTAGGAATGTGAGTTTCCTTTATTATGACAAGTCAATGAATGAAACTTTTGATGTTATTAAATAATTCCTCCCACATGAGATTAGTGAGGACTTGTACTTGTGTTGAGTTTAAGAATATTGGATAATTTGGTTTAAGTGATATGACTAGACAGTCAAATGTTTTGAATGGGAATATTGAGTAATAGGGTAATTAATGGTAGGATTAATTATCAAGTCCTGAGTTGGGATAAGATTATGGTTTTTATAGATTATTGGGAATATTGAATATTTGACATGTTTGAGAGAAAATTGGAAACTGGTAATAATTAATGGAGGGTTTAATTATTACATGTTAAATGGTAAATGTTTAACTAATTTATGATTTGTTAAAGAGATAAGGTTTGATTAATTAATTGTTTAATTAATTAATTTTCATGCATTAAATTAATATTGTTAATTGGTTGTTTGTTACGATTCTTAGCCATGAGTACTTTTGATGCGTATTAGTTTTCCATGCCTTAAGTTGTCATAGATGGAGTTGTTTGAAAATATGATATGTTGTGTGAGATTATTGATAAATATATTGGCTTGTTCAGCATGTTTTGAGATGATTACGGTGTTCTTGTGAATTGTTAATGTCTTGGACGAACCATTGTTTGAATGGACGAGTTCAGGCTTGTTAAAGAATTTGGATAAAGAAGTGATGAGTTAATTATTAAGTTGGTTTACTAAGAATAATTAATTGTTAATTAATTATTAATTAATGAAATGTTGAATGGTTAATTAAGTGTTGAATTATCTGAAGAGTGATTTGTGTTGTTAATTAAATTTTTAATTAATTAACGAATTGGTTTTGTGGTGTTATAAATTTTATTCTACACCAATGATAAATATATATGTATGATTGATGAACGTGTTGTGAGACATGGACTGATGCCCCGAATACTCATAAGGTGTTAGAAATTATGTTCTACACCAATGATAGTTGTATATGTATGGTTGATAAAGGGGTTTTGAGATAGGGACTGATGCTCCAAATACTCACGGGGTGCTAGACATGGCATTCTACACCCAGCTTGCAAGAAAATATTCTTTTATGGGATGAGGACTGATGCTCCAAATACCCATGGGTTGTGAGACATGAACTGATGATCCTAATAATTATGAGGGTGCTAGAAATGATGTTCTACACCCATTAATTAACACTGGACTGTGGGTCTAATTGGTCGTGCATGAAATGAGTTTAAGGGTCAATGAAGGCTATTGTGACATGATGATTTGTGAATTGATTATGAGAAAGGGTTCAAACTTATTTACGAGTTGGGTGAACCTATTTTATTGGACATGCTTAGACTTAGTATATGAAATATTAAATTGAATAACTTATGATGTGTTGTCAAAGCCGAAGCATAATCTTGGATTCGGTCTTTACTTGATTACTTAGATGGTGTTTAGAGACATCTATGGTCAGTGACTTATACATGAGATGTCGGGTATAGGATGAATCTAAAGACTTTCATAATAAGATTTGAGTAATTGTTAAATGAAAAATCATTATTTAATGACTGTTGAGTATGCATGATAAATGAATAGTGCAGGTTCAGACACCAGCTGAGGGCTGAAGTAGGTACTTGAGTATATAGTTACTTTTTACTGCATACATTATTTTATGCACTACTTCACGTGTTTTAAATTATTTATTAAATGTATAGATTTGGGTAAGACACCAGTGGTCCCGGCCTACTGATATTTATATCTCACACCCTACTCAGGCCTCCATTGTACTGGGTACCCGAGTAGATTCTATTTGGTTGCAGGACTATGTTTTTTGCATTTACTTGGGAGATAGGAGTAGAGGACCGAGAAGATTCCCCAGATTCTTGAGGAGACCGCCCTTAGGACTTTGAGTCATTATTTTTTTATTTCTGTATTGGAATGTAAATCATGATATTTGGTTCACTGTTTTCTACTTTTGTTTCATTAGCATGTAATGCGTGCATCTGATGTATAATTTGGCATTGGCCACTTTTATAAAATGAGTATTATTTGTCTTCCACTGTTTTTCATTTATGAGTTACTACTTCTGCTATTGTTTGTCATCCACACTGATATACCACTGTGCATATCTGAGAAGAGGGTATAGTCTCGCCACTGACTATCCTTAGACCCTCACAGCTAGTCGGCAACCTCTGGCTTACGGGGAGACACACTTGAGGTCATGTGGCGACCGGTTTAGTGGTGACCTGGGTCTGGACGTTACATGGTGGACCATTATAAAAATACTACCAACTTCATTACCATTCGAGAAGACATTAAACTAGTTTAACATGAAAGAATTTAAATTGGAAAAGTGGTGTGGCTATAAGAAATACAACTATATATTTTATCTTATTATGATCCAAGGTTCACCTCAATGTTATGGAAATGTCTTCAACATAAAATAAACAAAAAGTTAAACTTCATTATATCCTATCAGTAATAAAATGTTTTTCAATAAAGAAATTATCTAGAAACATGAGGATATTATAAGAGATAACTCTATTGACATTAAATGAGGTTAAGATCAACATGTTTCACTGTTATTGTTCTCATAAAATAATAGCTTCAACTCAAGAATTCATATTGATATTTATGAACCTACTATGGGAAGAAATGTTAAACTCCAATATATTTGGATGATGTTAGGGAACATGATCAATTGGGATTGAAACTAGTCAATGAAATGGAAGTGAAGGTAAACGATATTTAGTAACACATCTAAGAATAATAGACTCAACAAAATTTCTAAATATATAATTATCGATGAGACTCAATGTTTGAGGTGGCAGATAAAGTGTTCCTTCACATATCCCCATAGAAGTGAGAGATGAGTTTTGGGAAGAAGGGAATGCTATATCCAGTACACATTGGTTATTTTGAGATTCATGATCATATTAAAGCTAGGATATATCAATTAGAACACCATTAAAAAATCTATCAATTGAATGAAATGTTACTCATATACCTATTGATCAGGTACATACCAAATCTCAAATATACACTAAATATATAGGTGGTACAGTTAGATCATGATCTAACATAGGAGGAGAAGTCAATGAAGTTCATGGAACATAGATAAAATTTTCAACACAATAAGATATGTGACCTTTTAAATTTAATTTGGTGGAACTATATATGTAAATAGGAAACATGGGAACCAAAGTAAAAAATGAAACATAAATACACTTATCAATTTTTACCTTATTTCATGAAATGAAATTTTAGGGATGAAATTTCTCATAGTGGGAGGAATGTATAGAATTGGACTTTTATATATGGATTTACCCTATATATAATTATCTACCTTACTTAGTAATCTCATGCACTTCAAAATTATAATCATGAAAAATTAATTAAAAACAATCACATTAAGTGAATAAATATACATAACCAAATTTTTTATGGGGAAATAAACATTTAAAATTAACATAAATAGAATAGATAAATTTATATCATATTGGTCTCCTAGAATAATAAAAATTGTTAAAAATACTATAAAAAATAATTTATAATTAATAAAATTATTTATAAATTTAGAATTTATATTCCCATGTAGAATTTATGTGAACAAAGAAGGAAGGAATTATGTGGTATTTATAATGAGTATAAAGCCAATGTGATGATTGGAATAGTAAAACAAACCATTGGGAATAATAAACTAACCATTAAGAAAGTAATAAAATATTTTTTTTTTATTTTATGAAATTAAAATATAAGGAATTTATATCATAAGATAATTATATAAAATTTTCATATATGAAAAAATTAATATTTTACATAAATAAAGAATAAGAGTAATTTTGGAAGAACATGTTGGTTTTACTATAATTGAAATACATTTTATGATAAATTTAAGATTTGAAAACATATTTTTATTTTCATAAAATTATTCAGAATAATTTTTTTATTTTTTAGATGAATTGAATAATATTTAAAATCATTAGTAATTTTCCAATGGTCAAAAATCATCTCCAGTGAAAAAATTGTATTTTAAAATAAATTATGATTTTATTTAAAAATTTACTTTATAATAGTTGGGAATTTATTTATATATAATTTAATTCATTTTTCAAATTATAATTTCAAAATTATATTAGGGTGATATTTTTATTTTTATGAAAACATATAATTTTTCTTGAATAGTGAAATAAGCCAAATTTCAATATTTAACATTATAAGTTAAATAATTCATTTATTACATATTTTATGATATAATAAACCCTTATATTGGACACACATAAACCAAATATAGTTTATAGTCATAAGAATCATCATTATTGGTAGTCTTGAGACACCACATTAAACTAATGAATATATTTTTTAAGAATACCTCTCTCGGTCCCTTATAGATACCACCCTTCACCACCCCACTTCCCCTCAAAATCTACCCTTAATATTTTATATAAACTAAAAAAATCCCAAACCACCTATCCTATTCTCTTGAGGCTTTAGTCTCATAAAAATAAAACCCTTCGAATGGATGATTCAATAAGCAAAGGAGTCAACCAAAAGAGTAAGAAAAGAACACCTAATAAATATTTTTTTTAATTTTTTTTTCTTTCAATATTCTTCTTATAAATCCTATAAATCTATACTATACATTTTAACAAAATGAAATTTGTATCATAAATATTATAAAATATTATTAAATTAGTTCATTAACCATTATCTTTATTCCTCTATGTAGAGAACCAAACTTTTTATACATAAATATTACATCTTATTAGATGAGTATTCATTACATAACATAACAATCTATTAAATAATATTTTAGGTCAATTTCATTTGGAAACTTAGACACATAAAAAATTGGTCCATAAGTGAGATACTTAATCTCCCAGTATTTTCTTTATAACTATTACCCTTCTTAAACATATAATACATAATACCTTTCATCGTAACCTGGGGAATGAAAATATAAGGAAGGGTGAGATCAAATTCTAAGTAAGGGTAAACAAGGGAGATATCAACATATGATGAGCATAAGGTTATCAGAACTTGAGAATAACATTTGAAAACTATACCTTGTATATCATAGATCATAAACTTGAATCATTGTATAAATATTAGTAGTTCATAAGGCCATAATCATAATGGAATCAGAGAACACAAACCATGAGAACATAACACTCGCATAAGAAATAGATTTGTAGCATACACAAAGAATAGAAAATAATTTCCTTAGTATTTCAATGTTTATTTCCAATATTTTCATAGTAGAATGAGTTCACTCCCCGAACCATCATTGTATTCATGGTTCATTCCCAAAACTATCATAGTAGACATAATCCCTTACTGAAATGGGTTTGCTACCAATTCCAATCCTATTCATGTCATGAGATATTAATCTTTATCCAATGCATTGGAAGGAGATATAATTCCCAGCCATCTTTGTTATAACTCAATCACTATCCTTTGTTATAAAGTAACCACTTCCCTTATTTATAATGTAACCACCATCAGAGGATAAAAATCATATACACTAGAAAAAACTATAATTTAGCATCATTTTCCAATGACGTTTTTTAAAACATCCATAATTTTTAAATTTAGTGACATTTTTCAAGAACCACCACTAAATATATATATATATATATATATATATATATATATCAATTAACCGCAACAATGCAAATACATATATATATATCAATATATATAAATATAGACACATACATATAAACATATATATATATTATATATAAAAAAACACATAAACACACATAAATATATAAATGTATAGATATGAATAAATTTATATATAAAAACACATATAAACCTTGGAGGACTGAGGACATGGAACTATGATTAATTAAAGTTTGAGGATTTTAGGAATGGAAATTCATACCCATTAGGAGGGGTAATTCAAAATTGTTTTTCTTTTCAAAGAGATGAGGTGTAAGGCATGTGGCTTTGGAAAGATCTTTCTCAAGTAAGGGATCATGTGCATCCATGATTGGGACCCTCACTTCAATAAAGTTTCTATCTATAACAAACAAATCTCATGCCTGGGTTCTAATTTAGGGTTTGAATTGGATTTTTTTGGCATCCTCAGATATTTTTTGACATTGCCTCGTCAATCGAAACTCCAATAAAACTTGATCAGGTAATGAAGGGGGCATGTTTTTGATTTTGTGTGTGAATTATAGTAGAGGCAGACCTTAGTTTGATGTCCATAGAATTTTTGGATTTGTCTACAATGGATTTTAATTTTGATATGACTGTAAGGTATGAAAAACTTCCCTTGTTTTTATTGGTTTCCAAACCATTGGGTATGAAAAAAATAAGTTCTTTAGGTTTTATGTTGTGCTGTTTATAATATGAGAAGACATAAAGTTTCTAGCTATAGATAGAGGAACTCGTGGTCTAACAAGTAGATGGGTGCAGAGGTATCTACTTGTCACACTACTGGAGAGGCTGTGGATTATGATTATTCTATATTGGTTCCTAAATATAGATATTTTGTTAATGGTGAGCCTCAGGTGGCAGTTTCACGGGGAAGTGAAACATGGGATGATCTTGTTGAATAATCCTTTGTACATGATGATTCATGAGAACCATCTCACAGTAAAAAGTCATTTCCTTAATATAGATATATTGTTACACCTTCTAGAGATTACTATAAATCCTATTAGGGAGATGAAATAGCTTATTATTATGATGTTGTCCAAGATGTCATTATAAAAGAGATCACTAATGTTAGTGAAATGGGTGAAATCATTAATTCAACCAACAAAAACAATGTACTTTTGAAGAATAGTGTGGTGGCCTCCACTATAAAGTTATATTCAGCTAATGAGATTAAACACTTATCCTATACTAATGAGGAAAAAATGTATACACAATCCAATTATGAAGATTTATTGCAAAAATTAGTTAATCAGAATGTTAACCATGGGTAGATGATTAAGGAAAGTTCTTGAAAAGATAAAATCAAATGGGATGAACCTACTAGAAATGTGAGACCCACTCAAACATCATATAAATCTCTTGAGGATAAACAAATTTCTATTCTTAAAGGTAAGAAATTAATGGTAGATGATTAGGGTTTCCAACTTGTTCTCCCTTGAAAATATAAGGCACATGTGTCTTCACCTGAAATAGTGTAGACATATCCTGCTTAAGAACTCCCTGTATTTGTAGAAATTCCCCCTTTTGGTCTCCTTGTGGATAATAAGAATGTAGATTGGTTCTACCTATCCAATTTTTTAATGTTATGAAAAATGCATATGATTATATTTGGGAAAGCCTCAAATTAATATTGTGTCACTACACATGATAAAAATTACCACATCATTCCCCCTGATGACTCAGAATGTGAAAGGCCTATTGAAGGCATTAGAAAAGTGGTGTTCAAATAGTTTATTTTATAGTTTGAGGAAATATACTCCAAGATGGAACCAATTGTTTTTGGTTTCAATGAATACATTATTGGGAAAAAGTTTTTGTCTATTAATATAGGGGATGGATTTCAAGATAACCTGACAATGTAATTTCAAGATCTCTCTTGGATGTTCAGGATTATGGAAGAGCTCTAAAAGTATAAACATGATATTTTCTCACAAAAAAAGTCACGATGTGGTTGAGAGGATGACACCCAAAGGGTAGGGGAATAAATCCTAAAAATTTATTCTATTGAGGGAGGTGACTTTTTGTTTTTGTTTGTGAGAAGATGTGCCTTAGTTGACCTAATATCCTCATTCTTTGTTACAATTGTTTATTAATAAGTTTGGAGCCATGGATTTGGTTTCCAAATCCATGACTATGTTGTTTGAGTATATATATAATATTAATTTTTTAATTATTGAAGTGTATTTATATGTATAAATATGAAAATAAACTAAATATATAAAATATTCAATGGTGAGTTGGCTAGGTCTTTGAGTGTGTGTGGGGGGGGGAGAGTCATGGTCTGAATCCTTGTAGAGGGGGAATTTCTGCTAGGTTTTCTATGTCTAGGGTATGTTTTAACAGCACACTATGAGTATTGGGAATAGGTGTGTATACAAGTCCAGTGTATGGGATGTTAGGATGAATGGGAGTTTACTGTCTAATTTGGAGATATGGTGGATGAATGAAAGTGTAAGGGTAGGTGGTGGGCCTATGAGTCTTATGTGTGGGGATGAGTGGGAGTACACTGTAGGTGGGGATGGGGTTGGGAAGAGAAAAGCAAGTGTATTGTAGGTGGGGGTGGGGCTGGGTAGAGATGAATGTGGATGGGTGAGAGGGTGGGGGTAATGATATTGTATTTTTTTTCATTTTAAAATAATTATAAATTTTTAAAAAATAGAATTATAAAAAAAAGAAAATTAAAAAAATTTAAAAAATATTTACTGATTTTTTTTGAAATGTCGTTAAATGTGGTTTCATTTACTAAAATTTATAAGAAAATGAGGTTTTTCTAAATAGTGATGTTAATTTACCGATGTTTTAAGAAAAAAAATCAGAAAATAGGGTTTTTTCTAAGTAGTGATGTTTTTAAATGTCATTAAATTTATGAAATTTATAAATGCCTCTAAATTAGTGTCACCCCATTTTGATTTTTTTTCTAAAAAAAATCATTAATTAAATTAATGGCATTTTAAAACACTGCTAATGAAAAAAATGTCACTAATTTACATTTATTGTAGTGACATATGTGTACCAAAAGATCATAAAACATTCATTATATCAGAAACCATGAAAATAAATTTGTTTCATGAACATTCAATAATATCACAACCTATGGAAAATCAATAGGTTTCCTAATAATTTCATCATTTCATCAAAGTATAATTCAGGGTAAAAGAAGTGGGTTTCATATGAATTATATCATCATATAACCCATGGATGAGAAATTTGTTTCATAAACATTTTTTAACCATAAAAATAAACCATACATAGAAGGAATAATAATGGTCTCCTTAGATAATATCCCTAGGAAATCATAAGTAACATCAATGGATACAATCCTAGATGGAAAATTATTTTGAAAGATCACATGGGACATTTGTTGAGGAAAATATCCTTTCCACTAAAAAAAAACGTTTTCAAGTATAAAACATTTTTAAAAATCTTTCTCTTTAAAAATAAAATTGGAAAAATATAAAGGGATATTAAAAAATAATTTAAAATATTTCTTGAGGAAAATATCCTTTCCATTTTGAAAATCACATTTTTTAAACTAAAAACTCTTGCTTTTTTTTAAATATATTTATTTGAAAATAAAAAATAAAAAAAATGAATATATAAAATAATAAGTTATTAATGATGGAAAAAATATATTTTATTCCAGACACGCTAAAATAAAAAAAATTCAAATTTTTAGTAATAGGTGAATGATATATTTTTTTGAAAATGGCATGAAGATTTATTTTAAAATAATTTTTAAAATTAAAACATGGATAAAAATTCCTTTAATAATTCCTTTTGATAATTTTATTTTTTTTAAAAATATTTTTAAAAAATATGTATATGGAAGAAAAATGGTTTTTCGACCGAAGAGATAAATAAAGTCAATTTACTTTAAAAAAAATGTTTTTTAATATTGAATACATAAAGATAAAAATATGATGGGAAAAAATTTATTCTATTGAAATAAACTGAGGATAAAAACAATTCATTATTTTCTTGAGATATGGATAATAATATTTCTTCATTGGAAGCATAAACATAAACAATACCGATAAATGATGAGATTGTACCAAAAACCCTTACAACTTTGTTAACATTAAATCGTAAGCCCCATAAAATCAATATACTCAAATGGATATGTAAATCATAATTATTTTGTTTATAATAATGATAAACTAAATTCTTGGCTAGTTTACACCCTACATAAAATAAACAGGTGGTGAATCTAGCATGTGTCTCACAGAAGTCAAAAGTGAGACAAAAATACCTTAACTCTTTTGGTAACTTTGAAACTGTAAACCCCGTGAAAGAGTGATCCCCAAATGGATATGTAAATTCAAATAATTTTTAGATAAATCATAAAAAATTATATTCATGGTTATTATATACAACACCTAAAATACATAGTTGAGTAATATGGCATGTGTCTCATAGAAGTAAAAAGTGAGATGGAAATCTCTTACAACAGGTCTCTAATTCTCCCGCACATGTCCAAAAATCCTATATAATAAATATATATTTTGTATAAATATATTAAATGACCATAATTATATATATTATACTATATATGATTTAATTATGACCTTTTATTACAAATTTATTAACAATTCTATGTTAAAGTCATGTTTCAGGTAATAACTGCATTGTTTTTCATGTATTTTTTGATTTTTTTTTATTTTTGGTACTCATACTTTGATCATGGTTAAATAATATACAGAATTTTAAAAATCATATGAATATAATATATATTCATTATATATGTATTATGATTAATCTATAAAATTTATAGTTATAAAATGAAATACAATGTTCATGGTGACTGTAGGCCATACATACATATGAATGTTGTTTCCATTTTCTCAATGGATGAAAGGGAAGAATGGTAAATAATAAATTACCATAAAAAATAATTTTTATGAAATATATATCACATATATTCATTAAATTTACCGTAATAACCTTCCATTCAATGCGTTAGTGAAAAATGAATCACATCGCTTTCTGAGGCAGTAGTTGTCTTTACACACGAATGACATTATCGTATTATCTATAGAATGGAAAGTTAGAAGTTATATATGATATTATAATTACATAAGTATAATTATATCATAAATTTCATATATAAAAATTATATAAATCATTATATCCATCTGTACGAAGTGATGATGGAAACGAATTATGTCGGTTGGTGAGGAGGTAGTCCGTTATATAGATGATCAACAATTTCATTTCCCATTTAAGGGTGGAGTAGATGGTTGTAGGTTATGACCTTAACATAATAATATATAATTATATTTAATCTATTTAGGTTATTTTAAAATCATGTTTTAATAATAATTTAATTATGTGGAGGAAGAAATATAATAAAATAGTCGGATAGGGACACTACCACTTCTTCCGACAACATCATTTAGTTTTCTCCAAAAGCTTTACTGGGTTGAAATAATAACCTAAATGGGGATTATATGATGAGATTATGTATTTTGGGACTTAATTTTGGTAGTTATTGGCCACATAAAAGGTTTTTTGAAGTGTGAAGAGGAGAGGAGAGAGGGAGACCTTTTGTAAGTGGTGGAGAAGACACAAATGAATGTATTGAAAAGAATAAAGTGTAACTAAATTTTTTTACCTTCTATAAAGATCCAAAATGGTCCATTATAGAAACATAGAATATATAAGGTCTGAATATGGAAATAAAATGGATTTATATAAGTGTATATGTTATTTTAACATTTATATTTTTAGTTTAACCCCTGGTAAACCCATTTTTACCTTAACCATAGTAAATAGTTTTTTAGGTTTTTGGTATTCATTATATTCAAAAATTTAGTTTAACTTATTAGATAATTTAAATTATTATGATTAAAAATATGAAATACATTTTTCCAGATTCATTCCATATGAGTGAAAGAATTTAATTTAAAAATAATACCACAAACATGATGAAATAATTTTTCCAAAGAGAAAATGTTCAAAAGTTTAAAAGCTTTTTATATCAAAATTAAATATGAAAATTATTACAATGAGTTAAATTAGATTAATAGAAATATAATGAATTTTTTTTTATATTTAGACCCATTTCAATATAAAAATTAACCATATAAATCCCTATAAATGAAAAGGGGGTTTTCAATAAAAACAAGTATTTTTCACTATTCATTAAAAAATTAATATTTATAGAAAATACCAAAAAATCAACCTAAGATAATTTTTAAATTCTTATTTAAAAATAATTTTTATTCTATAAAATTCATTTTTTAATATTTTTAAAAATTAATTTTATTATTGTTCATAACATGAATTTTTTTTGTGAAAATACTATTTTTGAAACATGTAAATACTTTACAAAAAATTAAGTGTCTTTTTATCAATATGTTTTATTTATATAAAAAAATATAATTAATATTTAAAATTTGTTCATTTATATTCTATTGGAACCAACTATTCTATTAGACATAAATGGAGTTTGGTTTGTGTTTGTTGTAAGTCCACACTAGGATGATCTGGGAGTTTGCATTAGAAGTGATCTTATAGAAAAAAATGACTACAATGTTGAAGGTGGCATTATTTCCTAGTGTTTTTTTAATTTTTATGGTCCCAAATTTAGAGAATGGAAAAAGGTATTTTTGGGAAAAGATTTTTTGCACAATTTTTAAGGCGAATCTAATTGTTGCGCCCATGTTTTAGGATCGTCTCATCAAAATATAACAAAGGAAAGAATCGCGTAAAAGATTTGTTTTTTGTATGAAGGATAATTTATGCGACATGATGTTTTTTTTCACAAATAAAAAGGTGTGAAATAATTTTATTTTCAAAATATGACATAAAAATTGAGTTATGTGCAAGTGAAGTTTCAAGATATTAACTTCAAAATGTAGAAAAGGAATAATAAGTGCGTGAAAGATAAATTTGCATGAAATGATCCTACAAATAAACTAATCTGTAAAAATTAGGCTTATGTGCCTGGGTGGAGGAAAACAAGGGAATTTTTTATAGTGTCATACAAGACTATAAATAAGTGTATACCCCATACAAAACTTATATCTTTTTCTAAAAAAGATTTTGTTAGTCTTACACGTGAAAGAGTTGTGAACAAAATTCTTATGCAAAGAAAATACTGTGTGTTGAATATTACTTATGTATTTCAATACCATGTGAAACATTTGGTGTGGTTACAAAAAATATAAGGGTTACAAGAAAGAAATGATTCATGAAAATCCTAAAAGTTTCATGCAAGAACATGTGTTTCTTGCAAGTGTTCAGTTGCACTACTTTAAGGTTTTCAATATCTTTTTTTTCTGGAATAGTGCTTTTAAGTGAATCAGTTCATGACTATGGTTCAAGAAGAGTCTCGTGTTAGTCAAGGAAAAAAATAAATAAATTCCAATATACTAAAGTAACCTTCAAGTCATTAAACTAAATAAGACTTCACCTAAAGTAGTGAACTTGGGGGAGTCGAAAAGGTGTTCTGAGGGAGGAAATGTGTTATTCCTAAAATATTATAAAGGCGGTGTGCCTAACATTGAGTGATTTTGTATGGTATTTTTTATTCCAGAAATAGTGATGTTTACAGGATTTTGGAAAGACTAACACACTATCAGGGTATTCCCTTAGGACTAGACCTTAGTGGTGAACCATGTAAAACATTCATGTTGTCTCTTTGAATGTGATTTTTTGTTTTTCAACATGTTTCCATGAGATGGGTTTAAGAATTTCATAACAATGTTAGAATAATATCCATTGGTTTAAGAGAAAATTTTGACACCTTGATTCACCCCTAGCCTTTTTTAGTGTTCTGAGGTCCTAAAAGTGGTATCAAAGGTAGGATGATAGAGTTAAATCTATCCTATTTTGTTTTTCATGGAGAATTTAGTAAATGTTATGGGATTACCTCTATTTTATGGAAGAAACAAATAGATCTAGAAGAAAAATATGAGATCACATTTGATATCCCTTGGTATTGACGTCCAATTTTCCACTACATAGTGGATTCATGTTACTGATTCAACAAGACTACATATGATTGAAATTGACCAGAAAATTATTGATGCATAAACCAAAGCATAGAACACCCTTACTATAGCTCTATATAATCATGTCTATCTAAAGGTGATGAGTTAAACATCATCCAAGTCTAATTTGGAAAATCTAGAAAATATGAATGAAGGAAAAAACAAAGTGATGGGGGAAACACTCCATGTTTTTCATAATAGTTTCGATGATCTAAAAATGAATCTTGATGGAAATACAGATAATTTTTTTAATTTAATTACTAAAGTTGTTGGAGAAATTATAGGACTTGGTGGAGAAATAAAAGATATTTAAATTTTGAATAAAATCATGAGAATTCTTCCACCAATATACAATTTAAAAGTTTCATCCCCTGAGGAAATGCATCTCTCTAAATATTATCTTGATGATCTGCTAATAAGTCTAGTAGCTTAGGAATAGGCAGTCAAACTAGAAGATACAACAACTTGAGTAAGTTAGGAAACGACATTCAAAGCCACAAAAAACACAAGGCTTCCAAATAAAGTGTTTATGATGGTAATGTGGAAGAATAAATTCTTTTGGTTTTTACTAAGAAGTTAAAGATAAAAAATGATATATTTGAAAGAAATCTTCTATTGGCATGTTTTCGATGCGGTAGAGTTGGGAAATTTTCTCTTGGTGCTCAAAAAATATCTATGATGATGAAAGTGAAGTTATAAGTATTAAGAATTATTAGAAAATGTTTCCCCAAAATATAGACTTCAAATTAGGATAGAAATTATAGGGAAAGTGTATCGTATGTAAAGAAGTACTAGATGGTAATGAATATTTTGAGGATGAACAACTAGAGATTAAATCTAAAACCCAACCATCCATAATGGCTAAAGCTGAAAATGGAGAACCCTCAAAATAAAAAGACAATAAATTGATTATTTGATTATTTTTGTTGATATCAAGGTGGGATTTGAGGGTGAACATGATAATATTGATGATCAAAGATAAATAAGTAGAACTTTGAGAGCTATTATAGAAGAGACATCAATTTATTTTGATCATCTAGAAGAAGAAATTGATAAACTATAATAAGAAGAAAAATATCATTCAAAAACTCTTGAAATATTAGAAGAATTTGTGGAATTTAAGATCAAGACTAAATAGATGGAAATATTCATTAATGAAATTACAAAAAGACTGGAGAAGAAGGTTGTAAAAGTTTTGGGATTTTATGAAGAATTTATTACTCTAATGAGTAAACTAGAAACTAAATTAAATAAATGGGAAACAAATAAGAAATTACAGTTTGGAATATTCCAAGATGCATATCTATTATAAAGATAAAATATGGTTCTAAAGGATCTGAGATGGATCTAAATGATCAAATACCCACATGGATTGGGAAAATTGGATTTGGATATGACGGTGAAACATCAAAGGATGTAAGTAAGATGATCCAAAATAAATGGAAGAAAAAAGTTTTACATATCACAAAGGAACCTAATGTCCTAAAAATAAATCTTCAAATAAAATAGAGAAGAGATATATAAATTATCCAGAAGTATCCAAATATTATTTCAATTCAAATTATTTTTCAAAAGAAGGTTACATGAGGAGGAATATAGGTGATAATAAATTTCATCTTATGAAATATAAAATCTATAGCTATCTGGTCTATACCATATCATACTATGAAGATACAAAGAGATATATAAATGGGGAAGCACTTGAAAGTAAACAATGAAGAAAGTGACCACATACTTAATCATATAAAATAAATTGTTTCAATTTTTTTTTTCATTATTAAAACTATATCCACAAATCTATTCATTATAAGCAGAAAAAAGGTGAGAACATTTCTTTTAGATTTTAGATATAAGTAAATATCTTCCAACAAAGAGAATTCACTCTTGAAAATAGGTATTCTCATCTAGAATAATAATATATTTATAATGAACCCATGAACTTTGAAAATATTTTGGATAAGATTTATTTTCTCTTTATCTAATAAAGTATGTCATTGAAGTAAAAGAAGAAGACATAGAAATCCAACATTGCAAAAATAGATCTCAAAGCTACAAAGAACAGTAACACCTGGATTCTTGATTATGGGTGCTCATCCCATATGAATGAAAATGCATATTTATTGCATAATTTTAATAATAGGGTTGATGAAATAGTCAGGTTTAAAAATTATGGCACTTTAAAGATTAAAGGTAATGGAAGTACGAAACTGTAAAATGATGATATTATGAAAATTAAAGTTCTCTGTATGGGAAATTTGTGCCACAATCTCCAGAGTGTGTTTTAAATATATTACCTAGGAATGATAATGGAATTTAATCAAATAGGATTAACTATCATTGGAAATATAGTTAATTCACTCAGGAAAGGATGCTTAACATATGGAAATTTATACCAAGTTGAGATTAAGGAAAATATTTTTTACTTAACTATTGAATAAGAAAACAACATGTGGCATGAGAGATTAGGTCACATTAATAAAATATTCATGGAAAAGATATCTAATAAAATGACCCAAACATTTATGAATAAAATTACATTTCTCTTAATGTCTTATGGATATAGAAAACACATGAACTCATTTTGTTTTATTATATTTGGTTGGATGTAAATAACCATTATGTATCCTTCCTGTGTATAATACATCCATTGAACAGTGATCACATGACTAGTATAAATTTAGGGTTTTAGAAAATCTTTTTGAAATAAACAAAGGAAGTGATGTCCTCAACCAGGAGGAGTATCCCCTATAAATCCCAATTATTTGAGCTTCTGAGGGAGATATCTTTTCTGGGCTTTTCCCTAGACAAAGCCCAAGCCGAGATCCAATAACTTAAGCATGACCGAAACTATTTATAGTAGAAGTTCAAGCCCATTGATATCAAAACCCAAACCATGTTCACTGAATGACCCCATGAAATCCCCACCATCACACACCTTACCCTTAATAGGTATTCTGGTTTAATAAAGTTAAATGTTAAAATACCTTAGCATTATGATTATTTGCATTATAATGAATATACTTTAATCCAATTATTGTAAATTTGAAAATGATTTTTAAAGCACAAATAATATTTTTGTTCAATATGAAAATTTAATTAAGAAATATATTTTGATTAATTAATGGATTTATGAATTAAATAATATTTTAATAAAATATTATTATTAAAATAATTTTATTATATATAAATGATTATATAATTTGTATGAAGTTAATTGTAATTTTTATTAAGGTTTAAAAACTATTTTTATCAAAACCAGTAAATTTTTAATAAATATTGGTTTTTATTTTAAAAGTGAAAAATCACATATTTATAAAATTATTTAGATAAAATGAGTATTATTTTTGGAATCAGGATGTCCATGTTATCCAATGGTGAATTTTTGATAATTTTCTAAGACAGTTGAATTATTCGGTAAAAATTAAATACCGTATAAGTATATAATGTGTTTTATGACAACATGATGACCCAATAGTTATGAAATGAAATAATATAAAGATTACATTAGGAAAAATATATGTTTTCCTTTAAAATAATATAATTTGAGGTTTAGTTTTTTATTTTATAACCCTTCGTGAACCCTCCAATATATATAAAATATTTTAGGATTTTAAAATCATTTCCTTGAAAGTATGACTCACCTACAAATAATAATGAGAAATATTTTAATATATTTGGCCCTTATCATTTTAAAATAATTTATACTTCTACACTTGTCTAGAAACCATGGGCAAAAACCTTGTGTTGGTTTGTGGTTTTGAATATTTTAGTGCGTAGGGTCCAAAACCAAAATAATAACAAATTCCCCCACCTTTCCTATATAAACCCACCCAATAACCCATTAATATTCACTAAATCTATTTAAACATAGACCAAACTTTTATCCATACTCCCTAGAGTCCTTTAAAGGTGACCCCAATCTCTCACAAAGCCTCTCCCAAGCCTTTGGGATCACATATCTAAGTAAGGGATCTTCCACCCTCCACTTTTATCAAGCATTATTTTCATGTTATGTATTTTAATTCCTTTTATTCCTAGGTTGGGATATGTTATTAAATTTCCTCATTACTTCCCATTTGATTTATAAATTATTATATCCCATTTAAATCTCATCTATACCTCTTATGAACCCTTATGTACACCTATTACCATGTCGAATTACCATAAGGGATCCTCACTTTCCTTCCTTTCTCATTTTGTCCAAGTTTCCTTATATTGTCATAAAATTTTATTTTTCCATTAGAAATGATGGGGTATGTTGTTTCACATCCCCATAACTCCCCTATTATGTTTTAATTATGAGATACCCCTTTCACTCTCATTAAACCCTCCCATGTACACCTATTACCATGCCCAAATTCTGTAAGAGATTTATATCTCATCACTTCCATTAAAGAATATATATTATATTATGCATTACAAATTCCATTTCATATGTTGGGATATTATCATACATGATCCCATTACTTCTGATTTCATGTATAAATGATGAGATACCCATTTCCCTTTTATAAACCCATTTTATGAATCCCCGTGTGATGTCGTTATGCTGTTGAAATTGCAACGTGATTTTCCATGCCAAAATAATTGTGTTGTGAATACCATGCCAATTTAACTATCAAGGGTATTCACCTTTATGCACATATACTTATTGAATATGTATTTTATTATATTTATTTCTACATTCCTTTATCATGGAATAAATTATTATGTTGAATGAATCCAAGTTATACGATATGTGTGGCTCACTTAAGCATGAGATTGAAATGATTATAAAGGGTGTGCCCTGATAGTGCTCTAATGCATTATGTAATATTTATTATCATGATACGTCGTGTTGGGATATAGGTTTACCAGATTACTTTATAGGAATTTTTTCCATTTGGTTGGGACATGGGTTTACCAAACTCCTTTTTGTTAATGATGCAATGTTTTAAGTTTTTGTCACATTTCCATGTTATGATAATCATGCTATATCGTGCCTTTATGTTCATGTGTATATTGTTCTCCATTTATATTCCAATTTTCTATCATGTATTGTATTTTCAATGTATTCCTTGTTTACTCCCTTAATGGTATTTATAACTCACCCTTCTCTTATGTATGTCCTTAGGTTATCCGATTCATTTATAAGTACAGAGGAATGTTGCGGTCATGTAAAAGAATTTTTCTATAAAGATGTTGTATTTTATGTCTTATTTTGTCATGTAATGTTCCTAATACCCAAATAAAATAAAACTATCAAAAATTTGTGTTGTATTATGTGAAAATTTATGTAATGAATCACGTTTAAATGTGAACTAAAGATGAGGATTGTTATAGTTGGTATCAGAAGGAGGTTTAGTTATTTTTGGGATTAGGATTAGAAAACCCTAGTGAATTCCTTAGGGATAAGACAAATTATAATAAAAACATCCCTAAATTTTTGTGAATATATATTAAGTGGTTTATCAATAAAATAAATCACTTTCTAGATAGAAACAAGTAGAGGTGGATGTGGAACATATGTATCTAGGGGTAAAACCCAAACCACCACTTTGAGCTAAACTCGAATGGGAAATGGTGCACGAAAATGGGCCTTGATTCAATCTTGGTTTGAAACTTATGGGTATATTCTTTGGTAAATTCACAATCTTAGTATGAACCATTATTAATGGAGAAAAAAATCTCATAAGAATATACATTTAGAGATAAATCATGGATAACATATATTGAACCCAATAAATTTATAAGTTAAGGAGATAAATGTAATTTATAAGTTATCCATTTAATGTCATTGGATTAACATCTATGTGTCAAACTGTTTATGATAATCATCCCTAATTTTATTTTTATTCTAGCTAAAGTATGGTAATATGAGTAATCGATCTAACAATCAATGCAAAGGGAAATATGATCAATGTCCCAACGAGATTCCAAAAAAATGGGAGATGAAGTAGGAAAAATCGTGATTATTCCAAACTACCTATCAAAAATCATGATTAAAGATTGGAGATTTTATTAATTCCTTAGAAAATCAAGGAGTATAAAGATGAAATCTCATGAAAGACCATATGGTAAATTTGATAAGGGAAAGAAGACCCAATTTTCTTCATGCAACAAGTGTGGAAAGAGGCACCAAGGGAAATGTCACGAAGGGACTAAGAGAAGTTTTCAGTGTGGAAAGGAATATAAAAAAGTATCCAATTAACATGAAATAATCTATAATGTTATGGATGTAAAAAAAATTCATTTAAGGAAACTTACACAATTCTATGTCATAAATGTGGAGAAGTTGGGCATAATCTATGACAATGCCCTATTTTAAGGGCTGAGAAGCATGATGAGCATCAACAATCTCCATGATCAATGGAGAAAACAGACTTATGTTAAGATGGATAATGTCATATTAATTACATGTAACGACTACTTCAAAGTATTGTTTGTCATAATGTATTTCAATTCATGTCCTATTAGTATATCTTTTATGTCTTCTATGAACATTGATTCCCCACCCGAAATGATATGAAATCATCAGAGAAAACATCTATAAGTGTTGTATCACATGTTAATGTTTGTGGGAATGTTCTTATAGAAAATATTATAAATATTTCTTTGATGGAATTTTAGGAAAAATGACAGTCATTTACTATTCCTTAAGGCATTTGAATTTTTTTGAGAAACACTATCCCATGAATGATTTGGAGTTGGCAGTGGTGATCTTTGCGTTGAAAATATGGTAGAATTATTTATTTGGGGAGAAGTGTGAAATATATATTTATCATAAAAGTCTCAAATATATATTCACACCGAACGAAATGAATATGTGATAACTAATATGGGTAGAACTCATCAGGGATTATGACTGCTCAATCCATTACTACCCTGAGAAAGCAAACAAGGTGCTAGATACTCTATGTGGAAAGGACCTTTCCATTCAATCATTGATGAGAATTGAAAAGGATCCAATATTATTAGATTTGATGAATATAGAAATGAGAATAAAAAATAAGGGCACACCATCAATCCTTTCACAAATTATTGCTCAAATGTCTCTTTTGGAAGGGATAACGGATTCTTAAAAAGATAATGTGGGAATTCAGAAGAATGTGGAAACTATCAGAAAAGGGAGATCCTCAATGTTCAATGATAATGAAAAAAACATTTTGAGATTTGGGTCAGGACTATCTGTTCCATTGAATTTAGAGTTAAAGAAAAAACTTTTGGATGATGCACATAGTTTGAATTTCTCCATTCACCCATGATTCACAAATATGTATCAAGATCTCTGGGAGCACTATCGGCGAGATAACATGAATAAAGAGAATGCTAAATATACATCAATGTGCCTGGTATTTCAATAAGTTAAGGTTGAGAGGTAGAAGTCTAAGGAGATGATGTAACCATTACCCATACCAACATGGAAATGGTAGAATATCAGCATTAAATTTGTTACCGGACTTCCAAATATATCCAAAGGAAACAATGCTATCATGGTTAATTCGGATCATCATACAAAGGCTGAACACTTCATTGAAATTTGAGAGGATTTTTCATTGGATCAACTAGAATAAATATACATTTGATAAGTGGTAAGGATGCATGGAGTACAACTATCTATTTTGTCTAATCAAGATCCAATATTTACCTCTATGTTCTAGAAGAGTCTCCAAAATGATCTGAATATGGAGCTGAACTTCAATATGGATTATCATCCTCAAACTGATGGCCAATATAAGCAGACTATCCAAACACTTGAGGACATGTTGAGAGAATGCTCAATGGAATTCAAAGGAGGATGGGATCAACATATTTCTGTGGTTGAGTTCTCTTACAATAATAGTTTCTACTCAAGAATCCAAATGGATCCTTATAAATCTCTTTATGGGAAGAGAAGTAGAACACCAACATGTTGGGATAAAGTTGGGGAAAAAATTACAGGTCCAGAAATGGTCTAAGAAATTGTGGATAAGGTTTAGACCATCCAACAACACATTAATGATGCTCAGAGTCGACAAAAGATCTATGCTGACAATCATCGAGGAGACCTAGAGTTTGATGTTAGAGACATGGTATTACTCCACATATCTCCATGGAAGAGACTTATGAGATTTGGGATGAAGGTGAAGATTATTCCAAGGTACATTGACCCTTTTGAGATCTTTGAGCACATCAGAGTAGTGGACTATTGAATAGAACTCCCACTAAACATGTCTCAAGTACATGATGTGTTCCATATATCACTCTAGAGAAAGTACATATCTAACCCATCACATGTACCCAATCTATAGGTGGTACCATTGGAGAATGACCTTTTCTATGAGGAGAAATCAGTAAAGATATTAGATCATGTGGAAAATCTCTACCAAATAAGACAATGTCCATTGTCAAAGTATAGTGGAGAAACCACAAGTTTGAAGAAGAAACATGGGAACCAGAGGAAGTGATGAGGTAGAGTTACCCACATCTATTTTAGTGTGGGAAAATGAAATTTTGAGGGAAACATTTCTTATTGTGGGATGGTTGTAACGAACCAAAAATTTATGAATAAACATCCCTTTCTTTTAATGTCTTATAGGTATAGAAAACACATGCCCTCATTTTTTTATTATTATATCCAATTAGAATTCAATAACCATTACTTATCCTTACCATTGATAATATATCCATTGAAAAATGATCACATGACTACTGAAATGTTGGGTTTTAAAAAATCCTTTTGAAACCGAGAAAGGAACTGATGTCCTTATCCAGTAAGAGCATCCCCTATGAATCCCATTTATCAGATCTTCTAAGGGAGATAGAATTTTTGGGCTTTTCCCTATACCAGACCCAATTAGAGATCCAAAAACTTAAGAATGAGTGAAACTATTTATGGGAGAAGTTCAAACTCATAGAGATCATGACCCAAACCATGTTCAGTGAATGGCCCCATGAAAGCCCCACCATCACACACCTTACTCTTAGGGAGTATGATGGTGTAATAAAGTGATATATAATAAAACCCTAGAATTATTATTATTTTCATTATAATTAATATAATTTCATTCTATTATTGTTAATTTGTAAATGATTTTTAAACCACACATATTATTTTTGGTTAATATTAAAATTTAATTAAGAAATATATTTTGATGAATTAATTGATTTTTTAGTTAAATAATATTTTAATAAAATATTATTATTACATTACTTTTATTAAATATAAATGATCATATAATTTTTTTGAAGTTAATTGTAATTTTTCTTAATATTTGAAAACTGTTTTTATCAAAACCCATCAATTTTCTATAAATGTAATTTTTTATTTTAAAAGTGAAAAATCACATATTTATAAAAAATGAATATTATTTTTGGAATCAAGAGGTCTAAATCATCTAATGGAAAATAGTTCATAATTTTCTGAGACAGTTTAATTTTTGGGTAAAAATTAAATACTGTATAAATATACAATGTGATTTATGGCATCATGATGATCCAATAGTGACGTAATAAAATACTATAAAGAACATCTTTGGCCAAATATATGTTTTAATTTAAAATAATATAATTTTAAGTTTATTTGTTTTTTTATAATGCCTTAGTGAATCCTCCAAGACATATAAAATATTTTAAGATTTTAAAATCATTTCTTTGAAAGTGTGACTCACCTTTACATAATCAAGTGAAATATTTTAATATATTATACCCTTATCCTTTTAAAATAATGTATTCCACTTCCCTTGGACAGAAACTATGGGAATAGAATCATGGTTTGGTTTGTGGTTTTGAATATTTTAGTGTGTAGGGTCCAAAACAAAAATAATAATGAATTCCCTTACATTTCCTATATAAATCCACACAATCACCCATTCCTATTCAGTCAAGCTCATTTAATATCAACAAAAATCTTCCACATACTCACTATAGTCCTTCCAAGGAACCCCATTCTCCCAATAGTCTTCTCCCAAGCCTTTGGGATCACACATCCAAGTACGGGATCTTCCACCCTCCTCTTTTATCAAGAATTATTTTAATGTTATATATTTTAATTCCTTTTATTCCAATATTGGGATTTGTTATTAAATATGATCATTACTTCAAATTTTATTTATAAATTATTATATCCCCTTTAACTCTCATTTATCCTTCTTATGAACCCTTATGCACACCTATTACCATGTCAAATTTCTGTAAGGGATCCTCAATTTCATTCCTTTATCATTTTTGTACAAGTTTCCTTTTATTGTTATAAAATTTTATTTTTCAATTAAAAATGAAGTGGTATGTTTTCAAACCTCCCCATACTATCCTTATTATGTTTTAATTATGATATACCCCTTTCACTCTCATTAATCCCTCCCATGTATACTCGTTACCATGCCGGAATTTTGTAAGGGATTTCTCTCTCCTAACTTCCTTTCAAGCATTTCTCTTATATTAGGCATCTCAAATCCCACTTCAAATGTTGGGATATTATGCCCCATGATCCCTTACTAACCAGTTAATTTATAAATTATTATAGACCCCTTTCTCTATCATCAACCCATTTATGAATCCCCGTGTGATGTTGTTATACTACCAAAATTGCACCGCAATTTTCCATGACAAAATCATCATGTAATGAATACCATACACATTTCTCTATCAAGGGTATTCAAATTTATGCACATATACTTATTTATTATAGAAAGTCATATATTTATTCCACATTCCTTTATCGTGGAATAAATTATGATGTTGAATGAATCCGTGTTATATGATCTATGGGTAACACTTTAGCATGATATTGAAATGATTATTAAGGGAGTGCCCTAATAGTGCTCCAATAAATTGGGTAATGTTTAGTATCATGATATGTCATGTTGGGATAAAAGTTTACCTAATTCCTTTATAGGACTACTTTCCATCATGCTGGGACAAGGGTTCACCTGTTTCCTTTATGTTAATGATAGAGTGCTTTAAGTAATTTCCACAATTCAATGTTATGATAATCATGATATATCATGAATTTATGTTCATGTTTATCTTATGCTCCATTGATATTCCTATTTCCTAAAATGTATTTTATTCTTCATGGCATTCCCTATTTAATCTCTTATTGGGATTTATATACCACCCTTTTATTATATAAGTCATCTGGTTATCCCATTCAATGCTAAGTATAGAGGAATGTTGTGGTCATGTAAAGGATGTTTTAAATAACGATGTTGTATTTTAGGTGTTAAGTTGTTATGTAATGTTCGTAATCCCCAAAGACACTAGAAATATCGATCTTTTGGGTTGTATTAAGTGCAATTTTATGTAATAAATCATTTTTAAATGTGAAATAAAGACATGGTTGTTATATATAGCAGAAGATAGTCCTAGATATCCCCATATGAAGCATGAATGATAAAAGACATGTGATGATTTCATGTTAGGAAAGTTGGTTTGTAGTTTATATCAGATTAAGAACAAAAGGGAATCAAATATGCTTGATCATGTACACAGAGACATATGTGGTCCAATTAATGTGGTTGTAACACAAGGAGATAGGAAATTCATTCTCTTTATTTATTATTACAGTATAATGGACTATGTTATTATTATACAGAGGATACAACAAGTTCTTGATTTCATGAAGTGTTTTCATAAAATTGTATATAATAAAACTAGCCTCACAATAAAAATTCTATTATCTTACAACAGAGGAGAGTACACATACATTGAATTTTAAAAATATATAGAAAAACATAGAATAAAATATGAGGAGGATTTTGTGATAAACCCATAGAAAAATGGAGTTGTTGAATGGAAAAATTGACAGGTGAACAAAATTCCAAGAACAATTCTAATTAAGAGTCGTATTTCTCATCATTACTAGAGAGAGGTTATTCGAGAAGGAGTGTACACTCAAAATAGAACATTTATGTATGTGGGTGAAACCAAGACACCATATGTGTTATTTTATAGAAGTTAGTCATCTCTAAATTATTTTCATGTTTTTAGATGTAAATGTTTCATCTGAAATAAAGATGGAAATCAAGGAAAGTATGATGATGCTATAGAAGAGGGAATATTACTTGGATATTCAATGAAGAGTAAATCCTAAAAATGTTATAATAATCAATTAAAATTATTATGGAAATAAAAATGTCAATATCATTGAATATAAAACCACAAATACCTAAAGGAGATCATATGCTGATATGAGAGAAGATGAAGAAGAAAGTGGACATGGTATACATTCAAATAAAGAAATATAGAAAGGAATGAAAAACATATAGGGGTCACAAAATGATGATGATTTAGAAGAGTAATAAGAATAGGAACCCATGTATGAAGAAATAACATCATAGATTCACAATAGAAAAAGAAGAATAGAAATTTGTTGATCCAACATCCTTGGGGAATAGACCACACCCACACAAACAAGGAGAATGAAGAATAAAGCACTTTATACCCTCCTATCAAGTGTGGAACCAACCTCCTTTGAAGAAGTAGTGAATGGTGAATCATTTTTTAAGGCCATGAATGAAGAATTTGATAATATTGACAAGAACCAAACATGATATCATGTTAAGTGTCCCAAAAATCAAAATGTTGTTAGAAAAAAATTTATCATCTAAAAAATTTTATTTACATGGAAATATGATCAGAAATAAGGTGTGTTTGGGGTGTAAAATATATGCACAGATTGAAGTCATTGATGTTTATGAAAAACTTTATCCAGTGGATATATTATAGCTAATAAGTGTTTGTTTTGCTATAGAAATTGAAATAGGATACAAAGTTTATCATATGGATGTAAAAATAGAATTCTTAAATGGATTTCTTGAGAAAGAAGTCAATATTGAAAAACTAGTGGAATTTATAAATGGTAATGAGGAAGAAAAGGTTTGTAGATTTAAGAAGGCTCTCTATGGTCTTAACCAGGAACTACAAGCATGGTAATCTCGACTACATACTTATCTAAAGATGCTTTAATTTAAAATAGGAGGTTTCGATCATAATCTCTATGTAAATAATTCACAGGATGATAAATTTATTGTTCTTATGTATGTAGATGATATTATAATTGTAAAAAGTAATAAGGGATCAATGGATAAATCAGAAAATCACATGAAATCATAATTTTAAATATCTATAATTGGTGTACTCAAATACTTCTTCAGGCTTAAAGTGATTTAGAAGAAGGATTACGCCTTAATTTCTCAAAAAAATATGCAAGATAGTTGCTAATGAAATTCAACATGCATGCCTGCAAACCGATGTCAATTCCAATTGCATTTAGGAACAAACTTGGAAGTAAAATGGATGGGAAATCTGTATATCCCACAATTTATAGAAGAATCATCGGAATTTTATTGTTCTTGACTACAACATGTACAGATATCATCCTTGCAACATGCTTAACGACTCGCTTTCAAACTAATCTGATGGAAGATAATTTCGCAGTAGTTCAAATAATCATGAGGTTACTTCAAGGTACTCTCAATTTTGGATTATAATTTTCTATAAGAAGAGATAATGAATTTTCCAAAAATTTTATTGCTGACTAGGATATGGATGTGGTGGATAGAAATTCCACAAGTGGTGGAGAATTCTTCATTGTAAATAATTGTGTGGGCTAGTTGAGAAAGAAATAGGAAAAAATTCTCTTATTATGGATGAAGTAGTGTATATCTCTACTAAAAAGGCTTGAACTCAACTATTATTGATGAAACAAATACAAATTTATATAGTTGATGAGGTGAAACAAATGATAGTGATTCACTATGATAACAATAGTGATATCGAGCTTATGGATAATAAGTTTCCGAATTATCATACAAAGGATATTGAAACCAAATATCTCTTCATCATGGGAAAACATGAAAAAGGTATAAATAAAATGGATCATGTGGGAATTGATGACCAAGTGGATGACATTATGAATAATACATTGTAATAAAATGTGTTCAAGAAACATCGATTGAACCTCTATGCTCAGCCACCCCCTAGTTCATGAGGATGTTACGTATAGTCCACTCTCCCCATTTATGTTAACTATTTTAATATATTTGTGGAAGTAATAAAGGTTTGTGGGAGAGATACAATATAGGGGGAGTATGTTTTGAGATCAATCAGTTCAAATACAAGTTATTTAGGTTTATTTATAAAGGGGTATAATCAAGAAATTTAGTGAATTCATAAAGGATTTGCGGGTTGTCTAATTTTGAAAAACCATTCAATGTTTTTGTGACACAATGATAATTGGGTGTTATGAGGAAACAATATGAAATGCTTCTATGACATGATGAGTATTAGGTATTATGAGGAAACAGTCTTAGATAAGAAATATTTAATCATTAAAAAACATGAGAACCCAATTCATGCTTACCCTCTTATTTCCTACACCAAGCTTTTCTCACATATACTTAGAGTTTGGATTATTTTATTCTTGAAAACCAGGTTTGGATAGAGGATAGTGATTTATTTAAATTTTATATAGATTACAAACAAACCCAAAGGGGGAGATTTTTTGAACCAAGATTGATATTTACTGGAAATAGTGTTTGGTTTCTATTTGTTGTGAATCTACACTAGGATGATTATGGAGTTTTTAAGGTAAGTGATCATATAGTTTTAAAGGTAGCATCATTTCCCAGTGTTTTTCAAATTTTTGTGTGAAAAATTTATATAATGGAAAAAGTTGTTTTTGGACAAGGAAATTGTGTGTGAGTTTGAAGCTAAATTTTAATGTTTCATGTATGTTATGTTTCAGGATCATTTAATAAAAATATAGAAAGGTAAAGGATCATGAAAAAAAGTTTTTTCCTGAAAGACAGTTTGTGAAACAGGAAGTTTTTTACAATAATCAGAAGGCGTGGAGGAATCTTACGTTCAAAATATGATGTCAAAATTGAGTAATATAGAAGTTGAGTTTCAAGGTCTTCATATCAAATTACAACAAAGACATGATCTAAACAAAAAATCTGAATTTTCACAAATGGATCTTATGCATCAAATACGACGTCAAAATTAGCCTTACAGGTACAGAGTAAGGAATGAAATGAACTAATGAACAAGTTCATCCAATTCTATGAATAAGTGGTTACCCCCATATATAACTTATAACTATTTTAAAAAGAATAACTGTTGAGATTACCATGTGAAATAGTTTCACGTAGAAGACTTACACATATTAAATCTTTGAAAAAAAATATTATTTATGTCTTTCATGACCAAATGAAACTTATAGCGTGATCTCACAAAAGATAAGGGTTTCATGAAAGAAATATTATATGAAAATCCTAAATTTAATTCCAATAATAGGTATTTCATGCATGTACTATGTTGTGCTAATTTAAAATTTTCAATATCTTGTTTGGTTTATTAGTGTTTTCAAGTGCATAAATTTAGGTCTAATGTTCATGAAATGTATTGGGTTATTCAAGGACAATGACTTAAATTACAATCTAATGAAGTGTCCTTCAAGTTGTTGAACTAAGTATGAATTTAAACAAATTATTGATCTATGGGGATTCGGAGGAAGTGTTCTAAGGGTGAAAGTGTGCTATTACTAAAATCATGAAAAGGTAGCATGCATGGCCTAGAGTGACTGTGTCTGAACTTTTGTATTCCAAAAATAGTGAAGATTAGCTGTTATTAGTATAAATGAAATAATTTTTATGTAATATCCTTGTGCTGGACCTTATTGGTGAACCAAGTAAAATTATTGTGTTGTCTCTTAGCATGTGATTGTTTTTTTCATGTTTCCATCAAATAGGTTTAACAATTTCCTACCAATGTGGTAAAAAGATCCATCACTTTTATAGAAACATTTGACACCCTAATTCACCCCCATTGGGTATGATGGGGTCCTATATATTCATTCCACAAAATTTTATATCTAGTTAATAATGGTCTTACTTAAATAATAATATTAATAATTAGTCATAGTTTGTTAAAAATCTGTTTTGCTTGTTATGAAATAGAAACTTGTGGTTATGTCTAACATAAAACATAAAAGAGATTAAATTTATTTGAAAAATATATATTTCAAAAATAAATATCAAGGTGTTACATTCTTCCCACCTTAAAATTAATTTCACCCTAAAATATTTTCACTTTGGTTCCAATAAATGTGGATAATTCCTCATTATATCCTCAAGTTCCCATATAACTTCTTCCAACTAGTGGTTTTACCAAAAAACATTGATTAAGTGAGTGGTACTATTTTGTAGAATATTCATCTATTTGATCAATAATATCAATTGTTTTTTCCTCATAAGAAATATCATTCTATAATGGGTTGAGCTCTGAGTTCAGTACCTTTGATGAATTAGGTATGGACATCCTCAATTGTGATACATGGAACATATCATGTATCTGAGAGAGGTTCGGTGGAAGAACCAAAATACACACTACTATCCTAATATGGTCATGTAGTTCAATGGGTCTAATCTACCTAGGGTGTAGTTTTCCATTGTTTCCTCCTTGTAGAATTTTTTAGAAACATATTTTCGACAACATGAAATTCAAGATAGCATCAATGATTATATACATAAACTTTTTGTTGACTTTGTTCTTCCTTTCTGTGTTTATGAATGGATCTAACCTTCTCTGTAATTACATTATCTATCTCTGGTTCCAATTTATTTCATTCTAAAATTTTAGTCTAGTACATTGGATTTAAAGAATTATTTCAATAAAGGTTTCCATAAGGATCCATCAGAATTCTAGAGTGAAATCTATTATTGTAATAAAACTTAACTATAGGATGGTGTTGATCCCACACACCTTTGAAATACATAGAAAAAGATCTTATCATATCCTCAAGGATTTTAATTTTTCTCTCATACTGACTATCTATTTCAGGATGATATGTAGTGTTGAAACTCAACTCTATATCAAGATCTTGCTAAATAAATTTTAAAAATTCAACATAAACATCGGATCCCAACCTGATAAAATTCAACATGATACACCAAGAAACCATACCACTTCTATAATTTATATTCCAGAAATAGGATATAGAGAGAAATATTCTCTAATAGAAATAAAGTATGTCGACATAGTAAGGTGAATGACTAAAACCCATTATTACATCAACATCAAAGATATGATAAATCCTAAAGGTTACCAATAACTTTAATCATATGTACACAATGTGTAAATGTATTCCTTGCCAGAAAACCTTTTCACTAAAATATATACAAAACAATGGTTGTATTTCCCAGAATATCTCTTAAAATATCATTAATCTTGATAAATATCCCTCAAATCAAACATTAAAAGGGGTAAAAAATACTTGTAACTTATGATCAACATTATACTCAAAAACCAATGATGGTATCAATAACTATCAATTTAATATCACATGGATAATATACACTCCAAAAAGTTAATCCACCTTTAATCCATATATAATATCTTATATTATACAAAAACGTATTCACTAAAACATTGGGTTCATCCTTATACCAATATAATATCAAATGCGATTTAATTATTCCAGAATCCATATATAAGGAGATGATCACATTGAATTTCATTAAAGGATGAATAATATTATTTTCATAGGTCTCATTAATAGAAACTAAAACATAAATTTCCTACTAAGGTGGGGGGATAAGTTTTCCCTAATCATCAGGATTCACTTTATCCATTTTAATTTAATACTCTTTCCATTTCCCCTCTTTATTCAAGGGTTATTATGGATTATCATCCATATTATCCCTTGGATTGGGCTATTAATATACATAATTCCCAAACTCCTTACACATAAAACACTAGAGTGTTGGTGGTGTATTTTGTTGATATCTCTCTCTCTCTATTCATTTATTTTATTTTATTCTTCATATCATTTATAAATTCTTTTTTTACAAACATTCATCCCACAATTTTAAAACCCTCCTTTTCCTTTCAGGCATTCACATAAGTGCTTCTTACCACATTTATGGCATGTAAGTGAATGCAAATTGTTTCCAAAATATGATTTATTTGAGTTATAATGAGAATTAATATTCCTTTTCTTATTAAATCTATGGGAATATTTAGCATCAACAATTTTTATTTCTACCTTTAGTGCACAAAAATTGAATTATTTTTAGCTTCTAAAGTCCCTTATAGCCAACAACATTCATAGATGTGGTCTTAATCCAGCAATAAATCAATAAATTTTTCATTTTGGAATGACGATTAAATAGGAAGAGTACCAAGAAAGACTTCTAAAATTACATTCATAGGTACCAATATATTGATCTTCCTTCTATTTTAACTCAATAAATTCCTTCACCATTCTTTTTTATAGAATATCAAGGAAGTAATTACTAAAAAATATCTTTTTAAACTCATCTCAATACATGGATTCAATTACCCCCTCTTGATACATATTCTTTATAAGTTTCCACTATTGATAAGTTTCTACTTTGAAATGATATACACCAAATATTACATTCCATACTTTGAAAATTGGAGAATGGAAACTATCTTTTTTTGGTACAGATCAATTTTTCAACGACTAGTGTATCAGTGGACCGACTAAAAGAGGGTAATTGTTGCCTTATGAAGGAATCAATAGAATGTTCTTCCCTACTTATCTTATTTTTATGTTCTTTATGATTCATATATTAAAAAAATATGTGTGAACATAAAAATGAATTTTTTCGTTCAAACAACCATAACATTCAAGTTTTGAGGAGGACAATCACTTCATTGTACGTTTCATTCAACATTAACACAATTATTTCAGGATCTAGTCATTGAAAAAAACCAAAGAATCATATTGTGAGAAACAATAATTACAGTGTAAAACCATGTAATCCTGAAAAATAATTTATATGATGTCTAAATCATGACACCTTATTTTCCATCCATGACACCTTAGGCTTAACCTAGGCCATTCATGGTCATTTTTCAAATCCTTTATGATTATTTGTAAAGTGTTTCTAAAATTAAAAAAAATCCCCTAGGAGTGTTAAACCAAGTGTATATAATGGACCATTTTCTTACACCGGGTGATGATGAAGTCCATATCAGTACACCCTATTTCTATTTATTACCCCTAGGAATACCTATGCTAGAGCCACATCAACTTGTACTATCCATACATGGATGAAATTTATTGGAAACCAATCACTCTATATTTTACTAAAATTATAGGACATTTTCCTATACTTTCAATTATCCATATAAATATCCTTAGTCATATCCCTAGACATATAAATATAAATATACCTAATTATCTCACTAAAATTTTCTCATCTTAGTTTCCAAAGGTTGGCTAAACCATGCTCAAATACCAACTATAAAGAACTAAACTTCTCATACATAAATATTACATATTGAAAGAAAAATATTAATTACATAACATAATGATACATATTAGAATAATTTAATTCTAGTTATTTTGGAAACATGGATATATAAATAATTGTTCCATAAGTGATATATGTCATATCCCACTATGTTATTAATAACTATCACCCTTCTTAAACATATCATACATAATACATTTCGTCAAAACCTGGGGAAAGGTATCATAAAAAAGTGTGAGGTCAGATGATTAGTAAGGATAAATAAGTCAGATATCAACATATCATGAGCATAATGGTATGAGTACATGATAATAATATTTGAAAATCGTACCCTGCATATCATAGATCATAAACTTGAATCATGGAATAAATATTTATTAGTTCATAAGAAATGAATCCTAATAGAATCAAAGAAAATAAACCTTGAAAACATAAAATTGGAATAAGGCATAAATCTATAGAATACACATAATCATATAAAATAATTTCATTATTAGTTAAAGGATCACTTACAATACTATCATATTGGAGTGGGTTTACTCCCCAAACCATATTAGTGGGCAAGGTTCCCTCCCAAGACTAGCATAGTGGAGAGAGTCCCTTACTAAAACTATTTTCACTCCCTATTATAGTCATGTTTATCTCATGATATATCAATCATTACCCAATGGATTAGAATAAGATATAGGTCCCACCCATCATTGTTATAATGTAATAACCGTCATTGGTTATAACATAACAACCACCACATAATGAAAATCATACATACGTGTTCCAAAATATCATAAATCAATCAGCATATAGAAACCCATGAAAATAAACGAGTTTAATAAATATTTCCTAATATCATAGCTTGTTGAAAAGAAAAATTAATTATAATCATTTCAACTTTTCATCACATCTTAACCAATGGAAGAAAGAAGCGATTTTCATAACAATTTTAAAATCATATAACCCATAGAAGAGAAAAGGTTTCATAAAAATGATTTCATCATAAACATAATCTAATAATTGAATGAAAAAGAATGGTATCCTTGGATCATATCCCCAGTAAATCATAATTAATATCAAATTATATAATTCTAGATGGAAAATGATTTTGAAAGATCACTTAGAACATTTCTTGAGAAAAATAGCCAATTCACTTTGAAAAAAACTTTTTAAAAAATAAAAAAATTTCAAAATCATTTACTTTAAAATTATAATTATAATATTATAAAGTAATATTTAAAAATATTTTAAAATTTTTCTTGATAAAAATTCCCTTTTCAATTTGAAAATAACTTTAAATAGAAATTAAAATTAAAAAAACTTTTTAGAAATCCTTTTTTTCAAAAATAAATGTTTAAAGATAAAACAAAATATTTAAAAAATGATTTAATCATGACTTTGTTAAATAATATTAATTCTATACATGTTTAAATAAATATTCCCTTTATATTTTTGTTAAAATAAAAATGTGTATTTTTTTTAATAAATACATGAATATTTATTTAAAAAAATAAAAAGTCAAAAGGGTAAAAAATTATTTCACAAAGCCTTTTTATAATGCCAAATGATGTTTTTGAAAACAAGGTTATGGAAGAAAAGGTGTTTTTTGGCCGAAGAGAGAAATAAAGTTGGTTTAATTTAAAAAACATTATTTTTGAATATTGAATATATAATGAGATTAAAATTAAAAGAAATATATATTCTAATGAAATAACTATAGGATAATAAAATAAAAGTCTTTGTTTTGGTATGGAACATAATATTTCATAATCAGAAGAATAAACAGAAACAATCCCAATAAATGATGAGATTTTACCACAAAACACTTACTAATTTGGTAACATTGAATGAAAATTCCCATTAAATAGAGGTCATAAAATTTATATTTAAATAACAAAAAATTTCAGGATAATAATCATAAAATACATTCATGGTTATTGTACACACCACATAAAAGAAATAGGTGGTGAATATGTAATGTGTCTCACATAAATAAAAACTGAGACAAAAGTCTATTACCACATTGGTAACATTGAAACCATAAACCCCATGAAAGAGAGATAATAAAATTAATATGTAAATATAAAATTTTTTTTAGGTGAATTATAAAAAAATTAATTCATGGATATTATATACACCATATAAAAAAATAGGTTGAGAATATGGCATGGGTCTCATTGAAGTAAAAAGTGATACGAAAATACCTTACTATAAATATCGAATTCCATCATAAATATTTAAAACTACTATAAAATAAATGTATTGTTATTTTAAATATATTAAAGAACCATAATTATATATATCATACAATATATTATTAACTTATGACCTTTTATTAATCATTTATTAATAATTCTATGTTAAAGTCATGTTTTGGGTAATAACTGCTTTCTTTTTCATGTATGTTTTGATTTAGTAATTCTCAGTACTAATAATTTGATAATGGATAAATAATATAAATAATTGTAAACATGATATAAATATCATATATATTCATTATATATCCATTTATATTAGTCCATAAAAGTTAGATATAGAAAATAAAATACAATATTCATGGAGATGGTAGGACGTACGTACAAATGAATGTTGTTTCCATTTTATCGATGGAAAAAATGAAATAAAGGTAAATAATATATTACCATTAGAGAATTTTTTTTATTTTACACACACACACACACACATATATATATATATATATCATATAAATTCATTAAATTATCCATAATTACCATCTTTGAAATGCATTAGTGAAAAATGCATCACATCGTTTTGTAAGGCAATAGTCCTCTATATACATGAAAAAAATTATCATATTTTCTATGGAATGGAAAGTAAGAATGTATATATGATATTATAATTCTATAAAAATAATTATATAAAAAATATTATATATAAAAATAATATATTGTATCTATTTGTGAAAAGGGGTGATGAAAAATGAATTATGTCGGTTCGTGAGGCGGAAGTCTATCATACAGATGATCAATAGTTTCATTTACCATTCGAGGGATGTGGATACAGTTTTAGGTAATTACTGTACCATAAAAACATATTAGTATATGTAAGATATTTCTGTTATTATATCATCATGTTTTAATAATAATTGAATGAGTTGGGGGAATAAATAAAGTAAAATGCTCGATTAGGGACGTCACATCTTCTTCATACAAATTCTTTTGGGTTTCAAAAAAATACTTTCTAGGATAGATTTATGAAAAAATAAGACTTATAGGATAATATGAGGGAATTAAGAATTAAATTTGTGTAGTTATTGTCTAAACCAATTGGTTTTGTAATTATAAATAAGAGTGGAGAGGGGTAACCCTTGATATGTCAGGGAGAGGACTCACATGGAATTTTTTAAAATAATATAGGGTAACCATGTTTTTAACATGAAAACAATAATCCATTAATGAACCATAAGGGTTATAAGGTCCAAATATGTCCATAAAAGTGGTTCTAAATAGTTTTATAGGTCATTTTACCCATTATATGTTTATTTTAACCCACGATAAACCCATTTGACCTTAATCGCGGTAAATATTTTTTACAGTTTTAACTATACATTATGTTAAAAGATATGTTGAAACTATTAGATAATATAAATTATTATGATTCCAAATATAGAATATTTTTTTCCCAAATTTAACAGATATAAGAAGAATAATTAAAATAAAGAATAATCCCATGGACATGATGATAAAGTAGTTTCCAATGATAAAATGTTCAAAAGTTAAAAATGTTTTTTATATAAATATTCTATAATTTATTTTAAATGACATAAATTAGATTAGTATATATATAATTGAACTAATTTTAAATTTAAAACCATTTAATAAATAAAATTAACTTAAAAAATTCTTTAAATGAAAAGACTGTTTTTAAGGAAAACAAGTTTTTTTGACTATTCATCAAATAAAAAAAATTCAAAAAAATGAATAAAATTAACCTCAAGTTAATTTAAAAAAAATATGTTAGAAGTTAAATTTCTTTTATCAAATTAATTTTCTAAAGGTTTAAAAAATTAATTTTATTATTGTTTACAAAAATATATAATTTTTTTGAGAAACTTCAATTTTCAAAACCTATAATGACTTTACCAAAAAATAAGTATATTTTTACCAATATTTTTTAATTATATAAAAATATTATAATTAATATTTAAAATGTTTTTGTTTATATTAATTCCTATAATTTTAATTATGGGTTAATAACAGTTATGTCTAACTAATAATTTTAGCGGTTTGTCATAGTTCATTAAAACATGGTGTTGTATAAAAAAAAATCTAAAATAAGTATTATGGTTAGAAAAAATTATAAAAATGATTTAATTTATTTAAAATATATTTGACTAAAATATCAGGGTGTTACAATATAATTTATTTTAAATTGAAATCTTCCCCATATTAAGGTCAGTTTTCCACCTCTATAGATGATATATTTAATTTCTCTCCACCACCTTCATGGATGGGTATAATAATAATTTTTCTCTTAAATATGAAAAAAAATAAATATATTCTTGTCAATTTTATAATTTTTAATTTTTTAAACATAATGAATAAATGAAACTGATTAACATAAACATGGTCTGAGAAAACCACCAAATGAACTAATCATTAAAATATAAAATTTATACTTTTTGAATCCTATTTATTTTTAATAAAATTTTATTTTTAAAATATTTATAATTCTATAAATACAATAACTCCATATCATTACACATTTGGAGTTACAAACTCATTTTATTATAACATTTATCATTACTATAGAACTAACACTAACATGGAACCGTGAAACAAAAAATAGAAAAAATAAAATAATCATAATTGAATATAATATAATCATAATAAATATATTATATATCAAAAAATTTCTAAGGAATTTATTCATTGGATTTAATTTCATTAGTATTGAGGTTAGACATAAACACTTGGTGAGTCATAACATAAGGCAAGAGAACTCCTAAACTAACCTCTTTATATTTTGAGTTCTTCATTTATTTTCATTACAAAACTTTCCTTTTATTATTAACATTTACGTATTCTATATTAAATTTATATTTTCATTTTATTTACTATGTATGGTGCATGAGTGATAATCCTTACACACTGTAATACATTGTCTTAGCTGCAAGCATTGAAATTTCCTTATGATGTCATGTTTTATGTTTCTACAACATTCTTATAATTCTTTGATATTATAATATAATATTATTTGGTTCATGATTCCTAGTAAATATATATGATCCTACACTTTTATTGTATCATGTTATGCCTGTTGACTCATATGAAATACCTCATTATCATGAATGATTCCTTACTATGATTTATATCTCAACCATTTCTTTATTTATATCCCCAAGGAATCATATATAGTAATATAATATCAATGGGATTTAAAATGACATTATGGAGATTAAAATGATGATGTTTTAGTTTTATTTTTATTATTCTATTTTAATTATCTAATATCTAAAAGATATTAGGCCCGTATATATTTAGATATTTCTTTCTAGATCTTTATGCTAAAAATCATGTGATAATATGTATATTAGAATCTTTTATCTATAAAAAAAGCTTCCTGAAAAATTATATCCATGTAAATAATATAAAAAAAGAAAATCTATTAATGTGTCGATATATAGGAAATATAGAGAGTGTTTTAAGATTATGATTTCTCACACCAAACCAGTGTCCATCATAAAGTGTGGTTGGGGCTTAATGGTACTCATTCAAGAGTGTTTATAATGAAAGGGTTCTATATGGAAACTTCATAGACATTGTTTGATACTTAATGTTTTATGTATATTATATTATAATTATTCTTCAATAATTTTTAATTTAAAAAAGTTTTTATTTATCTGAGGCAATGTTTTTTAGGTATAGTGGACTAATGATTATCACAGATGGTGAAAAATCCATTTATCAAGAAAGATGTGTGTCATAGGATAAAATGAGGGACTAAATTAAGCTTACATTTTTTGACCTAAGGAGGAGGGGTGAATCAAAAGTAGTTTTAATATAATTATATGGATGAATTTCAATCATGGATACCATTTTGAGCATTTCACTTTCCATGTGATATTGAGTTTAGTAATTTAATTAAGTGGATTATTGTTTTAATTTTTATTTAAGTGGATATACTAAGTACGGTCGTAATAGATACTTGTGAGGGTGTTTTGAGGATATAAAGATGATACTTCTTTACATAAAGATTCATTATGGAGTTTAATTTTAATTTCAATCCATTAATGATGATTATAATGAATATGGGGAAAATGGTAGGTTTATATAAATCATAGAAATATACTAAAAAATGGGGCCAAAGATTATTTTTATAAAGAATGAAAAGATTTATTTCTATCTGGGTATAATGAGACCCATTACATAACCCGTAGTCCCAAGGCCAAGTGACCCATGAACTTGGACTAAAGGCCCAATGTAGCATCATGACTACATCATCATTCCCACATCATCACCTGTAAGATCTCAATTTTTTTGGATATATCTTTATCATGTTTTCAAGAACTATTTTACATTATTTGGAGTATATCTTGTCAGGTTTTTACCTTGGGTGCATTTTGGTGAAATTTGGAAGTTTTTGGAAGGATGTGTGGAAGTGGTTGGTTGGCGCATGAGTTTCCCAAACCGTGTGGCCAGGACAAAAAACAGTGAGAACCCAAATAGAGGGTATTCACATGGTTGGTGAGCGATTTGTCAAACTATGTTCCATTAAAGTTGTAACCATGTGACTCTCTAGGAGTAGGCACATGGTTAGGGGAAACCATGCACCCCGAGACAGAAACTAGGTATATAAGAATTTATTCCATTAACAACTAATTAACAAATTACCGAACCCCTATATTATACCCCCAAACGCCTTAAATAAACCCAAAAACGTTTTTTCCCATTTTTCAAACTCCTAGTTGGATTCCAATGCCTTCTTACCTCTATTCTGGGTGAATTGAAGCTAGGATTAAAGATCTGCATCTCTCCCGATAAGAGATTATCATGCCATGTGGTTCTTTTTTCTCTCCCATCATTATCTCATCCATTAAATTAATTTCTCCTCTATTTTTGGTGGATCTAGATCTCAATTTACTGGATCTTGATTCATTTTATCTTGGATGTAGTTTTCATATCTACATCTCACATTTCGTTGTGATCTTAATTATTCCACTTTGAATTGGGGGGTTTTCGTTGGAGATCATTTTCCAACAATCTTGAGTTAGGTGGTTTAATTTCAAATCACGTAGTCTTGAATTATAATTCCATGTTTGTGTTGGGAATTTAAATTGGTATATTTGAAAATTGAATCTTGAATTAAAAAATAAATTGATTAATTAATTTATGGAATTGTAGAATTTGATTAATTAATTGGTGAATTCATTAATAGGATATTGGGATTTTGGAATTGGATAAATTGATTGGTGAATTTATTAATGGGATATTGGGATTATGGAACTAGATTAATTAATTTGTTAATTAACTAATGGTATATTGGTATTGTGGAATTGGATTAATTAGTTGGTGAATTAATTGATGGGAAATGTGATTTTTTAATTGGTCAATTAATGTGATATGAGTTAATTGACAGTTGGGGAATTATGAGATGGGTGGATTAACATTAATGGGTTAATTAATTATATTTTTACATAATAAAAAGTAGTTTAATAGTGAATTGTTATCTTATTCCATATGATTAAATTAAAAAATCATGTTTGTAGTGATAAATTATGATGGTAGCTTGATGTGGAATTATTGTTGAAGGGATTAATGTTGATGAATATTGATTGATGTGATATATGTGATATATATGTGATTGATTGATAAATCATGTGTAGTCCATGGACTACTTCGTTAAAATCCCATAGTAAAAAATTGGTAAATGTGTGTGGGACATGGACTACTTCCTAACAAAACCATAGTGATAAATTGATATATGAGTGTGAGACATAGAATACTACTTAAAAATATCACTTATGTGATTTTTTGAAAAAATTAGTCGGGTGTCATAGAATGCTGCTTAAAAACTCACAGGTTTCTAGGCATGGCGATCTAGGCCCGAAATGTTGGAATTGAACTATGGATCCAATTTTACATAATATGAATTGAAATGAAATGATAATTGATAACATTTGTATTGTGATATGTGATATACCTTGGTGATAGTTTAGACTCCAGCATAGGATGAAGAAGGTATTTTGGTTTGGGTTCCCTCAGGAACCCAGATGTTTATGTGGTTAATTAGAGAATAATTAAAATGTGATTATTTTTTTACTTATCAACTATAATTTATTCATTATGAAACTGTATACACATTTATTAACTAGATATTTCTATAGAAGCTTTTGGTGGTGGCCAACTGAGTTGTACTCACAACCAACTCATGTTTTTTGATTAGTACCCAAATATAATTCATGTTTTTAGGATAGGATATATGAAAAATTACTATGTTAGATGGCAGAGTTTAAATGAATTGTGGATGTGGGAACCATACATGATTCCAAACTGTCTTGGGAGTTTTCACTTTATTTATTTGGGTTTTTATGTTGAAACTTAACATATATTTGGAATTACATATCTACTATTAAGTTTTTGATATTGTATTTCTCGATTAGGCCATCTTTTGACATTGGTCCTTCTTGGTTATTTATTATAAAATTTGGTTATTATTATTTATTTTGAAATGTTTTACTTATTTGATAAAGAGGGTATAGTATCCCCATGATCGATAATAGACCCTTGATGCTAGTTAAAAACCTCCAGTATGTAGGGAGGAATGCCCGAGGTCATGTGACTGACCATCTTGGGGCACTGGTGTGTGGCACCTAGTTCAGGACATTACAAAGTGTTATCAGAGTTGGTTTTATTTATTTTCTTTTGCCTTAAAATTTTGGAATGTTATAAAAGTGAATAGGATGAGTCGGGTCTCAATTAAGAGATCATTCATGGGAGTATCTAACCCATATATAGGGTTAAAATCCAAGTACCCAGGTTTGATTTTATTTATTGATGTGTCTTATTACAATTGGATGTTATTTCACCTAAAGTGATTCATTTGTTGTTTGATATTATTGATTATAAATTATTAGGGATATTTCAATCATGGATCAGTAAGGAACGAGATTTATTTAGACATGATTAATTTTAGGTACTCAATATTATTTTGTGACATGTAACATTTTAGGAATGCACAGGAAAAACGAGTTTTGGGTAAGTTGTTAGAATTTTAATGTTTCCTTTCTTTGTGTAAATTTTAACTGAAAAAGGATCCTATTATGAAATGAATTTTTTTTAAATGATAAAAAATGTGAAAAATGGGTTTCTAATGGGAAATATGAATATTGAGAATGATTTTAACCTTTGTTAACCATAACCAAGATGTGGGGTGGTTAAGGTTAGTTATAGTGACTCTGGTTTGACTATGTGGTAGGTTTTAGGGGAAATACTTTTTATGGATTTATTTGAATCCTTGTAATTCCATTAAAGTTGTGTTACGTGTCTTAATAAGTGTGTTTGCAATTTTAAAGATATCACTCTATGAGAATGATTATTAAGGAGATGGAAAGATTTTATGGATGGAAATGATCAACTATTAGTAGAACCTCTGGAACAAATATTTCTAGGTGAGGAATTCAGAGAGTAGTTCCATTTGATATTTTATCACTTAATATAGTATAAGGAATGAGACCCGGGGTGGGTTGTGAAGTGTATGTAGGATATGACACAGAAGATCCAATTGCATCACCCCCTACTTTCACCTAATATAGTACAGTAGAGGAATCTATGATCTAGGTTGAGTGAATCTAGACCATACATGACAACTTGGAGACTCCCATTGAGAAGAGAGTCAAATTGGCAACTTACATGTTACATAGTCAGTTGAAGTGTTGGTGGGACATCGAGACTCGAGATGTACATCTAGAAAATATGGAGTGAAAGGACTTTTAGGAGAAGTTCATAGAGAAATTTTACACTAAGACTCTTAGGCAAGAGAGGGATACTGAGTTTATGAGGTTGAATCAGGGGAGTATATCAGTTATAGAATATGCTGGATTCTTTAAAAAATCTCAACATTTTTTTCCTGCATTGGAAGGAGATGAGGCTATTGTAGTGAAACATTTTTAGTATGGGATTAAATATAAAATTAATTCTTTGGCGAATATCATCAGGATGAAGAAGTTTTCAGAAGTTGTGAATCATACTCTCATTTTTTAGAGAAACCCAAAAGTGGACTCTAGAGGATGATAGGTGGTTTTTTTTATATGGTCTGGACGTATGGATTCCAAGAGTATGAGGAATCATTAAGAAAATATTTACTAGAGTAATGGAAAGAAGGGTTCCCATGTGGGAGGGTCTGTTACACAAGACATCACTGGAGTGATCTATAAATAGTTTGGTAGGTCAGGCCACTTTCATAGGTAGTTCCATAAACCACTGGTAGAGTGATGATATTGCGGTAGTACGGGGAATCTATATAGGCTTTGCAGGAAAATATAGCAAATGTGTAATGATGGATAAGCTAGATAGAACCAGGGTATAGGAAGGGGATCCTCTGCACCATTTCAGTATGGAAGCTGGAATTCTACTGGTCATGGTGATATAGTCTATGGATGTGGTGCTTCTAGGAATAATTGCCCATATCAGCAGAGCGATGAAGATCAGGGGACTACATTAGATCACATTGGTGATTTGCAGGACAACTGTCTTTCATTCTGTCTATATTGGTGGAAATCTAGGCTGGACTGTCAATAGATAGAGGTAATATTCTTGTAGTGTCTACACTATCCAATTCTTTATTCTATACTGGTGCCTCTCATTATTTTATATCTTCATGGTCTGAGAATTTATTGAGAAAGATAATGGAGATATTGAGTGCGGGTTATGACAATAGATACATGTTTTGGAGTACATTCAACGGATAACTTTTTGTGCAAATGGTGTTGTCTCGAGGTTTGGAAGTATCATTTCAGATGGGATATTTACATCCTTAACATGTAAAGATTTGACCTAATTATTGGTATGGAATAGTTAGTATCATACCTATCCCAGATAAATTTTTTCCATATGAGAGTGACGTTTACTTCTACTGAGGCTGACAAATATATACACTGTGGAGAGTGGGATATCCAGGTGGGCTGTACAGGCGTAGTTCATCAGCAACTGAGGGATATTACCAACCTAGTTTATAGTGTTTTTGTAGATGATAGTGGTTTAAATAATTATGTATTTACACCTATAGTGTACAAGTTTCAGGACACGTTTCCCAAGGATTCTCAGAGCATCCACCCTAGATAAATATGGAATTTATGATCAAGCTCATACCGAGGGATGGTCTAGTCTCTATTCCACCTTATAGAATTTTAACAAAAGAGATTCAAGAGATCAAGGCTCACCTGGAAATTTTTATGGATATTGGGTATCTTTTTTCGAGTATGTCACCTTTTGGTTCTCTAGTTTTTTGGCAAAGAAGTATGACTGGAGCTTGTGCTTGTGTGTTGATTACCGGAATATGAAACTGATGAAATTTAAAAATGGGTATCTTATTCTGCATATCAGTGATCAATTTGGATAGTTGAGGGGATTTTTCTCTCTCCAAGATCTACTTGAGATAGGATTATCATCAGTTTATATTTCATCCTTCTAACATACGTTAGATTTCATTCAAATGAAGGTATAGCCTATATGAGTTTTTTGTGATGTAAATCGCATTTACAAACACACCAGAAGATTTATGGAATTAAGGAATAGAATATTTCACCCTTAACCGGATCTTTTTGTTGTAGTGTTTGTGAATGGCATCTTGGTGTAATTCAAGACTCAGCATGATCATGTGCAACATCTTATAATTGTCCTGAGTACACTGAGAAAACATAGAATATACCCTAAGCTATCTAAGTGTCAATTTTGTATTGATATGGTTCACTTATTGGGTAACATAATCGTGGAGGAAGATGTGTTTGAGGACCCAAAAAAGTTTTAGGGAGTTGTATCTTGGGATCAGACTATGAAGTTTTCTGATATCTAAAATTTTCTAGGGATAGCCGCCTATTATCAGAGGTTCATCCATGACTTTTCCTGATTGGCAGAAAAACTTTTGTGCTTGAAAAAGGGGGTAATGTTTGATTGGTCTAGATTATATGAGAAATACTTATACAAATTAAATAAGATCTTTACAATGAAACCAATATTGATCCTATACAATCCAGGTGTGGAGTATTCAATGTTTTGTGATGCTTTTAAGTTAGGTATTAGAGTGGTTATGATGCATGTAAATAAGGTTGCAGTGTATAGGTCATGGAAATTGTGGCCACGAGAGTGGAACTAACCTTTGTACATCCTTTATTTGGCTATAGGGTTTTATGATTCGAATTATTGGTGGTATTATCTATTGGGATAAAAGTAAATTTTGTTTTTGGATCATAAGAGTTTAATGTATATATTTTTATAGTGAGACTAGAATCTCTGTAAGTGGAGATAGTTTGAGTACATGTAGTAATTCAAATTTGATCTAGCATATATGACCAAGAAGTGAAACACTGGTGCTAACTACTTATGAAGAAAAAATCAGACTCATGTAGTTCAAGAGTCTAGTGTGTGTGGAAAATGTTGAATTTATTAGATGAGATTCATGTTGTTGTTCAAGAGATTTAGGATCAGATGACTATTGTATCAGTTTTAGTGGACTCTATAATTTTGTGTTGTATTAGGGAAATAAAATATGAGGATCCAGAGTGTATTTCCTTGATAGAGAGCCTTAAAGGTGGGGATTCACCTTTCGATTGATACATAGAGGAGGATGAGATCATCTATGTAATGGATCAAGTTATTTTTTCCAATGAGGATGCAAGAGGAGATGATGCATGAATTTCCTACCTCAAAGTGTGAGATACATCCAGGTTTGATAAAAATATATTGTGACCTATGATGAATGTTTTGGTGTCCAGACATGAAAAATAAGATAGTAGGGTCCGTGAAATGATGTTACACCTATCAACAGGTGAACGTCGAGAAAAAATGATTGGGAGGTCTACTACACTTGTTTCCTATTCTGAAATGGAAGTGGGATGAGTTTACTACGGACTTTGTGTTGGGTTTCCAAAAGAGGCCTCATAATAATTATGTTATTTGGGTGATTGTGGAATGACTGATGAATGTAGCACATTTCTTACCTATACAAGATAATTTCTAAGGGAATTAGTTGAGAGATCTGTATGTGTGGGAGATAGTTTGTCTACACATGGTTCCATAGAGTATATATTTAAACCATAACTCAAATTTTACATCACACTTATAAAAGGTCCTGTAGAAGGTGATTGGTATAATGGTTCTACTTAGTATAGATTTCCACCCATAGACATATGGGTATTCAGTACATAATATACATGTGATTGAGGATATGGTTTAGGCATGCTTCCTAGACTTTGGTGGGTCTTGGGAGAAGCACCTAGCTTTTCTAGAAATTTCTTATAAAAATAGTTATTAAGACACTATTCAGATAACACCATAAGAGTTTCTTCATGGTAGTCCCTAAATATTACACCAATGCTGGATGAAGGTATGTGAGTCGGAGTTGTTGGCACCAAGTCTTGTATAGGAGACATCAGAATATGTTAATCTAATTCTGAAGTATATAGATATAGTTCAGTGTAGATAGAATTTGTATGCTGATAGACGATGATGGCCCCTAGGGTTTTTAGAGGGTGGTCTTGTATTCCATTGAGTATCACCTAAATTGGGTAACCAAAGGATATAGAGATAAAGAAAGAAGATACCCATATTTGTTGAACCATTTATGGTTGTAGAGTGAATCAGGTCAGTGGCATATCGATTGGATCTTCCACATAGGTATTGGTCTATGGACGACATTTTTCATGTTCCACAACCTCAACCATATCACCTCAACCCTTCTCATGTGATCGATGTAGATGATGTTGATCTTGAGACTGATGCGTCCTTTTGGAAGAATATGATACATGTGTCAATTCATGGTGAGAAAGTTCTGTGGGGAATGATTTTGCTGATAGTTTGTGTATTTTGGCAACATGGACATGTTCAAGCGGAAACGTGGGAGAGATAAATAGATACACCAGCTTAGTGGACCAATCTTTTTACATTGGAATCTTAGAGATTCTTGGGAGTACAGATCCAGGATGAGATATTATAAGGTGGGAAGATCGTAAAATCTCAAACTTTTCGGGAGATGTCTTAATCTTGTTTTAGGTACTCTTTTGACTTGTTTTGAGTAAATATTTTTGGTGTTTTATCTTGTGTGTCTTTGGGAGAAATTTGGAAGATTTTGGAAGGATGTTGGGTAGTGTGCTCAGTATAGGAAACTATGAAAACCCAAATAGAGGGGATTCACATGGCTAGTGCATGGTTTTTCAAACCATTCTCCCTTCTAGTATAAACTATACGAATCCCTAGGTGGAGGTGCATGATTAGGGGATGCTATGCACCATAAGCAGGAAGCCATGTTTATGATAATTTATTCTCGAAAAAATTATTAAACAAATTACCACCCCATATTATACTCCTAAACACCCTAGATCAACCCTAAAACGTTTTATCTCATTTTTAGAGAATATATGATGGATTTCAAGGCCTTCAAACCTCTGTTATTGGTGAATAAAATCCCAAATTTAAGATCTTCACCTCTTCCGGTAAGAGAATCTCATCTTGTGTGGTTCATCTATATCTCTTGTATTTGTCTCATTTTACTGAAAAATGCTATATTTTAATTCAAAACATCATTTTAGTCTAATTTATTTATATGGTTAAATTATATTTTCAATTGGTTTTAAAGTTTAGGTAAAATATATTATTACCAGTTAATAAAATGGTGGTCATTGGAATTAATTACACTTTGAAATTGGACATAAACAAGTGTTAATCTTTTGATAGATATTATTTCTTAAAAACACGCTATTTGTTTTGACGGTGGGAATTAATTATAAAATTAATTAATGAAACTAATATATTTTTAATTTGATAAAATGGGAAAAAAATTTGAATTTGGAATATCAAATTTACTTTGGATAAATTTTTGGTATTTTCTGACAAATGTTCATTTTTAATAGTGAAAAATATTGCATTTTACTTCAAAACTGATTTTTCATCTAAGATAATTATATAGTTATATTGTCCTTTTAATTGGTTTTAAAGTGTTTTTGAATTATATTTTTATCACATAATACAATTTTGTTCATTGGAAGTAATTTCACATTTGAATTGGATGTAAAAACAAGTCAATCTTTTGATAAATTTTACTTCTTAAAAACACCTCTTTGGTTTTGACAATGAGATTTATTTTTAAATTAATTAATACAATTTATTTGTTTGTAATTAGGTAAAATGTATTCCATATTTTGAATCATAAGGTCCAAAATATTTAATTAATACTCTTGTTTTTTGGACATTATGAATAGTAACGTTGGTAATTATCTTTAATTACCGTGATTAATTAGTAATCGGGTAGTTAAGGGTAATAAAATAATAACATAATAATATAAAATGACCCACCATATGTCCCAATCCTCTTTTTTGATTCATTTCCGACCATGGGAATCTTTTTACCGAACTTGAGGGCCCATGGAGTCACATGGTTGTAATAGTGACATTTATGACTTTATTTTTAAAAAAGAAGAGAAATATAACAACTGTTTGTATATCCTAAGTAAAAAAAATTTAATTTTGTTTACATAAATAATCTCTTAGAATATAAATATTAATTTTAAATCTAAAAATATTTACTAAATCATGGTATTTTTTATATAATTTTTATACATTAAATAAATAAATTTATTTATGACACCTTGATGATGCAGTGATTACCTCGTTAATGAACGATTTAAATAAAATGAAAAGATAAGGTAAAATCTAAGACTTACACTTGTCAAAAACCTATTGGATGGGTGTATTTCATACCCTTATCACCTTATCCTCTATATATATCATTTTGGGACCTTTAAAATCCAAAAACCTTTTTAAAATATAGTAACATTTCAAGACTTTCCAAAAGTGACCCTCCACCCTCTAATAAAAGGCCCCCACCTCTACCACCTTACCGAAACCTCTCAAGCCATTGGATCATCCAAAATCTTCTCATATTTTCTCTCTAAGTCCCTATATTACTTCTAGAACCCTCACATTGGCATAAGTCTTTCCAAGGAATCATTTCGCTCATATCAAAAAAGAGTTACCCGTTTTAGAGGTAATGTCTTCTCTCGAGTTTATTTATTTTATTTTCCTTCATCACTAAAAACTATATTCTTATTATTTTATACCATAATAAAACTAGTATAATAAATATACTAGGATTTTTTTGTGATAAGGATTCTACCTACACTTACACACACCTCCATCTAATGGTTAAAGAACATACTGTTTATGTGGGTGGCGAATTACTGCCTCACGAAATGATGATTGTTCAATATTCTTTTTACACTATTCATGGTGGCCATTATGATGTCACTATTTTTATATATGATTTATATGGTCTTTATTTATTTCTATATTCTTCTGAATTTTATCTTTAAATCACATCGTTATGCTTTTCATGTTGTGGAACTACGATAATTTCATCTGAGGATGTGTGGACTACCGTCCCCTCAAGTGATGTGACTCGTTCATGCCAAACATGGAATTTAGAAAAAAATTAATTAATGAAATTATGTTACCTATATAACATATAGATTATACAGGAATTAATATATATATATATATATATATATATATATGTCTCGTTTAGTTTTAATTCCTTTAATATGACAAAGAAATGAAAGTAGCCTTCATGCGTACATACAACCAACCGTCTCCATGAACGGTGCATTTCATTTTTATCTAAAAATGTAATATAATAGTATAAAATGAATATATACTAGATATATATGATATTTAAACCATTAATAACATTCTAGAGATGATATACTTACAACTACATGGTCAATTCTTTCCAAACAAGTTCATTTTTGACTCGTGTACTGAACATCGACAAAACGTAAGATATGAACTCACATAATTAAATAATTATTATAACATGATAATATGTGATATTAACTGAATAATAAACATTAAAGGAATTCCTTAATCAATTATAAATTTACCAATTATTATTATTCAGTAATAGAATGAAACAAACAAGAAAATTCGGACTTGAGGTAAGGGGATTTCTTATCTCACTTTTAATTCCGTGATATTTCTATTGTTTTCCAATTATTTATTTCATGTAGTATTTTGTACTTACATATGATATATATTATCATGATTCTATTTATATTCATGTTATTCTGTGATTATTTTGGTTTTTATTATCTTTTGGTCATACGACTTGAATGATTACAAAGAGGTAAGGGGTTTTTATCTCACTTTTTATTCCCATGAGATTCATGCTGTATTTTCCACTCTCTATTTTGAGTGGATTATGTAATTCCCATTATTATACTCTTTGTTTAATATAATTATATTTATGGTTATTTAAATAATTGTTTTATAGTGTTTCTTTCATGGGTTGTAAGTTTCGAAAGTTATCGAAATCGGTAAGGGAACATTTCACCCTCCTCTTTTTAAAAGACTTATTTTTATTAGGTCATTTAATTTACATCTTCTTATGTTGGGATATGTTCTTATATATAATTTTTTATATAAATTTTATTTCCAAGTGATGAGATACACTTTTTATCTCTCATCAACTCATTTTCTGAATTTTAAAGTGATGTCGTTAGGCTGTCGAATTTCTGTAAGGGAACTTCTTAACCCAATTTCAATTCTTTGGGTAAAACCTATACTTCTTGATTATTTCATACTATGATTATGTTTGGATGACCTAGGATTGTCTTACACATAATATACCCTTATATTGGGTTTATTTATATTTTTTACTCATAATTATGTAATTAATTTATCCTTAATCTAAGGATACCGTATTTGTACGAGATTTCGTCTCAATCTCCTTTCATTGAGGAATAATTCAATTTATATATGACCTTCTTTTATTAGTTTTATAATAAACCATTTGGACTTTTAATTTAATTCAAATGGAATATTTTTACATGAATTTTTTTACAAAATGACAAAAGGGAATGTTTTTGTCTTACGTACGAGGTGACAACGACTTCTCCGCCACCATGACTATTATTTGAGTTTCGGCTTCCTCTACAAGTCGTAACTTTTTTAAATGAAAAATAAATACCATGTTTTAATTTTTTTGGGTATTGAAAATGGTTTTGATAATGTTTTGATTATATCAATGTGTTGTATTGATATCTTGTGATTGAAATGTGGAAGTGTTATGTTTCCTTTATGCATGTTTTATGTGATACAATTATGTTATGGTTCTTGGGAATTGTTTATGAAGACGGGTGGTTTAGTGATAAAATAAGTGAGTTTTAGCTCAATATATCTCTCCAATTAAATATTTAACGTGAAGGAGTTAAACGCTTAGGTTTCTCGGAAGAGATTTGGAGAATATACTATGATGGGTATTCCAAACGTAACCATGAGGGTTACTCCCTACGTAAGAATGTTATGAATGCCTCAAGTTACCTTTATGTCGTATGATTTCTATGAGTTATTCATAAATCTTATTATTTCATGAGGTATGTTAATGTGATTATGTTTTATGAGTGAAGTATGATTTCATTTATTCTTTTCCATACATGGAATAATGTTTTCTTTACATATTTTTATATACCATACTGATCTTTTTATGCTCATCCCATGTTTTTGAAATGTTTTCCACATGACATAAAGATTAATAGGGTCAATTATGGGATACAAGAAATAAATTCTATCTAAAACATGGAACTAGACATGTTTCTTTTTTGGAGTTTTTTATTTGATGAAAAAATATTGAAACTGAGTAGAAGTGTCTACTTTGTAATCTTTTGAGATGTAATAGTTATGTACTAATTCTTTAAAACTATAAACCTGAAAAGATCCTCAATGTAAATTATTCATTTAATTCATGATTATGTAATGTTTTAAGGCCATGGACTTATACCATAATTTTATGTTATGTATTTAATAAATAAAAAATGTCACCCTCTTTTATTTAATATCAATAATATCTTTTCTTGGGAATAAAATGAAGATATATTCAGTTGTAAATTGTTATTTTAAAGAAGCTTCAATTTTTTATCATGCTAATTTATTTTTAGTTTTTAATGAATTAATAATTACATTGAATTATTAGGAAAAATCAACAAAATTCTTGTTCACAAAATAGAAAAATAAAATAAGTAATTTAAAAAATATTTAATGTAATAAAATTTAGATGAATTGTTTTATTAAAAATGTGTTTAAATAAATATCATAAATTATGGTTGTTTTAAAAACAATTTCTAACTCTATTTTTATCTTGATGTCTTTAATGTCAAACTAAGTGAATAGTCCCAACAATTAATTTAATGGTATCTTATGTTAAATGATTATTAATTAATAGTTTTGAAGTTCCAAGAAATCCTAATGTTTTCTAATTAAATGGAATTAAGTTGAAAAAAATATACCATTGTAAACATAGGGGTCACTAGTTCTTCAAGAGTAAAAATATTGACCCCAAAAGAGTAAAAAATTAATATTTTGGTAATCATCAAACTAGTTTAGGGGAGATGAAACTATGAGATAAGGGTTAAAAAATCACATGAACTTGTCTATATATTATTTTCTAAGAGGATTTAGACTCTTACATATCCTTTAATTTAAATATATTAATTTAATGAAATGTGAAAATGAAAATTAATTTTTATTAATTTAATACTTCTGGTGATTCCAAGGGTGCTCGTCCCCTCACTTATAAAAGGGAACCTCCTTTTCTACCTCATTCACAATGTTCGATCCATATCACTCAACCATTACCTACCCTAACTCCATTCTAGATTCCATCCCCACAACCTATAAATTATATTATGGATAAAATATAATCCATTCAAGGAATATTTTTTAATCCAATAGTGGTTTCTCAATTAAGAGGATGTAGCAATGCTTATAATGCATGACGTTCCATGAGGTAAGGGGTTTATATTAAAATTTTCATTTTGTTAGGATTGTAAATTATAAATTAATATTGATGTTAATTATATTGATGTTATTATATAAACCCCATTTATATAATTATCCTATAGTTATTCCTATATATTTTATGTATTACAATATTTTTCATCAATTTGGTACTTAAAATGACCAAGAAAATGTTTTTCATGAAAATCAAAAAATATTTTTTTCTTTGGTAGAAATTATTTTCCTTCTATGAACATGATCTTTAAAATTATGTTCTGTATGTTTATATAAACTTTAAAGGTGTTAGAAGGTCATTTTCAATACCTTTTACTTTATTTAGAATGGTTTAAACGGAATATATTTTTAAGAATGTTATTCCAACCATGTCATCATGACTTCTTAAAAAAGCTTGAAATGAATTTTTCCTTTTAATATATAGTGCACAAACAGATTTTTCCACTGTCAAGACTCTTATTTTTTTTATGAATCATTTTCATATTTTCAAGTTTATTTTCAATTGAAGGAATTGTTAGAATATTCTGAATTTTTTTTGTTAAAATTTTATTGGATGAAACAAATTTTTTCCTCATTTTTTAAAATAATTGTTAAAATGAGCTTTAAAGGTGATTATATGTATGTTATCATCCTTTAAGGATCAATATGCTTCACAAGGAATATGATATTATGATACTGCCTACCTTATTTCTATTAATAGAATTTTTTATTTTTATATGAAGGATAATTATGTGCAAAACATTTATTTTCCATGGGTTAACAATGTTATGATTAAATATTTATAAAACCCAATTATTTTACATGAGTGATGATATAAGGAAATGATGGAATGAAACTAGTTTACATTGCACTGATTATGATATAATGAATCAACAAATGATTTTATGATATTAATACACATTTAATATTTATGGTGATGTGATAGGTCATAATAAAATTATATATCCCTCCAATGCAATGGGTAAAGATGGATAAGTCATTAGAGAACTGTGTTATGTATGAATAGGATTTCACATCCACAACAATATGTATGCACCTAGTTTCATGTCTATATTTTAACGTGTGGTCTTGGTTCCACATCTATAAGTTAAAGTGTGGACCTAGTTATATATATATAAGTTTATGTGAAGACTTGATTTCATTTACTTAACTTAAAGAGTAAACCTAATTCTATTTATAATTTTTCACAATGTTATAAGATTATGTTTTTCAACATTTCCAATTTTATGATATGATCTAGAAACAAATATTTTATTTATAATGATTCCACGCTCATGTGAGTTTTATCTTTTTTTATAACAATGCCTTATTATATGACTTATGAATAATGATATATAATTTCATGTATGTGACTTTTTTATGTTATCATCTTATTCACATATCATTATACTAAATTATGATCATTGATTGATATATCCTATGTTTAACCTTACTAAGAATCTAAGGTCACCCTTTCTTATTTTTTTATTTCCCCTGGATATGAAGAATGTTTTAATAATGATATGTTTATTGAAAGAACTATGATAGTATAAATTTATAGGTTATAATTAAGATCCTTTGTGAAATAATATGATTATCTATATAGTCTCTATATATAATAAACCTTTATAATTATGGGTTATTTATAATTGTGTTATGTGTTTAATATTATTAATCTAAAATGATGTCATATTTATGTATGATATGCATGGGTCACCTAATATTATCTTTCATCAAGACATAACCATGTTATTTTAAAGTATAATCCCTATAACTAACACACTAACCATCTATTGATGGAATGGAAAACATTAAAAAATTAACCAATATTCTTTTCAATTATTGAAAACATTAATTAAATAACATTTACCTTGAAAATTTGAATATTTTTATAACTTAAAAAAATTAGTGGGAAAGATAACGTAGAAAAGTATTCAATAAACCGTCTATAGTAACTCACTAATCAAAAAAAACTCTGAATCCAAGTTAAATTTATAGGTATTCATCACACTTCTACCACTATAGTTTTATAATGGAGATTTTTTCCATCATTAGAGATTATATTTCCATGGAAATAAATCTATTATAATGAAAATATATGTTTATTATATTTTCTATTAGACATTATTTCTTTTAATGTTTTCAAATAAATCCATAATATTTTTTCATATTCCTCATAACATTTAGAATAAACTAGAATTTAATTTATAAAAAAATTCCAAATACTCATAGAAAACTATATTCATAAGATCCATGTATATAGTGGCTACTTAGGTCAACCTAAAGGGAAACACCATAAACTCCTAATTCTCATACCTAGTATAAACCACAATCTTTGGTACTTGTTCCTCCTATACTCTAATATAATGAAATATAGACTTGATATTACTCTATAATAAATATTGAGCTCCCTAGATCTGATCAAATAAGTCATCTATATGAAAAAAAAATATTTGCTCTTAATAGTAATTTTATTAAGTGATCTATAATAAATGAAAATACTAATTTATAGAAGTGTATCGAAAGTAAATTAAATATATATATTAATAATAAAACATAGAAACCATCTTTAAAAACATACTTATATTCATTTTCGACTTGATAATTACATTTTAAAATAATATACCTTTTCTAAAAATATGAGCACGATAACTTTCACTTCAAAATTTTATCAATTTTTTAGCATCCTATAATGTTCTAATAGGTATGAAATAATTTTTAAATAAAAATTTTAACTCAGTTTTAAAATTTGATATAACTTCATATCTACACAATCAATATTAGGATAATAAATTGATATCCAATCAGAACCTAGACTACCATAAAAATCAACTATACGAAGGGAATTTTCTTTAGGAAAAATAAATTCAAAAATAATCACATTAATATTAATAAAATTATTTATTATATTAATACTTCCACCATGAGATTTTACAAAAAGTAATTTCTTCATATTATTGAGGTAATATTCCCCATTTTCTAGTAAATTCCTTATTGATAAAATAATTTTTCCCCCAAATAAAAAATTATTGTTACATAATATAATTCATTTGATGGCATTTCACTTTTCAAAAAAGTCATAAATGAGTTTTCTATGTCCTACTACTTATGTTCATGATGAATCACGTCATTCAAGATTTTCTTTGGACACACATCAACATAATGGTCCATCTCATAACTTTTAAAATATGTCACATTATAATTCTCATGTTTTTTCTAACCATTACCCTGATTATTTTAATTATTCTCTTGGAAAAAATTTATAGACATACTATCTTAATAACACTTTCCATAGTTCATAAGAAACTCACCATGATTCCTCTTTCCACACCTATCATGATAAGGAAATTAATAACCCTATAATTAGTATTTATGTTATGGATAATTTCCTATTTCATGCCACCAAAACCATTTATTTCCTTTTTTGTTGTCAAATCTAGAAAACTATATATAGACCTTCTGAACACTTTGTTTAACTTTATCATATATTTTAAATTTAGTTGAGGCTAAATATCATCCCAAACATATTTTTAATCTGGACTAAACCCTATTAATTTTACTATCATTATCCTAAATTATCTTTTGTTCATACCTATAAAATCTTATAAATATAACTTCATAGGAAGAAATAGAGTCCTCTTTATTTTTTATTTATTTCTAAAAATTGAAAGTCCATCCTAAGTTGAACACCCTTAAGAAAATACTTCTAATATAAAAGATATTAAATTACCATCCACTCCAAATAATCAATATCATATTTATCCTTGGTATTCTTAATCAAACACTACTACTGATCAGTTTAACCTTTAAAATAATAAATTAAAAGAATTAAATTTTGATGTTCAAAAAAACAAAAAATCGTGAATATATTCTCTAGATAATTGATACAACTATAGCTTAATACTGGATATGAGGGTCCACAAATTTTTTTCAGGGTATTGTTTCATTAAATTCTCCAATATAGACATGTTCCTTTAAAAGGTGTTTGTCCACTCACTACTATGGCTACCAATATTAATATCCTACATGAACTAATTTAACATTGGTAAAAATAGTTATGTTCTAATTAAAACTATTCCAGGTTGATGATTATGAAGGAAACTAGCCTCTCAATTCTATTCCACTTCATTCACCTGATTTGTTGTACAAAAAAATATGTTTTAAAATAGGATAGATTAGACGAAGCATAATGGAAACCCAAAATGTTTTGCATGATAATGTTTTCCAAACATTAAAATCCCATGAAATACTATTATTAATAACTTCAAAACATCTAATGTTATCTAAAACATACTTTTTATACCAATTAAAATACCTGATAACTTAAAAAAACCATAATTATATGATTTATAAATACGGTATCACTTTATTAAATTTTAATGATATTATTAGTTTATAGTTTTATAGAATAATAAAAAACAATAATATAATATACCCTTAAAATATAAAGTGGATACTTCCACTAAATATCTTTTTTAAAAAAAAAATATTATATATAGATTTAATATCAAATTTCATTAAAAACATGTTTTTTTCTTTAAATATGAATCCCAATAGTGGAACATTAGACCATACTACAATTCTTATTAATTATTAGACCCTATGAGAATCATTTGAAATCTTTGAGTGAGACTGAAAATATCAGTAAGGGATACAAAAAATAAATAAACCCATTAGTTTATTTTTAAAATCATGTAATCCCATATAAATGTTTCTCTGTTTACATAAAAAACATTGAACTAAAATAATCATTCTCATATTCATGAAATAAGTTTTATTTGAAAAAATATTTTCATAAATCATCTCAAAAGAAATATTAATGAAAAAACATATTCATTATATTTTATTTTTAAAACATGTTTACTCAAGAAAAAAAATTCTTCAAAAACATAATTTTCACACATAAAAGGGGCATACACATCCCTTAAACAAAATATCATTATCATACCTTATAAAATAAAAATAAATCCATGAAAACATATTTTGTTTCTTATAAAAGTTGTATTTATACCTTGGTTAATAATCATAATATTAGTCTTATAATCACTCATACATGTTCTCTTAGAAATTGAATAACCTACTTAGTTAATTTTAATATAATTTCCCAAAGAATATAATCATTACCCATATAATTGGAGATCTATATTGGGCTAACCCATCATCATGAAAAATGTAAAATGTCCATAAAATATATAAAAACATATATTAATTCATTTCCATCAAAAAAATATATATTATACTCTTTAAAAAATTTCATAAGCACTTTTATTTTTCACCTAAAAATTGAGATAAAAATCATTTTTCCTTGAAATCTCTTTAAAAATAGTTCCATTAAAAATGGGAAATTTTATGTTATTTTGAAATAATAATAAAAATAAACTGTAATACTATTAAATAATAATTTTAATGATGAAATAAAATTCATCTCATGGTAAATACATTAAAAAATATTCCATCTACTATTTTGTAAAAAATTTCAAAATAGACCTATTGAAAGTAGTTTTAAAGTCCTCTCTTAAAACCATCATCAAGAAAGTAAAACAAGATGTAAATTGAAATTTATCTTAATGTTCATTACATTAATAGTATATTTGAATAATTATATGTAATATTGATATTTATTTAAAATATAAAAAAAAGATAAAATTCTAAAATAATGTTTTAAAGAAAAATATCTTACATCAAGTCTGACTCACCACCTACATACTTTATCTCTATCATAAAAAACTAATAATAATTATATACATGATTAATAAAAATTTTAGATGTATTAAATTATTATTATAATTTTTATTATGTTTATTACCATTCCTTATATCATTATTAAATCATTTATGTTTACGTTAAATGTTTTGTGGACATTCGGTTCATAATCATAAAACCACTTCAATGGGTTACCAATTTTCAAAAGGGTATGAGATAAATTATATCTATCATATAAATTATTATATATTTTAGAATATATATATCAAAAAAAAATTTAACCATATATTAAAGGCATTCAAGTAAAATGAATCACACTTCTTTGTGGATGTGGTAATCCACACATATGTACGAATGCCATTATCATTTTCTAATTGATGGAAGGGTAAGAAAATAAATTATATATTAATTATATAGAATTATAATTATGTGATTAATATTATATATATAGAATAAATCCATCATTATAAATATCCATGAGTGGTGATAATGAAAAATGAAGCACATCGCTTCATGGAGGTAGAAGCCCACACGTACGCACGGATGATGTTTTCTTTCCTTATAGGATAAAAATATAGATGAAAAAAGGGCTGTAACCTAATAATAATAAAATTTATGTATATTTAAGATAATTATATTATTATTTAATTATGTTTAATAAAAACTTTAATGAGTTAGAAGAATAAATAAAATTATAACACTCAGTTAAGAGGTTTACCACTTTTTTGGAAAACCACCTTTAACTTTTACATTAATCCTTTTATATTGGAATTTTAATAAGAAAATATATAATGGGTCATGAAATGAAATAATGTGAATTGGTATATGTAATTTTTAACTATACTATAGTGCATAAAAGTTGTGGGTCAGGGAAGATAGGGGTGCCAATTTATAAGTGAAGAGAGTGGCACACTGGTACTTTTTCAAAACATTAAATTACTATAAAGGATTAATCATGGTTAAGTCAACATAAAATGATAAATAATATAATATTAGTTGATAAGTTTCAAAGTAACATCTTAAATTAAAAATTAAGATAATTCTTCCCTTATCACTTGGTTTTTACATTAATTAACTAGATTTACAATTTACCACATTGATAAATTTTTTCAAGATTAATATGCATAATGACCAGTAAAATTGAACTCATTAATATATTTAAAACTCGTGATTCCAAATATCTGATTGATTTTTAATTATTTAATTTATATAATTGTTATAAGTTACATTTTATATAAGTTCTCAAAAATAAATGAAAACTATTGTTTAGAAAATTGAGTTCTTAAGCATCATAATGAACTTACAAAAAAATCAAATAAAATATTGATACATGTGGAATTATTTAAATTATTCTTAAGAAAATGTATATTATATTACATTAAAACTAAACCCCTATAATTATTTGACTTTAAAATTACATAATTTAATGAAAGGAAAAGAATGTTTTCCAAAAATCTTTATTTGTCACTATTCACTCAAAAATAGAAGTTTTTAGAAAAATTCCAATATTTTTCTATAATATATATATGATACGATGACCTAAAAAATTAAACTAATATTATAAATTTTTTAGAAAAATTCCAATATTTTTCTATTTCCACTTTTGTAAAAATTAAAATTCACCCTTATGGAAAAAGTTAAAATAAATATTTTGAATACCTTTGTAAATAATTTAAAATAACATAAAAAATAATCAATGTAAACCATTAAGGCCTAATTAATAATATTTTTAAAACATTTAAATTAATTATGACATGGAATAAGAAGAATTTAAAATTTTTAAAACAACACATTAAAGTAATATCCATTACTTTAATTCACGTATAACTTTTTAGGGTCTATAACTCCTAAAATAATACAATTATATTAGTTTTATACTAGATTGATGAAATTTTTCTTGTTGATTTCACTATTATTATTCTTTTTATTTTATGTATTACCATGTTTTGTTTAGTTAAAAAATGGTTAGGTTCATGTTGGACCATTTGGGGTTCTTTGGTTTATAACCTAAAACCCACATCAGTCTGTTGATCATGGTCAAATGTGTAATGTTCCCAATTTCTATAAATTATTAAAAATATTATATTAAAAATATTTATAAATTTTATATTATTTTATAACCAACCATGTAATTAGGTTAAAAAAATGAAATGAGTAATTTCATGGAGACGATATTCCATATATATGCATACATGCCATTTTAATATTTTTAATGGGATAAAATGAAATAAATTTAATTTTTTTACTTTTATATAATTTTAAATATATTATACATTTCATATCTACTAATTATTCATTTTCTGGTAACCATATTTATATTTTTAAAATTAAAAAAGAATCATACCGCTTTATGGAGGTGGTATTCCATACATACACTGATGTAGAATTCTCAATTTCCAACAGATGTAAATATTATGAATATAATTAATGTATTATCTTTAATGAATAAAAATTATTTCATAAATAAAATATATATTCATTTTTTAAATCATTTTATCCAAACATATTATATATTTATGAAAAATGAAACACAATTCTTCGTGGATGTGGTTTTCCACACATACACATGATAGATGTCTTCATTTCTCATAAAATATAAGATGAGATAAAAAAGTAGATTAAAATAATAATAATAATAATTTATTATATAAAATAATCCTATGTTATTTTTCTATAACGGATGAACAATATTTTAAGGTGATAGAGATACAAATGAACTTGGAATAGGTTGGTTAGGACTACTTGCTTCTTCTCGAATATCACCATTTGGTTTAAACCTTATGACTTCTAGGATTGGTTATTAGAGAAAACTAAAAACTCTAGAACATAGGAAGAGGCTCTTATGATTGTTTTCAATTTTTATTTTTCAACTATATTGATTAAAATGTGTGAGAAAGGTAGGATATAAGGTTCCCTTTTATAAGTGAAGGGGGTGGCAGACATCTAATTTTTCTAAACTTTTAAATATTATAAAGTCCTAATAATTATAACGTGGCTCCAAAAATATCCAATTTATAATATAAGTAGATAATGGTTAAAAATATAAACCTTAAATATGAATTGATATAAGATTTTGTATTCTTATAATATATTTTTAACCTTAATTAACATGATTTACCCTTTATAGTGATGACCCTTTTTAACTATGGTTACTATTCATAATAACCAAAAAAGAAATTGGAATCATTAATAAAAATGATCCCCTTGGTTCAAAAAAATGGAATTAAATTTTCAAGGTTAAATTTGTAGAATTGTAACAAATTTTATTTTATATAATTGTTTAAATTCAATGAAAGATGATTTTTACAAAAATTCATTTTATGCATGGAAATGAAATTTTAACAAAATAAAATGTAATGTTGATTATATATAAAAAATTATATTATCACTAATAAAATTGATCTTATATTACTTTACAACTAAATCCAAAATATAATTTTATTTTTAAAATACTCTATTTAATAAAAATAAATTATAGTTCTGCAAAAATATGCATTTTCACTATTCACTCATAGACCAAACTATTCAAAATAATTCCAAAAATTCATCCTAATTTATTTTTTCTTAATTTTTTCAAAAAAAAAATAATTTTTAAAAATTTCAATTTTTAAACTCTTGGAATTAATATTTTAAATAAAGCATTGCAATTCTTGTAAAAAAAGTTATTTAATAAAAACTATTCTTTTTACAACTAATATTTTTTATAAAAATATTTACAAAACTATTAATAATATAAATACATAAAATTATTATATTTCAATAATATGATTGACTTATTTTTAGGATTACTTTGGTTTTTTTAGTAATTTAATTAAATGTTATAAATTCACTTGGGAAAATCTAATTTATTATAATTAAACTATTCATATGAAATATATATTTTTATGAAATATATTACTTTTAAATAATTATATAAATAAACAGCATGGATAAAAATTAATGAATTAGTATTATAATAATTTTTTTAATAAAAAATATATAATTAATAGAGTATATTAAAGAGTAATTTATTTATTCCTAAGTAAACAAAAATCTTTTCCTTAAAAATATTATCTTTAATGTATATTTTGTGTTTCTATTTAAAAGGTAATATAATAATATTTAAAGTGTGAAATTTTATGAAATTTATTATATATAAATCAATTAAATAAATAAAATTTGAATAATTGGTTATAAATTAGTTTGTAATAAATATAAAATAAGTTATTGTAAAAAATATATATTTTTCAAAGAGTTTTTTTATATGATAGGTGTATTTATATTATAATTAATTTTTATCACATCATAAAATTAAATCAAATTAAATGGTTTTAATATTTGAAATCATAATTTTCAAATTAGTTTATAAAATAAATTTCATTTTTAGCTATAAAAAGAAGCTACTAAGCTAAAAGTTTGTCACCACTGTAAAAGATAAAATATGGTAAATGGGTTAAATTAATAAATAGTCATAAAATTTCATGAAAATTCATATATAAAATCATGTATGATGTATTTATCAATATAAAAAAAATTCTTTATCCATTTTTATCCTTTTTGGATTCACATTACTTGAATATGGAATGACATTTATGTTTATGAATGTGTATTTACAAAAAAAATCCACCCCGTCTCACATATAAACGGACTCCTCCAATAAACTTTATAAACCACACCTATAACTAAAATCACACTTCATAATCCACAATAATTTATTATATAATATGAATATTTAATGTTTTTATCCCCTATTTTAAATTTTATTTACCAAATCATTGAAATCCAAGAAGGATTCTGGGAGAAGATGCAATTTCATCCTTATATGTAATGACTTCTTGTCATTATTTTTAATTTAATTTGTTTATGTAAATATCCCTAATATTTATTTTTCACATTATATAAATATAAATAGGATCATTAATATTCGAGAAAATTTATATTTTAGTGAATCCACTACATAATTTTTTCTATCCTTTGATTATAATATATTCTTTTTGAGGTTGATTTAACCAACTTATTACATGGATATTATATAAACTTTAATCATGAATGATTATGAAAGAATAATTAAGGGTAAGATATAATATTAATAAGAAATTAATTTTTCATTTGTCATTTTTTAAAGGAAATATTGATATTTTACTCATTATTAATATAACACCTGATACTTGTTAAATTTTTTATAAACAATCCCTTTTGTACTTAATTTTCATGAATCATACATAAAACTCCCATGAAATGAACATCAAACATCAAAAAAGATTATGTAATATATATTCCAGAAACATAAATTGTTTAGATAAGATGGTTGAATAAAAATGGAATGAAAAGTGACATGATGGTACCAAAGAATAAATAGAACATTTAAAGTTATTAAGAATGGATGAAAATTATTAGATAAAAAAGTAATAACTATGTAATAAATCAATATATACGAGTAATATGAAATTTAGTAACTATTAATAAAGTTATAAGAAGTAGTTTTAATGAATCTATATTTAGTATACATTAATATAGAGTATATACGTGAAACTGGTATTCCATGTTTTGGGTTTTTGTTAATTTAATTTCCTTGATTTGAGTTATAATATTTTTTTCAACTTTATTCTAATTTGTTGGACACATTATCAATTATGATTCTAATATATTTTACTTCCTATTATTATTCTATAAATTTTCATTACTTTCTAAAAATACCCTTCTTTATTATCTCAAACATCATAAAATAAAACATTGTTGTGTTTCCTCATCCCAATTTTCATTTATAGAGATAAATTTAATATTTAACCCTTATTTTATTTTTTTGGCAATGTTTTTAACTGTAAGATCTCGAGTTTTATAATTTAAGAAAAAACTCAATTTAAATTATTTTTATGGCATAATGTGAGTACCCAATGTGATCATAGGTGTATTGGTGGTGTCTAGGGCTTGTACAGAGCTCAAAGTATGACTTTTTGGAAGAAATAAATAGGCATAATGGTTAAGAAAAACTATGCGGGACATGCCACGTGGTTACCCCTAACTGTGTGAGTCATGATAGTGGGGTGCTATAGGATACATTGTTTGATGAAACCATATAACCTCTGATTCATGCATGTTTGAGGAACCAACAATTATTAGTAGATCCAAAATGCACAATCGGAGCATGGTTTTCTAAATCGTGAACCATGAGCATGCGAGCTTCCCTTATAAGAAGTAAAGGGTGCACAGTTGGTGCATGGTTTGGCTATCCAGGTAGCCAAACCATCCAGCTATTTTTGGTCAAACATATAATTATACTTTAAATTTTATTAAAACCAAATCATATAATTTCACACTACTTTATCTTATATCACACAAAAAAGATTTGTTACAAACACTATTGGTGGTGGCCTAGTTAGTGTTATCTCAAACCCTATTTGGGATACTGTTGGGTACCTAGATAGACTATATGGGTGCATGTAGGGACCTGGAAAAGTACCCATAGTTTTATGATTAAATCTGTTCTATGCTTAGGATCGTGGGAGCACAAGACTGATATGAGGATCACGATGCTAGTTGGGATAACTCTTTTTGTTCATTTATTATTTTGATACATGTGTTGTATTTGGTTTCTTATATTCCAATTTTGGATACTTTGTCGAGACATTGAATGTATCATCCTCAATTTCTATAATATTCAGTTTCCAAATTTGGGTATTAGTATTAGTTGCTGTATTTGTTATCGATTTTAATATTGTTTCCGCTACAATGGGTTAATGGTATATTGTTTATAGTGACTATTTCAATTGTTCCATATATTTAAATATGCCTCTACTACTTATCTATTAACATATATTAACTATTTTACACTATGGTAATGTGGTCATAGTCGCCCCACAGACACACCCCAGTCCCTTATTTCTAGGCAGCAGCCTCTGGCATTCTGGGAGATACACTTAAGGCCATGTGACCCACTAGCTTGGGGCACCAGATAGTGGAATCTAGGCCAGTACATTACAAGGTGGTATCAAAGAAGTTATCTTTTATATCATTCCTATTTTGTGATATAACAGATGGGATTTGGAACAAATTGTAATTTGGTGATGAGTTGTGAATGGGAGTAGCTAACCCATATACAGGAAAAGCTACATTTCCTAGGATAGAAGTTGTTGTTTTCTAGATTTTTCCTATTATAGTTGATTTGGATTTCATCATTGGGTGGCATAATTTAATTTTGATGTTATCATTTTTGTTATTGATGATCTTTTTTATCATTTCCTGATTAGATGAGGGTAATCATCTCATGAATAATTTTTAGGAACCTTTCACGGTTCACATGCCATGAATTATGAGTGGCATATAGGATTTATTCCTTAACTTCATAACTTTGTGATATGTTCCTTTTGTGATATACCTACTATTTGATAGATGATTTGTGCAGATAATTGGGAAACATGGTTGGTTCTTATAATTCTTGTCATAAACTAAGTAGTGGTTTTTTTATTAGGCAACAGCAAACACCCTAAGCATAAAATTGTGAAACGTTGAGTCATATACCATTGCTCACATGGATTGGAACATGTTATAGTACGAATTATGTGGATTCCATATTTTGGTTCATTATGTGTATGAGTCCTTATGGAATGGAAGTGACAAAACATTTTTTTGAACTATTTAAAAGATAATTGTGATAAAAATGTGAATTAAAATTTAATTAAAACTGTGAAATAGAGAACTTGACCTTGACCAACCATTTGAGTGGGAATTAGGAAATTTCTCTAGAGATGTTAGGGGATATTTATTTTTACCCTATACAAGGTTTAAGAAAAAGTAGAGGGGTGTGACTTGTTATATAAAGGTTTTGACATGTCCTATGGTTGTAGCTATGATACTTCATATTTGGTCTTTTCTGAGGAGTGTGTTTGGCATTACAGTGGCATGCCACCATGATGGCTTCTAGTTGTATGCTATGAGGGTGGAAAAAACCATTCTCCAAAGGAAGTGGTGCATGATCTACTAGCGTATCCTCTTATACTGTTAGTTGTGGAACCAATTGTTTTTTTGGAAACAGGTGGTGAGGCATAATGTCAAAAGGATTTTATACTATATATGTAGACTTTTCATGGAGCACTACAACTTTCATTATCTATAGGTAAACTGATGTGTGTGTTCCAGTAGTAGAATTATCCCATGTTTTTGGGGGATGGAAGTCCATATGAAGATGAGCTATGTCTTGGGACCATGATATCGATCTTTGAACATCTAGGGACACCTACAGAGATGAGAGTAAAGCTCGTGAATTATATAATTTGGGGAGAAAAAAAACTATTGGGGGGATGTTTTGAACCAGGATGATAGGCTGTAGGATATGATTTGGGATGATTTCTAAACTAGGTTATAGGATTACTTTATCCCTGAGACTCTGAGAGTGGAGAGGGCCAGTGAGTTCATTTTTTTGAGTAAGTAACCATGATAATTATGGAATATTTGGCATGCTTTATAGAGCTACATCATTTTTCTCCGATATAATCTACTTACGAGGAAAAAAGGGTGAGAATATTCGAGTAACGTCTCAGAAATACCATTCAATCTCAACTCAACATGTATAGTCACACAATGATTACTGATATAGTGAGTAAGGAATTGATCTTATAGAGGAACCTACAGGAAGATTGGGGGTAAAAATCAGTGAAGTTTAGCCTCTTTACCGAGTGGTTCATATTCCAGTGGCATAAAGAAGTGTTTTAAGGATTCTTGGGAGATGAGTACCAGCCAGATTGTTAGTGATGGTAGCGCATTTTCTATCATCAGTGTGGTAGATGAGGATATGTGAGGAATCGGTGCGATCAAGACCCATTTGAGTATCAAGCGTTAAGAAGGATGGACCATGTGCAATGTTTTTTCTTGAATTTACTTATATTAGTTAGTGGATGAGGTCATCTTTTACTCATTTTTGAGAAGTGGGTTTTATATATATGTGTTAGGCTAGGAGATCGATTAGTACTGGTCGATCTGGTGGAGATGGTGGTTATGGGTGAGGCAGTTAGGAACTAGTTGTACCTATATAATAGAGTGGGATTTCTCTAGGTACTGAGGTTTTGTCATAGGGATGAGGTTTAGGCCAAATATGTTTTATGTAACCTACACCTAAGGAGTAGGGTGTTAGTCTATCTATTTTGAGAGGTAGGATTTTAGTGTCATGTACTCATGTATCTGCATTTTTTTATACAGGTTCGTCACATAGTTTCATATTTTTACTACTGGTAAAGAGGCATGGGAATTTTATATAGTTTATTGATAGTTTTATGAAACTCAATACACTATTTTGGATCATAAAGGATGGTGTAAAACACTCTAGATAGATCCCCTTTAATATTTTTAGGTGTCACTTTTTGTGTGATATTTTTTTCCTTGTGATGACCGGGCTTAACGTCTTACTTGGGATGGAACAGATAATTTATTGTCAAGACTAAGTTGATATATATCACAGAAGGGTGACTTTAACATCAACAGAGAGTAGATTTTATATTCATAATGTTCAATGGGATGTCTAAGAAACCTAATCTAGACCAGAGCATCATGATATGGGTGGGCTGATAGCCAAAATTTCTTGTTAATGTCTGGATGATCATGGAATGCATCGTGATAATATAACAACAATGGTTGGTTGTTTGATATATTTTTTCATAGATGAATTTTTTTTACCTCTTGAGAGAGAAGAAAATTTCTCCATTAATTGATTTCTAAGATCTACATTGGTATACATTCCTCCTTATAGGATGACTTTGATGGAGTTGCAGAATCTCAAGAGGTAGTTAGAGGATTACGAGTAAAATGGGTTTATTCAACCCATAAATTCTTAATGGGGTTCACTGGTCCTTTGTGGAAAATGAGGATAGTGACCTTAGTATTTTTTTGAATTATTGTAAATTTAACCCGTTGATAATTAAGAATCGATATCCCTTTCTACAGGTAGATAAACTTTTTGACCAGCTTGGGTATTCTCAAAACTTTATTTTATATATGGTTATTATTAGGTTCATGCATGACCTGTAGACATACCTCGTACATATTTTCATAGAAGGTATGGTCTATATGAGTATCTGGTTATATTTTTCGGTCTCAGAAATTCCCCAGCAGTTTTCATGTCACTAATGAACCATGTTTTCCATCATTCTCTGGATTCATTTTTGGTGGTTTTCATAGATGATGTCTTGGTGTATTCTCATGATGTACATGAACCTGGAAAACATCTTGATTACAGTTTGAATATACTGAGAAAGCATGAGTTATATTACAAGATCACAAAGTGTGACTTATGGACACATAAGATTCACTCCCTAGGTCATATTATCTCTAAGACAAGAGTATCTGTTGACCTATAGAAGGTGAGAGATGTAGTTTCCATGGAGCATCCCACGAATTTATTTTATATATAGAGTTTCATGGGGATATCGGGATATTACAGGAGTTTTATAGAGGACATATAAAACTTGTCATCATTGTATAAGAGTATGAATAATATGGGTGTGATGTTTGTGTGGACATATATTTGCATGTAAATCTTTCTTTAGTGCCAGTCTTGATACTTCTAGAGCTGAGTATGAGATACATATTGTATTGTGATGCATATGGTATTGGGCTTGGATTAGTTCTGATGTAGGGGTTAAGTCATGGTGTACAGGTCACGGTAGTTGAGGCCACATGATAGGAATTACCCTAAACATGATCTTGAGTTGGATGTAGTTGTTTATGCATTGTGATGTTGTAGACACTATTTACTTAGAGAACATTTTTTACAAGGACCTCAAAAAGATCAAGTATATATTTACACAGTGTGATCTGAATCTAAGGAAGTGAATGTGGGTTGAATACCTATGGTTGTTCTGACTTAGATTGTTCCTATATTCCTAGAAAGGGAAATTAAATTGTTAATGCATTGATTGGGAGGAATCAGATACAACAATTTCAAGAGGCTAGTAGAAAGTAATATATTATTGATATATTATCAAAGAATCACATAGAGTTGTAGGATGGTAAAATAATAACTTTTCTTTCATCCATATCTATGACCTTATGGATATAGTGAGGATGAGGAAACTATTATATTTAGAGTTCCTAGTCCAATGGAAGAGTGTGTTAGGAAAATAATCGCCTCCTAGTTTTACTGTAGGTGAGGATGAGATTATGAATATCCATGGTCACATATATTTCCAGTGGATATATGTTAGGAGTTGATAAATGAATTTCATTCCTCAATTTTTTAAGTGAACCCTGAAATCACCAAGATGTTTCATGACTTATGTCATCAGTACTGGTGGACGAGTATGAAATGTGAGGTTGAGGATTTTGTTACAAGGTGTTCCACCTGCTAGAAGGGGAAGGAAGAACGTCAATGACCAGTAAAGATTTTATAGAAACTAACCATTTCTATGTGAATGTGGGATAATTTTGAGATGGATTCCATGATAGGTTTCTCATGGTCATCTCAAGGTATTGATTCCATTTAGTTTTTTGTGGATAAGCTCAGGAAGGTTGCCTATTTCTCACTGATCTGGAATACCTTCTTAGTTAATGGGCTTTGGAGGTTGTATATCAATGAGATAGAATGAATTCATGAGGTCCCTCGTACTATTCTTTGTGATAGAGATGCTAGGTTTATATATAATTTCTGGAAGAGTTTGCAAAGGGTTTTGGGTATACAAGTCATCCTAATCACAATATACCACCCTCATACTAATATCCAATCCAAGCGTACGATGCAAGTGCTTGAGTAAATGTTGTAACCCTGCATCTAGTATCTGAGGGATATTGGGAGAGAAATATTCCCCTTGTTTAGTTCTCCTATAATCATATCTATCATGATACTATTCATATGGAACCATGTAAAGCTTTTTATGGTAGACCATGTTGACCGCCCCTTAGCAGGTTAGAGGCAGGTGAGGCAGCTTTACTAGGACCGCGTCTCATGCATGAGACTTCTGAGTAGGTCTAGTTGATTAAAAAATGGACAGATATTGCGTAGTTTTAATAGAAATATTACTCTGATCGTTATTAATGACTTTTAGAGTATGAGGTTAGGGATCGGGTATTCATATGTATCTCACTGAGGAAGTGGAATAGACGGATTAAGTGATAGGGTAAGATTTTACCAAGATATATCGGTCTGTTTGAGATTCTAGAGAGAGTTAAGCCGATAGCCTATTAGTTGTAGTTACATCAGAGGTATCGAGCCATATACAACATCTTCTATGTACCTCAACTACATTGTTAGCATTTGACACCATATCATATTATACGGTTGTATGAGGTGGAGTTACTTGTAGATGCATCATTTGAGTAAAACCCTATTTGTAATGTTGATATGATCATTAATGTTCTCTGTGTCCGATTAGTTCCTCTAGTATGGGTGCTATGGAAGCACGACCATTTATAAGGAAAAAATTGGGGGTGGAAGGTCAAAATACATCGTTAGTCACTATAGTTTTTCATGAATGATTATTTACCACCATTGAGAGGGTAATTCGAGGAAGAATTTCATTAAGTGGGAGATTGTAAGATCGTGGGTTTTCTTATAAGTTACAGACCTTTTGTTTTTTTTGGTTTAAATGGTTTTTTATGGAATAATGTGAGTACCCAATATGATCATGGGTGTATCAAGGGTGTATGGAGCTTGTGAAAATCCTAAATCCCTCCTTTTTAAATAAATATATAGGCCACATAATTAGGAGAAAGCATGCGAGAAAGGCCACACGGTTACCGCTAACCATGCAATGCTTAACAGTGTGGTGCTACAGGTCACATAGTTTGAGAAAAGCATTCCTCCTTAGGTGCACGTCTATGTGAGGCACCTGAAATGTGTATAATATCCAAAATTCATGATTTTTTCATGGTTTTCTAAACTATCACTACTATAAAACATGCATTTAAAAGCAATGATAAATCAAATCTTTATCAATGATAAAGAAAGCGCTGATAAATCTAACCTTTTATCAGCACTTTTTTAACACTGATAAAGGGAACCTATATTAATGCTTTATTTTTAGCGCTAATAAAGTATATCCTTTATCATTTCTTTATTTCTAGCACTTATAAAGGATATCCTTTATCAATGATTTATTTTTAGTGATGATATAGAATACCCTTTATCAGTGCTTTATTTTTAGTACTGATAAATATTTACTTCATCAGCGATTTTTTAGCACTGATAATGGTCTAAAAAAATAAATTGATATAATTAAATAAATAAATAAAAATAAATGGATTTATTAATAAAAATATTACATATTTTATTAAATAAATAATTATTGAATAAAATTAATAAATTGATTATACATTATTAAATATTACACATTTTATTAATTAGATAATTATGATACTTAATGTTATTAAAATGTATATATTCAATATATATAAATATATTAATGCATATAAATATGATTTATATATTAAAAAATAATTATGCACTTTAGAATAGATATTCATTAATAATGTTAAAAATGAATTTGTAAAAAAAATTATAAATAAATATATTTCTAAATGTACAGTTAGTATATTTATACAATTATACAATTATATAATTATAAATATATATATATATATATATACATTAAAATTATTTATATAATTATAAATAAATAATGATATATATTTAAATAATTTTTAAATTTAAAATAAATTTACATAAATAATGAATATATTTATTATGTTTATATTTATATATATTTATTATATATATATATATGCATAATTATATACGTATATATAAGGATACAAATATTTAAAAAAATCTATAACTATTTAAAATAATTATAAAATTAAAATAAATATATTTAAAAAGAAATATATTTACTATATTTATTATTATATATATAAATATATTAACAATATATAAATATTTGCAATTTTATATTTATAATTATAATTAAAAATCTTTTATCAGCGCTTAAGTAATAAGCGTTGATAAAAGAATCCTTATCTGCTCTAACAAAGTGCTGATAAAATGAATATTTATCAGCGCTATAACATTAGTGCTAATAAAGACCTATCTTTATGAGCTCTTATTTTTAAGTACTGATAAAATTGTCTCGATATATTTTGAAAACCCTAACCATTGGTGAACTTGTCACAATATTAAAATCTTTCCATTAAAGCCACATGTCACTGGCACTACTCCTTGGTGAATTGAAGCTCAAATCACACCACTTGACTACCTAAAACTCCTCAAAAATCTCATATGACTTCCCATATTCGATTACAGTTAGGGTTTACAAAAAGGTTATTGTATTTTCTTCAAACTATCGAGGTAGGCCTTCAAAATTTCTTTGTGTATTTTTTGTTTCGTTTTTTATTTCTTCTTAGATGATGTTGTTATTTGTGGTCCAGTGATTGTATACTATTTTGAATTTAGATTATGAATAGAATGATATTTTTATGATCCATTTTTTGATTTACTACCGATGTATGGACCCTCTCGATATATGGAGTTATTGGTTATATTTGACATTGAACCTTGGATTTATTCAATTTTTTTACTACTATGTTTTATATGTGCTTACTAAATATTTTTTCAAATATGTGTGTAAATGTGTAGAAATGTTCTTGTATATTTTTGTTTATTGACTATTGATTTGAGGAACATTAGTGATTCCCTAATGATTATATATATGTTGAAACCTTTCATGGAAACCTCAGTGGACATGCAGCTTCGGATGCTATTTTTCACCAACCATGTTAATGGAGTGAGTAATGTTACTCTCTTGGATATATGTATCATAGGATATAGTTACTCTTAGAATTAAATATGGTCTTTTGTTTTCCTTGTTGGGACCAAGTTAGATATAGAATGAAGTTTTAAGAGTATGCTTTTTTTAGAGTATTGTCTTTTGTTGTCAAAATATTATAAATCAATTCACTTCATAAAATCCTTGAAATTCAAATGATTGTTGAAATGATCCTAAGTTCAAAGCACATGTATCCAAGGTGATACATTTTCTACAACAATGAATGATGGTGATAATCTATATGATGATTTTCAAAATTTTATTTTACAAATATCATAAGTTAGGAGAACTTGTGATGCCATCATTATGAAGGAAAAGGGGAGTAAAGGAACTGCCAGTCATATTCAGTTTTGATTGAAAGTAAAGATGATAGTGGAACAAAGGGAAGATTTAGTACGTTTTGTTTAAAATAAGATCATGCTAAAGGTGTTAGATCAATGACTATATATCACGAAAGATACAATCCTTGATGAAATTAGTTGTTTGTGGAATAATCCAGATGATAGGGAAGCAACATTGGTATGTTGCACGCAAGTGGAGTTCCATGATCCAAATATCAAAATATGACAAAGGAGAGGCTTGTGCGTTAGATTGGTTTTTGCATGCTAGATTGAATGGAGTTTGGAATTTTTTGCACAAGGCATGATTTGAGGTCCAAAATTAGAAAAATGGAAAAGTAATAAAGTGATCGAAAGATTCAAGAAGTGCACAAAATATGTGGTTGGTGTGTAAGAGAGTTACACCCTCAATGTGATGTCAAATGGGGTTCCGCACGATGCATCAGGATCTTATTCTACACATTGGGATTTTTGCGTGTATGGGTTGACAAGGTTTATAAATAAGAGGTGACCTCCTAAAATTAAAAAATATCGACACTTAAAGAAATATCGAGCACTGAAGTGCAGAAAAATATTAATAAAAGGAGAGTGCGCAAAATAAATAGATTTTCACGCAAGATGTAGAAGTTGTGCGCAAGAAGAGAGTTGCGTGCAAGATTGAAGTTGCTCGGAAGATGTGTTTTGCGAAAGAAGTCAAATCTTATGCACATGGCATAAATTTTTTGGGCAAGAGACCTAAAATTGTGCGTGAAATATTTGGGTTCTTTTCCCGTATTCAGTTGTGCGTAAGATAGTTCTTATCAACTTCTTGGTAAGAAAGTGAATATTTGTACTTTAGATAATACACCTGTTCAAATGTAAAGAAGCACTGAAATACTGTAATTCCCTTTTTGTTCTAATAGGGTGCACACACACTTCAGGATTTTTTTTCCAAGTGCTACACAAGTGTAAGGGTATATCCTACTCATTGTATTCCACATTAAAGGGTTATTTTCTAGTGGGTTGTGTGGTACTGGTGTGTTTCCATACCATACCAGGGACGTAGCTACTCATGTTGAGTAGTGAAACTTATAAATATTGTGTTCTTGTGGTTGTGTGTGTTTAGTAGGGAAGAAACTCTTTAACAGGAGGTGAAGGTTTTTTCAAAAATAAGGAAACATAAAAAGAAAAAGATATCACTAATTCACCCCCTCCCCCTCTCAGTGATACTTGGATCCTAACTAGGAACTTCATTCTTATGAATAATATTCAAAGGTGCCTTCCCAGTTAAGCACATGAGTTTTTATCACATCAAGCCTTCACTTTTAGAATCCTTATGGTGCCTTTAGTTCATGTTATGTTTTAATATCAGGTTTTTTCTATTTTATATTTCTTATGAATTAAAAGTGAGTTTTTATACATGACATGTGTGTGTTTCTATATAGATATTGCATCATTTATTTCCATAGTTTTTTGTCTAAGAGGTTTTCCTATATTGGGTAATGATGATTTTGGTTCTAAATGTCTATTAACCCAAGGGTCATACTAGAATTTGTTTTTAGCTCTGGTAATAATTGTTTCTATTTGGGGGGGGGGAGGGGCTCCCATTTATGGTTTTTTACACCCCAAAGTATTAACCATCCTTTAGTGACTTTGAGGTGTGTTAGATTTCATATGATGATTCAACCATGTCTTGTTCGAGTAATTCAGGCTAGGGTAATTATTCTATCCATCTTTCGGTTTACACCAATAATTTTTAGTGATAATATCATTTATTATCTGCCTTTATCTCCCTCTATTTATCATATTCTATGATATGATTCGACTAGGGAATCCATCCATGTCCTTATCTAGTATCCTCAAATCATAGATGTTACTAATAACTTGATTCATCATAAATATGATACATCCTCTATGTTCCCTCTATATGAATCCTTCTCGCCCTCACTCTCTCTACATGGTTGATAATAAAGTTTAAGGGATTCCAACCAATTTAACTTCTATTCTTGGTATAATATAATGGATTAGTGTTTTTACTAATTCTATAAGTTTTTACTAGATATGAGATTCCCTTTATCCAATTTAGATCATAAGTAATGTTATGTAATCATTTAACTTTCCATTATCTATAAAAATCAAATAATATTTATTATATTTTAATGATTACTGATTGTGATGTTATTAATGGTTATATTATATCTCCCACTATTTTTTAGAATCCAAAAAACCCTTATTATTGGATTTGGAATATCTAGGGGCTCGGATATTCTATTATAAGTGATCCATATTTCCCTTCATTGAATTATTAATCCCCTCAAACCAAGATTTATTCATTTCTTTCAAAATTTACCAAAATGAAAAACAAATAATTGAAGTCCTATCCATTTTATCATTAGCATTATTCCTTGATCCATGAAACCAGTGATCTATTTCATTGAATGGGAGTTTATTATAACTATGATCCAACAAAAAAAATTGGTCGAATGTTCGACTGATGACTAATATAAATTCTAAGTTAGATGAAAATTCAATCAAGGATAACCGTTTCATTGGTACATCAAAATCTGTTCATGTTGGTCCCAATATTGGAAAAGTATTGAATGTTATAGGGGGCCAAAAATAGGGGATTTGGATTCTCGATAAAGGAACCAAATCTTTGAATCCTTTAAAAAATAAAGAGGGTTAAATGATAAGGTAAAAGTGGTTTTTTAATATATTATATTTTTCACCGTAATATTATATGTTCTCTACTACATTAACATAATCTTAATTAAATTTTTGACTACTCTTGATGGAAATTTCGTCTGCACCTAATGATATTACCAATCCCTCGGAAGATAAAACTATAATGATGGAAACCGTTTAGAAATATGTAAAGGTATTTTTATGATATACTTTCTCTATTTTACTGAAAAATTATATAACGGAAAATTGATTTAGTTTTCATTATTTCTTACAGATTTTTTTTTATTTTAGAATATTTCTATCCATTTATCATGCCTTTTCAAGAAGAGAAATGATGTTATCTTAACTCAATCACATTTTTAATATTGATGTTTCCTAAGTAAAATCATTGTCCATAGAAATAATGTATTGTTTCATATTTATGTTTTATTTATTTATTTTTAGTATTACTCACATAATAATATTTTCTTAATATATGTGGATTCATTTGTTTATGTTGGGGTGATCTGTTTATATTTCATGCCTTTATACACCAAAACTTCCACAAAATTCATCTCCCTTAATACATTTTCACCCTTGCATTGGTGTATTTATCATTTTCCTTCAATCTACCTCCACTCCCTTTGCAGGAAGAGAAACAATGTTGTCTCTGCTCAATTATAGAGGTAATCTTAATGCTTGCATTGTAAAATAGTTTTCCATAGAATTAATTTATTTTTAATTTATTTCTTTTAAGTATTACTCACATAATAATTGTTTTCTTATATTGGTGGATTATGTTTTTTGAGTTGGGGTGCTCTGTCCATATTTCATGCGTTTGTGCACCAAAACCACCAAAAAATTATTCTCCCTTAAAACCGTTTCACCCCTGTAGTGGTGAATTTTCCACTTTCTTTCAAGTTACCTCCACTGCCTTTGTAGGAAGAGGAATAACTCTACCTTTTCTCTATTATAGAGGTAATCTTTTTGTTTTCATAGTAAAATAAGTATTTATAGAATTAATGTATTTTTTTCATATTTATGTTTAAGTTATTGATTTTTAGTATTAAGCACATAATAAGTTTTTCTTATACATGTGGATTATTTTGTTCGAGTTGGGGTGCTCTATCCATATTTTATACCTTTCTACACTAAAAATTCCATAGATCTCTTCTGCAAAAAAACCTTTCACCTCTGTAATTTTAGCATTTAACAATTTCTTCCATGTTTTCTCTACTAATCAATAATAGAGGTAATCTCGATATTTTCATGGTAAAATCATTTTCCATAGAATTAATGTATTTTTTCATATTTATGTTTAATTTACTTATTTTTAGTTTTTCTCATAATAACAGGTTTCTTATATAGGTGGATTATTTTTTCTTATATATGTGATTTTTTTGAAGCTTCTCATGAAGTGTTGGAAGTTTGACAAATAAAGTAGATGGAAATAATTTTAACATTGACAGTTAGGAGTGTTTTGAGACTTTGGGATGTGTAGGAATCAGCCGCCCCTCAATCCAACACACAATGTGACTAGTATGAATCCAATTACATTAATATATTTAAAATTTACATTAATTTCTGTAAAAATAAAACTAACATACTCAAAACCAATATAAAATATTCAAATTTTTATGATACTTTAATAAAAATATCCATAAGTCATTTGTGACATATATGAATCAGTTTCACCTCAATCTGATACGCGATGTGCCGAATGTGACTCAATGAGTCTGTTATGAGTATAAAATCAACAATTGACTTTAAAAATATTCACTCACCAAAAATGAATAAAATGCGCTCAATTTTTTTTAATAATTTAGGTTATATATTCACAAATCATTTTTGATGTGTAGGAAATGGTCTCATGTCAAATGGATACAGGATGTGATCATTATGTGTCAAAGTGTGTGTTTCAAGTTGAAAATGTTATTTTAGTAAAAAAAGACAAGTGACATAATAAAAACCAAGAAAAAATATTTTTATTGTTTTGATACTTTTGTAAAATGATCTATATGTGATTTTAGATATGCATGAATCAGCTGCACCTCAATCTGATGCATGGTGTGAGTTGTATAACTCCAAGTGTGTGTTATTATTTAAAATTGTCATCAATTTCCGTAAAAAGGCCAACTGAACTACTCAAAACCGAGAAAAAAAATTCACATTGATTATATACTATAATAAAATGATCCATAATTCATTTTTGATATGTAGAAATTAACTTCACCTCAATACAATGCACAAAGTGATCAGTATGTGTCGAAGTACATGTTCTCATTTTAAAATGACATTTTAGTAAAACAGACAAGTGATGAACTCAAAACTGAGAAAACAAATTAAAATTGTTTTGAAACATTAGTAATACCATACATAGTTCATTTGGGACGTGTATGAATTAGTCGAACCTCAATATGATGCACAATGTGACCATTGTTACTCCAAGTAGTTGTTTTCATTTAAATTTGAAGGCAATTTTAGTAAAAAGGTCAACTAACCTACTTAGAATTGAGAAAATACATTCAAATTGTTTAAATACTTTAGTAAAGTGATCCATAAGTCATTTTTGATGTGTAGGAATAATTATAACCTCAAAAAAATACATAATTTCATTGGTATGATTCAAAGTACATGTTTCAATTTTAAAAGGATATTTTAGTAAAAAAGACAGCTGACATACTCAAAAAATGAGAAAACATAGTCCTAATGTTCATAAACATTATGGAAATGATCCATAATTAATTGGGGGACATTTAAGAATTATTTTTGACTTAATCTGACATGTGGTATGACCGGTATAACTCAAAGTGCTTCTTTTTTTTAAAAAATTATCATCAATTTCATCAAAAAGTCCAACTAACCTACTCAAAACCAATTAAATGCATTTAAATTGTTTAAATACTTTATCAAAAAGATCTATAAGTCATTTTTGATTTGTTGGAATCAAATACACCTCAATATGATACATAATGGGATTGGTATGAGTCTAAGTGAGTGTTTTAATTTTAAAATGACATTTTAGGAAAAAAGACAAGTGAAGTACTCAAAACTGAGAAAACACATTCAGATTATTTTGAAACATTAGAAAAATGATCCATATGTAATTTGGGACATCTGAGAATTATCTTCATATAAATCTGACATATAGTGTGACCAGTATGACTCAAATTTCATCTTTTTTTTTAAATTTTCATCAATTTTAGTAAAATGGACAATCATCCTACTCAAAACTGAGAAAACACATTCATATTGTTTTAATACTTTAAAAAAATTATCCATAAGTCATTTTGACATATAGAAATCATCCAAGCCTCAATATGATACAAGATGTGGCTGGTATTACTCAAAGTATCCATTATCAGTTTAAAATTAAATTTTAGTTCAAAAATTTCCACTCAATGAATTCTGATCAAATGTGCTTGGATTTTATTGATTATTTTTTAAAATGATTCATAAGTTATTTTTGACATGTGGGGATATGTTTCAAATAAACTCGATACACTATGTGATTAGAAGGAGTAAAAAGTGTGTGTTTCCAGTTTAAAATAACATTTTAGTAAAAAAGACATAAAACATACTCAAAATAGAGAAAACAATTCAGATTGTTTTGATACTTTAGGAAAATGATCCAAAAGTCATTTTAGATGTTTTTGGAATCATCCAAACCTCAATCTGATACACTGTGGGACTAGTATAACTCCAAGTACATATTTTTATTTAAAATAGACATTAATTTTAGTAAAATTAAGACTTTATATTTATTTATTTATTTATATTATTACTAACATTATAACTTTTTTCTTATACAGGTTCATTATTTTTTTCGATAAGGGTTTTTTCATTCGACAATTCCATGAGTCGAGTTAGGATTGGAAGATAAAAGAACATTGATGTTTTTGAATGTTTTTAATAATTTGTATTTATATAATTGTCTAAAACAATATTTTAAATATCTATAATATAGTTTTTTCTTCTTCAGTTTGTGTTTTAAATTTCATTTCATTTAAATATTGTATTGGTAATTATTTTTGTTGATATTTTTTGTGTTTATGGTGTTGTGGGGTGCTGTTATGACACATTGTAGTGGTGCTACTATGTGTTGTTACAAAAGAATGTAGTATTCCTTTTATCAGTGCTTTTATATGCATGAATAAATGTATACTTTAACAATTATTTTATAATAAAAAATAAATGGGACCTTTAGTAGTGCTAAATTAAAGCGTTGATAAAATTTCCCTTTTTTAGTTCTTTTAAAAGTGCTGAAAAAGACCAAGACTTTTGACCTTACTTATGTAGTCAGTGGTTTTATAGCCTTGAAAATGGTCTGTTCTAGCACTATTAAATGCCTATTTTGTAGTATTGAATGCACCATAACCATGTGTGGTTCCCCTCTATGTAGTAAAGTGTGAACAATTTTCATACGTTTTGGCCTGTCGTGAAGCTCGTTATTTTTTTGGTACAATTATAATTTTTTCCTAAAAATATATTAAATCTTAATACTATTTTTATTTCTTCCTCTGATGAAGAAAAATCATGTAAGAGAGATAATTTGAAGGAGATTTTATATCCTTTGATCCCATTTCATCATTAAAAATTTTATTTTAGAACTTATAATCTCATTCGATTCACATCAGTTAGAGATATATTCCTCCTGTGTCATCCTGCATTTGACTTGGTATCTAATGTGCTATTTGAGTGTTATATAATATTACCTATTTTTAGTTTCTTTGTCTGGTCATAGTTTTTCATCAAATATAGATAAAATCATAAGATGATACAAGATTATTTCTCTACTATGTACCTACAGTAGATGGTCCATACCTTTTCCTCATGGTTTGGTGTTTTATAAGACTAATTGCAGTTGTGTCGTGCATCAGACCCTCCGACAGTGCCCTGTTAACAAATTGAATTTTTTAATTGAATAAATTGGCACTTTTTTAGGTTTCTTATTAGTACATTAGAAATTTTTTTAGGTTTTTTCCCCAAACTAACTCATCCATGTGGTTTGACCTTCCTTTTTTCCTTTTATTATACCACTCATTGGGTGTGTGTGAGCTTACCTAGTTAGAAGAATCCATTAATCAATTAAATTAAATTGAATTGGGATATTATATGATTTTTTCCTCATTTTCTAGGTGTTGACATGATATAAACTATTTTATTTATTTATTTGTATTTTATAGAATTTATTAATACGAGTTTGATGAAATCATTAAACATTATGAAATGGGAATTTATGAATGAATTTGATGAATTGAATGGAAGTGGATTCCTTGGTTGGTATACCTTGGATCCTAATCCCATTAGATTCCATGGATGATTTTCCCAAGAATCATGATAGTGGTAGTGTATTACTTAGATTATATTTATCCTTGGGTCTTGATTCCATAGGATTTCTTGGGCCTTCATACCCCATGTATATGACTTTCTTAGGCTCTCAATGAACATAGTCTATTGACATGATCCTTGGAACCCAACAACGTCTAACCATGTTTCCATCAATATTCTCCTGGGACTCGACAAGGAAGCCTTGGTCTTCTATACCTTGAATCTAATCTCATGGGGTTTGACACATTACATTATATGGAATGATCATTATAGATGATTTACCCTATACGAAGTGGACGTGGGTGATATGATAATATCGGTTTTATGACACGGTCATGGTTGACTTGACACATTTGGTTGTATGGCCTGGTTATGGTGGTTTTTTATTTTTTCTTTAAAGATACCTTATTGGATTATCTTGACCCTTGTTTTTAGGGATCCTTTATGGATTGTAAATTTCACTTAATTGTATCACTTTTACCATGGGAATTTCACTTGTATTACCTATACACTTTTCACATATTTTTACATTTATTTATCTTGTCTTTTATAACTTGGATTTGTTCTAAACACTGTTGGTGGTGGCCTACTGATTATTATCTGACACCTTGTTTAGACTGCCATTGGATACCCCAACATAATATATGTATACAGATAGGGACCATAGAAAGTACCCACAGTTTGATATTTGACTTTGTGTTATGCTTAGGTGCAGGGGAGAACATGACCAAAATAAGGCTCATGATTCTAGTTGGGATAACTCTTTTTTTGAGTATTTTTATACATGTATTGTATTTGTATGCTTGTATACATGTTTTGGATGATTTTTTGAGACATTAAATGTATTACAATAATTTTTTATATGATTTAATTTCCATATTTTGGGTATCAGTATTATTTACTTGATTTTTTAATTGTTCCCATACTGTATCCGCTAAAGCGGGTTACTAGTACAGTGTTTATAGTGTCTATTTCTATTGTTCCATATGTTTACATATGCTTCCTCTACTTATCTATTACTATATATCAGTTATGATTAACTTTGTTAATGAGGTCTTAGTCTCCCCATATACACACCCCAGGCCTTCACTACTAGTCGGTAGTCTCTAGAATTTATGTAGATTCTCTTGAGGCCATGTGACCCAGTAGGTTGGGGAACTGGATAGTGTCATGTGTGTCAGGACGTTACAACCCATCCCCCAAATGGTACCCTTATAAGGTCAGAAAGGATAGTCGGAGGATAGTGAGAGCCCAAATTCCACCTCAAATAGGCCAGAAGTTATTGACAAGTACATAAAGTATAATGAAAATATATATGGGATGCATTACCATCTAGGATAAATGCATATGAAAAAGAAAATATAGATACACAAATCAACTCTTACTCATAAAGATGAAATAAGTCACAAGTATATATATGTAATTTTACAAAATAATAAAACAACAGGAAAAGAAACTACAACTTCTGATATATTTAGTCAGAAGAGACCAAGAAACCAAAACAAGTATTGAAAAACCATGAGGTAGTAATATCCAACCCAATCTGTAACAATCTCCTACTGACATAAAAATAGTATATATATATACTAATGAAAAAATAAAATTTATACTTATTTGGACACTCCCCAAAGCCTCTCATTCAAATTATATAGAAATCATGCTAAATCTCCGTAGACAAAAGGTAAAAATAACTCATAAAATAAAAAATTATACTATGTTCCCAGCCTCACAATGGTTATATCTCATGAATAATCACATACAAGAGATCATATATTATAGTAATGAAAAAAAGGTATCACGGTACCACTTCTCTACTGGTTTTCTGCTCTTCTCCTATGTTCTACATCTAAGGAAATCTCTCTCTAAATGAATGAATCATGTAGATACCTAGCCTAAGTATCAAAATAAGCATCCCATGGATCACATGATCTCATCATCCCATCCATATATCCATATAGTTATTAAGTTATTTCAGGATCCTCCTAAGCATGTATATCATGTATCATACATCTGGTATTATAACTCAATCCATTACATCAAATACATTAAGTAATTTAACTCAAGCCATCACGATCCACACATGACATACCTATAATAATCCTTTGGATACTATATTCGAAGATACATGTTAGTGAAATTACTATAAGACATCATAAAAAACAACACACATATATGGGGAAAATGACAACAATGTATACCATCAAATAATATACAAGGAGAAGAGAGTGGTGCTAAAGAGGGTAGTAATCCATCCTTACCTATCTAACATAGATGCCTGAAAAAAATCCTCCTCGAGTCTAGTAGGTGTAAGTCAACTTAACCATCATGATTGGTGTAGTGTATGAAATCATAAAAATATACAGGATATAATAATACTCACAACTAAACTATGAAAATAACCTAGTCATATACTCAACTATATCTATCATCACCTGAACACCCAACATCCACTAATTGAGAGTACATATCTTATATGTATAAAATAACTTAAGAAGACTTACATTAATTTCATTATTTTTTTTTAAAAATAACTTCACATTAATTAATGCATGATCCATTAATTTACATTATTTTGATTACATTCATTAAACATCCACATAAATTCCATTCCCTCAAAGCATAATCTAACCAGGTATATAGTTTCGCAAGATTAATATATTTAAAATTTTAATTCCATTGAGAACCAACCCCATAAGTTAAATCATTCATTATTCTCTTACCATTGCATAAATTTAAATACTCTAGGAAACATCCCAAACAACCATCAAAGAAATTCATAACCAAGAACATCCAACTACCTCATGTATTGGGTAAAAGAATGTAGATAAACAATAAACTATCCATCTGACCCTTTAGTATAACATTAATATATATGAATCCAATATTTAAGAACAACAATGAGTAAGCCCAGCATCAACCTATTCCACATACTTCAGTTCCATCATCAACTCCCCCATCCATATCCCATTCATCTCATCATCATTGGAATCAACTTTGTATATAACTATGGACCTCCACTACCATATCTCATTAGTCATCCTTGGATCACATCACATCACCTAGAAATTCTCGCATCTAAAGAAACCCTGAATGCAGCAAACAAACATCATTTTCAATAAGGTAATAAGGCCCATAAAACAAGGCATTTATCCTTCACATAGAAATGGGATATCATGGACCCAATTACAAGGCATACAACCTTTTTATTCTTTTGAAAACAATATTATCACATGTATGAACAAATTCAGTAAACATGAATCTAACATCAATATGATTACGATCAAATTATTAGAATATAAGTATTCATTAATAATTCATCTTATTTAATTTATTATTTTTCCAGAAAAATTATTTACAGCTTTATGTTTTTTACCTATTTCTTTAAAACAACAAATTATTACCCAATAAATTCAAACAAACTAAATAATTCATGGGAATAGATAGCACAATATCTATAAAATCAAGAGGTAAACCATTTTTAGGGTGTAATAATAAGAATATATGATCACTATAATCACAAAAAAAATTCATTCTTTAATCTAGTTTAATAATTATTAGGATAATTAAACCACCAACTAAATGGATAAATAATGACGATTTTACTATTTCAAGTAAATTAATTGGAGAAGAAATGAATCACGTACCTCAACCTTTTTTAGTTCTTGAAATAGAAATGTAATTTCATCATAGATATCTGAACACCTATACTACATGAAAACTATTATCTCTTAATGATTTCATTCCATGAATTGACCAAAAATTGACATAATAAACTATGTTATAATGATGGATATAAAATTACATAACATGGAAACAAGAATTGGTAGGAATTAATAAAATAGAGAATAAACCATAAGAAAAAAAGAATAAAAATAAACTCATATCACCATGGATTGATCTCAAGAAATTGGGGATTAATACAAGCCAAAAGAGGCTTCAAAGACTTTAAAAAAGTACTCAGGGTTTCCTAGGGTTATAGAGGAAGGAGTGGGAGAAAATTAAGTTCAAATGGTGGTTTGGGTATTTATGGACATTCTAAAAAATATAGGACCGTGATGTAGTCTACTAATCAAAACCAAAGATCTACCTGACATAGGTTTTACTACGACGCATTGTAAGGGACCATGATTTAGCCCCCTTGGTAAAATAATTTGTCTAAGGGAAATACTTAAGATCCAACACATATCTTATAAATCAAGGGATGGACTACATTGCAACCCACTCCACCATGCCAAATAACCTATTTTCTAAGAAAGCATACTAGTCCATTGCCTACTACATATAGTGAAACTAACCCCAAATTTGTAAGAATCACCTTAAACCAATAAGTCATAGGTGAGACATCCATTCCATAACCACTCAATTTCAAATGAATGTCCTACTCCATATATAGCCTCAATTCCATAACTATTTCTAAAATGAAAGTAAGTCGAAATCCCACTTCTTAGGACCCTACGTTGAAGCCTTCCCCACCATGTCATGGAAACCCATATTATAGTGAAACCTAAGGATCCATGGTTCTTAATCCTCCTCAACACCCCATTGCCATCCCAAAAACCTCATACAAACTTGAAGGATTCTCCAGGAACAACTAAAACCCAAAAATAACAATGAAAATAGTTAATTGTATATGATACCTTACATAAAATACCTCTCAAACCATTCTCATCATCAAGAATTTAAAACTACAACCAAAGATAAAAATGGAAAGGATCATCCTAAAGTCCACCTCGTGATATAACTCTCATGATTCTCACAAAAATTGAAGCTCAACCACCCAATCAGAGGAGGAAAGTGAAAAATCCATGAAATAATAACAACCAGCTCCAATACTATAATGAGGGATATATCTATAAAATTAGATAGATGATAAAAAAAATAAACATGAGAGAAAATAATCTCATAAACTAAAAAATTTCAAAAGAAAAAAATAATATATGTTATATGGGAAGAGATAAACAAAAAACTAGTCAGGGTACTGAGCATGCATATATAACTCACATTCCCAAGTACTCTTACCCACACCACTAGGTCACCAAAAGACATAAACCAGTGGAAAATCATGATTGTACAACACTATCTCATTTCAGTCCTTGATCTATATATACCACTCCTGGATGTTTTCATCATTTTCAACATTGATCTCACCCCAATCAATGACTTGGGAATCCTCATGACTGTGATGATATAACTATGACACATGGAAGGCATCATGCATCTATATCATATGGGGATGGGATATCTGATATCCCACAGCTCCAAAATAAGAAAAAACCATCAAAGACCCAAAAAACCATGGAGAAAGTTTTCTCTAATGACCAAACCTCTGTTTCCCATGATGAGTATTTTCCTTCAAGAACACAAAAAATTCAACTTTGATGTCCTAAGGTATCCTCCTATGATCCACATAGGACTTTTAATAATCTTGTGTTTCCATCATCCTTTCATGAATCACTTGATCCATTTGTTTCATGCTCAACACTAGTAATGGATCAAAAATTGTTTAAACTATGATCCTAGTCTAGAATAACAGATAACTGATAGGTTGACTATAAAAATATTCAAATGGATCTATTTCAACAGTTTAGTGAACATTTTATCAAAAAACTCGACCAAATTTATGTGCCTTATCCATCACCCTCTAAAATTCATGACACAAAAAATAAACATAGATTCACGAGTTTGAATGGTCTTCCCTATCTGACTGTCTATTTTTAGATGAATTGAAGTTATAGGGAATAACTAATAACTCTCTACACCTTATAGGTATAACCAGGATCCCAATCAGAGTTTTCCATCCTCGGGACTTTGTGGAGTCTCACCACATTCTACAGATATTTCCTCAACAAAACATCCACTATGATATACTCCATAATCTCTATAATGTGGGTGGATTTCAATAAATGGTCCACTATCTTCCATATAGAATCTAAGACTTCATGAGGTTGAGGTAAACTATAATTTAATTTCATTAATATACCCCCTCATTTCCACCAAGGAACATATAATAACTTGAGTAGACCACCAGGTATATGGTGCTCAACCTTCACATTTTAATACACTAAATATTGAGAAACTAACTCTATAACTAAAAACATCAACCAATTCTACATAAAATAACATATCATAAAATAGTACATCATTTTAAATCTTTCATGTACACAAAATTTGAACCCTAGAAATCATGGATAACCACATCATGAATCACCAAAGTGATGAAAATACTTTCTCAAAATAACACTCGATGTTGTTCATCCTCAGACCAACCATTAGGGGCATAACCAAAGACAAAATGGACTCTCTACACCTCCACCTTAAAATCCCCAATCTAAGAATCCATCAATTAATACACAAAATATGATTTCACTTTCATTTAAAAATAAAACTTCTTCCCCCAACCTCTCCCATATCAAGTTGCGTCACTGTTACCTCTTCCATCACACTATATGAATCTCCAACTTTACAGATGACATCTCTTCATGAAATCCTACTCATTGCATCAACTACAACATTTCCCTTTCCAATTGTATATTAAATATCATTATAATTATCCTATAAGAACTCCATTCACCATTTCTACCACAAGTTCAATTCACACTATGTAAATACAACCCTCAATCACTTAGGATTGGTAAAAACCACCAAACGCTCATCGATGATGTAATATATCCACAATATCAAGGAAAGAAAAATTTCCACAAACTTGTAGTCATGGGTGGAATAGTTAACTCATTGGGGTGGAACTTATGATCCCCATAAGAAAAAAAATACCAACTACATCAAAACACAAACCAAATCAAGACGTGAAGCAAAAAAATCCATCAAAACGAACTCCCACTTCTGAAAAATAAAGAAATAAAGCACTGAAAAACATCTCCTTTATGATATAAAAATTTGTATGACAATAATTAGTACATAATAAATCTTATTACTTTCTCATTAATTCTATAAGATGATTCAAAATTTGAGATAATTTATCTATGAATCTCATATAATAGCCCAAAAGACCAAAGAATCATTGAAATCTGCAACTATCCTTGGTGTTTTCCAAGAAATTTCATCTTTGATCTTTAACGGATCTATATAAAATACCTAATGGGACATGATATAACCCATGAAATGAACTTCATAATAATTTAACTCAATCTTAAATAACTTAATAAATAGATTTTTATGACAACAAACAAACAAAACAATACATAGACACTTTGTTTTCTCTTTCTTATATGTGGAGTATACAAGGATTTCATCAATGAAAACCACCTAAAAACATCATTAATCCAAACCTTGAACACATATAAAGCATTCCTCACACCTAATGGAATCATAATGAACTTCTAATTCTCATAAAGACATATAAAATTATTTTTTAGAACATCCTAATCTGTCACCCGCATTTGACGATATCCTAACTGCAGATCGATCCTTGAGAACCAACTAGATCCTTTTAGTTGATCGAATAAATCATGACTCAATGGAAGTTAATAGTAGTTATTCACTATCATATTAATTAAGTGACAATTATCTATACAAATATACACATTAACATCTTCTTTCTTCCTGGAAAAAACTAGCGCACCCCATGTTGAAACACATGAACAAACAAAATGTTTCTACAACAGATCATCAAGATATGCCCACAAATCTCCAAAATTAGAAGGCACCGTTTAATATAAAGATACTGAGATAGGAGAAAAAACTTTTTTATAATAATCTAAATCTTTATATCATAGTAAGGGGGTAACGATATAACCTCTTTAATAAAAACATTCTAGTACCCTTCAAAAACCCTCGAAAACACAGTTGGCTTAACCTCTGATTAACTGAAAATCAGCTCATCCATCAAGGAAGACATGGGTGGAATAATCCTATGAACCAACAGACATTATATATCACCATTTAACACTATAGGATCTCTATCGGCATTATAGGACACTACCTATCTCCTGAATAAATCTACAATAGCCAGTATTGAATATAACCAGTCTATAATGAGTATGATGTTATATAGATGTACCTGTAATGTAACATCCCAATTAAGTAATGAATAATATATATTTTTATCTATGTCTATTAATTAATTAGATAGTGTTTTAGAGCCTTAAAATGAAAATAAATCCAATCTTAAGCATGGAATACACTAATATTTTTAAAAGATTGTTTTACTGCCTTTTGATGGCAAACCATTATTAAATCTATCTTTTGAAAATTTTATAAGCTATATTTCTCAAAATAAACTTATTCTTTATGATTGGGACATCAAAATTTACTTTGTGTGAATTTTTGGTATTTTTCTGACAATGTTCATTTTTTAATGAATAGTGAAAAATACTGCATTTTACATCAAAACTGCTTTTTAATCTAATTTATTTATATGATTAGATTATCTTTTGAATAGGTTTTAAAGTTAAATTAGAATATATTTTTACCATTTAATCCAATAGTGGTCATTGGAATCAATTTCACTTTGAAATTGGACTTACACTGGTGTCAATCTTTTGATACTTATTGTTTCATAAAAACACGCTATTGTCATGACAGCGGGAATTAATTATTAAATTAATTAATGTAACTTATATGATTTGAATTTTTTAAAATAGACATCATTTTTGAATTTAGAATATCAAATATAGCTTAGGGTGAAGTTTTGGTATGTTTATGAAAAACTTCAATTTTTGATGAATAGTGAAACCACTAAGTGGTAGTTAAAAAACTGATTTTTCATTTAAATGAAATTTTACCACCTCTGTGATTTAATTTTCAAAAATCCGACATACATGGTTGTCATTAAGAAGTAAAATGTGGTTCAATGAGATTAAAATAATTTTTTAGTGAATAGTAACTTTTATGTTTTTAATCGCGATTAGTGGTAATTAGTGTAGTTTAAGGTAAAAATAATGTTTTAATAGTATGAGTTGATCTTGACACATGTTCTACCCTCATTGGATGTGTCATGGCCGACCAAGACAATACATGTGTCAACTTGGGACCCCATGGAGCCCCTTTGGTTGGGAAATGACATAAATAACTTTTTATTTAATGAAAAAGTAAAAATGACACAAACATAATAGGTTTTACAAAAAAAATTTAAATGGGGTTATACAAGTCATATTTTTGACTATAAATATTCATTGGAAACCTAAAAATATTTCCTACATTATAGTATTTGTTTTATAATTTTTAGACTTTAAATAAATTAAATTATTTATGACATCATGATGATGCAGCGATTACCTCGATAATAAAGTATTTAAATAAAATGAGAAGATAATGTAAAATCTATGACCTACACATGTCCAAAACCTATTGGGTGGGTATATTTTGAACCTTTATCACCTTATCCTAGAATTATATCAATGTGGGACCTTTTAAATCCGAAACTCATTTTCAAATAAAGTAATATTTCTTTACTTTCCAAGAGTGCCCCTCCTCTCCTCTTATAAAAGGCCCCCACCTCTACCTCCTTACCCATACTCCCAAAGCCTTTTTCTCGGCCAAACCCTACCCATTTTGCCTCTCCAATTCCCTCTCTTACTCCTTGAAGCCTCACTTTGGGCAGAAGTCTTCCCAAGGAAGCCTTTGAGCTCAAACCAAATGGAGTTTCCCGATTTTAAGGTAATGTCTTCACTTGAGTCCTTTTGTTTTATTTTTCTTCTCCAACCCCCTAAACTCTTTTTATTTATTTATTTTGAAACAACTCCAGTATCTTCAATATACTAGTATGTTGTTATAAGAATGATTCAAGCTACACTTACACACACCTACATCTAATGGTTAAAGAACATATTGTTCCATGGATGGTGAATCTACGCCTCCCGAAACGATGATTGTTCAACATTCCTTTAACACATTCAAAGGTGGCCATTAAGATGTCACTATATTTATATATGATAATAATATGTTTTTGGTTTCCTTAAGATTCTGTATTTTTTATTTTGGGCATACCTTTATGGTTCCCATTATGGGTAAACGCGATATCCTCATTTAAGGAAGTGCGGACGACCGTCCCCTCAAAGTGATTTGATTCGTTAAATACCATATGTGGGATGTATAAAGGATGGAAATATGATATTATATATGATATTATACTGGAATTATAATATACCTTTATATCATTATGATTCCATTCTATAAAATACGAAATAGAAATTAAAGTAGCGTTCATGCGTATGTACGGCTTACCGTCTCCATGAACGGTGCATTTCATTTCTTACCTCTAAATGATTATGTAATATTATAAATGCATGTATATACTGGATATATATGATATATACATCATTATTATAATTCTGGATATAATGGATACATGAACAACTTGTAATTATAAAGGGTTTATTTTTTACTCAAGTACCAATGATCGTTAAAACGACTGTTATTAACGGGTGGTTCTGTGATAAACTAAGGGTGGGTGAGCCCGATATAGCTCTCCAATGCATTGGGTAACGCAAAGGAGTGAAATGTTAAGGTTTCTCTGAAGAGATTTAGGGAATATATTTTGATGGGTATTCCAAACGTAACCAAGAGGGTTACTCCCTACGTAAGAATGTTATGAATGCCCCAAGTTACCTTTATGTCTTATGATTTCTATGATTTATTCATGATTTGATGAGGTATGTTAAAGTGCTTATGTTTTATGGGTAAAGTATGATTTCATTCTTATGTATATATGTACCCATGTTTCCTTTCCACATATTTTTGTATCCCTTACTGATCTTTTTATGCTCATTCCATGTTTTTTTGAAATTTTTTTCACAGGTCAAGGGAAAGGTACATGATATGATGATAGTGTCAAGGAAGTGTCAAGAAAGAATCCATGTTTTATTTTAAATATGTTTCCATTGATGGGAAAAATGAATACTATCATTATGTAACCACTTGTTTATATGTGGAATGTAATGAAAGTTTTATGTTCTAATTATCTAAAACTCTAAACCCGAAAAGATCCTCAATGTGTAATCTTGTAATAACTCAAGATTAGGTAAGGTTTAAGGCTGGGGCCTTATAGTTGGTATTAAAGGTCGGTTTAGATAACTTTAGGAGTTATAATTCTATTAAATGATTATCCAAAAATATATTTTTTTATGGTCAAATTGAAGTGATATAGTATTTGAAGATTACCATGTTGCTTCATCTAAGACTTGTTTGTTCAGAATGGTTTTCCACAGAGGAAACAGGGAAGCAGTGCTAGGAAGGCATACAGAAGGAAATAACCTTCCGAATCAGCATCCCGAGATGGTCGGAATTGGAACTGAACAGTTTGTTGCAGTAATGGCGCAGTTGACTCAAGCGATAAATGGTGGTGGTATCCATGCACGAGATCATCCAGATCAACCGTAGAGGAACATGTCAGTGGTGGAACATTTCATGAGGCAACATCCCCCATCATTCAGAGGATCATCTGACCCTGTGCTAGCTGAAGGGTGGATTAAATCACTGGAGAAGATTTTCGATATCATGGGGTGTTCAGACAATCAAAAGGTTAGTCTTTCTATTTACCTTTTGGAGGGTGAAGCAGATCAGTGGTGGTCGATGGTTAAAAATATCAGGGACGCTGATGAGATTGATGCTCTCGACTTGGATGAATTCAAAGGTATGTTTCTTGAAAAGTATTTTCCAAAGGCTGTTCGACCTAGGATGGAAAAACAATTCTTGGAATTGAGGCAAGAGGAAGACTCAGTGGCTACCTATGAAGAAAGGTTCACTCGATTGGAAAGGTATGCTCCAAATTTTATCCGAGACCTTGATAGTAAAATCAATCGTTTTTACTCAGGATTAAAACCAAAATATTGAAGGGCATTAGCTTCTCGTGAGTTTAAAAGTTATGAAAAGCTTTTTCGATGTGCTGAGAAGGTGGAAATGGAGTTTTCTGATGATCAAGTGTTCTATAACAACCAACAGAAGAAGAGACCGAGGTGGCAGGAGAAAGGTAAGAATTTTTCAAAAAAGTCTGATGGTAAGAAAACTAAGTTTCCAGTTTGTGATAAATGTGGCAAAAGGCATGCTGGGGAATGTCTTCTGAATTCTGGAAAGTGCTACCGATGTGGTAAGATGGGACATAAGGCTCGTGATTACACTGAAAAAGATCAGGGTGATGGTAAGACCAAATTTGATTTACAGTTAGTGAAATGTTATAAGTGCAATGAGATGGGTCACTATGCAAATGAGTGTCCGACAAAGAGCTTGAGCGATGGGAAGCAGTTAGACTACAAGCAGAAAGGGGTGGTGAAATCCTTTGCAAAAACTTCAGCAGATGTCGGGCCATCAAATGAAGTTGTATGAGGTACTTTGTTTGTTTTTTCAGATTATTCCAGTGTGTTGTTTGATTCGGGGTCTACACATTCTTTCATCTCTGAAACCTTTTCTAGTAAAATGGTAATACCATCTCAAGAAATGACTCTTGAACTTGTGATAAAAACACCTGGGGGAAATGTTGAGGCAAAAAGAATTTATAAGGATCTTCCTATCCTTATCTGTGGAAAGAACCTACCTGAAAACCTTATTGTTTTACCTCTAGTAGAGTTTGATGTTATCCTGGGTATGGATTGCCTCTCTATTTACCATGCTAAGATTGACTGTAGAGATAAAGAAGTTTATTTTCAGAAAGACTTTCAGTTTGTGTACAATAATGAACCCTTACTATTGATAACTTATCAAGAGGCCAAGAAACTTGTAAAAGATGGAAATGAATGTTACCTTGCACACATCGTTGAAAATAAAGGAACTGTTCAGATTAATGATGTGCCAGTGGTAAATGAGTGTCCTGATGTTTTTCCTGATGAGTTTCCTGGAATAATACCAGATCGGGAAGTTGAGTTTACTGTTGACTTAGTTCCTGATGTTAATCCAATTTCAAAACCCCCTTATCGAATGGCTCAAATTTAACTTCTAGAGTTGAAGGAGCAATTGCAAGATTTATTATAGAAAGGTTTCATTCGACCTAGCACATCACCCTGGGGTACTCCGGTTTTATTTGTTAAAAAGAAAGATGGTTCAATGAGACTTTTCATTGATTATAGATCCTTGAATTACATCACTGTTAAGAACAAATATCCATTGCCTCATATCGATGATTTGTTTGATCAGCTCCAGGGAGCTCAGTATTTTTCAAAGATTAACTTGAGATCGGGGTACCATCAGCTGAAGGTAAAGGAAGCAGATGTTCCAAAGACCGCGTTCCGTACAAGATATGGCCATTATGAATTTGTAGTAATGCCTTTTGGGATAACCAATGCACCTACTGTATTCATGGACTTAATTAATAGAATTTTCCATGAGTTCTTTAATAAGTTTGTGCTGGTTTTCATTGATGATATTTTGGTGTTTTCTAAAAGTAAAGAGGAGCATGAAAGACATTTAAGGGGTATCTTTCAAACCTTAAAAGAAAAGAAACTGTATGGAAAATTCAGCAAGTGTGCGTTTTGTTTGCAAAAAATTTCTTTCCTTGGTCACATTGTTTCTAAAGATGGAATAACTGTTGATCCTGCAAAAACAAAAGTTGTGGAAGAATGGCCAAGACCCACAAATGTAATTGAGATTCGTAACTTCCTTGGTTTGGAAGGCTATTACCGAAGGTTTGTTAGAAATTTTTCACATTTATCTAGTCCAATGACTAAGCTAACTCAGAAGGGTGTTAAGTTTATCTGGACAAAAGAATGTGATGATTGTTTTCAGGAATTGAAAAGAAGATTGGTGAATGATCCAGTTTTGGCACTACCTTCCAGGAACGGTGAGTTTGTTATATACAGTGATGCTTTATTGAAAGGACTTGGTTGTGTCCTAATGTAGAATGATCAGGTAATTTCTTATGCTTCACGACAGTGGAAAACTCATGAGGTAAATTACCCTACACATGATTTGGAATTAGCTGCTGTTGTTTTCACTTTAAAATTTTGGAGGCATCATTTGAATGGAGTAAAGTGTGAAATATATACCGATCACAAAAGATTAAATTATATATTCACTCAGAAAGAATTGAACATGAGACAAATGAGATGGCTAGAATTAATCAAGGATTATGATTGTATAATTCATTACCATCTAGGAAAAGCAAATAAAGTGGTTGATTCTTTGAGTCAAAAAAGTAATGCTTCATTAGCAATGTTGCGTTTGGAACGTGATCCTTTGGTTAAGGATTTCATGAAATTTGGCATAGAAGTTGTTGGTGCAAGATGTTCTTCTGTTTTGTTTCAAGTATCAGTGAGATCATCTCTATCAGACAGAATCAAGCAAGTACAGAAGAAAGATAGTGAGTTGCAGAAAAAGGTAGAGCTGGTTCAGAAAGGTAAGTTTCCTGAATTCAACACTGATAATGATTGTGTTTTGAGATTTGGGAAGAGATTTTGTGTGCCTTGTGATTCACAGTTGAAGAGAGAGTTGTTATGTGAAGCTCATAGTTCTCCATTTTCAGTTCATCCTGGCAGTACTAAGATGTAAAGAGATCTGCGGAAGTATTACTGGTGGGATGGAATGAAAAGAGATATTGCTGATTTTACTGTGAAGTGTTTGACTTGTCAACAGGTTAAAGCAGAGCGGAAGTTACCGAAAGGGATGCTTCAGCCTCTACCAGTTCCAGAGTGGAAATGGGAGAATATATCCATGGACTTTGTTGTGGGATTACCGAAGACATCTCGAGGTAATAATGAAATCTGGGTTATTGTTGATCACTTGACTAAATCTGCTCATTTCCTTCCTATTCGAGATAATTTCTCTCTAGATCAACTTTCTCGATTGTACCTTAAAGAGATAGTCAAGTTGCATGGAGTTCCTCTATCCATTGTATCCGATCGTGATCCCAGGTTTACTTCTAACTTTTGGAAAGTACTTCAGAAGTCGTTGGGTACTGAATTAAATTTTAGTACAGCTTTTCATCCTCAATCAGATGGGTAGTCGGAATGAACAATTCAGACCTTGGAGGATATGCTACGAGCATGTTCGATGGATTATCAGGGAAGTTGGGACCAACATCTTTCTTTGGTTGAATTTTCATATAATAACACTTTTCATTCCAGTATACAGATGGCACCATTTGAGGCGTTATATAGGAAGCGGTGTCGAACTCCAGCTTTCTGGGATGAAGTGGGTGAAAGGAAGTTGATGGGACCAGAATTGGTAGAAGAGATGTAAGAAAAAGATCATCTAATTCAGAAACACATGAGAACAGCTCAGATTAGGCAGAAGATTGTTGCGGACAATAGGAGGAAGGATCTCTCTTTTGAGGTAGGATATCATGTTTTTCTCAAAGTATCACCATGGAAAAGTGTGATGCGATTTGGTAAGAAAGGAAAGCTGAGTCCAAGGTTCACTGGACCATATGAAATTCTGGAGAGAGTTGGATCAGTTGCTTACCGAGTGGCTTTACCTCCGAGTTTATCTCAGGTACACAATGTTTTTCATGTTTCGATGCTGAGAAAGTACATGTCATATCCATCTCATGTTTTGAGTCCAGACGTTGTTCAGCTTAAAGAGAACCTATCTTATAAGGAACAACCAGTCCAGATTCTTGACCACAGGGATCAAGTGTTACGAAATAAGGTGATTAATCAGGTAAAGGTTTTTTAGAAAAACCACATGATGGAAGAGGCAACATGGGAATCTGAAAATGCAATGAGGGATAAGTACCCCCATTTGTTCGATAAGTAAATAAATTATGGGGACACAATTTTCCAAAGGGGGGAAGGATGTGACATCCCAAGTAAGTAATGAATAATAGATATTTTTATCTATGTCTATTAATGAATTAGATAGTCTTTTAAAGCCTTAAAATGAAAATAAATCCAATCTTAAGCATGGAATACACTAATATTTTTAAAAGATTGTTTTACTGCCTTTTGATGGAAAACCATTTTTAAATATATCTTTTGACAATTTTATAAGCTATTTTTTTTAAAATAAACTTATTATTTATGATTGGGACATCAAAATTTATTTTGTGTGAATTTTTGGTATTTTTCTGACAATGTTCATTTTTTAATGAATAGTGAAAAATACTACATTTTACATCAAAACTGCTTTTTAATATAATTTATTTATATGATTAGATTATCTTTTGAATTGGTTTTAAAGTGAAATTAGAATATATTTTCACCATTTAATCCAATAGTGGTCATTGGAATCAATTTCACTTTGAAATTGGACTTAAACTGGTGCCAATCTTTTGATACTTATTGTTTCATAAAAACTCGCTATTTGTCATGACAGTGGGAATTAATTATTAAATTAATTAATGTAACTTATATGATTTGAGTTTTGTAAAATAGACATAATTTTTGAATTCAGAATATCAAATATATCTTAGGGTGAAGTTTTGGTATCTTTCTGAAAAACTTTAATTTTTGATGAATAGTGAAACCACTAAGTGATAGTTAAAGAAACTGATTTTTCGTTTAAATGAAATTTTACCACCTCTGTGATTTGATTTTCAAAAATCTGACATAAATGGTTGTCATTAATAATTAAAATGTGGTTCAATGAGATTAAAATAATTTTTTGTTGAATAGTAACTTTTATGTTTTTAATCGCGATTAGTGGTAATTAGTGTAGTTTAAGGTAAAAATAATGTTTTAATTGTATTAGTTGAGCTTGACACATGTCCTACCCTCATTGGATGTGTCATGGAAGACAAATACAATCCATGTGTCAACTTGGGGACCCCATGTAGGCACTTTTGTTGGGAAATGACATAAATAACTTTTAATTTAATGAAAAAGTAAAAATCACACAAACATAATATGTTTTACGAAAAAAAATTTAAATGGGGTTATAAAAGTCAGATTTTTGACTATAAATATTCATTAGAAATATGAAAAGAGTTCCTAAATTATAGTATTTGTTTTATAATTTTTAGACTTTAAATAAATTAAATTATTTATGACATCATGATGATGCAGCGATTACCTCATTAATAAAGTATTTAAATAAAATGATAAGATAATGTAAAATCTATGAACTACACATGTCCAAAACCTATTTGGTGGGTATATTTCAAGCCCTTATCACCTTATCCTCGAATTATATTAATGTGGGACCTTTTAAATCAGAAACCCATTTTCAAATAAAGTAATATTTCTTTACTTTCCAAGAGTGCCCCTCCTCTCCTCTTATAAAAGGCCCCCACCTCTACCTCCTTACCCACACTCCCAAAGCCTTTGTCTTGGCCAACCCCTGCCCATTTTGTCTCTCCACGTCCCTCTATTACTCCTTGAAGGCTCACTTTGGGCAGAAGTCTTCACAAGGAACCCTTTTAGCTCAAACCAACGGGAGTTACCCGATTTTAAGGCAATGCCTTCACTTGAGTCCTTTTGTTTTATTTTGCTTCTCCAACCCCCTAAACTCTTTTTATTTATTTCTTTTGTAACAACTACAGTATCTTCAATATACTAGGATGTTTTTATAAGAAGGATTCAAGCTATACTTACACACACCTAAATCTAATGGTTAAAGAACATACTGTTTCCGTGGATGGTGAATTTATGCCTCCCGAAACGATGATTGTTCAACATTCCTTTAACACCTTCAAAGGTGGCCATTAAGATGTCACTATATTTATATATGATATATAATATGTTTATGTTTTCCTTAAGATTCTGTATTTTTCATTTTGGGCATACCTTTATGGTTCCCATTATGGGTAAACGCGATATCTTCATTTAAGGAAGTGCGGACTACCGCCCCCTCAAAGTGATTTGATTCGTTAAATACCATATGTGGGATGTATAAAGGATGGAACTATGATATTATATATGATATTATACTAGAATTATAATATACCTTTATATAATTATGATTCCCTTCTGTAAAATATGAAATAGAAATGAAATTAGCCTTCATGCATACATACGGCTTACCGTCTCCATGAACGGTGCATTTCATTTCAAACCTCTAAATTATTATGTAATATTAAAAATGCATGTATATACTGGATATATATGATATATACATCATGATTATAATTATGGATATAATGGATACATGACCAACTTGTAATTATAAAGGGTTTATTTTTGACTCAAGTACCAATGATCTTTAAAACGACCGTTATTAACTTAAATAATTACATAGTGTTCATGACATGGAAATAAGTGATATAAAAGGAATAATGAACATGAAAAAGGTTCTTAAGCAAGTAGAAATTAACTCAAGTTTATTATTTAGGAGATTAAAGAATGACCGAGTTAAGTCAGACCCGAGGTATGGGACTTCGTCTCAATCTCCTTTCATTGAGGCATATTTTATTTTACACGCAACTTTGTTTTATACGGTGTATAAACCCATTTGAATTTTACGTTTATCCAAAAGGAATATTTTTTATATGAAGTGTTTTACAAAATGACAAAAGGGAATGTTTTTGTCATACGTATGCGGCGACAATGACTTCTCCGCCGCCGTGACCATTATTTGAGTTTTGGCTTCCTCTACAAGCCATACCCTCTTTTTAAAAGAAAAATAAATACCATGTTTTACTTTTCTTTTATTTTGGTATTGAAAATGGTTTTCATAATATTTTTTTATCAATGTGTTGTATTGATATCTTGTGATTGAAAGGTGAAAATTTTATGTTTCCTTTATGAATGTTTTATGTGATACGATTATGTTGAGGTTCTTGGGCATTATTAAGAAGACGGGTGGTTCTGTGATAAACTAAGGGTGGGTGAGCCGGATATAGCTCTCCAATGCATTGGGTAACGCGAAGGAGTGAAACGTTAAGGTTTCTCTGAAGAGATTTAGGGAATATACTATGATGGGTATTCCAAACGTAACCAAGAGGGTTACTCCCTATGTAAGAATGTTATGAATTCCTCAAGTTACCTTTATGTCTTACGATTTCTATGATTTATTCATGATTTGATGAGGTATGTTAAACTGATTATGTTTTATGGGTAAAGTATGATTTCATTCTTAAGTATATATGTACCCATGTTTCCTTTACATATATTTTTGTATCCCTTACTGAGCTTTTTATGCTCATCCCAAGTTTTTTTGAAATGTTTTTCACAGGTCAAGGGAAAGGTACATGATATGATGATATTGTCAAGGAAGTGTCAAGAAAGAATCCATGTTTTATTTTAAATATGTTTCCATTGATGGGAAAAATGAATACTATATTTATGTAACCACTTGTTTATATGTGGAATGTAATGCAAGTTTTATGTTCTAATTCTCTAAAACTTTAAACCCGAAAAGATCCTCAATGTGTAATCTTGTAATAACTCAAGATTAAGTAAGGTTTAAGGCTGGGGCCTTATATGTAAACATATAAAGTATCCCCAAGATAAGTTCTTCCCAAGAAATACATCATAGTCTTTACATATTTCATAAAAATAAACATGACCACTAAGTAGAATTTTCAACACTAAGGTAAATAAATATATCTCCAATTCAAATCACAAAGAATGGACTATAGAAAGTGATATGAAAGAGTTTGGAGATCCCAAATCTAACAAGGCATGAACCCAAGCTATATAATCTCAATGCTTCTACCTATAATGAAATTTCCTCAATGAAGGGACTAGGAGAGAAACACCTAATTCATTCTACATACCCAGAAAGGTTGGACACTCTCACCACTGATGTCCTTGGTATCCATATGAAAAACATGATTTTGATACCTTGTAAGGAATTAGAGCCACCTATCTCATATAAAAGAGATAATGAGTCCTAAGACCTACCCCCATTAATCCCAAATACAATATTTCTAGGAAACTAGTAACTCTAGACTACATCTCTACATCATGAGGAATTCGAATGAGCCCCCTCTCGTGATGACCATGTTCTGTCAAGTGTCCTTTCAACAACATATTTTATTTCCATTACCTCAAGATACATCTACTATATAAATGGGATGACCTGGAGTTGTATATCTAAATGTAAATCCTTTTAAAACTAATTTCTATTATCCTTCTTATCTGGTAATAGGTGTGAATCATATCATTGATGGGTCCTAAAACTGATCATGCACACCCAAACACTAGAATTACCTTTTCGAAGCATAAGAAGGTTCTAAAAACATGATACCTTTTTTTGTTGAAGAATGAAATTCTACTCAAAAATAGTCCCCAAAATTCTCCCAGCATATCTTTGATTACTCTTATTCTTTGAGGTACAAGATCCACCACTTCATTGATACTCTATTAAGTATCATAATAGCCAATATAAGTCATTAATTTCCCCAAGAACATATCAAACAGAAGGATATCTCATCCTCCTCCAAACATTCTTCTATCACTTAGTCTAAAAAATATCATTCATACTACTATAGAATCTGGTGCTGAAACACATAGATTGTCCTCCTCCATGTTTCATCGTCAATGAACACTACTCTATAGTTATCTTTTGGTGCATCCTGTTTAACATCTTCAGTGAGAACCAAATAAGGACATCATCTTGGATCCATATTTAGAAGATAAAATATGGTTAAAGACTCCAAAACCTTTAATATCAAATATTTAACATTAATTAATTTTTTTATTTATTTTTTAAACTAATCCCAATGGGTAACAATTTTACACATAGGCAGACAAAAGAATGTTGTGTGATCATTTCCAAGTTCTCAACACAGAAACTAGTATTACTTCATTTAGTAGACTCAATAAATATAAATTTCCATGGATTTTATCACAGGGAGCCCAAAAACATGTGTCTCATCATATATCCCTTGTTTATATCATTTACTAAACTTATTTGACATTGTTTCCCTACTAACCCATGCCATCCTCACCTGTACCTATATCCAAACTCTATCTTATCCATCAATTAAAAACTCTGATTCCACTATGTCACAAACCCTTCCCCCCAAAGTTACCCCTCCTAGGAAGGTAATGAGAGAAGGATTTCATTGAATGCCTGAATCCTTCCTCCAATAGGACACAGGTCGGAAAAAGAACCAAGGGTATAATGAAAATAAAAATGGGATGCATTACCCTCTAAGCGAACATCAAGAAGAAAAATATGAGATAGATACAACAACAAAATACTTATGATAAAGAAGAAATAAATCCCAATTATATTCATATAATTTCATACATGGTGTAAAAAAATAGAAAAAAACTATATATATATATATAATATAAACATAGTAGTGACTATGAAGTCCAAAAAGCTTCTAAAAACCATGAGCTTGTAATATAAAGCCCAATATTTAACCTACACCTATTGAACTAAAAAATATTTTATATATAAATAGGTTTTCAATAAAAGGTATATTTAGTTGGATCCTATCATGAAAAAGTAAGTAAATAATGATAAATTCTAGTGAACAACAATTGGAACTAACTCATCACCTAACTAGGTATACTATGTTCCTAGAATCATTATGGATATCTATAACACTGTATCACAGAAAATAGATCATATATTATAGTAATAAAACAACAAGGGTACCCTGTTACTACTTCCCCACTATTTTCCCACTATATATCAATGTCATATGTTCTAATCCATCTCTCTCAAAAATAATCCATCCCAAATGCACATAAGATAAGCATTAAAACATGCACCACATTAATCATATAACAATATAATCTCATCCACCTCTCTATATAGTAATCAAGTTGTTTATGGAACCCATCACAACTTATTTGTTGTGTATCATACATCCAATATTATAAATTAAGACATTACATCCCATACAATGTGTGATCTACCTCGAGACATCACATCCCACGGAAAACATACCTATAATAATATATTGAATACTATATCCAAAGATACATGTGCTTGAAATTTCTCTTAGGAATCACAACCCTCTATGTGCATATATGGGAAAACATACCACCATTCATACCAATACATAATACTACAAGGATAAGAGAGAAGATCCAGAGGGCACAGTAGATTATTTATCCCGTTCCAACATAGATTTTGGGGAAATAACCCTCCTAGAGATCAATGGGTGTAAGTATCCTTAACTAGCATGGGTGAGGTATTGAATGAAATAAAAATACAAATAAGATATAATATAGATCACAACAACACTATGGACATAACCTAGTCTAAGGATGACCTATTTATATAATCACTCAAATAATTGATTACCACTACTAGGGTCTAGATGTTCCATAAGTACACAAGAATTTAATAAGTCATATATTACGTTAAATATTTTATTTTATCATTCACTTCATTTTAATTAATTAAATAACCATTAATTAAAATTATTATAATTAAATTTCATTATCCATCCAAGTGAAGTTGAGGCGCTCTAGGATTAATCCAACAAAGTCCATGGTTTCTCAATATTAACATCTTTATAATTTTCATCCCAGCAAGAACCAACCCCATTAGTTACAATATTAATTATTCTCTTACCATTTCATAATTCTAGGTAATATATGAATCATCCTATGCTACTATCATAGGGATAAATAACCGAGAACATCTATCTTGATCAAGAAGTGGGTAATGAAATACATATAGAAAATAAACCCAATGATCATAACCTTTTACATTAATAAGAAATAATCCCATCTTTAATCACAACAATGAGTAATCCTAGGCTCAACCCATTCCAAGACCTTTGGTTAAATCCCTGAAACCCTCAGAAAAATCCCATGAATCTCACAATTATAAGAATCAAATACTACAAAAAAAAATTGGGAATCCCCACCCGTGTCTCATAAACCATCCCAGGATCACATCACATTACATAGTAAGTCTCACATCTAAAGGAACAAAGAAGGAATCAAACAACCATCAAGGTCAACAGGGAAACTATTCATTAAAATGGAATTTAGCCTTAACATTTCAATGTGTTCTCATGACCCCAAACACAAGGAATTAAAAACTTATATTCTTTATCCAATTACTTTTGAACATGTAAGAAAAAATTCAATTAAACATGTATTTAGCATTGATTTTATTGCCATCAAATTATAAAAAAAATAAGGATTCATTGAACATGTATCTTGTGTAATTCTTAATATAACTAACTAGTTATTACTATATTTAAATTATTTACCAATTTAATAAAAACAACACATTCTAATAAAAGAATAAAAATCATTTTAAACAATTTATAGCCATATATAGCACACTATCTAGAAAATTAAGCGAAAACCCACTATCATAGTGGAAGAACAATAACATGTGATTGCTACAACAATAATCCAATTTCATTATTTAATCTAGTTTAATATTTATTAAGTTATTTAAAATACCTCCCAAAGAGATAAATACAAATGAAATTATGATTTCATATACATAAATTGGATAATAAAAAATTTCACAAGCTCAATCTTTAGATTTTCTTAAAATGGAAATAGAATGCTAATGCAGATCTCGATCACCTCACCTGTAAGGAAAACAACGTCTCCTAAGAAAATAATTACATTAATGAAAAATCAAATGACACATGAAAAAAATTATAATGATGGAAATAAAATTATATAACATGGAAAGAATAAGTGTGAGGAAACAACTTTTATAGGATTAAAAACCATAAGAAGAAGAATAAAATCACCCCATATCACTATATATAGAACTTGGGAATCATGGAGTTAATACCTATATAAAGGGGATTCAAATACATTAAAAATTACATATAGGAACCTAGGGTTTAAGAGTAAGGAGTTAGAGAAAATTGGGTTTTAGTATTGGTTGAGGTATTTTTAGAAGTTATGAAAAATAAAGGACTATGGCATATCCCACTGGACTACACCGTCGATTTTCCAAACACATTATGTACTAAAAAACTATGCATGGGACCATGCTTCAGCCCCATTGGTCAAGGTAGGTGTCGGAGGAACAACTAAAGGATCCATCATAGATCCTATATACCAGAGGAGGCACTAAGGCTTAACAAAATCTATCATACCACTGACCTATTTTCCAAGGCAGGGGACTATGCAGTAACCTACTACGCATGGCACAAATACCCCACCCCCCATTATTTTTGAAAAAACTCACACCACTACACTATATATAGGACCTCCATGACACATCCACTCAATAACCATTGAAGGTCTTGCACCATAGCCGGTCTTTATGCCATAGCAAAGCCTGAAATCCCACTTCTCGGGACCCTACACTACAACCATTACCACTGTGCTACAATGACCCATATTAAAATTTATCCTAAGGCCCCATAGTTTAGAATACACTTTGAATTCCAATTTCCATCCTAAACACCTTCGGACACCTTAAAAAATTCTCTTTTCAAATCCAACATGAAAAACTCACAAAGGAATGGGATACTATGATCTGGGCCCTTACATTTGGTGTATACACTTCCCATAAATGTATGTTATAATACATTTCATGTATTTTATTTGATCTAAAAATACATGAAATAGTGATTTATTTTAAGAGGTTTTGATTTAACTGTTATCAAAGCGGTAAGGGTTTCTTTTGTACTCTCACTTTGAAATAAAGATTGATTATGAGTATATTTATATTTTGTGACATTTTATGTTAAATAGATATAAAATCCCATATATTTTATTCCATATCGATATTTTTGGGTTTTACATGTCTTATTACCATTTCAACCCCATTTTTTACAACTTAAATTAATAGTTTATAATATGTACAAATTTCCATATCTCAACTTACTAGTGGAGAATATATATCCTTAATGTTCATATTCATTATTTTTTTTATAAATTTTCTTCTCAAAACATCTTTGTTTTCATAAATAAAATTAGATTTTTCTTAATTTATTTTAAAAATTATAAAGAAGTCTCATTTTAACATTTTATATATGGGACATTTTGTATTATCATTGACTTTCTTTACAAAAGTGTAAAAGGTTTAATTTTTTTATTTTCCATAAAACCAAATTTTCCCATAATCTTCTTAAATTTTCATTATAAAAATTATTATCTATGTTATAATAGTTTTTAAATGTAATATTTATTAACAATGTTTTATAAAATATTTCATTTTAAAATAAAATTATAAAAATATGATTGGTATTTCTTTTTATTACTTAAATTAATTTTATAATGTTCTTATAAATTGTTTTCATATTTTAAATATCCTTTAATGTTTATTCTATTTCACTTGGGATATGCTATAATGATACCATAATTTTTATTTATATGAATTTTTTAATCATATTTTTTGTAAATCATCATGAAATCCATTTATTTATCCCAGTTTAATTAATCTATGATGGAATTATGAATTATTTCATGTTCATGTTGTGTTTATATGAATATTTTTTTCATAATGTGATGGGTGGGACCATAAGTATATATCCCCCAAATTCTTTTAGTGTTATTTTATATATCATGTGATGACATTAATTGGTCTGAGGAGTTTACTTAATCTATTAACATTTAATGAGAATGGATTATAAACACAATGACCTATGGTTATCTATCCACTATATGATTATGGTCTTAGTAGTGATATCACTATATAAGAAATGGTTTTAAATTTTTATTTATATACAATATTATTATGCCTCATTCTAATATTATGAAATTTACCTATATATAAATATTTTCATTAGGCATGTATATTAACTCATGTTTTCACACTCCTTAACTCATATCTTATATTAGGACCAATGCCTTTTGTTATAATTCATAATGTTCCATCCATGTTTTAATGGGTATGATTTACTTATTTCTTTTTCTTAATTATTTTATCATACCTGTATGTTCATATTATTCTCACTCATGTTATTCAGTTTTTGTCAATTATTTTTACCCTTACTAGCCATTTCTGGTCACTATGTTTTATTTATCTACTCCCATGTATTAAAGAATATTATAATATATAATTTTACTAGAAGGGTACCATGTTTAGATAATTTTATGGGATATGTTGGAAACTAAGAAAATGTTACAGATATAATTATTTGGTATTGAATATATTAATTATATGAAGGTGTAATTTATAATGAGAGTTCATGTTTCATAGTTTGTTTGGTTCACAATTGATGGCTTGTGTTAAGGTGATGAGTTAAGTGATGAAAAAAATTCATTATTTGAATTAAATCAAGATGAGGTTCCATAAATTTCGGTGTAATATTGAGTTTTTAGAAACTCATGGCATAAATCTATTTCAAAGCTTTTATTTCTAGGCTACATGAGAATTCATGTAATGAATATATAATTCCCATAAAAAATGAGGTGAGTTACACTGTTTATAAATATGAGGTCTTGGATGAATTATTTTTCCCCACTCTTGTTTCTATTGGGTTTTGGGAAAACCCTGTGAATATATTGAGGATCTACCCACCCCTTTCAGCCTTCTTCAATCCTTAGGTTTAGAGGTTGACCATTGGTAATCTATGTTGAGTTCTTCTGTTGTTTTACTTTCATTATTCTCTTGAGGATTTGTAGTAGTGGTGTTGTTTTGGTTCAGAGAGTTTTTATTCTATGTTTTGTTAATCCATTTGTGTGATACCAGTTGTTTTGAGCTTTTCAACATACATTTGTGGTTTCTAGGTTCTGCCCCTTTTTCCTATTGTGTGAAGGGAATCAGAAATCTTCATTGAGGTAGGGTATCCTCAATATCTCCATATTTATATAGATAGTTGGGGATTACATGATTTTGAATTACATTGGTTTGATAATAAATGTTTGATTAATAATGATAATGAATTGTCTAATATTAAATTTCTAGAAATCTATAAAATCACTTTTTTACTAATTTATTGATATTTTTTATGATATTATTTATTCTTATTTCCATTACTAAAAATCACAGTTGTTAGGATCCTTTCTTGTATTGTTGTTGATATGATTGTTACACACTTTCTATTTTTATTTTTTGATATCTCCTTGAATTAAAAGTATAAGAAAATATATATTTCTAGTTAATTATTTTCCCATGGAAATATAGTTTAAGTTATAATACACATGCTAAATAATCATGTAAAGTAATGTAATACCTTGAACTTAATTTGTGTATTCCCAGATGTGATTATTTTTATGTCTATGATTGTTTTTTCCTTGTGTTACATGGGTTTTTTTGTGGTGATGGTGGTAAATGTATGGGTTTTGAAATGTGTGGGTCAATGATTTGATGTTTTTGGCATGTGATGTGATGTGGGTTGTTGTGTTGTGGTAATGCAGTATGGTGGTTGTAATGGGTGGTGGTGCAATGTTTTGATGTCATGGGATGAGATGTGGTAGTTTTGTAGTAGTGGTTATTTTTGTTGGTTTATATGGGTGGTTATTATGATGTGATGTCTTGGCTGATGTGGTGTTATGAAAATGGTTGATGTGATGTGGGGGAGTAGTTGTACAGTTTGGTTGGGATAGCTTCCTAGTAATCCATAGAATAAATTGTAATGTCAAAATGAAATTTCACGGGTTTGTTAACGAATAATAGTGGCCTTTAATTTATGTTTGGTAAATTGAATAAATAAATTTAATGATTAAATAATGGTTTGTGATAATATTAATGGAATGAAATTGTAAATTGAAGTTATTGGAAACTAGTAAAATCTAGAAAATTAGGAAATATGTGATTAAAAGTGGTCTTGTTTGGATTTATGTGGTAGTTATGTAGTGTGATGCATTTAGTGGTGGAATCATATATTGTGTTGTGTAGTAGTGGCGGTGTTGAGTATTCTAGTGAAGTTCTGGAGGACCCATAGGTTTTTTATTGTGTTTTAACAATATATCATTCATGTTATGATATTTTTATTCAGACCCTACCTGATTCAAGTAACCATAACAAAACCTTGGGGTGTTGGTTCTAGGTGTTTTTACCCAATATCTTAGATGGTGGTTCTACATATGGAAGGATACCCCAAAATCCACTCCCTTCCTTGAATAATGATGATACATATTGGTATTGGATATTACCCAATAGTAATGAGGATGTGATATGTGGTGGGGTTCACGGATCATAGGAGGAGGTCATGAGGTTGATGTATTTCACATTCATGATAACCTACTACATTGGTTATTTGATGATGTCATGATGTGATCTGATGATTATTTGATTTTTTGTGATGAGGTGGTTATGTGATATGATGTGGTTGTGATGTGATGATGACAGATTCTCACACTAGATGTTGGACCATGTAATGTTAGAGTTGGTAGGGATGCATCCCAACCAACATCAGAGATAGATGGTTATGTGATGTGATATGTATATAAGGGTTGGGAGTACAATGTGTTTGATATTGGATTTTTATAGTGAAAAATAAATGGGGAAGAGACAGTGTGGTGCCTTTTTTTATACTATGTTACTATATTGGAAGCATGATTTGTTGAGTGAGTCATGGTGAGACTGGGTTTGGTTATTTGACCTACATAGGTTCTTGTTGGTTAATTTTTTTATTCACTGGTTCACTAATATGCTCTTTTCACATGTGAACTATAGACCTTGGGTATTATTATATTGAGTATACATGTTATGCTCAATATATATATATATATATATATATAAATAAATTCAGGCTCCAATGAAAAATTTGGAGGTCAAGATGTACATTAATGAAAATGGGTTATGAAGATGTTGTTGACTCATTGTTATAGGCTAGGTATATGGTTATTTACTTGTAGATATTTATCGTATATGTTGACATTATTCATGCTTTGTGGAATGGTTTTGGGTTTTTTTATATGCTAGAGTTTTTTTGTTTATTTATCTTATATCTCAATAATATATTATTATTGTGTAATGTCTTTTATATGTGATATTTTTATACATTATGTTTTTGTCACAAACCCGAGGCCTACTAGAGGAAGGAATTGGGGTTCATTATCTCTCATCCTTTAATGTTGACCTAGGAGGGGTACCTTTCGAGGTATGGGTCCTATCAATGTGGTATCAAAGGTTTAGGTTGAGAGATAGAGTGTAGTTTGGGTTTAGGAACTAAAGGTGTTGAATGGGTTGGTAAGGAAATGGTTAAAATGAACTTTTATGTGAAATGGGTCGGGGAGAATGGCTATGATAGTGGAATTTTGGCCCCCCGTAGTATCCTCTAAATGAAATATGAATTTATTGAATGACCAAGAGAGGTGGGCATGTTTGTAGGTTAGATACATAGGATAGGTTCACGAATCATGACTAATTGTATTAATGTTTGAACTGGATAATTATGGGAAGTCAATTGAATAAATTAATTAAGTAAAAAATATTTGAAACAAATTCATGCTTCTAGGATTCCTCCATTATTTTTAGTAATTGATACTCATTATCATCCATGAGTAACTCAAAAAGGTTTGGATTATCATGCTGATCTAGTTGATCGAAATTTTATTGACCCAACATAAGAGGATGAGGCATGATATATGAGCTTTAGTTCACTTCCATGGATTTGTTTGTGGCTGTACGAGGGGATTATCTTGAATCCAGAGATGGAGTATTGATTTTTGGATCTTGATAGCACCATTGGCTTTATTAAAGATTGGGATGAGTTATAGTTAATGTTTTAAGTTAGTTAGATGTGAGTAGTTATGCATCTATGGTCGATGTTGTATCATAGTGATAATAATTATGTGGATGTGTTATACTCAAACTTTCAAAAGTAGTTTCATTTATAATTTCTATCTTCATAGATAATGTAAATGAATTGGAAGGAGTATATATCGATTTAGAAGGGGATACTAAGAGTGTGGGATATTGGGATCAAATGACCTCTTTTAATTCATCCAATATGTCTTTCCAATTTAGGAGTCCAAAATGTGACATTTGGAGAAATCCTTGCACTAAGTGATAACATATTTGGCCTCTCTATCTATGATTCACAAATACTATAAGGTGAGAGATAATTAAATGGTTATTGAGTGGATGTTTTATCTTAAAGGTGAACCATAATATTGTGTCTAGTAGTGCATCTCTAGGAGTAGGGCTTTAGGAAATGGGTCATGGAAATTTAGGTAGTCAGGGTTTCAATAATTGGGGAATCGATCATTGAAATTCATTTCCCATCCTTTTATGGAAGGCATCTTTTGAGTATTAGAAAGGGGATTTCTTTTTTATTCTACATTTTTGGGGTATATAAAAACCATTATAATCAGTGTTTAACCTCTTAGGGTCTCCATTTTGATATGGGAATTCACACCCCTTTTCGGTAGTAGTAGTTTTTGCCTCCAACATAATTTCATACATAGGGACCGATATTACTTGTTCTGTAGCTAGTGAAATATGGAATTGGTATAGGGACACCTCATGAAAGGTAATATCAATGTTATTTATATATAATTCTTTAAAATATATTTAGTATTATTCTTAGTTCATGGAACTGATATGGTGTGTGATTCGGAGGCCCAGTCATCCGGGAATTGATATTTAAAAAACATTATTATAATAATATCACACACATATAGGTTTCCTTAAAATGTATTATAACACCGAAAAGAGGATTTGATTGGAATTTTGGGATGATTTTTAGTTCAACGCATGGGTTTACCCATGGTGTGGAAAAATATTAGCCTACATTGGGTGTTTGTTAAAATTTCATTGCAGGCACAAACAATAAATAAATAAATTTATTTATTTTATTATGTTATTGACACAGTAACATATGAACCATCTATGAATATGTGGTTACAAATAAAGTGTATTTTTATCTATATAAACTGAATAGCATGAGAGGATCCATGAAGGAGGACTTGGTGAACGAAAACTAATCATGATTGTGATCAAGGATCATTTCACCAATGGTGGTTGAGGATCTCACTAGAGAGGAAAACATGTGACCATTATTTATTAGTGATTGATCCAACCTAAGTCAATAGTTTTTATTTATGTCTATTTAAACCCCATTGATATATTTTGTATAAAATAGATTGATTCCACTAAAAAATGATTTGTGTATCGATGGTTGAATTATTTTATAGTTGATTTAATATTTTTTTGTTAATTAGTATGTTATTATAAAATAAATAGACCAAGGAAAACCCAAACAATGAGAGATGTTAATTCCTAATTTTAATTATGTTCTCCACTATTTTTTCACTTGTTCATTGTGGGAAATTTCTTTGGCCCATGGTTTGACTAATACCCAACATTTGATCATTTTTGGATCATTATTTGTTGTGATGATGGAAATGGGTGGAATAATACTAGATGAGAGGTTCCATTTTTCCTAGTCTGACCTACGATGATGGAACGAGTGATAGAAGTAGTTTTCCAATTGGTTTGGATTGATAAAAACCAAATATTTAGAGATGGAAAGGCATGATCTGATGAGATCCACAATCTATGAGCAAGATAAGTGGTAGATCCATAGGTGACAGTAGAGTGAGTGTACATAGAGAAGAAACAAAAGATTCAAAAAATCCCACAACACATGGTTTGTAATCCAGGGATACACTCCATTTGGAACCATTGGATGTGGCGCTAGGGTTTCCATGGAAAATTAAAATATCACATATAGTGTGACATATGTCACACGCTATGTGGGCTAATTCTGGTGGGCCGATATTTACTCTATGAGTACACCAGAACAGACATGGCTAGGTACATGAGAATGGTTAAAGTACATAGCCATAATATGTTACACATATATGGCCATGTACATAGGCACAACCTAATTTACAACAATATGAGCTTTTTTACATAGGAATATTAAGGAATTTTGTGCGACAGCTCAACCAATACACATCATGTACCCCAAAGGGGTGGGTTGTGTATATGGAGGTTTATATGCCACGTGGGATAGATATACATAGGAAGACCAAATTTTGTAATTTCATGTTTTTTACTCCTAGTACACACCATGTACACCCTCTCAAGTTGTTTTTAATCCTTCGTTTTCTAATGTTAGACTAGGTTCAGTTGAGTGTGATGCCATGGTTATTTCCAATAATGTTACAGTATGGAATTTTGTCCTTAGTATAGAATTGTGATCCCCACTATAGGTTCAATTTCAGATTAAATTCATTGTCTCCCTCTATGGGACTAGGGTGGGATCCTCTATCATTCCTTGGTGGGGTTATTGGTATCAGTGTGACCACCATTCATATAGTTTCAATAAATTATCTTTAAGGATGATAAAGTATGGATTAGGGTGACCCCAAGTGAGCCTATGTGTGATCCCTACATATATGATGTTATATTTGGAGATATTTTGATTACTTTATAGGATGGTCCTCATGATCAAGACCAATTAAAAGGGAATCATTAGTGACAACATGGATCACGATGTGAGAACTCCTAGAATGGGTGTTACCTAGAAGCCTTGAGCAGAATCCTATGGTTAAAAGTTTTGGTTGAGACCTTCTTGAGACTATTTTTATGTTTTGAGTATATTTAGTTTTTCTATTATTTATATGTCTCATATCTTGTTGAAATATCTTGTATTAATATAACTATTCAAGATGATTTATGTTTAGTTATTTCGATGTGTCCTACTAGGAAATGTTATAATCACTTCTAAATGGGAATTGTCCACAAATTTCATGCATTATGAAGATGACATTAATTTTGATGTTGTCATAGGAGGACCAAGAGAAAAAGGTTCTTATATTGGGATAGACAGGATGAGGTGTTTATTATGGGTTTTATATGATAGGATTCCCTTCCTTCTAAATAGGTTGGTCCTTTTTTCAATTTTGGTTTTTCTTGTATTTGGACCCTTTATTTATTTTCGTACATTTTTACATACTTTGATCATGGGATAGAAGTTATACATGCATTGGTATTATTATTGGTTTTACATTTTAGAATCTTATGGGCTTGGTGATTTGTGTGTTCATACAAGTACATTTTTGTAATCCATCCAATGTTTGTGATAGACCTACTTGTCACAAGTTTCTATATCTTGGCATATTGGAGGTGGGATTGGGGTAGTCACACTTGGATTATCATTGGATAGGCAGGACCTGGTGGGTTGGGTTGTGACATAGGGGTATTTTTGGATTTAGTAATAACTTAGGATTAGAGCATATAATTTTCTCTAGCTGTGGTATTGGATTGGGATTTATGAAAAAATATTAAAGTGTTATGAGTTCAGAGTTCAAGCTAGGGACACCGGTCATGGTTCAGTGGTTAATGTATCCATTCACAAGGACTCAAATAACCTTCTTGTTGAGTAGTTACATTTAGGAATCTGTTCTAGGGAAAAAATTGGTACATGAATCTTAAAGATGTACATTATGGTTTCCATGTCCTTCTCAAGTCATCTCCCTAGATATAGTAATTAAAAATTGTTCAACTTGTTTATTTCATGATTCCACCACAAAGATAGGAAATCAGGATTCCATTATGTGATCATAAGGATGATCTTCTAAGTGATGTGGCTTCATTATTGGTTCATGCATATGAGGTGGTACCTTTGGGTGGTTTTAAAATTATTCCTCCACCCATTAAGAAGTACATGGTGATAGAATTATTGATCGAGGATACACATAGGATGAGTGAACTGGATGTGTTTCAGAGGTAGCTAACTCACCGTTTTGGTGTAATTCAGACCCCTAGGTGGACGAGGACTTCCTAAAGGGTGTTTCCTAATTTTTTCGCCTCTTGGGGAAATAGAAAGATCATATGGTGGTCCTTATGGTTATTACATTTTAGGTATCCACTGGGTGATGTTAGAGTCTGGTGACCCATTCACATGACTAGACATCTCTCACTTTGTCAGACTTTGCGAATCTATAAAACGATGAGATTTATCTGACCATGTTATGATTAGTGCACATCTAGGAGCTTATGAATTAATAGTAGGACCATAAGACTATGTAAAAGTATTCAATGAGGTTCATTGATATCTTTTGATACTCCCTATATATGGTTTGGGATCCATTCTTCAGGAAATAGACCTTTGAGTAGGCTATACACCAATATATCAAGTCTTTAGGGATATGTATTTTAATTATCACCTATGTTGTAGTGTTTGAGTGTGATTTAGTGTTGGGGAGATTCCTAAAAGATAAAATGACAACAATGGGTGTTGTTAGTGGGAACACCAGAGATGAGACCTCAATAATAGGTAACTAGTGAAATTCATAGGAATTTATGCATGTAAGAAACTTTGGTAGATGATCCCCAGAAAAGGGATTTGTAGTTTAGGGATCCTAGGATTGGTCACGTCATCCTTAGGAGAGGCGGTTATTCTCTAATAACAGTCGAGGATATCATGATTGAGATTGTCTGAATCACCTCGAATTTGATGATGATGAGGTCGATGGTCCACCTAGATAGATATAGAGGTAGGAACAAGTAGGTTTGTAGAGTGGAGGGTGTGGAAGAATATCTATTAAAGCATCAATAGGGGGAAGAAACTTTGACCTATTACCACCACGACCCCCAAGTGGTCCACGCATGGCTCATAGAGCTGGTGGTTATGGATGAGAACAAATGTTGAAAGTGAAGGAATATAATCTCAAGGGTCGTGTGATGATTAGAGGAAGGATTGATGTATTTTATAAATTATATTTAGTACTATTAAAAACAAGTTAGTGACACTTTTTCTTACCATTTCTTGGGTTTTATACATAGAGATTCTAATTGAGCCCTTGGCTCAACCATTTCACTTGGAAACTCTAGAAAGATGTGACTCAGTGATAACACACATCTATCAAAAGTGTGATTTAAATATTTGAGGTCAGAAAATTGTATGATATCTCTTTATAGATGATATGGTTACTTATGATGTTACCTTAGGTATGGTCTGGTTATCCAAGTTCATTCCCAGATTGATTATTTCAGATGGAGGATGTGGTGTATTCACAAAGATGAATCAAGTATTTCCTTTATATTGAGAAATATTACTATGCAGACCATGATGGGATCATTCATAGGAGGATACAACCGATTAATCACCATTTTTATAGTATATCCCTTTTAGTGGGTTATGTTATGGGTTTTTAGTTTCCTATAATGGTGGTGGGGTATGAGGATTCATTTCTTGAGGACATTCTTGATTTACCTCTTCCTGATGAGATATACATCTATATTGAATTACAACTAGGGATGAACTTGATATCTTCACCAATATATCAGATGGTTATTATATATATATGAGATATAATGGTGAATTTGGAGAACTTTAGGAGGAATATATTTGTGATACTAGTGTTTCACCTTAGGTAGCTCCCGTGTTTCTCTCCATGGAGGACTGGATATTGAGATTTTGATCGGATTATCGGTTCATAAACCAGGTGATCATGAATAATATGTATCCATTACTGAGGATCTATGAACTATTTGATCATTTGATAGGGGCATGATGGTTCTCAAAGATTGACCTCATATCAGGCTATCACCAGCTTTGAGTACGAGATGACGATATAACAAGATGTTATTCAGATGTCTCTATGGTAACTATGAGTACTTAGTGATTACTTCAACATGAATAATTCCCCATAAGTTTTAATGGGAATCATAAACTAGATATTTCAGACATTCATAGTCGTTTTTGAGTCGGTCTTCATCAATGATAACCTAGTGTACTTAGTTTCTAAGGAGGATCATGTGAAACACTTGGGGATGGTCCTAGACGTACTCTAAGAGCCCCAGATTTATAGGAAGCTCTCAAAGTGATAGTTCTGGATCTTGGAGATCCACATTTTGGTATATTTAATCATAGTGGATGGTATAGTATTGGACTTGGTGAAGGTAGAGTAAGTGTTAGATTATGATCCACCGAAGAGCATAATGGAAGTGCAGAGCTTCTATTGGTTAGTAGGATGATACAATAGATTTTTTCCCGATTTATACAAGATATCAACACCATTGATTGATTTTAATTGTAAAGGGAATCATTTCATGTGGATAGGGAGGTTCTAGAAGGATTTTTTGGAGTGGATTCAGAGGATTAATATCAACCCCATATTGAGATTTCTGGTGGAGGGTTTCAAGTACGTAGTGTTCTACGATGCCTCAGGGACCAGACTTGGTTTTGTTCTGATGTAGATAAACATAGCGATTTCCTATGGGTATCAGATGCTGAGACTGCATGAGTAGAACTATGTGACCCATGATCTTTAATCGGTAGAGATAGTCTTCACCTTGAATATGTGGAGACACTACCATATGCGAAAGTGGTATATCATCTAATATGAACACAAGAGTATGAAGTGTATCTTCTCCCAGAAGGATCATAACTTGAGATAGAGGTGATGACCAAAGTTCATCCAAGATTATTAATTTGAGATAGAATATACTTCTAGAAAGGGGAACGTTGTGGAAGATAATCTCAACAGGAGGTCTTGTTGACAGTTATTGACCAAGGATTCAGAGTAGTTATCCTCATTATAGTTTTCCACAGTGGACAACGATGTTGAAACATATCTATAGTCAATGGATATTAACACAAAACTTATAGAACATGTTAGGGAGGATCAACATTGAGATATCAACTGTGAGACCTTATGTGCTAATATTTCTAATAGATGTTCTCTTGTTGTATTTTTTAAGGTGGGGATCATTTCATTCCTTTCAGAGGAAGGAAAATGGTACTAGTGACATTGTGCGAGGAGGTGATGAAGGAATTTCATATATCCCCTTTTGGACAAACATCTTGGCATGGAAAATATGTACCATGACCCCCAAAATTAGTTTCGGTGTCAAGGTATCAGTAATGTAATGGAAGGATACACCTACTAGCCTATACCTACTGCTTTCAAAAACCATTGGTATAGGTGTTCCAATCCCAAAAATTTATCAAAATCATTGGGATATACAATTTATGTTTTCTCTATGATAATTATTTGTTAAAATGGTTGGAATAGATATGGTTATGCCAATAGTTTTAAAAAAACTGTCATTATAGGATTTCCACAAGTACCATCCCATGTGAGCTCCCTTACTCCCATTGAATTTTCATCAAGAACCATAGACAAATTCTTCATTCCGATTTCTTCTCTACCTATATTGATATCTCTTCTTTTCTTATTATAATTACATTATTCTTCAATATTAAATTCATGACATACAAATCATTCATGTATTATATAAAACATCAATATAATTTTTATTCTAGGTATAAAACACCATAGTAGATTCATTTTTCCACATTTATTTTATTTTGATATGTTTAAATCTACTTTTGTATGTTGAAACAAGGGTTTTTCAAACTTATATTGAAGGTGAATTTTTTAATTTTATGGTTCTTAGTTCTTTATTTGTCTTGATTTCTATATGGACTACCACAATATATATATTTTTATTTTGTAAGTTGTTTAATTTATTATCTCAATCCCTATAGGGGACTTCTTTAGTGATATTTTCTCACTATAATTATCATATTTGTGTATTTTGATATGTGGGACCTAATTTCACTCTCTTTGTAAGTTTTTTCACTTATAATTTTTTATTTTCATTTTTGAACATACAAGTAAAAAACTATATAATAAATTAATATTATATTTTCTAAGGCACATTATCATAATAAAATCCTTGACCCTTTATGGATAAGGAATCAAGCTACTGCTCAAGTTCCACCATTGATTCAGTACAATATTTGATTCAACTCCATTTTTGTCATCATAAAATATATAATTCATTAATTTTAAAAGGGTAAATTTCACAATTTGAAGAAACCACACATATTATAGTCAATATTAAATCATTTATAATATTAATGGGGTAGGGTTAATGGACTACTTATCTTATAAGATAAGAAATTACATATTCAAGAGCCACTTGGTCATTGATTTTTAGGCCTTTCCAAGTGAATTGGTTATTTACCTCACACATGGGGCCCAATAATATGCCAAGAACCACTAAAAAAATAATTATAACATTTATAATTACTAATCAATTTTTTTTAAATTACCTTAAATACTGATCAAGTTTGAGAGTGACCATACTACACATCAATTTTGACTAACCACCTATAGATGGTCTATTATTTACCCTCTGAACTATCTTAAGAAAAGTCTTATCCTTGAAAAAATCCATAATAATTTTAATTCAACGTAATTGAAAACCCAAAGAAAAAACATGGTCCAATGTACCAAAAAAAGATACTAGCTATTCTATAGCACAACAGATGCCTCATATACAAAACACATGAAACCTCAATATCATTTAAGAATTATTGGTTTACACTCCTATACTACCCAATTCATATTCCATATGGAAAAAATAATTCCAAGTGGGTGATTTCCACCTATATTACATCAAAACTAAATGGTTTCACACTCCTATATAAATAAATAGCCAATATATTCCTATGATCTACGAGTCACATGAAACTGAACCTAGGATCACTCTATTAAACCAATAACCATAATCATAATTCATGTTAGTCCCATTTAAAACAAAATTTCCTCCACAAACCTATTCAAAATTGGATCTCCCACTCATTATGTATGTGTTTTTTGGAATATGGTTACCTAGAAATAGTAATATTTTATACATGAATGTATAGAATAATAATAAAATTATTCAAAAGTGAATAGAGTAAGAGAAAAAATAAAAACTGTAATTATAAACACAATATTTGTCACGACCCCCTCCCACCAAAGATGCCCCTCCAGAGCTAGCAATGGTGAAAGGGAGATAATGACCCCCGAGTCCCGCCTCCAGTAGGCCCCGAGGTGGCGACTAGCACCAAAGGTATGTGTTTTCACAAATATGGGAGGCATTACCCTTTTTTTATTTAGGATTGGGAAATAGGACAAGTAAACCACCCAAAAGGAAAAGAAACAAGTGTATATAAATAAACCCAAACCAAGCCCACATGCATGTTTAAACAGTTTATAACAAGGTACAAGTACAAGAAAGATCAAAGTACAATACCAAAAGAAAACAAAGGTACAGCAACAGTAGCAACTCCAGCTGTACGACTAGTAGGGTCCCGCACGGCCCTGGTAGTCCTCCTGGAAACCTGAAAGTAAACGTAGGGTGAGCATACAAGTATACTCAGTAGGGAAACCTAAAGCTCTCATGCACAAGTGGGGAGACATCCTAATGTCCCGTGAGAACAATAGAAGAAACCTAGCAAGGAATTATATCCACCCAACCTCACCATCCACACTCACCAAAACACAAACACAACAGGTAGTAGTATATAAGAAACAAGAGTATTGGGTACCCCGCACCATTTCCCTTTAGTTAGCTGCTCTTCCTAACGACGAATGTCCTGACGCTGCCACACTCTCCCCGCCCACACACACCTGGGCCTCACAACCACGTATCGCGCCCGCACACACCTGGACCTCACAACCACGTATCCCGCCCGCACACACCTGGGCCTCACAACCACGTATCCCGCCCGCACACACCTGGGCCTTAGAACCATGTATCCTGCCCGCACACACTTGGGCCTCATCCCAAAGATTCTTGGGAAACAGTAGAACCTGCCCGAAGAGTCTTGGGCTAAAACCACCCCAATCAAAACCTACCCGAAGAGTCTTAGGTGTAAGGTCGCCTCAAGCCATCACAGCCTAGGGGAGAAGGAGCAGGATGGAGCTAGTAACTAAGGGAAAACACCCTCTCCCATAAAACGAGAGTGTTCGGCACTAAGTGATCAACATGGGTAGGGTGCGATAAAACCAAAAAAGATACATATATATATATATATATATATACCAACCTCACAGCCCAACCTATGGCTTCTAAAAAGAGAAACCAAGCACGTGCCTCGCATTGCTACTACGAAGCATGAATACAACAAAAAAACCCAAACCCCTTTAGGTTTTCACATTTCAGTAGAAAATAGTTATTTAGTTCCTTAACTACTGGGCAACTATCCACAACTAACCACACCAATCGTTCGTAAAACATATCCCTGCCATCCACAAAACATGTTAGGAAAAACATAAGTAGCACAACAAATTCCCTCTTATCAACCAACCAACCCCATTGATTATTATTTCCATTTCATTAACACGCCCCACCATTCATTAACTCTTCCAATTTTATTTATTAATCACAATCCATAACCCGTTCACATTAAAACCCAACCCTGCAGCCCCGCTGCCAACTGCCATAACCACAACCACACCGAAACCCATAGATCAATATCCCTTTAATTCCATTTATTGTAGCCCCATTATCTATTACCAACACAACATTCACACCAACCCACAACCAAGTCAACCGCAGACCCGCTGCTCACCCGATCCACAACAACCCACAAAAACAACCCCAACACATGCCACGTAACAAAGCCAACACCCAAATGTTCATTATTCTATTTTTTTTATCTGGGGTGATCAGACAAGGGTTCCAGAATTTCATTTAATCAGCCAACTTGACATGATTATCCAATTTCCACATTCCACAAGCTTCCATCCATAAGAAAATACAGAAGGAGAGGGCAACATTTAATTGCGTAAGCAAAGGCCCCCAATGACCGAGATTTCAGTAGGTAGAAGCTCATTCAATTCACAAATATAATATCACAGGATATAAAAAGTAAAGTAACATCAATCACTAAATTCTCAACCCCATTATATAAGCCAGTTATTATCTTCATTAAACTGGTTCAAAAGTGTTTCATGTAAAAAAGAGAACACCCACCCCGCATGATGCATAATGTAGTGAGATGAAGTTAAGATCCCTACCTTAACAGGTTCCTATGTCCTTCTACGAACACGACCACCACGATCACAAGGCTTCTCCCCGAACGACTGCACCCACCAAGGACGTTGTGGCACCACCGAATCAACAATACAAGAAAATTCCTCAACATGGAGATCAAACGCCGTATCATGGAAAGAAAATGGGAGAAGTAGGATCGTAAAGAGAATACAAGAACAGAGGTTTAACATACCTTTTTAGAGTCGTTCGTCAAAGACCGTCATTCCCGTCAATTATCAATAGTCTCCTCGGTTGGAAACTACAAAGGGGAAGTCAAAGAAGAGGGAACAGAACAGGGTTTACGGTGTTCTCCTTGACGACACGATCCCGCAGCCACTAACGGATCGACAATCGGAGTCCGGATGGAGAAGTTAGAGGAGGAAGACTTCTCGATCATCCAAGAGCGTCATCGTGCGAAGAAGAAGCGATTGGTCTGGAAAAAATCCACGACCCTTTCTTATATAGGAAACTAATAGGTAAAATAGTATGCAACATGTATTAATTAGTACACGGTGTGACCGTACACCCGTTACACGTTTTGACTAGTCATCACATGACACGTCACACAGTTTCCATGTGTTTTAATAATAATGATAATTCTATTAATATTTGATGTTTCATTGACCTGAGTCATAAGTAATGAAAATATATTTATCATTGGTCTTAAAATGACCATCTTAATTATAGGATTACACTACCGCTGACGGTTCTTCATTCCGACACCATATGAAGAAGTTACAGACTTTTTTAGTTTTGATCACCCAAAATAATAATACTATTATTTTATTATTATTATTATAATAAGTTAATATTTAGATGAAAAGGGCTTCTGGCGTGAATCTCTCCGCTTACTCCATGCGCACTCCCTTATATCATTATTGTATTACTATTATATATATATATTAAATCAACATTATATAAAATATATGATATATTAAATCAAATTATATAAAAAATAAACGATTTATACAAGGGAAAGGGGGCATTCACGCCTCCCCCTCCCCATGTCATGCGCCTCCCTATTAATTTATTATAATTTATTAAATAAAACCACTTTCCTTTTAATTGTATTATTATAATTATTATATTATCAATATTATTAATTTCATATTTCAATTTTTGGAGAACCTATGCACAACCATTCCATGCGACTCAAAACCATTTCATTTAATTGAATTAAAAGACAAACGAAAATTAATATAACTTACATATTCAACCCCATTTTAATACATTTAATTTTATTAACCTCTCGCACATAGTTTTACGCCATCATTGTTATTTATTATTCTTCAATAACAATAAAATTTCATCAACTTATTTTATTAACTCACCGACGTTATTGTTTTTAATAACAGAAAGATTTACGCTCGTCGCATTGACCACGTTAAACCACCCTGTTGGATATATGAATTCGACCATGCCACGTCAATGCCACGTAACATCCGTCAATTTAATTATTTTAATTATATTTATTTTTATTTCACATTGACTAAATTGAAATCACTTTTATTAAATTAAAACCATTCAATTTAATAAACCCAATATAACGAACTCACCTTTAATTTTATGAACGCACCACCATGCTTCCACTTGCATCTTCATTTAATTATTTTCATTAAATACCATGACTCATTTCATCAATTTCTCATTATTATTAATATTATGAATAATATTAATAACACAACACCCATTATTATTATTCAAATTTAATTTCAATAATTACTTAATTTATAACAAACTGCATGTTTCATTTATCAACGTCTAATGGATCACACACCTTCCCACTTCACATCATTTATAATAATAACACCCATTAAATCATTTTATCATGATTATTCTTTTTAGTTTAATTTATCACACACTTTATGTCATCATCATTATTATTTAACATATTTTTTATGTTATCATCAGTATTAAAATTATCATTATAACGCGCGTCATGTTGACCACATTGATTTCAATAAAGGAATGGAACGGAGGGGTCCGGTCCATTACAATGTTTTTCATTATTATGTTATTTTATTACTCATTTATAAAATTAAATTTTATATCAAATATTTATATTTTTAGTATTTTTTATATATATGGTATTTTTTTGTATTTATTTTATGATTCTCATATAGAATAGTGTATTGGTTAGGGTTTCATATAAAGTGAACAATTCCCATTTCCTTAAATATTTAACTTCGATCTTATTTAATTGATTTTAAAACATGACATAAAATATTTTTTATATAACTGATATAAGTTGGATGAATGAAACTTATCAGATATGAAGTGATTTTCAAACAACATGGAGATATTTTCAGATTTTTAATTTAATAGTGATTTAGATTATGTTCACATACACTAATAATGTTATAATTGTGTTATAATACCTTGGTTAATTCATGAAGAAGTTAGATACCATATAACTAATTATGGTTTTCAAAATAAAAAAATTACTATGTCTAGCATCATAATGGGGAGAAAATGAAATCTAAAAAATTTTCATTATTCAAATGAGAGGACTAGATTAGAGAATTTATTAGGTGATTAATTTAAATTTATTCTACATCATGATAAATAAACTATTCTAACCCAAGAATACTTCAATACGATCACACGTGATTTAGGTAATGAAAATAGTGATGTTGACGGGGTGAAAAAAATGAATGATGCTACCATGAGTCTTATATACAAGCAATAAGGTGAAATGAAAAAGATGAAATTTTTAATCCGATTGTTTCATGGTAAAACCATGTAAGGGATTTCTAATACATCCATCAATTATATTATTACCCTTTTTAAGAACATACTTTTAAACAATGCATATATTTTCATAAACCATTATATTTCATGGATGTTATTTGAAGAAGATGATTTTTTTTAAAAAAATACATGCTTTCCCAAATGATTACAACTTATTCTGGGTGGAAACTGTTAAAGAAAATGATTGTTTAAGATGTAGAACGTCTATATGAAGAAAATGCAAATAGAACATGTCATGACCCAATGTTTTTAAATGGAAATTCCCTTCTCATATTTCTATCATAAAATAACTTTAAAACACAACATAATGGAATTCTAAGTGATAAGTGACCTTTACACATAAGTTTGTCACTTTTGTGTTTGGAATTTTAAAAATCTGACATACACGGTTGTGCTCAAGATGTTTTTTGGAGTCTAATAAAACAAAAATAATTTTTGGTGAATAGTAACCAACCCTTTTTAATAGTAACATACCCTTATGAATAGTAATATGAACCTTATTAATAGTAAATCATCCAACATAAGAGTAACCTTACCCATGAATAATTAAATAAAATTTAGACAACTTAGAAAGTGACAATTCGACCTTAGTAAACATTTTGGTATTTTATAAGTCATAAATAATTAATTATAATTAAATAATTTAAAAGAAAATTTATTTTGTTAAAAGGTGTTAATTAATTATAAAATCAATGTCTTATAGTTTTTAGATAATTTTATAAGACCATAGGTAATTTTTAAAAGCACTATAAAATCAGTTTTAATTTTAAAAACTGTTTTTTTAAAGTAAATTATGATTTAAAATAAATATTAAATTAATCATCTTTATAAAATTAATTTTGAAAAATGGACTTCATTTTTTATTCTAAATGTTTAAAAATGTTTGGGGTAAATTTTTGGTATTTTTCTGAGATACTTGAATTTTTGATGAATAGTAGAATCCGATAATTTACAATAAATGCTAAATAATGGATTAATTGAGTCTTCAATGATGCTCTGATGATGTAAGACCACTTGTTATGGGATCACATGATAAAATTACTATTATTATTCATCCAAGACTCACTATTTCTTGTCTTAGGGGAAATTAATAATCTAATGAATTTTATATTAAAGAAAACCCCTCTCCTCTCCAATATAAAAGCCACCCTTCACACCCTCATTTCTTCACACCTCTCAAGCTCCAAGAATTCTTTAAACTCTTCCCAAACACCTTCCCTAGCCCCTAAACCACGTCCAAGAGCTTATTATCTCATCAAAAGACCAAGCTTATGCCCATAAGGAGGTTCTCAAGAGAAGGATTCAAGAGGTAATTTCTCTCCCTCTTCTCCTTTAATTTCCTTTCAAGTTCAAGTTCATTTCTTGATCTCTCCACACCTATCTTCATCTGAATTGTACTTAAAATCCATTATTATACATATAATATAATTTTATTATGCTAATGGTATATTATATCATCCAACCCCCTTTCCCCCTTCCTTTTATTTTATTAAAGAGAACGTTGCCCGTGAGGTGTTAATTTATCACCTTCAAGAACGAAATGATTTCTTCTTCCATTTATACCTTCATATCTGGTAATGAAACCATTTTTATGGTTGAAAAAAAAATATTTTATATGTATTATGTCATATTTAAAGTTCTGGAGATAACTTATGGCCATATTACTAAGTGATAAATTAAAACAAGTTCGTTGTGATCGAAAAACCGCCCAAATTATCCCAAAAATTTATCATTTGATTATTATCTAATGATTCATCCACATGGATATAATTTTATTCATTATAAGATCATTTAAACTCTTGTAATATCATTAATAACATGTATTATCATTTCAGGAAGTTTACTCATGTTCTACCCAAACATCAATTTAAGAATACAAGTGAACCACTCAAGAAAACCATGAAAACAAACATTCTCGAACAATGTTTTAAAACTATATAACTCATTCAAAGGAACATAAAATCACTTAATGAAACCATAATGAACTATATTAATTTAAACAAGGTTCTAGATTTCTAATTAATTAATATAATATCATTATATAGGACATTAAAGAGAAGGAAGCATTCGGGTACAAGGTAAGGGGAAATCTCGAACTTAATTTTCTTCCTTCGGGTTCTCCCTCTTTCACTCCATTTTTGATATGGTTAATCCTTAAAGATAAATTTTTCATAGTTGTCTTAACATTTCTGGGATATACATGTTTGTAACTATTTTTTATGTCAATCAAAATGTTTTCCAAAAGAACTCCTCTTTTAAGAACACCACTTTACTTCTCACTCAAAGTGGACGGTTCTTATAACATGTGTGTTATTTCCTATTTATTTTGGGAACCCAAAGCTTATGAATGTGTTATTATGAGATGAAACCAATTCCATTCCATTGGTTAGTTATGTACATTGTTGATATTTTTTCTTTGTGGCAAGCATGATGATGATAATGTTATGATGTGACGGGTGTGCCTGAAATTATATAGCGCAATATGAATGTTTAAATGTGATTGGTGAGCCCAAAATTATTCAGTTCTCTAGTGCATTAGTTAAAGTGATGAATCTCATGATTAAATGTGAAATGATATGTAAAAAAGATGCTATCTTGGTTCACAAGTACGTGTGGTAGTTAACCACTAAGACATGATGTTTTATTTTTATGCATTCCCACATTTCACGTCTTATATTTATGCTCCTCTCATGTTTATGATATTTTTCCCATGTTATGATTTTGATAAACCCATGGTATATTGTTCTTATCTATACTCTTATTGGGATTCTAGCTCACCCCTTTTGATGTATATCCTCAGGTGGATACATGTATTAAGGAGAGGACAAGTTCCAATAAGAAGCTAGAAAAGAAGAAATTAAATAAATGTTTATGCTTGATGTTGTAATTTTTATGGATGGTCCTAGTTTTCTCAATACACTAAAACTTTGGATCCTCTTTGTGTAATACTATTATGTTGTTTATATTTAAAATGATGTAATAGTAATGTAAGAAAAGGCTCGGGTCACTATAGTTGGTATCAGAGGCATGTTTTAGTTAATTTTTGAATTAGGATTGGTGAACCCTAAAGAAAACCTCTAGTATGAGATTAAATATATACATGCACACAAGATTATTTACATAGGTATCCCATATTTTATGCGTTTAGAATAAATTGTTCAAATAAATAAGTTACGTACTAGTGAATTGTTTACTTATGTTTTGTTCTAACCTTTTCTATTTTAGAAAATGGTGGGAACCAGGAGAAATCGGGCCAATAACTCATGTGGTGGCCAATGCAACGATTTCCCGAATGACATCCCCAATGATTTCGGAGGTGGAGTTCAAAACTTCATGTCAATGCTTACCCAATTATCTCAGGTTATGAACAATAACCATAATAATGGAGAACGTCCTCCTTCACCAAAGAGGGAGAAACTGGCTATTAAATGTTTTATGCGGCAACGACCACCGACATTTGGTGGATCTTCCGATCCACTAGTTATGGAACAATGGGTCAAATACATGGAGAAGATATTTTTTGTTCTTCACTATTCTGAGATAGAGAAGGTGACCCTATCCGTTTATCATCTAGATGGTGAAGCTGATCAATGTTGGGCTTTGATTAAGAACACCAAGCCAAGAGAGGAAATTGGAGAAATGGAATGGGAAGACTTTAAGATAATGTTTCTTAATAAGTATTTCCCAATAATGATTCGCATGAATATAGAGATATAATTCATAGAGAACAAGCAAAAAAAAGGAGAATCAGTCACAACATATGAAGCAAATTACACAAGGCTCGCAAGGTATGCTTCGGGTTTTTTTATCAACAATGATAGCAAAATGGATAGATTCTTTAGTGGATTAAAACCACACCTTCGAAAGTCTCTTGCAATTAGAGAATTTGGGATTTATGTAGAAGTTGTTCGATGTGATCTCAAAGTGGAGATGGAGTTTGGCGAATGGTCCCATGGCTATAGTGATAAGAAAAGAAAGATAGAGTTTTAAGCTAGTGGATATAATGAAAAAGGTGGGAAGAAAAATCAATAACCCACATGCCAAAAATTTGGGAAGTTGTACCATGGGAACCACCTTAATAGGATGGGGAAATGCTTAAAGTGTGGGAATGAAGGACACCATACTAAAGAGTGTCTAAAAGACACAAAAAATAAGGAGAATGTAGCTGATGAAAGGAGAGAACCACTCATGGTTCAATGGTATAACTTTAAGGAGCTAGGGCACTATACATACCAGTGCACTAAACCTCGAGCTCTCAAGGGTAATCAGTGTCAGCAGCCACAATTGACAAAGGAACAAGGGAAGTCTTATGCCATCACTACTGCGGAGGTGGAGCATGATAATGAAGTCATACAAGGTACACTTCCTATTCACTCAAGAATGGAAAAATTCTTATTTGATTCTGGTTCTACGCATTCCTTTATATCTCGGAAGTTTTCTAGAACTATAGAATCGAAGCCCCAAAACCTTAAGTAGAGATATCTGTAAAAACACTAAGTGGTGCAATAATTTCAACCCAAGTGTTTGACTCTTCTCCCATTGGCGTATGTGGGATGATTCTTCTGGAAAATCTCGTAATACTTCCCTTTGAGTAATTCGACTCTATAATGAGAATAGATTGGATCTCATTATATAGAGCACATATCAACTGTCATGAAAATGAAATATCTTTTCATATTCTGAATCATCCCCTGCTCCTCCAAAAATTCAATGAAGATCATGAATCTCCTTTGAAAAATCCTTCAATGGTGTGGGTATTGATTCCCTGTGAAGAAGCATACCTAACCCAAATGGTTGAGTTGAAGGAAAGTTCCAACCTTGAGGAAATGACCATCGTAAGGGAATATGAAGATGTATTTCCCAAAGAGTTACCTAGAATTCCCCCCGGATCATGAGGTTGAGTTCTCAATTGAACTCATACTCGGAGCTACTCCTATCTCAAAGTGTCCATATATGATGGCTCCTATCGATCTAGAAAAGTTAAAGAAGTAGCTGCAAGAGCATCTAGACAAAGGGTTCATACGCCCTAGTGCATCACCTTGGGGTGCACCAGTGCTCTTTGTGAAGAAGAAGGGTGAAAAAATGAGGCTGTGTATCTATTATCGGGAACTCAACAAGATCACCATAAAGAAAAAGTATCCTCTTCCAAGGATTGATGGCTTGTTCGATCAGTTAAGAGGAGATCAATACTTCTCAATGTTGGATCTTCATTATGGATATCATCAGGTAATGGTGAGGAAGGAAGATATTCAGAAGACTGCCTTCTATACAAGGTATGGGCACTATGAGTTTTTAGTAATGCCCTTCGGAATTACTAATTCCCCATCAATATTCATGTATTTGATGAATAGAGTCTTTAGACATTACCCCGACAAATTTGTGGTTTTGTTTCTCCATGATACTCTCATCTACTCTAAGATCGAGGAGTAACATGAAGAACATCTAAGACTTGTGTTGGAAAAATTAATAAAGGAGAAGTTGTACGCCAAGTTCAGAAGGTGTGACTTTTAGATGAAGCACGTCACATTCTTGGGGCATGTGATCACAAGTGATGGAATCTCTAAGGACCCTTCAAAGACAAAGGTGATTAAGGAATGACCCAGGCCCTCTAGTGTCATAGAAATCTGTAGTTTTCTTGGATTAGCTGGGTACTACCGATGTTTTGTGAAAAACATCTCACGATTGTCAAACTCTCTAACTAAGTTAACAAGGAAAGGGGTATAGTATGTCTGGATGGAATAATGTGAGGGAAGATTCATGGAGATAAAGAGAAGGCTGATCACCGCACATGTACTCACACTACAGAAAAGTGGAGAAAGTTTTGTGACATACGGTGATGATTCAAAAAAAGGCTTGGGTTGTGTACTCATGCAAGATGATAATGTGATAGCCTACGCCTCACGACTGTTAAAGATACATGAGAAAAACTACCTGATGAATGATCTGGAGCTGGAAACCGTGATTTTTGCCTTGAAAATCTAGTGGCACTACCTTTATGGTGAGAAGTGTGACATATACACTGACCATTAGAGCATAAAGTATATATTCACAGAAAAGGATCTCAACATGCGTCAAAGGAGATGGTTAGAGCTAATCAAGGATTATAATTGATCTATTCACTGTCATCCTGGAAGGGCGAACAAGGTAGCTAATTCTCTAAGTAGAAAAGAACCTACTACTCTATCCATCCTGCTGATTGAGAAAGAACATATCTTCATGGATATGGAAAGAATATATTTGGAAATTTTAATGGTATGGGATACATCCTACCTTTACCAAATGGTTGAGCAACCATCCATCTAGGAGAAGATTAAGGAAGCACAGATGGATTATGTGGAGATACAAAAGAGGGTGAATGCAGTAAAGGAAGGGAAGCTTCGAGAGTTCCATATCGATGATGATGGTGTGATTCGGTTTGGAATATGGCTTTGTGTGCCTTCATCACCTGGGATAAAGAAGGAGCTATTGGATAATTCACATAGCTCAACTTTCTCTATCCATCCGTGGAGTACCAAGATGTACCGTGATCTCTAAGAACACTTCTGGTGGGATAACCTGAAGAAGGAGATTGCAGAATATATATCAAGGTGCTTGGTATGTCAAAAAGTTGAAGCTGAGTGAAAAAAGTCCAAAGGTATGATGCAACCTTTGCCTATACCCATGTGGAAATGGTAAAATGTTACTATGGACTTTGTTACGGGTCTCCCGAAGACATCAAAGGGAAATAATGAGATATGGGTTGTGGTTGATCGACTCAACAAGACTGCCCATTTTATCTCTATTCGTGAAGATCTCTCTCTTGAACAACATGAAAAGATATATGTGAAGGAAGTGGTGAGACTGAACAGTGTTCCACTCTTGATTATCTCTAACCATGATCCAAGGTTCACATCTAAATTCTAGAGGATCCTTCAACATACTTTGAGTACTGAATTAAATTTTAGCACGGCCTATCACCCCCAAACTGATGGCCAGTTTGAAAGGACAATTCAAATGCTTGAAAATATGCTAAGAGTCTACTCTCTTGAATTCAAATGTGGTTGGTATCAGCATCTCCCATTGGTTGAGTTCTTATACAATAATAGATTCCACTCGAGTATTCAGATGGCTCCATATAAAGTTCTATACGGAAAGTGATGTACAACTCTAACCTGTTGGGAAGAAGTTGGAGAAAGAAAGATACTTGGACCTGATCTTGTTCAAGAGATGACAGAGAAGGTTCAAGTCATCCAGAAACACATCAAACCTGCTCAAAGTTGGCAAGAGAGCTATGCTGACAACCATCAAAGGGACTTGGAGTTCGACATTGGAGAGAAAGTCTTCCTTAGAATATCTCCATGGAAGAGAGTCATGCGATTTTGAAAGAAAGGGAAGCTAAGCCTATGGTACATTGGCCCCTTTGAGATCCTTGACCGCAAAGGATTCGTGGCCTATCGTCTTGAACTTCCACTGAATATGGATCATGTTCATGATGTGTTTCATGTATCACTACTAAGGAAGTACATACCAGACCCCTCACATGTACTAAACTTAAAGGTGGTGCAATTGGAAGATGATATCTCTTATGAGAAACATCCAGTAAATATTCTGGATCAGAGAGATAAGGTTCTACACAAGAATACAACCCATATTGTCAAAGTGTTGTGGAGGAACCATAAGTTTAAGGAAGCCACTAGGGAACAAGGAGAGACAATGAAGGAGAAACACCCTCACCTATTTGTGTAAAGTGAAATTTCGGGGGACAAATTTTTTAAGGGGGGGAAAATGTAATGACCCAATGTTTTTCAATGGAAATTCACTTCTTATATTTCTTTCATAAAATAACATGAAAACACAACATAATGAACTAATAAGTGATAAGTGACCTTTAAATATAAGTTTGTCACTTTTGTGTTTGGAATTTTAAAAATCTGACATACACGGTTGTGCTCAAGATGATTTTTGGAGTCTAATAAAACAAAAATATTTTTTAGTGAATAGTAACCTACCCTTAGGAATAGTAACATACCCTTATAAATATTAATATTACCCTCATGAATAGTAAATCATCCAACATAAGAGTAATCTTACCCATGAATAATTAAATAAAATTTAGACATCTTAGAAAGTGACAATTCGACCTTTGTAAACGTTTTGGTATTCTATCAGTCATAAATAATTAATTAATTTAAAAGAAATTGTATTTTCCTAAAAGGTTTTTATTAATTATCAAATCAATTTCTTATAGTTTTTAGAAAATTTTATAAGACCTTACGTAATTTTTAAAAGCACTATAAAATCAGTTTTAATTTTATAAACTGTTTTTAAAGTAAATTATGATTTTAAATAAATATTAAATTAATCATATTTAGAAAATTAGTTTTGAAAAATGGACTTCATTTTTGGATTCTACACTTTGAAAAATGTTTGGGGTAAATTTTTGGGATTTTTATGAGATACTTGATTTTTTGATGAATAATAGAATCCGATAATTTACAATAAATGCTAAATAATAGATTAATTGAGTCATCGATGATGCTCTACTGATGTAAGACCACATGGTTCAGAATCACATGATATAATTACTATTCTTGGTCATCCAAAACTCACTATTACTTGTCTTAGGAGAAATTTATAAACTAATGAATTTTATATTAAGGATACCCCTCTCCCCTCAACTATATAAGCCACCCTTCACACCCTCATTTCCTCACACCTCTCAAGCTCCAAGCCTTCTCTAAACTCTACCCAAACACCTTCCCTATCCCATCCCCCACGTCCAAGAGCTTCTGGTCTCATAAAAAGACCAAGCTTAGGCCCTTAAGGAGGTTCTCAAGAGAAGGATTCAAGAGGTAATTTCTCTCCCTCTTCTCTAATTTCCTTTCAAGTTCAAGTTCATTTCTTGATCTCTCCCCACATATCTTCATCTAAATTGTAATATTACTCCAGTATTATAAATATAATGTAATTTTATGATGATAATGGGATATTATATCATCCAACCCCCTTTCCCTCTTCCTTTTTTGATTAAGGAGAACGTTGTTCGTCAGGTGTTAATTTATCACCTTGAAGAACGAAATGATTTCTTCTTCCATTTCTACCTTCAGATCTGGTAATGAAACCATTTTTATGGTTGAATCAGAATATTTTATATGTATTATTTCCTATTTAAAGTTCTGTAGATAACTTATGTCCATATTACTAAGTGATAAATTAAAACAAGTTCGTTGTGATCGAAAAACTGCCCAAATTAACCCAAACAATCATCATTTAATTCTTATCTAATGATTCATCCACATGGATCTAATTTGATTCATGATAAGATCCTTAATACTCCTGTAATATCATTAATGACATGTAATATAATTTGTGGTTGTTTACTCATGTTCTACCCGAACATCAATTTAATAATACAAGTGAACCACTCTAGAAAACCACGAAAACAAACATTCTTGAACAATATTTTAAAACTATATAACTCATACAAAGGCACATAAAATAACATAATGAAACCATAACAAACCATATTAATTTACACGAGTTTTTGGATTTCTAATTAATTTATATAATTTAATTATATAGGACATTAAAGAGAAAGAATCATTCAGGTAAAAGGTAAGGGGAAATCTCGAACCCAATTTTCATCCTTCGGTTTCTCCCTCTTTCACTCCATTTTTGATATGGTTAATCCTTCAAGATAATTTTTTCATCATTTTCTTTACTTTTCTGGGATATAAATGTTTGTCACTGGTTTTTATGTCAAACAAAATGTTTTCCAAAAGAACTCTTCTTTTAAGAACACCCCTTTTACTTCTCACTCAAAGTGGACGGTTCTTATAACATGTATGTTGTTCCCTCTTTCTTTTGGGAACCCAAAGCTTATGAATTTGATATTATGAACTGAAACCCATTTCATTCCATGGTTTAGTTATGTACATTTTTGATATGTGTTCTATGTGGCAAGCATGATGATGAAAATGTTATGATGTGATGGGTGCACCTGAAATTATATAGCGCAATATGAATGTTTAAATGTGACGGGTGCTCCTGGAATTATACAGAACTCGAATGAATTGGGTAAAGTGATTAATATCATGAGTAAATTTGAAATGATATTTGAACAAGATTCAGGGTAGTTTCACAAGTATGTGTGGTAGTTAACCACTAAGACATGATGTTTCATTTTTATGCATTGCCACATTTCAAGTCTTATATTTATGCTCCTCTCATGTTCATGATCTTTTTCCCATGTTATGATTATGCTCACCCCATGCTATATTGTTCTTATCTATCCTCTTACTGGGATTATATCTCACCCCTTTCGATGTATATCCTCATGTGGATACATGTATTATGGAGAGGAAAAGTGCCAATAAGAATCTAGAGAAAAAGAAATTAAATAAATGTATATGCTTGATGTTGTAATTTTTATGGATGGTCCTAGTTTTCCCAAGACACTAAACCTTTGGATCCTATTTGTGTTATACTATTGTGTTTTTTATATTTAAAATGATGTAATATTTATGTAAGAAAAGGCTCGGGTCGCTATAGAACACCATTATGCTTGGAAAAAAATGTAATGTGTAACATACAATTTATTCCCATACTATAGAATCTTTTCTTGTTTATAGAAGTATAAATAAATATGTGAAGTCATGATAACAAGAGAAGAAGGATAATGATGTGTTCTTACATCCTATAGATGTATTTTTATGGAGAGAATTTTATAATCGATATCTTGATTTTTTATAGGAAGAGTGTAATGCGAGGTTGGGTCTATCATGTGACAGTTTTAGTCAATTGGGGATGATTCTTATGTTAGACAATATATAGCTAGTTTTCATACACATTTATAACTTTACTCTATGAATTTGTATGAATAAATATTTCAATTTCATGAGTACAATCATATATGGACCTTATGATCCTAGAAATGGTATATATGTATCCATGAAAACCTTAATAAAAGAGTTGATTCATCTTTAGAATGTTGGTGTATACACATATGATGCTTGTTCACAAGACATATTTTAGATGCATGTTGTGATTATGTGGATGATAAATTATTTTTCTTCTTATACAATGTTGTATGGATGGAGAAAAAAGGGAAAACTGTCATATACTATTTGTTTAAAAAATAAATGATACATAAGACTTAAATATCATGGTAGTTTCAGTTTTATGGGACATCGATGATTCTTTATAATGGATCATAAAAATAAGAATAATCATCGATGTTTTGTAAATACCATGGAGACTGACATTCCACATCAACATATTCCTATAATTTATATATTTAATATATTTAAAGATGCTAGTTTTTCATTTAGGAAGGGTTAGGTGACATATATAAAGCGTAAAAATGTTCTCGCTAAAATATGTTATAATTGGAAGAAGAAAAGTATTTTATTTGAGTTTCCTTATTATTCATTCAATTTGTTACATTATTTGTTAAATGTATTTCACATTGAAAAATACATATGTAAAATTTTTCTTTAAATTCTTCTAACTATCAAGGAAAGAAAAAAATATGATTTATGATCTCATCCTGACATGGTATATTAGTGTATCAGACCATAATTTCATCTATGTTTATTAGCAACAATAAATGGAAAGTTATGTGTTCTTATTATGTGATGACACCTAAAAAATAAATTTAATGAAGTAATAAATATTATTAAAGTTATTGATATCTATTCTTGAAGCATATAAAAATGGGTCCATATAAGTGATTTGAAGCTAGAGTCATTGAAAACTAATGATTATCAGATCCTTATACATTAGTTGATTCTAATAATATCTAGCATATACTATATAATAATATAAGTGTGGTAGTTATTAATTTGTTCCATTTTAATAGATATATTTATTATAAGAAGTTATCCAATTATTTATTTAAAACATGGTTAGAAGATACACCATTAATTTTGGGAGGTGATGGATGCGGTGTCATTGGTGTCCCCGGAGGAGAGACCTGTGGTTGATGGTTCTTTGTCTGTGAGCTTCTCTTCCAGTTCTTCGATGGATGAGTTTTGGTAATTTTAGTTTGCTTGGTGTGTTTATTCTGGTTTAGAATGAAAGTCCTGAATAATGTGGTGTTTTTCTTTGGAGGTCCTTCCATCCATGAATTTTGATCTACCTTACTTTTCCATCTCTCCTTTACAATTAAGTCTGGGGTAGTGGTTTAGAAGGTGGGTTTGGGATTTTCTATTCAGGCAGTCATATTCCTACAAAGTGGTGAGACATACATCATCTTTATTTTGTTTTCAGATGGTGTTTTTCCTAGTGTTCAAGTCAGTCTGTGACTGAGGGCATTTCATCGTTGCAGTTGAAAATTTTGGGTTGTGATTGATTTCATACCAGTGTTTTTTGGTTCTAATTTGTTGAAGGGATAATGATCTGGTGAAGGTCATGGATCTTTTTGGAGAAGGTAGCTCTGGTCTTTAGCCTTGACGATGTAGACAATGTTCGATGGCATGTTTTCATAATGGTTCTCTTTTGGGTCATAAATCACTCCGGTGATATGGCTTCAGTTTCCTGCCTCACAAAGATGATGAAACTTGACGATGAGTTTTTAGTGCTATTTTGATGGCTGATTAGTTCATTCAAATTAAGTAGAGACAATGACTAAGCCCATGTTTCCGGGAGAGTGGCTAATGATTGATGTAGTTCATGATCTCATAGCTTGATGTTGTCAGGTGGCGATGTGTTCATTGTGTGGAAATGGCCAGATTTCAGATTTCAAATTTTTGTTTTTTGTTTTTATCCTTTTTGAATTTTGAATTTTTATCTTGTAATATAGGTTTTTGTGCACTTAGCGCTAATCCTTAAACCATATTTCTAAAAAAATATAAGTTATTAGGGTCATTTTTTAGATGTGACTATGAGAGGGAATAATACAATGATAAATGTAGAAGAATAGTATAAGAAAATTGATCCTAATTTTCCATCACTTACCTATACAGGGGGAATTCATGGATAATATACATTGACCACATTATTCCTTATAGAGAAAGAGATGGAACATCGTATAGTTTTGTTTTATTATGATTTTTTTTAATAATTACATAAAGTATGTAAATTGAACATGTATATGTTTTCTCATGTCATGTAAATGTATATATCTGTTAAAAATTTGTATTTTTTCTATAGGGAACATAAAAAAAGATAAATAAAAAACAATAATTTTTATCTTTTAGAGTGAGAGATTCTTTTCATAGTAAATAGTTTTCTTCATGGTTGAAATTGTAGGTAAAATTATTAATATAATAAATTAATAAAATTAATATTTAGTTAATTTTAATATTAATTTATATTTTATTTATTGTGTCTTCAAACTAACTATGTCTCTGAGGAGAAATATGCTTTGGATTTTGGTCTTAATTTTGTGGCTCATGAATGCAAATCAAGTGTGATAAATTCATACACATTTATTATCACTGAATTGGAAATGAACATGAGAACACAACACGATGGTGTTATGGTAACTACCACAATAGACTTTATGTTAGTAAATTAGATATTAGGCCTTGATTTGAAAATGTATCTTATTATAGAGTCATTGGAAAAATAATAATACTAGATTATTACTCCCATGGTTGAGTCACTGTGTTGAAATGAAATTGGTCTGATTCAATGATGAGGAATAACAAAATTATAGATGATTGTGGATATCAAGTTATGGACTTAAATCACAATATTTCTACTGATGAGGTAGATATATTTTCATCAATGGAGAAAAATGTATTTAATTTTAATGATCATATGTGGATTAAATTTGGTTTCATTATTAAAGTAATCCCAAGGCATATTCTGTGTGATGATGACGATGAAATTGATACCATCCTTGATCCCATTATCCCTGAAAAATTTATTACTTATGATGACTCTAATAGTTCTTTATTTAGATTTCATTCTGAACCTAAAGATGTGGTGAAAAAAATATATTACCATTTATATGGGCTCATGGTTATTTTGGCTTAGCTTGACTTGGGTTGATAAGGTTTGTACTATTTGTATGTATTTACAATTGAGTACAAATATTTTTTATTCAAATTGACATTTATGTGCATTTTTAATATATAATGTTTTCAATTTTATTTGAGTTTAATTTTTTTATATTGAATTGAGATGTATTAGAACCTACCAAACCAAAAAATGAAACAATTAAATTGGAACAAAAAACAAGAATAATTTATTTGGAACATATTAAACTAATTAGAATTAAAATCAAATATAATGAAAATAATGACCTAACCAAAAATGGTAAAATGACCTAACCAAAAATATAAACTAAATGGTGAAACCCAATAAAAATAGACAAATGACCAAATTATTGTTCTAAAATGAACCAAATGACCAAATAAAAATTGAATTGGATTGAATTTAATTTAAAATAGAATAAAACTATATCATAACCATGATAAAAAAGATAATTTGAACACATTTATTTTTTTTATGAAATGTATTAAATGTTTTAATATTATACACACTAATTATAAAATAGTTTTTATATCAATAAGTATCCTTTTCTGGTTTGAAAATTGTTATTCATTAATTAATTTATGTCCCATGTTATTTTTTGGTTTTTCTTACACATCATTTATGTATTTATAATTAATCCCAAATTTGTTTTCAAAAGTAGTAAATGAATTTTTTTTTGAAGATATACAAAGGAAAAGGATGAAATAGAATAATAACCAAATGAGAGATATTTGAGTCCCTCCTCCAGTTCTTATTTTGCATATTTTATTTCAAACATATGTATCAATAACATATAATTTCATGTCATTAATTTTTTTTAACTTTTAATCAGGATCCACCACATATGAGATATTTATTATCTGATGATCCTAGTGGTAGAAGTGATCATCCAGAAGATATGAGTAGGTGGTACTATAGATACATGTTCCACTCGTTGTACCTAATCACACCATGTCCCTCCCTATGAAATACCATAACGCACCTTCTTATCCCATGGTATCGTTAGAGGTTCCTGAGATATTTAGGACTCATATTTTATTACTACCATTTTCATATGATCCTTCTCACCTTTCTTTCCCTTATCTAATGAGGGCTCCTACTCCCCTTCCATATTATAAATTTCCAAATATGTGTAAACCATCTTATTTTATTTCTACTTTAATGCCCCTAGCTTCTACATTCATGCTCCTTTAACTTTAACTCCAATGCATTCTGAGCCTCCAGAGTAGACATTCATTACCACTCCTTCTATATAAGTTGACAATCCTTTAGAGCCTAGTGATCTTGTGGAACCCAATAATCAGAATGCCTCATGTATATTTACATAACCCAAGTAAATATTTTTTAGAATAAATTAATTTCATTATAAGATATATTAATTTTTTTCTCTCATAGCTGGATCTTCCACTAGGCCGCATGTGAGTACACACATGCATGTGGTATAGAAATATTGCTTATATAAGATGGTTTAGTACAATGGGGACAATAAAATAATTGTAATAACATGGTGAGAATGTAGTATTTATCTGGTCATGATTTCCAAATACTATGACATCATTCCCATTAGGACACTCTCTTAGAGAAACATTCAAAATGAGGTAAAGGATAGTTCTTGGGTGAAAATATGGGTAAGAAGATTTATTGGATTTAATTTTATATTATTATTGTATTTATATGAATTAATATTTTGGTTCCATCTTCATTATAATTTTTCAAATGGTGAGTCTATAAGGATATCACAACTCATGGAATTTGATGGGTTGTGCAATGCATACATGAATGAATTGTATAGTAGATGGAGTGATATAGTTGGTACCAATTAAATGACAGACCTTTCATAAAATATTATAAAGTATAACTTTTTCAAGAAATGATTTCTTATTCTAAGAGTATTAATTTTAATTTATTAATCACAATTGAGGTTTTATGAATGAAAATTACTATGATTTTCATTAATAATTTGTTTTTTATTATTGAAATTTATTTTTTAGGAAGTGTATCAAGAAATAAAAGAACATGGATGAAATGAAAAACCTCCATATATTGAGGAATAATATAATGTTGGAACATGAGAGGATGAATTTATGACAGTCATTAATAATATTTATATTTAAATAAATTATGGAAACACATAGAATATAATTTTTATGTACATGATTTGTATACATATAGAGAGAGAGAATAAAATCCTTAGTAGAAATCAGTAAAACCCTTAGTATCCAATAGATATAAATAGGATCATATATATTTTTTGTAAATTATTAAATGATTTAATAATATCATTTTTAGCATACAATTTATGTATAATATGATACACCAAGAAACCCAAGTAAACTCAAACCTACTTCATCCAATTTTGATACCTATACAAAAATGAGGGAAAAACATTTATATTCATCATCCCTTATGTAAAACTCCTAGAATCGTAGCATCTCATCTGCTAAACACATAGAATCACATATTTTAGGGGACTTATCAAGAATAATCTAAACATATTGATCTCTTGTCAATGTCTCATGTCTCCATCTTACCAAAGGAATGATAAAAGTGATAAACTTTTGTACACTTTCATCAATCCTGAAGATTACTGGAAATAATTTGAACATGAATTTAATTTATATAAAAATGTACTAAATTCATATCAATATATTCCACTGAAATAATAAAAACGCTTTGTAAAAACATGAAATGTTAATAATTACAAATTAAATTTCTAGTTTCAAACACATAAACTGAGCAAGAGTTTTCACACCAAAATTCCATTTTTTAGTATTTTTATCAAAACATTACATTTATTTAATATTTTACATTCATTTTTCATTTTTTTATTTACTTTAACCTATTTAATTGTAAATTAGATAAAAACACAAATCATAGAAATTCACAACAAACACATGGAATTATATATTTCTTAGGCCTAACTCAAGGCTAATCTAAGCATATAGTTCTCATGTTGAAATCTCACGGCACCACAAAACCTAGGGAAGGATGAAAGTGATCAAATTTAGTGAAATTTAAAAAATAAAAATGTGATACTAGAAACCATCCAAAATAGTTTAATTTATAGAAAAAAATATAATATTTGGCCCAATTTATTCCACTAGAATAATCATATCACTTTGAAAAATATAAGAAAAGTTAATATTTCCCAATTACTTTTTTATTATCTAACACTAAAACTCAAAAATTATTTTCAAAATAAATCCCCTTCTTTATTTCATTATCACACATTTCTTTATATTCAATATCATTCATTCATTTAACATTCTTAAATTCAATTTACCCTATTTAATCAAAATTAAAATAAAACACACATCATATAAAGTCACACCAAACTCATGATACACATCACACCGACACATTATTAAGTCCTCCAGTTTATTAAGTTTTGTTACTCTTAAAACATTATTTTAATAAAAAAAAATTACTCATTACAGTGGAAATATTTATTTAACACAAACAACATAAAAAATCATCAAAAAAATAAACTAAAAACCAAATTCATATAAAATAAACTTGTATCATAATTATTAATAATTAACACATGAAGTTACTCGTTTAAACACGAATTATAATCCTTATTAATTCACATTAATAACTTCATCAATGATTATATTATTTACATATTTTATTTTACCATTATTCTCTTTAATTCACCACTTTAAATATGGTTTTCCAAAATTACAGTAATCAAAAATAACATTAGAAATTGAATATCACAATAAAATTAATGGAATATTTGTCTTAAATGAAAGAATTAGTTTTCCATGCCAAAAAAATAACATTAAAATATTTAATCATTAAATAGTCAATATATAATATTTGATCACAAGTTAAAAAAATAAAAATAAAATAAGTTACTTACCTCAAACAATAAAAAATTTAAATATTAAAGGGGTTGTAGATCTTTTAAGAACAAAAAGAATCAATAATCCACCAAAATAGAATCAGAAGACAGAAAATTATAATTTTATAGGGATAAATGATCCTCACATTCTTATAAAATGATAGTTCTATTGAATCTCTTACTAATATGGAACTAATGTTACCAATATATTAAAATTTTTATTTAAAATAGTGGAGAATTCAATACATGAATATTATGAGAGAAAGAGAGAGATTATAAGACTCAAAGTCCAAAAAAATAATCACAATAATAAAAAAGCGTGATTTAAATTCCAAAATCTAGGATATAAGTACATCAAGAACACAATTTATTCAACTAAAACAAGAAATTACCAAATTTAAAATAGATTTTACTTGTCAAATTTCCACATTATGATTTAAAAAATCATTATAGATCACTAATGATCACTCACCAAAAAAACAACACTATTAATACAAAAAACTTCGACCACATCAATATGATTTCTTGTTATTAATTAAATAATTGACACCTTTATCACCATAAAACACTATTCCATTAATTTATTCCATTATATTAAATGGAATTATTATTAAATACTATATAATAAAATTTTCACAGCATAAATTCAATAATATAAAACATAATAAAACTTTTTATTCCACATAAAGTCTCTATTAAATTAAAAAACTTATTTTATTCCATAGTATAATTAATTCTCTACAATATTAAAATTTAAACATAATATAATTTCACATGTGTTATCATTATTTATCAATAACAAATCATTTTTCACATCCCCATTTTAATTATTAGCTATTTTTATATCAAAAAATAAAAAAAGAACTAAATTCAATTATCAGATTAACCGTAATACACTAAAGTAGTGATTTATAAGCTCAATGAAGTTCCCAAACACTTACCTTGAGGTATGTTACCATTCCTCATAATGATTCTAAGCCTAATTACGAATCTAATTACCAAATATCAATAATACATTAAGAACTAAAAGAAAAACAAGAATTTAAACCTAAATGAAACTAAACCTCTTATCCTTTTACCTAAACTATAAGGAAGACAATATACACACAATTTAAATAGAAAAAACATATTTTTAAGCTTTCTAGAACATAAAATTTTCCTTTTAAATACTCACATGAAAACTAATCATTAACATTCTTTAACTAAATAAACATTATATCTGGTTCTTTCATGTATATTTTTTATAACAATAAACACTAATATTGACTATATACTTTCATCAATATCCAACAATGAAAAATTTTCCTTTATTTTCCCTATTTTAACCCCTTTAAAATTAAATCATAGAAACATAGAAAAAACCAGATAGGATCACATATATCATACATCTCATCCTTCCATTTTACCATATTATACATGTATTTAATCATGATTGTTTTTTAAAAAATATGTTCCATTTCTATTATTCTATAATTACATTTCCATTATATTCATGGAAATAATATTTACAGAAAATAATACTTAAATTCCACTTTAAGTTAATTTATCAAACGATTATTTAATCATATTCTCAATTTGACAAATTTATTATATATTTTTTTTAACCAAATCATATAATGCTAGCACAATGTAGCCAATCATTATATAAAATCTTATTGCATCACCGAGTATATCCATTTGATTTTAGTTATGAAATTAATTTTTAATTAATTATTTTTACATTCAACGTAAATGCATAGGGGTTTTTTCAATATTTAAGGATGTGTGCCTTGAGAAAAAAAATTTCTTGAGAAGAGATAATAAAGTTGGAAGCATGGTAAATGAACCAACATAGTAGAAGATTTATACTTTTACTCTTTTGATTTCAAATTTTATTAACTATTTTGTAACTAAATAGTCCATTTATATTTTTAAAAGTGTTCTTTGAAGTCCCTTGATGAGAAAGAAGCTGAAAATTTTTATCCTAATGATCATTTACATTAGGTATTTAGAGATCAGCACTATAGAAGAGTAAACTATTTTCCAGGGAATAGTATTGTCTCGACCAAATGTTGGCCTACTTCAGGTGACATTCCTAGTTGCATAGATTTGGAAACATCTTTCTTCCAAGTAGCATAATCTCAAGAAGAGTTTTAAGTGGCTAAAAATCGGTCATACGAGAGCATGAATTTAAAGTTCAACAATGAAATTATGAAATTTATGTAAGTCCTATGTCAATGAATTCTCCTAGGTACGAATGTTTCTTATGATATATATATGTCAACAATGTGTGCATTCTATAGTGCTCTAGGAAATAGCCATGGTATTGGTGGGGATGATTACTTTCCTTGTGATGGTGATGGTGATGGAGATAGTGATAGTGATGGTGATGGAGATGTTGAGGATGATGGTGAAGATAGTGGTGATGATGATGAAAAGGATGATGATGAGGATGGCAGGGACGATAATGTTGAGGATGATGGTGTTGACAATGATGATGATAGTGATGAGGGATATATGAATACTTTAAATTTTTGACTAGTATTTATAAAATTTGATGTTTTATGATTAGTTTTGAATGAATATATCCGATGTTTTGAATGATTGTTATCACTGGTTCAATGTATTAATTAGTTTCTTATGTTATCAGTGTTTTTATATTGTTTGGTGATGTTTGGTGAAATTTTTTAGTGATTTATATAGGTAACTTAACAATGTGGGGTCTCTGGTGTGATTTCTTTTGGATATTTGGGCAGGGTTGGGTGATTCTTCTTAGAAATTTATCATATTTCTATAAAAATTATTTTTTAAAAAAATGTAAATTTTTAAATCAATGGTTCTATGATAACCGTTAGTAGCCTAAAATTCTAGAAGGCATACACTAGTGGATTACTGAAAACTGTTGGTTCCTGCCTATACCTATGGTAACGTAACCAATGGTTCAGATAACAGTCGGTATGATCTATACCAATGGTTCTCCAGACTATACCAATAGTCTTGAACTATTGGTATATCCCTACTTTCAAGTTGTGTATGAATAAATGTGTGGCAGAGTTTGTCGCTCGATATATCACTTGTCATTAGGTGAAAGTTGAGCACCAGGTTCCAGTGGGTTTAGCTCTTCCAAAGGCCTTAATCATCAGTTCTTATCTTTGTATGAGTGACCCTGTAAGCCACACTTGTGTTGGAATAAAATAGGAGTTCCAGTACTCATGGGCCCAGAGTTTGTGAGATCCATGATAGAGAAGTTGAAAGCTATCCAAAATTGTATAAAGACCGTCAAAATCCATCAGAATGCCTTTAATAACTAATGATGGAGACCTTTGTATCCTGATGTGAGATAACATGTTCTCTTAAAGTTCTTACCTCAATGTAGATTTCCTATATTTAGTTGGGGTGTCATGTTATCTCTGATATTAATCACACCTTTCTAGATACTGAGTAGATTTTCTGAGGTAGGATACCACTCAGATCTTCCACCACAATTAGACTGGGTACATGCCATCTTTTATGTGTTGTATCTAAGGTTGTCTATGAATGAACCATCTCATGTTATCTACTAGGGAGAGATAAACATTGAGGGTGGAGCTACCTTTATAGAGTAACTAGTTAATATTGATGATCGACATGAGAATATCCTCAATGGGAAAGCTATTCCCTTATTGTGTGTCTTGTGGTAGCATGATAGTCTTTAGTAGAGAACCTATGAGAGGGAGACCCAAATGTGAGTTCAGTACCCACATCTTTTTTAGTAGTCGTTTTCTATTTTTAAGATGAAAATACATAAGGAGGAGATAATATAATGTCTTAGTTTTTTATATGTAATGCATTGAAATTTGTCTAGTAATAATTTGGAGTCAGACACTAAGAGAGAACGATATTCTGAGACCTGGTAAGCCCAAAATTTATATTTTTAAAATATTAATTATATTAATATCATGAACATGAAATATTCTAGAAAAATGGAATAAATCTAGAGTAGATGATCATATTAGAAATCTGAGGCTTTTGTTGAGTTCAGAACATGGTTTTTACCCTATTCACGACATAAACATTTTCAGTGTCAGGTTTTGGTGAAAAAAAATTCACGAGCACAAATAATAAATTTATTTATTTATTTTGTTAAGCATTTGATGTAGAGACCTAGGAACCCTTTATAAATATATTATTATAACATGATAAATGGGTTATCCCTATAACCTTGAGATTATGAGAGGATCTATTTGTTGTATGACTTGGTTAACAACTGTAGATCTAGATCGTGATTAAAGAACGTATCATTAATAGAGGTAGTGGATCTCATCAGTAATATTGACTTTTGACCATTCATTATTAGTGATCTATCTAACCTCAGGTGATAAATTTTATTTATGAATATTAATCATGTTTGATATCTCGTGTTTAACATGGATCAATCTCCCTAATAAGAATTGATTCACGCAATGATAATTGATTTATTTTACAGTTGAATGATAATTTATGGGTTAACTCATTCATCATTACAATATAAATTGATATAGTTAAACCATAAAAATGGATAAAGATCATTCCTCAATTTTTTTCTGTATTTATCCCCCTATTTCATCATACATTCATCCTGGGGAATTTCTTTTTCCCATGGTTCGATGAATACACAGTATTCAATCATTGCCTGACCGTTATTTTGTTAAATGGGTCAATACTATGGGTTTGGTTCATGATAGAGTATGTGATCGAGGTGCAATGATAGTGGTGGGTGATCAATGGTGGATTTATATTAGATCAAAGGTTCCCTTTTTCTAAATTTAACATGTGATGATAAACTAGGTAATGGCAGTGGTTTTCTTGAATGGTTTGGATGACAAGAAATTGGATCTCCAGAGATGAAATGGATCCACCGAATGAGATTTTCAATATTTGAGTGAAATCAATAGTGGATCCAGAGGCGATGGAAGTGAAATCTTATATAGAAAAGAGCTATGGGTTTATAAGAATATTATGGTACACATTGTGTAGTTCGAGGATACACACCATGTGGGACCCCTGTATACAACGATTTTTTTTAAGGAAAAATATAAAATCAAAATCTATGTGACATATGTCACATGCCATTTGAACCAATGTTGGTAGCCCATCACATACTCTGGGAGTACATGGGAATGGACAAGGCCAGGCACAAATACATGAGTAGAGTACACGGGCTTGACATGGTACTCAGATATAGACAAGTACACATGAACTTCTCGAAGTACATGGTCACAACCAGCTATACATGGTCATGGGAAGATGGCATGCCAAGTTATGGCTTGACCACAACACAGCGTGTACCCCAATGGGGTAGACCATATATATGTAGGCCTACATGCTATGTGGTATGGTAAGACACAAAATAACCATTGGGTGAAAAGACATGTTGTGTACTCCTAGTACACTTTGTGTACTCCCTTTAAGGGTGTTTGGAACCCTTTGTTTCTTCAGTTTAGACTAGGTTCATTTGAGGATAATACCTTAGTACTTTACCATGAGGGTACACTGTGAAATTACATTCTCAAAATAGGATTGTGATCCCCTCTATGAGTTCAGTTCTAGATAGAGTTCGATGTACCCCCCCCCCCCCCATGAGACTAGGGTGGGATCCTCTATTATTACTAGGTGGGGTTTTTGGTATCGTTGTAACCACCATCCACATGGAATTGATCCTCTATCATGTAGTCCCATAAAGTAGGGTTTTTGGTATCCCATAGTATTTGTTAGTGTGATCTCCTACCTAGATGATGAGATATTTGGAGATCATATGAGTACTTATTAAGATGGTCATAATGATCATGGCGTATTGGAATAGCTTCATCAGTGATAGAATAAACCACAAAGTGAGTACTCCAGGAATGAGTGTTATCTAGAAGCCTTGAGAATAGAATTTTGGGTGAAAGTGTTTGTTGAGACATTGTTGATACCAGTTGTCTATTATGGGTACATCTAGGTTTTATAGTGTTTTAATGTCTCTCATCTTATTGAAACAACCTTTATTGAGATAAATACTCATGATACATTATGTTTAACAATTTTAGGTAATCCTACAGGCTATTTTTATACTAATCCATGTATAGGAGTTTCCCACACATTCAATGTATTATGTAAAAAAACATGCCTTATGATGGGTTTTTAGGAGGAATGGGAGAATATAGAGTTTAGATTGGTCTAGATGGACAGATGTGTTTATCAGGAATTTCATTTGATAGATGTCCACTCCTAATGAGAATATAGAACTCCTTTAAGTTTTGGTTTATCTTGTATTTGTCCCATTTATCACTTCAAGTATTTTTTTCATACCCTGATTGTGTGATAGATGTTATGCATGAATTGTGATTAGTTGTGGTTTTATATTTTAGTATATTATGTACTTGGAAATGTTTTCATGTGTATAGGTAAATTAGTGTAAACCCTCACATGTGTGTGAGATGGTCACCAGTCCCTGTCCTATTAGAAGAGGGATTAGGGTAGTCACACTTGGCTTATCACCATCCAAGTAGGCCCCAATAGCTCAGGTCATGACATGAATGATCTATCCATAGATACCTTGTACAAAGCATATTCATTGAGGCTAGTAATATATAGACAGAGAATGTGTGAATGATTAAATTTACACATTTTTTGTAGTGGAACCTATAGGTCTAGAGGATGTTAAAGGCATAGTAATTTTATTGTTTACTCTATTTGGTGACTTTTTTTATTCAGGTGCCTCACATTACTTTTTTTCTCTTACTTTGGTTCATATATTGGTACTAGATATTGAGATACTTCCAATTACCCTAGTGTTATCTATATTATTGGGATGTTAGGCCACTTTGTTTGATAATATATAGAGATATCGAATAGTGATGGGGTAACAATATTTAGTTGTATATCTATTCATACTAAAGATACACTAATACGATGTTACCATTGGCATGGATTGGTTGAATTTAGTTTGTGAAGTCATCATATATTTCAAAATAGAGTTTAATTTTATAATTTTAAGGGCTAGAGAGTGTCATTAGTTAGTAGTGGGGGTATCAGAATGGTGGTAGGAGACTAGAACCACTTTTTTATTAGTTTCTGGAGCTTTCAGTGGGATATCAGGGATAATTGTTCTTAGGTTGATGATAGATTTCCTAGATGTTTTCTCGAATGGGGTTATGACACTACCCCCCCCCCCCACCCACCCGATGTGATGTTGATTTTGGGATAGAGTTGTAACTGGGTGGGTATATGAATTTTTGTGGCTCCCTATTTAATGGAGCTAATGGAGTTTCATTAGTTGAGGTTGTAGGTGGATGATCCAATATATAGGGGCTTCATCTGACCAAGTTTATCCATTTGGGGTGCCCCAATATTTATTTCCATGAAGGTAAAAATTAGTCTTATATTGTACATAAACTACCAAAGGTCTAATAAAGTAATAATCAAGAACGATACCCATCATCTAGGATCAACTATATATTCGACCATCTAAAGGGATCAAGTAGGTTTTTGAAGGTTGAATTATTGTCTGTATATCTACAAATGTGGGTGAAAGATGCGGATATCCCAGATACTGCCTTTAGGTACTGGTATGGGAGCTTCAAGTACATGGACATGATTTTTGGTGTCATAAATGCAACATTTTTGTTCATGGGGATCATGAAAAACATATTCTTTGAGTTCATAGACTATTTTTTCATTTTCTTTATTGATGATATCTTGATCTGCGTGATGTCAATTGATAAGAATTCCAAAAATCACAAAGATGAATTTTAGGTCCATTAACACCACTAAATCAATGTAAATCTATAGAAGTTCATTTTATAGATTTTAGGGGTTAATTTATTAGAAAATGTAGTGTCTCGTTTGGTTTTTCCATAGATCCATAAAAGTTCAAAGTATTTGTTTATTCTATGAAACCCTATAATGTGGAATATGATCAAAATTTTCTTGGTCTTACCATCCATTATTAGATGTTTGTGTATGATTTATCTTAGTTTTAATCCTTGATGACTAATATTGACTAAGAAGGACTAGGATTTTGTGTAGATTTATTTGTTTCAGAATGTTTTTGGTTACCTGAAAGAAAATTTGAACATTTCTCCATTGTTTTGTTTACCTATGGTGGGTGTGATATTTTAGGGTTTCTATGATATTTCTCATATGGGCTTGGGATTTATTAATATTTAGTAGAGGGTAGTGATATATTATGGGTCTAAGAAGTTGTTTCCCCTTGAGTGTAACTATTCCACCCAATATCTAGATATGATGGATTTATTTTTTACACTAATGTTGTGGTGGAATCACCTCAATGACCAGCCCTTTTTTCTTTTCATAGAACATGGGTGGATGAAATTTTTCTTCACTAAATGGAATTTGAATATATTATATGGAATTTGTATATATTTTATTAAAAATTATTATTTTGATATATCTTTCACCCCATAAATTTGGAATTTTTTTTATGGTCTAAGTTGGATTTACCTTGGAGGTGTAGTTTAAGAGTGTATACATGTTTGGAAAGGGATGGATGAGCATTCAGTGATGCATCTTGAAGTGGTGGAGAGAATTATTTTAGGTTGTATTTATCAGATGACTTTGGAGTCAACTGTTATGTGGAATGTAGAGGAGTTTTAGTGGGTAGAATAAAATAATGATTTGATACATTGCCGGGTTGGACATGATGATGCACCATTGAGATGGTCATAGGATGGTTAGAAATATAAATTAATTTCACTATTAGAGTTAACCTGGGATTAGGGTGGATGTGATATAATTTTTTTGATAGTAGAATAATTTTGGAAGTCATATCTCTTTATAATGATGTGTGAGTTGAGTACTATAGATGTCTTGGTGAGGAGTTATATGTATGATGTGGTTATGCTTCATAGGGTACCTAGGAACATTATCTATGATTGATAACCTCATTTTAAATTGTAGTTATAGATCATATTGAACCATGCCTTTGGATCTTAGTTACACCATAACACTAATTTCCATCATCAGATGGAGAAGACCATCTAAATATCGTAGGATATGTTCTGAACTTGTGTACTATAATTTGAGATATCATGGGTGAGGCACCATCAATTGGTTGATTTTTTCTACAAAAATATATATCACCCATCCCTTGTAATGGCACTGTTTTTGTAATTTTATCGGTGGTTGTGTTGTTCTTCATTATTGATAGAGGTAGTAGAGTTAATAGTCTTTGGTCCTGAGGTATTTCAGAGAATGAACGAGAAGATATAGTTATTTATAGATAGGATGATGGTGGAACAAGACTGTTAGAGGGACTAGAATGATCTTAGGTGGAGGACCCTAGAGTTTTTGGTTTTATAACATATTCTTGAAGCATTCCCCTCAATGGAAGTAGTGAAGGTTTGGAATGGGGAGTAAAATTTATCTCAGGTTCATCAAGCCATTCAACATGTGGGGGTTCGTTGGTGAGGTGTTGTATGAGTTGGAACTTCTACCAAGGGTGGAAATGATCCTAAAATATTCCACATGCCCAGAACTCATTAATATATTCATGATGACTCACACATCATTAAATGAGGATAGTTGGATATTGATGATGATGACAAATTCATGTAGAGACTTTTTGAGATCCTAGATCTTCTAGAGAAGGTAATGGGAGGGAGATACCTCCCCTTGGATCGGTATTGTGGAGGAATGGTGTCCTAGAAGAGATTACATGGGAGCATTATATATAGATACATTCCTAGTACTTGATGTGTTTTTTGGTTTTTTCCATTCTATATTTTTAGTTTATGGTGTGATGTTTGAACCATGTTTATTTTTTGAAATGTTCCTTCTTTTTTATTTTTTCCATATTTGTTTTGGATTCAAGTGAATAAACAGAGGAAAACACATTCATAACAAATATTTATTAGGTTTGAAACACGTATTAAAAATTATAGGTTGAATTCGTTCCATACAAATAAGAAACTATCTTGATATAGAAGGAATGTTCTCTTGATTCATGTGATCAAGGAAGTGTTTTGCACATGTTGATGAGGTTTTTTTCTTGAGTCTTGTAGATGTTATAATGATTGTGTGTATTGTTTAATGAAAAATAGGTGTATTTTCGCTGGTGATAGTTGATGTGGTGTTTTCCCTAGTGAGGGATGGAAATGTGGCTATATGAGAGCTCGGTTGGTGGTAGTGTTTTGAATATATTGATATCACTATGAGGTATCTTATGGTGAGGTTGTTTAGACCCAATCATTCCTTTTGGTTTTGGTTTTAATTATCATGTATGAGAATTATTTTAGAAGTATCTAATGTAATATTCCATTCCTTACCAACCCATTATGAGTTGATGGTGTTCGTAGGAGGATCAGAGAGGGTTATAAGGAGGTTGGATAATTATATATACTGCAACTGATGGTTTGCGATGTAAAAGTATAATACACAGCGTAAGGTTATGTTTTTAAGTATTTATGACTTGAAATTAATGACTTTTTTATAATAGGTGTTGTGTGAATAATGAAATAATGACAAGAAAGTGTAATTCACAACATGAATTAAATCAGGCTAAGGTGACATGAATTGTGGTGGAAGTGAATGTTTCTAGAAATTCATGACTTAAATCAATTTCATATCTTGTATTTATTGGATTCATGAAACTTAAAATTGTTTATATATAACTAACAATTTTAATGGGGAAATTTATAGCTTGTTTATAAATATGAGGTCTTGGTTGAATTGATCCCTCCCACTCTCATTCCTCCTAGTTTTTGGGTAAACCCTAGGACTTTCTCAAGGATTATCCCACTCCTTTCCTCTTTCTTTGAATCTTAGGCTCTAGTTGTTGATCGTTAGCAATATGAGGTAATTTCCTCCCTTTTCCCCCTTTTTTTATCTCTTAGGAATTCACATTGGTGATTTTTTTCTAGTTTATGGAGTGTTTAGTGTGTGTTTTGATGACCCATTTGTGTGACCCATGTTTTTTTAGGTGTTCCTCATATGCTTGTGTTTTATAGGTTGTTTTTCCTTCACAATATAATTAAATGTGAATCAAAAATATTATTTGAGGTAGGGTAACCTTATTCTTCCACTATTTATGTGCATGTGTGGGGATTATATGGTTTTTCCTTCTACTATGTGGATAGTAAAGGACTCATAAATAAAGATAATTAATTGTATAATATAAAATTATTGGTATGGGGATAAATCACATGTTTTAATATTTATAAAATATTTTTGATGATATTTTGTGTCACTATTTCCATTTTTGAGTATCATTTTTTTGGGAGCCATGCTTGTGTTCTAGTTGATATGATTGTGCAACCCTCTCTATTTTTATTATTTTATATCAACCTAAATAAAAATTCTAATAACATATATATTGATAATTAATTGGTTACCCATTGAATTTTTTTGTTATAATACCTATTCTAAATAACTAAGTGAAATAATATAATCTCGTTGAACTAATTTTTTCGATATTGATATTGGATGCTTTTTGTGGTTGTGCTTGTTTTGTATCATTTTGTAATCTGGGATGTCATGCGGTGATGATGGTGCCTAACTAGGTTATGAAATTTATAGGGAAACTATGTGATGGTTTTGGAATTGGATTTGATGTTGGGTGTTTCATTATGGTTGTGTAGTACAGTGGTTTTGATGGGTAGTGGTGTGATATTTGGATGGAATGGGATTCAATGTAAACTTTTTGTGGGGGTGGTGATGTGAAATGGTTCATATGGGTGAATGTTTTGATGATATGGATTGGATGATCTGGTGTGGTGAAAATGGTTGACGTGAGATGGGAGATCTATTCTATGGTGTGGTTGTCTTAGTTTACTGGTTAGCCATGGAATAAATTGTATTAATGAAAAGAAAAGACTTGGTTTGGTTAATGAATAATAATGGGATTGAAATTATGTATGGTAATTGGAATAAATGAAAATAATGGTTAGTGAATGGATTTTGTTAATGTGAGTAGAATGGATTAGTACGTGGATGTTAGTGGAAACTCATTAAATTTGGAAAACTATGAAATCTGTAATTGAAAATAGGATTATGTGGCTTCATGTGGTGAATGTGTGGTGTGACTCATTTTTCTGGAAGAAATTTTTGTGGGTATTTTTTGGTAGAATGGTAGTGATTCAGAGTATTCTAGTGTAGTTAATATAGACATATAGGTTGGGTATTTTGATCTATCTATCCAGAATTCATTTTTATTATTTCTATATGTTACCCACTAGAGTCAAGTAACCTTAACAACACCCAAATGTATTTGGTTATAGTAATTTTAAACAAAATCTCATATGGTGGTGATATATATGGTTGTATACCCCCTATTCTCTCCTCTTCCTTTAGTAGTGATGATATAGGTTGGTGTTAGAGATTACCCAATAATTATGAGGATGTGATATGTGGTGGGGATAATACTAGGTAGGAGGAGGGGATGAGGTTGATATAATCCATATTTAGGATAAATTACTTCACTATTTATGTGACAAAACTATGAGGTGATGTTATGTGATGACATGGTGATGGGATGTGATGTGGTTGTGATGTGATGATGACTGATTCTTGCCCCAGATTCTAATCCTTACATGGTTGGGGTGGGTAGGGATGTATCCCAACCCAAATCAAAGATGGTTGGTTATGTGATGGGATGTTTATGGAATTATTTTGATCACATTATGTTTAAAATTAGTTTATAAGAGTGAAAAATCAGTGTGGAAGCATCAGTGGGGTTCCGTTGTCATGTTTTGGATACTATTATAATATATTCGGCACATGATTTTAAAAGTGAGCCATAGTGATTATTAGATTTTTTAGTTGAATAGATTAGGTGCTTTCTAGTTCTAATTTTCATTCATTGGAACATTTGTATTCCCATTTTACATTGACATTAGAGACCTTGGGTATGCTCCTACTAAGTATAAATATTATGCTCAACCAGTGTATATAACCTGTTTTTCATGTTTCCAGGAGCATATTAGATACTAAGTTGGACATTACTAGCTTTTTTTTTGAAGCATCTATTTTGTTTTTGTTTTGATACATGACTTTTGGTATTTACGTAGAGAAATTTATTATATATGTATATATATACACATTAGTCATGAATTATGGGATAGTTTTTTGTTTAATTTTATTTTAAATACTGGAGTTTCTTTGTGTTTGTTTATCCAATATTCTGATGATATATTATTAGTAAGTAATGCCTTCTATATGTAATATTTTTATACCCTTAGTTCATGTTTCCCAAATGGGGCCTACTGGATGTAGGACTCAAAGGGGTTATTATCTCTCCTCCTCCATTTCTGACCTAAGTGGGGTACCTTTGGAGTGAGAGGTTTATGAAATTAGTGATATCGATGATTGATATAGAATGATGTGTTTATTATTATTAGGGTGATGACATGAAATTGGGAAATTGTTTTATGGGTTGAGTAGTGATATGGAGATAGTGGTGGGGTTTATGTATGTGTTTTAGGTGGGTTGGGTAGTATTCAATGACATATCTAACTTGGTACATATCATTTCTTATAGATCCTTGATATACATTGATACAATCTATATAAAATGATGATGAACCACTCTATGAATTTATATAGTTTGTTCCATGGTACTTCTAGGTCAATAATAGTGTATAGGTGGGAATCGCTTATAATTCCCCACACCATTTCATATTATAATTAGTGTAATTTGTGTTCTAATGAGTGTGGAATTGAGGTTTGGATTGAATTTATTAATTTTGATCTTGAATTGGAATTCATAATTTCATTTAAAATGATACCGGATTTGTTTTCATGGTGTCATATTAGGTTTAGGAGGCCCAAAGCATGTTCCAGGGGTTTAGAAGGTTTCATAATGTAGGTTAGTGGCCGGAGTGATCCACTGAGTACATGATTGGGTGGAATTAATTACCTGATAGAGGTACAAGGTCGACCATGTCCTTACATAGGGGCATTGGGTGGCCAATGAAGGTTCACTGTATACCATTTAGGCATAGGATACAATTCTAAAAATCTATATCATTTTCTTCTTTTGTAATTTTTTTTGAAAACATAAATTAAGGTTTTTTCTCCTTAACTGGATAAGTCATAAGGGATCATCCCTTCATCCTCTTCTATTTTTATCCTATATTCTCTCTTAATCTTTGAGTATTAGGGGTTGTTTAATTTTTCATAAAAGGTTATTTTATACTCCATCCTTTTACACTAGACCCTCTTTCTCTATTTACTCTAATTTTTGGTGTATATGGATTACTTATTATAGCCCCCCAAACCCTAACTCATGATCTATGTGCTAAAAATAATTTCTTTGAATAATAGATTTGATAAAAAGTGAGATAAACCTATCATGATCTTAAATTGTTACCATAGTATATGCATTAAAACTCATAAAATATATCACAAGCACATGAATAGAAGGTTTAGTGTGTTTTAAGATCTATTATATAAGCGAGTAATTTTATGATACTTTTAAATATCTCTCCACATTCAACCAAAAAGATATTCACTTCTAGAAATCTTATAGGTTATACTCATATTTATAACATGGGGAAAGAAAACATAAGAAAAATTTGTTCTTAAATGCTCAATAAGAGAATACTTATCTGCATGTAATCACGTGTTGGATTATAATAATTTGATAAAACATGAGAAAGGGAGAAATATTTTATTTAATGAACAATAAACAATAATAGTTTTCCATTAGTCATGATATAAGGATATGAAATATAAATGACCCATATATAATATGAATAAATATTATGAAATCAAGATATTATAAACCAGATACATGGATCTTAATCATAGGTATATATATGGGAAATGTAACATGGCCTAGAATCCTATTATAACAATTAAATTTGGAACAATCATAAGCATGAAAAGGTTATAACATTATGAATAAAAAAATATCCACACATCATATTATGAAAAAAAAAACAATTCCTATGGTTAATGTTGTGAACTAAATAATTCACACACATTATGTTGCTAACAAGAAAATTTCCTAATATTCACATTTTTGAACAAAAATGGAAATGTTTCATATTTTGAGAAAAAATCACAATTCATTGTGTTATTAATAAATAAAATGTCCAAGCTTTATGTTGTGAAGGAAAAAAAATGCTTACACTCCATGATGTTAACTATTAAAATGTACATGCTTCATATCCTTGTCTTGTGATATATAAACACATATCCAATACATTATAGTGTTATATAGTACTCCACCAATAATTTTTTATATATATGAGTTCCATTGAAAATCAAACCATTCATCTTATTATAAACTATCTAGAAAATGGATTTTATATCATTTTAAAATGGAATGACATAACTAAAATTATCATGTATCACCAAAAATAAAATATCCCAAAACAATTATTTATAAATAGTATATAAAGTTTTATTTATGAATTAATACTTCATTGGAAAGTAATCCACTTAAAATGGAAGGTAAATCACAAAAATATTTTTCTTAAGAACACTTTCATAATGTAATATTAAAAATACATGATTTTACAGACATATTCAAAAAATATTACATTATATGGATAAGGGTAAACAAAAAAATAAATAAATATACCTGGTTAAGTGATAATATTTATGTCATAATGTAAAATATATGGTAATAATATAATATCATGGTGAGAAAAATCCTTTTAAATTTTTTAAAAACCATTTTTGAAAACCCACATCATTAAAAGGAAAATAAAACCATTATTTTAGTGAATAAAGTTGAATAAAAGAATAATTAGATATATACTCAATTTTATTTCCCACTATTGGAATAATAATATTTGGTGGATGTAAACACATGTATATGGAAGGAAAATATTTTTTAAAAGGTAATTATTATTAAAAAAATCATTTTCAAAAACTAATAGATTCAGACAACAAAAAATAATTTTGTGTGAAACATAATTTCTTCATGAATGAATGTGTAAATATATCATAATGTTTACATATGTTATAATATATCAATCATGAAATATAATATTCAGATAGTTGTGTTTATAACCTAAGGAAAAGGTTTGAGTATCAAAAACCCCTTAAATTTGAAGAGCGCTTAACTTAAAACCTATTGAAAGAGGGAGATGTTTAATTAGAACCTATATTACCTTGAATTAATTGTATTTTATGATGTAAAATATCAATATGAAAACATTAAGTCACTTAAAATAATTTTGGTTCAAAATAACAGACTTTTCTCAAAGAGAAGAATTTGAGACGAAAAATATATATATAAAATTCTAGCTTACTCAACCATGTACTATCTTCCAGAATAATGAACATAACCATCTTAAACACATATCTAAAAACCATAATATAAACACAATACCCTTGTTACAGTTATTTTAGAATCATATATTACAAATATAATAATTTATTATTATATATTTTTAGAATTAGTTGTTAGAAATTTTAGTTTTTGTTTCTTACAGACTTAATGAAGATGAGAGAGATTATCACTAAGTGGTTTCAAGTTATTCATTCCCAAATAATTAAATATATAATAATATTTTTTATTAAATTATTATTAAAGTCTCAATCTAAGTAGGTTAAATAGGTTAATACATCTTGTGAAAAAGGAAATCGTTATTAACTAGTTTATGATCAATTTAATGATCGAAAGGTGACATATTAATAAATATTTCTCATATTAACAATAACATTCTAGAATCATTAAAATTTACTATTTATAACATTATTACATGACATTACCATCATAGTAAATCCTATAATCATTTCTGACATAATCATTGTGACATCATTTATATATGGGGTTGAACCGACCCAAATTGTATCATGTTATGAATATTTAATGAGTAAGGGGATGAATTATGATAATTTTAATGATAAATATAAAGAATCATAAACATGTCATATATAATATATGTAAATTAAATACAATCTAATAACAATTAATTATTGGTGGTGATTACAAACAAAAAATTCTATTCATGGAAGAGGTTTTCCATCCATAAGCACAATTAATGACCCCATTTCTCAATGAAAGGAAAAAAATATATTTTATGAAAAAATATCATTTATTAGTTATAAATTTTAAATATGAAAAATTATCATTTATCAAAATTACCTTGTTATGATCCATGAGATATGATGACAAAAAATTGACAACATCTCTTCGTAGAAGTAGTGGTATGCAAGTACAAAAAATAGATATTTTTTTAAAAAATACTAATGATATTAATGTCATTATATTAATGAATTTTTTTTAATAGGATATGAAATTTAATGTGGGGGTGAATTTACTTATAAAAAATTTAATTTAAATAAAAAAATATTTATAAATAATCAACGAATCAAAGTATCAAAATAGAAAAAATAAAATTAACGGAAGAGAATAAAGGATGATATGAGAATAAGTTTATTAATAACATTTTATGAACTAAAAAGTTATGAAATTTATAATTGAATGTGATAAATATATTAAATTTTAAAATTTCATTAGGATATGATATTTGGAAAGGAAGTTTGGAAGTAGAACAAAATTGTACCCCTACATCTAACAACTCATTAATTTGAGTATTTAATATATTTTCTCCATGAAAATAATGTAATATAATATACTAAAATTATATGCTAATTTTAGGTTATTATTTGAAAAAATATATAATCAGAACTATCTCTTTTATAGAAAATCTAGAATCATAAATAAGAATATTCATGTGTCTTGTGAAAGAAAAGAATATAAGTGAACATTTGTACCTTACTTTAATGGTAGTAAGAAAAAAATAGAATAAAGAGTAGGATGGTGATATTTTTAGATTAGTTTCAATTCCCAAAAAGTATATGAAAAACAGAATGGGATAATTATAAGATAGAGAGAGTGAGAAATATATTACAAATATTTTCACACACATACTTTAAAGGAAGAATAATATTATTAAAGAGAGATATTTGAGGGTATGGATAGAAATAGAGAACATTGGAAGAAGGAGTGAGGAATATATTATAGATGAATTGTAATTTTATAAGCATATAATGGTCTCTATCCATAGTCTTCAATTACCTCAAAAATGTTATGAAATCATTTTGTTTATTATGTCACTGAATTCTGGGTTCCATGAATCTTGACTAAATTATTTTTATGTATTCCTTAACCCCTTTAAGAAGAATAATTTAACACATCCAAGTGATTATAAAGAAATTAAAATCCAAAATAATAATTATATTATTCCAGTATTATCAAATATAGAATAAAATTATCCAAAAAAGTTTCCATTTATTATAAAAACATTTTAGAAATTAAAATCAATTTGGATACTTGTTAGGAAGTGTAGAACAATTCTTTGAATTTAGGTAAAATAAATAAAAGGCTTCCTAAATCTAAAATAGTCAAAAATAAACTTCCTATTTTTAAACACGTGATAATATAAATTTTTATCATACTTCAATAAAATCCTTAAAAAAAGTTTTAATAACATAATTTATCTTAATCATTATATTATAAATAAAAAAATCAAAGAAAACAATTCAAAAATTAAAAAACTAATATTTTGAGTTTTACATTATAAAAATGAATCATCATGATAGAGGTATGATAACTTTTTAATATTTAATAGATTGTACATTGGTTTTGGTGGGTGTTAGAGACAATCATGGTTATTTTATAAAGGAACTAGGGATACCACTATAAACATGACAGGATTTGAATTTATCCTAGTTAGAAGCCATGAATGTTTGGATCATGACTTGAAAATCATTCAGGATGTGAAAATTATTCACTTCACAAATTCAATATCTGAGGTTTTATTTATGTTAGGTGATTCCTTTTTTGGCCTATATGAAAACCTCTCAATTCACATTATTATTCTTGTATTCGCACAGTGTAATGTGTATTTTGAGTGGGTTTTATGTGTAACAAGCTTGAGACCTTCATCAATTGGCTTGGGTTTACCATATCAAACCCTATGGTAGTATAAGGCATCATATGGGTGGTTCTATTTCTTATATACATTCCTTATTAGAGCTTTAATCTATGGTCTGGTTGGTCTCCCCCGTTTTAATTCCATCATACATTTTTATTCCAAAGGTCAACCATAATGTTTTTTACGGTGTGGTGTATGAGTTTCTTGAGGTATATGTTTATCTAACCTCTCAACCAAATAAATTTTCTTATAGAATTAGATTATATAATGGTAGATTCAATTATATGACCTCCCTTTGTTTATTTTTTCATTACTTTTTGTGTGTTTTGATTCCATCATGTTTAGTGTGTGACATAGGATTGAGGTATGTGGTTTTCTCCCAAGACTATAGAATTTGAACCGTAATTTCTCTAGGATTCATAAATTGTTTTATATATGAATTTGGATGATCTTGGTATTGGTTGATTATTTTCTATAAATGGGTTTTTTTATAAAAGAAAGTTTCCCCCTTGGTTTGGTAAAGGAAAGGTGTTTTAAAATAATTGTGAAATGTATTTTATAATCACATTTTAATGAAAATTTTATTTTGTAATTGTTTATGAATTGATAAGACCTATTGAACTGATTAATGGATACCAGATATAAAAACCTTGTCTACCTAGGTTGAGGGTTGGATATTACTCCATTTAAAATTTTCCACAGGGGGTTCACTCTATTCCATGGGTCCTAGGGTCTTAATATTGACATTTTAGGGGTTTCGCTCATTATGTGTTCTATTTCCTAAGACTTATGTCCAAGGGACTTCAATGAAAACTAGCCTTGTTGGTTATAATGGTACTACTGACCAAGATATCCCAACCCAGGTTATCCAAGGGATATTTAAAATTATGGTTTTTATAGTGTTATTTGTATTTGATATGGATGATTTAATTAAATGTAGATGTTTTATAGGAATTAAGATTTGAAACTATATCACTTGGTTTTATGAAAGATTTTGAAAATGGTGAACTATTTACATTTATTTAAACCTGAGTTTTTTTAATTCTTATTTTGACTAGTTTTCTTAATATTGAGTGTATTTGTATTATTATTTAGAGGCTTTATATGGAGCTCCTAGGTGGGATCATACTGAGCATATTTATCTCACAACTAACACACTCCCTTGGGGGTGTGTAAACATTGTATTGTCTTTTAATACAAGAGATGGAAATGTAACACAATGGGGTGATGTGGTTTCTGTTAGTTAGATATGAGTAATTGGGGGTGATACAATTGGTAATTTCCCATATATAAAACAGAAGTTTTGTTTTTGGTTTTAGTTTTACTTTTTTATAGTTGGAAATATAACTTGGGTTTATCTATATATTTGTTTTTTATCAATTCCACTATCTTTCACTCTTTCTGGAATATATCATTTCTATATTTTATTATGTTTTTATATATATTCCAAATATCTTATTTTATGTTGTAATAAGTCACTCACTCAGGTTTTGTCTTGATTCTCAAGTGCTAGTCTCCAGCCTATGAGGATCGGGAACACCCATCGGGTCTTAGCAGGGTCTGGTTTGGAGTTCATTTGATTGTTAGTATGGGTCAAGTCATGAAAATTTAAAATCCAATCATGGTTATATTTAATATTGAAAATTTTTAGGTATGAAATAGTATTTTCAGGACATTATGGGTAGTTTGTAGTGAGTTCCTTCCAAACTCTTGCAATTATTAGCCTTAATTCACCACAAGATATTGTGATGTGTGTCTCTTATGTCAGGTTCTGACCTAAATCATAGTTTCTAGTTATGATTTTATAGTTTAAACTAATATTATCTTGATGTATGATCATTTTCATAAATTTTTTTTATATATAAATATTCCTCTTATATTTCTTCTGTAGGTTCCATCAGAGGGTTTAGTGAAAGATTCCCCTCAAGGGGATGATCCTCTAGATATAAATCAAATTAAAGCTAACATATGGGGAGTCTATGTCATGGATAGGAATTTATTATGAGCTCAGAACCAATATGTTTAGGCACAACTAGGAACTGGAGGAGACATGGACTAATCAAAATAGTTCTTATACAATAATCACCCATCCATTAATGGAAATAATGAACCCCAAGAAGTTAAGAAATGGCATGAAAAGATCGATATGTTTTTCAAATTCCTAAAGAAACTTTAGGCTATAATGGTGATGTGTAAAATGTATAGGCTCAAGGGTCCCAACAAGAGGTGGTGGATTCTATGGTATAGGATAAAATGTTTGTGAGATTGGATTTTAAGGGTATCAAGATCCTCATAATTCATTAGTTCTTTCTAGAGTCTCTGATGATGGAAATATCTTAAGAGGTCTTCTTTTTATAGTAGGGAGAGCAATTAGAGTCAGAGTACACCAACTGTTTTGCAGATATGGTTCATTTTTATATATAGGTATTTATGAGTGATCAACTAAAATATCATAGATACATATAGGGTTTTCTATTAGGTATAATATTTTAGGTATACGTGCTATTTCTTACCATATATACTAACATGGTAGAAAAGATAATGATGCAAGAAATGTAAATGGAGGAAAATATTGTTTTCTCGAGGTCTTATCTTCCACACAACAGTAGGTCTAATGGAGCATAGAGAAATAATAGAAAGTTACATGATAATTAAAAGTTTTGTGTAGGTGTCTATTAGTATTGGACCTCCCTAATACCATCAATAGCAACCAACAGTGTGCCCCTGACATGCTACCAGTGTGTGCAGGTAGGGTAGACCTTTCATCCTTGTCCCATGCCAATAAAATTTTGAAATGAATTTGGATTATAAGGTTTTTTGTATAAGTTGTATCAAGATAAGTCTACACCCCATTATGGGTATAGATATTCATATCCAAAGGTTACTATAGAACATTCAGAAGAATCAATGCCCAATGGGTTGCATCCACAAACCTCAAAATTGAAGAAAATTCAGATAGTGTGTGTGTGACTGATGAAGGTTGATGCATTCCCAACAATATGGATAAGTACCATTTTTTTAATCTTATATAGGAACTAATTTTCTTAATATATGTTCCTTATAATAGTTAATATCTTCCCACTTTGTGGATATACTAAAACATCCAATGGAGATCATATGCTTTGTTATGGATCTAGTGATATCTCTTGTAAATAATAAATAGATGGGGTTTAATTGTTAAGAATGTTCTATACTTATATCTTACATGGTTTTTTGGTATTTTATGGTTCTCAATCTAGATTTTTTACACCACCATTTATATTGATTATATAGTTTCATATTTTTCTGATATTTATTGTTATTATCATTGTGTTTTTTTTTCATTCGGAATAGAGCACTTAGGTATTTCTAAGAGAATGTGATATGAGTTTTTTTCATGAAAGAGCTTCCCATCCAGTGATACAAAGTTTTTATAGCATTATGGTTCATCCTGATGATGTTTTATGTTTTGGAGATCTTCCCTTTATTGATAAGGAATTACTTAAGGAATTCCCAGATGAATTCACCGGTGTTAAACTATATAGTGAGTTAAAGTTCATTATATATCTAGTTCTAATTATGTAGTTGATCATGATACCCTCTTATTGAATGTCACGCACTAAGATGAAATAATTCAAGACACAGATGGATGTGTTGATGGTCAGTGTTTTTGTTCTACCAAGTGTCTTGTCATGGGTAGCCCTTGTGCACTCTTCCAAGAAGGATAATGGTTCACTTAATTTGTACATTACTTTCAAAATTTGAACTTGGTAAATATAATAAATAAGTATTTATTTCCCATGTGTATGAATTATTAGATAATTTAAAGGGTGAAGTAGTTTTTGAAAATCGATATTTGGTCGGGTTATAATTAGATCTATGTTTGGGAGTCCAATATCTTGAACACCACTTTTAGGATAAAGTAAGACCATTATGAGTATCTTGTAATGCATTTTGGTTTGAATCATTCTCCAGATATAAATATAGATTTTATGAACTAAATATTCCATCAGTATATGGACACCTTTATTATCGTGTTTGTGGATTATATAATAGTTTATTTGATATGTGATCATGATCATGAGAACTATATCAATATTGGTTTATACATCAAGAGGAGTCATAGTTTTTATGAGAAACTTTCAAAATGAAAAATATTGATACAATAAGTGAATTTATTGGGGATGGTGATTTTAGAACATAGAATTTCAGTCAATCTTGATATGGTGAAGGATGTCTTATCATGGGAATAACAACAAAATATTTTCAGGATATGAATCTTTATAGGATAAGATAGAAATCATCAGCGGTACATAATGGATTTCACAAATTTGGTTTCAAGTTTTAATACTATTAAGAAGAAAGGTTTAAAATTCTTATATGATGATAAACAAAAGACTTTTTTCAAGAGTTGAAATGAATTCTTACATTATATCCTATTCTTGATCTTACCTGAGCTTGATAAGGGGTATGTGGTATATTGTTATTCTTCTCGTGTTTTTCTTGGTTGTTCCCATATGCAATATGATCACATTTTGGCCTATGGATCTCACCATATTCTCTCACATGATAAAAATTACCCTAATAATGATTGAGATATTTTTTTACTTATGCATGTGTACAAAATTTGGAATCACTATTTTTTCGGATAGTTTTATTATCAATTACGATCATAAGAGTTCAATATATATATATTCTTATAAAGACATAAATATTATTTAGGGATGATGGGTTGGATAGCCACAAACATTTGAATATTTCATCGCATAAACCTAGGGGGAGTGGAATGTCATCATTGACGCTCTTAGTAAGAATTTTCCACCTCAGTTTCATCCATACCATTGAGAGGATCATTTAGATATAGATTTTTATAGTTTTTATTTATTATCATCTCTCCTTGAGTATATTTTATACGACCAGTAGTAGTATGGTGAGTTTTGAGGAATCAAAAAACCTTATATGGTGGGGTGAATTATTCTAGTTGGTCTCTCCCCTATGAAACAATACTCTACTCCAAGGATGAGTTTTTAATTTTTTTTTCTTTGAGGGATTTATTGTTTCATAATTTTAATTATTTATTTCGACTCATTCACCCTATTACTATGAAGATTGATTATGACATGAGATGGATTTTGTTATGGATGGGTATGAAACACGACATTACTAATTATGTATTTCACTGATACACTATCAAGAAGATAAATTTTGTTCCCCTAAAACCATCTAGTTTTCTCCATCCTCTTTTAATTCCTTTCTGGAAATGGGAAAAGGTGTCGATGGGATTAATTTTTGGATTACTATGGACTCCTTGAGGGAAGAATGATATCTGGGAGGGTATTGATCAGTTGAAAAAGTCATGTCATTTTATTCCAATCAGGGGTACCACCAAGAATGGAGATTTGGGTAAGATATATTTACATGAGATCGTGAGGTTTTATAGTGTTCCCTATTCCATTGTTTTAGATAGAGATCCTAGTTTTTATTCTAGATTTTGGAAGATTGTTTTATAGGACATGTGGACTTAGGTCAGGTTGATTACAACTTACCATCCATAGACATATGGATATATAAAGTGTTCTTTTTAGATCCTAGAGGATGTTATTTTTTCCTACGCCTTGTATTTTTTTGGATCATGGGACAACCATCTATCATTTTTTGAGTTTTATAATATTAATAGTTTCCGATTGTCATCCAGTATGGCGCCCTTCGAAGCTCTATATGGTCACCCATGAAAGTCACCACTATATTAGGCTGAGGTGGGAGAGGCATCTCTTGTGGGACCAAACCTTATTTCGGATACATCTATAATGATTTAGTATGTATTATTATACTTTGTTATAGAATAGTGTCAGTATAAATTTTATGGGGATAATTGGAATCATAATTTTTAGTTTTTATTTGGGGGACAAGTTTTCATTAAAGCCTCTCCTCTATTGGGTTACTGTTGACTTGGAAAATAGGGGAATCTATATCTAAGATATTTTGGAGTATATTGGGTCACTGATCAGTTTGGTCATGTTTTATATCTATTGGAATTATTGTCTCAGTTGATAGCTATTCATGATTGTTTACACATATCCTAGCTCAAGAAGTTCCATTCAGATCTCTCTATATTCGGATTTGGGAGGAGATTGTGTTCGATCAAGATGTTTTTATTGTGGAGAAACCATATGAGATCCTTGATTCTCATATGATGTTATTTATTGGTAATTATATTCCATTGGAAAAAATTTTATAGTGAAATTGATTGAATTCTCATGAGACATGGGAGCATGAAACCTCACTGAGGGGGAAGTGACCTCACCTCTTTTCAGATTACCATTATTTCTAATGACTTTATAGTGATAGAGTCTCCTATAGTGGGGAGAATTGTGACATCCTAGTTATGTTACACTCCCTTTTTAATGTTTATGAGTTTTTTTTATCTGGGTTAGGAGGGAATCAGAGACAGTCATGGTGGTTTTATATGGGATTTAGGGATGGAACTGGATATAGGACAACTTCATATTGTGAATCATATATTCACAATGGGGATAAGTCCAAAGAATATTCCAAGAATGTTTAGTTAATGAAATAAAAAATAATTCATGTTATGAATTCATCATCCAGGTTTTTTTAACAAAGGTGATTCTTTATTTAATGTATTTGAAAACATGGGAATTAACATTTGGAATTTAAGATTCACAATATGTAATATTTTCGATGTGTGGGTTTTTTCACTACATTCCCGAGTCCTTCCTCATTTAGCTTGGGTTTTCTATCTCAACCCCTATGAATTATCTATGTAATATTTTGGTTGTTTTGTCTCTTATGTACATCCCCTTTTGAAACTTTTATCATTTTAATGGTTGGTTTATCTACTTATGTAATGTTTTTTTATTCCATAGGTCGACCATTAAGTAGGTTGTGGTGGGAAAATTGAGTTTCTTTTTGTGTGTATCGATTTGACGTCTCCAGTAACCCCTTTGATTATAGAATTCATTTATAATATGTTAAAATCAATGATACAACCTTTATTTTTTGATATTATTTTCTTTATTTATTGTGTGTGTATCTCCCATAAAAATTGGTGTGCGAATCAATAATGAGGTAGTTTGTTCCACATTTAGCCTATATAATTCAAATGGTAATTGATCTTGTTTTTATAAATTGTTTTATAAATTAATTTTCATAGTCCTGGTATTTTTTATTTTTTTGTGTAAATGGGTTTTTGGGAAAATATAAAGTTTTCTCTAATTTTGGTAATATAAGGGTGTTTTTATATTATTTTGAAATGGACTTGTGAAATGGATTGGAAAATAATGTTTTGATAAAAAAGTTATGGTTGAAATCATTTGTGAATTGAGAAGACCTTTAGAACTATTTTAGGTATTACAAAAATGGGAAAATTGGGTACCTATGTGGAGGGTTTACTATTAGTTATTTTCTATTATTTATGTAGGGGGTTCACCCATGGGGTGTTCCTCTATTCCGTAGGCCACATGTCTTAGGTAATTAATCTAGACATTGTATATTGTTCACACATGGGGCTTCCCATTGTTACCAAGGGAATGTGTCCATGGAAGATGAGTGAACACTAGTACATGTTGATTATCAGGATTTGAGTTACTTCTATAGTATAGAATTTTTTATCACATGGGTGTTTAAAATTTTACATTTACTTGTGGTGTTTATATTTGATATGGATGCTTTGATGAAATGTAAATGTTTTATTGGAATTAATATTTGAAACTATATCACATGGTTTTGTGAAATATTTGGAAAAAAGAGAACTTTTTACGATGATTTTGACATAATAAAGTTTAAATGATTATGTTCCTACATTATATAAAATTGAGAATCTTAGTAATTATACAGAGACTTGATATAGAAAACTTAACTAATATCTACTAGGAATTTTTAAATCAAACAATAAAAACTCCCTTGGCAGTGTGTATATCTTAAATATTATTTTGATATAGTAAGGAATAATGTGTTGTAGGGAGTCAAAAATAGTTCTGTTAGTTGGATATGGGTAGATGCTTGTGTGATAATGGGGTATTTCAGAAATATCACACGAAGTAGTTGTTTCTAGTTTTAGTTTTCCTTTTGGGTTGTTTGGCATATACCTTGGGTTTTATTTAGACTTTTGGGTTGTATCTCTACTACTAACATACAATTTTTATGGAATATATCTTTTTCGTTTCTTATTCTTTATGTATATATATTCCATGAATATTGTTTTAGGTTAGAGATATAATTCAATCTGGTTATTGTTCAATGCTCAGGTACTAGTCTCCAGCTTGTTTATATTGATAATTTTATTCAAGTCTTCTACCGGTCCAGTCTAGATCCTAGTTGATGAGTTATTTGGTTCAAGTCATGAAAATAAATAACGAGAATGAAGAAAAGATTTGATCATCAAATTAAATGGGTTTAAAACAATATAAAAATTCTTACATAGGGTCTATAATATTGATATGAATTAAAAGTATGATAAAAAAATTATATTTGAAATAATCATGAACAAAATAAAAATATAAAAAATATAAAATAATGGATTAGACTAATGTTTCCATATTCATTTAAGGTTTATATTGTATGAATTCGTAAAGGTAGAGAATAAATTCCATTGGTTTTGTAATGGAATAATGAAAAACAATAGCATGCATAGAGGTAAATTGAACCTTCATATAGGTAGAAAGGATATTCATGAGCAATGTAAGGGTATATAGGAAAATCTATATACTTAATATAGGCTAAACTAGGTTACATAAAGGTAAATAGATTATTATACATGTTATATAAAGGTAAAAAATAAACTATGTAATTATGAAATGAAACTTGCACAAGGGTAAAGGATATTCATGTAAGGATAAATAAAAATTAACACATGCTGTTTATGGGTAATAAAATAGTTACGTAATGGTAAATAGATAAGAAAAAAATGTTTTTAAGGGCACATACAATGTTACATAAAGGTGGAAAACATTATGAAGGTTTCATAAAGGTAATAAAAAATATATGTAAGGGTACATAAAAGTTATGTAATGGAAAATGAAAAAACATAAAACTTCTCTAAGGGTACAATGGAAGTTACATAAGGGTAAAACAAACATTTATTTCTCACATAATGTTAAGGATATTATTATAATGGTTTCTTAAGTGTAAAAATAATTCTATGAAAATTATTTTTTCACTAAAAATAAGTATATATAATAACATAAATAATAAAAATAAATGATGAAATAATTAATAAATCAAAAAAATAAATAAAAAATTATTAAAAAATTTAAAAAATTTAATAAATAAAAAAATTAATAATTAATAAATACTTCAATAATGTTTTAAAATAAATTTATGGTGATTGGCACAATAATATCCCACTTTTTGATGATCAAAAAATATTGTATAAATAAATTAAATAAATCTAAAGTAAAGGAAAAAAATTTGTCACTAAAATATAACTTCACCTTCTTTAGAATGGAATGCTAAAACTACCCCCTAAGATTATCAAAAGGAATTTATGAATAAATATCACTAGAAAATTTATAAAAACTGAAAATACATTTATCATTACTAATGGCCTTTCAAGAGAGACAACAATTATTTTTTAAAAACTATTTTGAATATATGAACTATATTAAAAGTTGGATTTTAGGAGGAAAATATATATTTTTTAAATTGAGGTTAATAGATAAAATAAAAAAAATAAGAAATATATTTTTTTAAAAACTGAAAAACATTTTTTTAAAAATAAAACTAAATTTAAAATATTGTAAAAAATATTTTGAAAAAGAAAATTACTCTTTAAGGATCATTTCATTATTATAAACATTATATACCCCATAATTAATTAATTAGGGTAATTAAGAGGGATAATATCCATTAAAATAAAAAATAGAAAAAAATACTTAAGAAAAAAATAATATAAAAATCATTTTCATTATTAATGTTTATTAATGTCTGTATTAATAAACCATAAAAATTATTCAGGAGTGTCAAATCATGTGTGCACTAAAGTCCCACTAACCATTCCCTATAAGGAGGAAGGTTTAACAAACCCAATAAACTCTTTTTAAGATAAATCCCTATAAGAATCTATGACATAACCAAATACACTAGTTTGTATCTAGAATGTAATTTTTTTGAAGTATTATACTCACTTTAATTTTCCAACTATGTAAAAAAATATATTTTTTTGAATAAAATATTTTGAAATCAATTTTGAAAAATAGTTTTGAAATTCAAAATAATTTAAATAAAAAGCATCACATAATTTCAATGATATTGAGAGATAATAATACAAAGATAATAATACCCTACATTCCTTTGATAAATTCAAAGTTATCATGGTGAAGGTGTTTAATGAATAAATTGGTAACTGAAGGTTTCAAAAAAATAATTAAGAATTATATCACCATTTTTAATGTGATATCATAGAAAATGGTGACTTGAGTCAATTTTCTTAGTGTGGGAGTATTATATAGGATTTTTATAAATAATGATAGTTATTTTTTTGCTGCACTTGATATAATTGGAATAATATGTTATCCCAAGTTCCAAGATATTATGTTTTATATAAATAACATAGGAAACAAACTACAAGATACTATGTATTAAACTTATTCTATATAAAGGGAAATAATAATTTTCTTTCAAATAATCCAAGAGATGATTAACTACCTTAGTAGATAAATATTTTCACTAGTAATGTTCAAATCTAGTTGGAATCCTCTAAAATCATCATCATAAAAACATGAAATTTCCAAAAAGGATTCCTTTGAATAAAGTAATCAAATATTTTAAGTTCCATTAAAATAAAAAATATATATTGAGATAATCTAAATTAAATTCCATTTTTTTGGATTGAAAATGAGAAAAAAGGCATAAACTAAACAAGATGTCCATACAGGTCATAGTAAGATAAATTAGACATCCAAACATACTTCGATAAAGATTTTTGTTTTCAAATTGATAGTATTAATCCAACATTAACATAAAAGTTGTACTCATGGGTGTTGTAATTTCCTTTGAATGATCTATTCTAAACTTCTTTCTATGTTCATTAGTTAATTTACATTTTTTAAAATGGTTCGATTATAATTTTTTTTAATTTAAAGTAAAAAATGATTTTAATTTCTCCCATAAATCTCATTTCAAACTATTTATTCATAAAATCAGAAAAATCATTGGAATAAATATATTTATTTTAGTCTAAAATAACATAATTAACTTAAATTTAAATGATTATTAAATCTTTTGAAAAGCTTTTTGTAAAAAGGGTGGAATCCAAAATTCCCATTTTGTAATCACTTGTTGAAATAATGTAGTTAACCTCTCATTCATAGCCTAAGTGGTTTATTTTAAATTATATAAAGCTTTGGTTAAATTGAAATTTTTATTTTGAAATTCAATATTTTAAAAACCAGGTTGTTGGTTCAAAAAAATAATTTTCCAAAAGAAAACACATTAGAAAATTACTTTTGACATCAATTAGGAATTGTATTTAAATGAAAATGAGCAGAGAATGCCAATAAGATTATAACAGATTCAAGTTGAGAAAAATGTGAAAAGTTTTAATCATAATAAATACATTATTCTTGATTATAGAGTTTTGAAATAAGTGAAGACTTGTTAGTGATATCATTTTTATGTTTGTCATGTTTGTTTCAAAAAATATAATTTGTGACAATAATTGGATGATTATCTAGATATTCCATGAGATTCAGAATATTGTTTAACTGAAATTTATTAAAATCATCATGTATAGAATGTATCCAAATCTCATCATTAATAAATACATCAAGGGAATGATGTTCATGATGATTGAGAAAATCCCAATGTTTAAGATCATTTAACACTAACCGAATATTATATATTCTAGATCTTAATTATCCCATAACATTCTCAAGAGTATGGTCTTTGTATTGAGTCTAATACTTAGGTAATGGTGAGGATGGGGATTATGGATCATTATCAGTTATTGTAGAATATTGAGGTTGAGGATGAGTCAAACTTGTTTGGTCTACATCATCATAATATTGTAGATGTGATTTAATAATATTATCAAAGAATATGATTTGAATATACTGTTCTAGTATTTTTATCCTCTAAGTAAAGATTTGGAAGGATTTACTTCAGTTTGAGAACTTAATTATATTATATTATCAGATTTTGGGTCAAACATCATGGAAGGATTAATAATTTACAACTGAAAACTCTTATGAATGTAAATTTATAAATTTTTCCTTTCCATTATTCATATAGTGGTTTTACATAGATGTGACTTATAAAGATTAACTTAATGAAAATGAATGAGGTATTGACTAACTAAACACAAAAGTATTGAAAATGGGAAAACTCTTTAAGGAGAGTAATATAAACTTCTTAGAGAATCCAATTTCATATTTTGACAACCCCGTTTTATTGAGGTGTTCTATGAGAGAAAAAGGTGTGATTATAACTTTTAGAGGAAGAAAATTCACCAAAGTCATTGTTTTAAAATTCTCAACCATGTTCACTTCTAAGGGAAAATATTTTTTAGCCATTTTCATTTTTGAATTTCCTTGAAAATTTTATAATGATGTTACAAGATGCATTCTTATGAGCTAAGATGAAAATGAATGTAAATCTATAAAATCTAGTATTAATTACAGTGTTTTAATTTTTACGATTGATAATAGAAACTTGATTTGTTCCAAAATGCCAAAGGTGGAATAGTTCTAGGTATTAAGAATAGGAACCAAAGTTTTTATATTTAATGGAATACTTTTATTTCTTTCCATGTTGGAAATCCTAACAAAACCATGTTATCTTTAAAATAAAACTTTGCAAGATCTATTAATAGTCTATTACAGTTGAGTATGACAATGGAATGAATATTAGAATGACATAAGAACTTTTTTAGAATCCTTGAATCATTATGTTTTGAATCTAAAAACTAAGTATTTTGAATTTCTAGATATTTTATACTAATAAAGTAAATATTTTGAACATGAGATATGATATATAAAAGAATTCCTATGGTATTAGAAACATTCTCAAAATAGTGTTAAAAAGTCACTTTAAAACTAATATCACATAATTGACTAATACATAATAAATTAAGTTTCAAACCTTTTAAAAATAAAACATATTTAATAATAGAAGATTTGGAGAAAATAATCATAACTATACTAATAATATTTAATTTTGAATCATCACCAAAGGTTACAAAACCTCTATCAAAATATTTAATATGACTTGGAGTATCACCACACATTATACTTGAGAACCATCTATACATATACATTATATATTCTTAGGTTTGTATCTTTATCTACAAAATATTGAGAAACTATATCATTAGATACACATTTTGGTAAAACTAAGTTAACTAATAAATATATTAGAGTCTATATTTTTTTGGAGAAGTTTTTTTCATTTGTAATATGAGAATAAATATGGGTTATTTGAGTTCTGCCATATTTATCATTTTTATAGTTTCATTTATATACTAAATGAACAACTTTCTTCAAATAATTACAAATATTTATTTTGATAAATTTCCAACATAAAAGTTATATTTTTAAATTTGTTGGGAAAACATTATTATTTTGAGAAAAACCATATAGATTTTTAATAGGTTTTTTAGAATCTAAAATATTATTTAAATTTCATTTCCTTTATGATAAAAGAGATTTTTTAAGATATTTATTTCGAAATTGAAAAAAATTTAATTTTTTTTGATAATTTAAATTTAAAATAAATTAATAATTTTATTTTAAAATTTGAAATTTTTAAGAAAAAATGTTTTTATTTCTTTTTAAAATAATTTACTTTTGAAATAATTTCACAAAAACCATTTTTAAGTTAATTTTTGCCATTAAAAAATCATTATATATTAAATAAGATGTTGGAAAAAAATAATTGGAAGAGAATTAAAATGGGGAAAGATTATTTTTAGAACAACCCTCAATTAAATCCTTGACATGTGTCATGAGACACTTGGGATATTCATAACTTGATTCATATATATAAATTGATTCCTTTATAGTGCTCTAAGTTAAGACCTTGAAATATTTCTTTGCTTTCTTCTTGTCTTTTAACTTTTTCTTTTTTAAGGGATAATTTGGATTGAGGTATAAATTCTACCATCAACCAAAACAAGTTACCAAAAATTAAGGATTTTTTTTGAACTTTTAGGTTGATATCTTCTTCATATTATACTAGTGTATCATATAGGAATATTAAGAAATGCTGAACTAACTCCTGAATGAGTCATTGTTGTTTTCTTTGAAAGAAATTTTGTTTCCTTGACCTAACAAGACTATTTTTACTCCTCTATCTCCATGGTTATCAAATATGTCATGAGAGAACCTTTGAGTTCTCTGACTGGCATATTTTTTTACATATTTAGCCACTTTTAATGTAGTGAATTTTTGAGCCCAACTACTTGGTAAAACAAAAAATATTTTCATGAAAAACTATTCTATTTAAAGAGTGTCACCATGATCTTTTCATAAAATACTCATTTCAGTTAATACAATAAAATTATAAGTTATATATTTTATAATATACATAGAGAAACTGTCAAAATCTTGTAGATACATGTCAATCCTAGTTTCCTTGATGGTATTTTTATCTTCATCCATAACATATAATAATTTATAAATATCATGTGTTTTTGTACACTAAGAAACTCTATAAAACTCATTAATATCGAAAAAAAGTTTAATGAATCAATTGATTTACCATATAATTAAAAATAAGATATATTATTAGGGGTTCATTTTTCTTCTTTCTCAGATGAAAGATAATAGCCATGCATAACAATTTTATAAATATGAAATACTATTTATATATGAGAATCAGACAATATTGATTTGTAATAAGAATAATTTGTACCATAAAAAATAGAGCATGACCTAGAGATTTACCTTTGGGACAACAATATTTGTATGAAAAATCTATTTTAATAATAGATGTTTATTTGAAAAAAATTAGTTATTTATTTTGAAAAAAATGAAATAATATTGAACCAAATAAACTAAATGTATAAACAAAATTGTCACCAATAATAGGTTAAACATAGGATATAAAATATCTATATGTGTGAATAACCTTATAAAAATGGTAAAAGGAAAATAGTATTTATAAAATTATAAAAGAATCAAAGTATTGAAAGCATAAAAAAAATTAAACGTAGAATAAATAAACAAAGAGAGGTTTGATAATAATTGATTCTGTTTGTTTAATGGATTAATAATTTTATAAAATGGATTATTTAATATAGAAAGTAAGTAAAATTTCATAAAATAAATAGGACATAATAATTTTTAAGGAATTGTGGAAATAGTACAAAATGTACCCCTATGTATACCACCTCAATCAGTTGAGGATTTAATATATTAGTCCCTCGGATTTAATGGTATCCAAATATCAATTACATTTTTTGGTTATAAAAGTAAACTAGACACATTGGACACTAGTTATTAAACAGAAAAGATATTAATTTAATTAATAATAATACATTGATTATTCAAAATAAATAAGAAAAGTAAACCTTAGTTGATTAATTTAACGGTGGTGAAAACAAAAAATAAAATAAAGAAGAGTAATATAATAGTATTATCTTACACTAAATTCTCCTAAAGAATATAAAGAACATATTAAAAGAATGAGAATATAGAGAGAGTGAGAAAGATATTAAAATTTCTAAAAAAAACTCATTGAAATAAGACGTTTATTTTGAAAGGGAGATAATTGTGCTATTAAAGTGAAATAGAAAGTGTTAGAAAATATAATTAGATATTTTCTATAGATAAATTATAAATTCTCAAGACTCCAATGGTGTCTATTTATAGCCTTAAATTCCTTCACAAATGTTTTGGAATCATTCATAACTCTATGTTTTTTAAGGAAATGATCAAAAAAAATTCCATTTATATTTATATGTATTCCCATAACCCTTAAATAAAGAATAATTTAACACAAAAAAATAATCATTAGACTATTCAAATTTAAAATATTATTATTATTTTAGAAATATCTAAGAGATAATCCAATAATTAGAAACATTACCATGTTAATTTAAACCCACTTGATCAATTCAAATCAACTCAAAAACACATATTAGGACGTTTAAAATAATTCCATAATAATATTTTGAAGAAATAAAAGGAACCTCACATCTAAAAAATTCAAAATTCAAAATTTAATTTTTATATATGTGATAATATCAATCTTTAAATATTCATCATTAAGAACCCAAATTCAAGATTGAATAACTTTTGTTACCTTAAACATGATTTTTGAAATTATAAATTCAAGTAAAACAACTAAAAATATTAAAAATTTGTAATTTGAGATTCATACTATAAAAAAATATGATAATTAAGAACTTATTTTATGATCATAAAAAAAGTGTTTAAAACAATATAAAAACACTTAGCATTGGATTTATAACATTAATATAAATTTATATAATCATAAAAACTATTTAAACACATTAAATAATCATGTATGGAATCAAAATATCAATAATATTGAAACATTGAGTAAACTAGAGTTTCTAGATACCCATAAGGTTTAAATTCTATGCATTCCAAAAAAAATAGAGAATAAACTTCTTAGGATGCGGAAGGGTAAAATGAAAAAATATAATTCATATTGGTAAACTAAACATGTGTAAAGGTATTTAGGATATTCATGCAGTGTGGAAGGGTTTATAAAAAATAAATATTCTATATCAAGGAAAAACCAGGGTATGTAAAGATAAAATTAATAATTATACATGTTATATAAATATATAAAAGACACTATGTATATGTAACATGAAACATGTGAATGGGAAATAATATTCATGTAAGGGTAATGAAAAAATAACACATATTGTGTAAGGGTATGAAAATAATTATGTAAGGGTAAAAAATAAGAAAAAAACTAACGTAAGGGTACATGAAAAGTTATATAAAGGGAAGAATAAATTGTTAAAGGATGTCTGTATGTAAGAAGCATGAAACATAAGGGTAAATTAGAAGGCATAATTTATGCATAATGGTATAAGGGAAGTTACATAAGAGTAAAAATAGGGTTTAAATTATCATGTAAAGGTGTTGATATTTTTTATAATGGATACATAAAGGAAAAAAATAATATATAAAAAGATAACTTTTTAACAAAAAAAATAACAAAATAAAAAAAATAAAAAAAATTATGAAATAAATATTAAACAATCAAAATAATCAAAATAATTTTTAGAAATAATAAATAAGTAAATAAAAAATGTTTTAAAGTATTAATGTAATAAAATATATACATTAAGAATGTTTTTGACAATTGAAATTGAATAACAGTGAGAATCACAATATTAATAATTCTAGATATTATTTTGTGAGTATAGTAAAAGAAAAGAGAAAGTGAAATTAATACTCACATTAGAAGCTTGAGTTCTCTCTTGTGAAACTACATGGAAATCAAGGCCTTAATAAAAAAGATAGTGAATAAAAGGATATAAGAGTTAGAGTGGGTTCTAGGAGTAGAAATGTTTCTGTGTTTCAATATGAAATTTGAAGGAGAGGTGAGTCTTGGAGCATCAGAACTATTACCTTTTTATAAGTTAATAGAAGGGTAATTTTGGACAAAACCATTACATTTTCAATAATGTAAGGTTACAATTCAAAGGTTAATAGACCAAAAATGAAAAAATTAGATGGTAAGTGTGTGAGGGTCTATGATATCCTAATCCAGTGATTTTGGAGACAACATTGATTAATTTTATGATTAGTTATTTGAGTATTTTAACTTTAAACCAAATTCACATTTACCTTGTTAATTAATTTTCAACATTGATAATTAATATCAATGATAAAAATAATATTATATATTTTTCATAATTTAAAATATATTACTTCAAATTTTTAAATCATTTTAAAAAATAAAATATTTATTTTTTTGAAATGATAATGTTAAATTAAACTTACATAACGGGTAAAAGAAATTTTTTTTAGAAAAATTATGTTTTTACATTTAAAATTTTATATAAAATATAACATTATAATAGATATTGAATTTTATGACATAAACATGTTTATATAAAGATATGTAAAGGATATGTGGATTTAAAATAAACAAAAAACCAAATTTCACCATCAAAACACTTAGAAGAAAACACTGAAAACCATTTTTATGAAACTAATATTTAATTTAGATCTAAATTTGATGGACATAGGGTCTATAAGTTTAAAAAAAAAAATCAAAATTTTATACCTTATATACATATTTTACTACACAAAAGGTTTCATAATCTTATATTATATTCTTACATAATGATAAAATCATAAAAATTACAATTTTGACAAAACCCATATTTTTTTTCTAAAAACCAAAATTGTCAAAAATAAATAAATAAATAATAAATAATAAGTAAATTTAGTTATGAGTAAATTAAAAATTAATTTTATTTTATAAAATTTATATTCTATAATATATAAATATAATTTTTAAAACAAAATAAATAATTTAAATAAAACATATTTTATTGAAAATAGACTATTTAATGTTAACACATATTAATTATTTATATTCTAAAGGTAATATCATTTCATGGTTTATAGTCTTAGTTTTTAATACCTATATTGATAATTTTATTCTAATGTATTATCATTCATTTACTTTGGGTGTAGCATGAAACACATGTTATCGAATATAACATAAGTTTTACAAGGGCTACAATTTTTTGTCGTTACACCCCCTCCACTTAATTGTTTTTGTTTTTTCAATTAAAATTAAAAATTATTATTGAAATTAACTTTTGTTGTATTATATATAGATTTAACTCACTATAAAATTTCTATAGTGGTATCAACAAACATAATAAATACATCATTTTCCCTCAAAATAGATCAATACTATTATTGGGTTTTCCCATAATAATTTGATATAAACATCCATCATGATTAAGTATCATTACACACATAATGAAATTATATTTCCAAGATAGATCATGGTCATCCTTCAATTGATATATGATTATAGATTGGTTTAAAATAAAAAATATATTTTTCCTATGTTTTTAATTATTATGAATCCTATGTCAAGATAGACAATTAATTTCCAATTTCATATCATATTTATCTAACGGAGTGATAATATGACTTTTATTAAGAATTTTTCATAACACTCAACTTTGGATACAATACAAGAATTTGTTTTCTAGGATAATTCAATATCAAATCATTTGGGTATTTATTTGATGACCTTAGAAAACACACAAGATATACTAGAGTGACTAGAACTAAAATCAAATAGAAAATAAATAATTATGGAGGGGAGGATAAGTGTACATCAATTATCACTATCCACATCCATTGTAGTAATTGTAAATGGTCTTCCTTTCTCGCGTGGTTTATTACTATTTATATCCTCATTAACCCTTGGGTTTGGGAAATGATTTGTATTATATCAAAGCTACCCACTCTTAAAACATATAACTGTCAGTAATACCTAAAGATGAACTTTATTAACCTTTACCATTTTCAAAAAAGTCTTCATTTTTACTATGAAATATTTAACTTTATTCTCCCTTCTTTATAAATAAAACATATTCCTATTCTATTGATACATTTTCCTAGGTGTGTCTCCTCCAATCATCCACATGTATAATTTTAATATTCTTTATTCCAATGACCAATCAACTTTATCTTTTATGAAACATTATTTTATTTATTATTTGGGGTGCTTAAAAACTCTACTATGTTCAATTTGTTAGTTATGATCATTATATTTCTCATCCATGTTCCTATTATTCTAGGTTAATCATTGGGATAATCTCAATATTTCTAAACCAATCTTTAATTAATGTAGTTCCTTAAGTTTTAATCCATTATTAAAACCAAAATAGGTTAACATGAGTTATGTAAACCAAAAGAGAATTATTGTAATAATCTTACATGATAAATTCAACCTCAAAATATCTTATGCTTTAAAAACATTACATTAACTTTTAGATCAACCTAAATCATTCTGGGTTCAATATATGATTGTTTTGGTTTGATTCACTATTATTCCTTTACTTAATTCCATAACACATGAAAACCATAATAATGTATTATAAGGAGAACATGATTCACCAATACATATCTTGTGGTAGTTTCTATTCAGATATGAATTCTTAGGCCCACTTATTGAGCACCAAAGTGAAGATTCGGTCAACTTTAAACTATCAATTGTTAGGTGATTACCCCTAGGTTCATCCATTCTATCATCACATCCAGCTTCTATTATCTATATTGTTATATAATTACTAATAGAACCACCCACTCCATACTTTAATAAAATTTTAAGATATAATCCTATTTTAAGACACATCTCTAATGTATTCGCTAATGTTATCTAACCCCAACACAAAATTTAAATAAACTAAAATAGAAAAATATATTAACTAATCATCAAGAATAATTAAAATCTACTCTAATACCAACTACAGGGCCCCAAACTTGTGCTCCCCTAACTGATGTTAAAATATCTTTCTTTGATGAAAATATTTGACATAAAGTGAAATAAAACCATCATTATTTTAAAACATTACTAAATTATAATCATTTCTACTCACAAAAACATGTCAAAATCTAAAAAATTAATGGATTACTAGATTATTTGATTACCTATAAAAGAAACATATTTTATAATAGTTGTAAAAATTTATCCATATTTTAACACCACTTGATCCACTTCCATAAATCTTTTATTTTATACTTATATTTATAACATGTGGTAAGAAAACATAAAAAGGGATTGAGCTCAAACACTCAGTTAGAGAAGACTTATCAAGATATTATTAACGGTTATATCATAATCATATGAGAAAACATTATAAATGGAGGAATATATTATTTAAATTACTTCGACCAATAAAATATTTCCACAAGTCATGATAGTTAAACATGTAATCTCAATAAATAACATATAACATGGAAAAAGTGTAAGAAATATCATGATAATAAACATGAGTCATGGAGCATAATCATAGTCACATGTCCATGAAAAGTTATATTCTAATAATTTCATGCATAAAAAAGAACTTTATAAAAATATTAATCATGGGGAATTTATAAAATTTGTAATATTCATATAGTGAATATTCCTGTTATGAAAAAAATGCTCACTCAACTTGTTGTTAACAAAACAAATGACCACACTTCATGTTGTGAACAGAAAAAATTAACATGCAACATTTTTTGAACAAAAAATACCCATGCTTCATAGTTTGAAAAGAGAAAATAACCACATTATTTTTTTTGAACAAACAGAATTATCAAACTTCATGTTCCGAAAAAAAATGTCAACAATTTATGATGTGACTGAAAAAATAAAATTCTTAACATTCTGGTATCATGAGATACAAACCCTTAAAATTTTGATTTTATGGCTATATAAGACCCCAAATCATTATTATCCATACATATTAGTTCCATTTAAAATAAAATCACTCAACATATCATATGAAACCTATGGAAGGAAAATGGGTTTCATTATAATTAAAAATAGAACCATATAAAAAATGATCATTTGACACCAAAAAATATCCCCCCAGAAGGAGTATTTAAGAAGAGTTCATATAAGTTAATTTATGAATCATTGTTCTATTAGAGAAAATCCAATCCAAAATTGAATAGAAATCACAAAATATCTTTTTATTAAAAAAGTGTTTATTAATATCATCATAAAAATATATGATTTTCAAATCACATTCCAAAAACCCTTATTTTATGATTAAGATAAAAAATAATAAAACATTAATTTAAAAATATCCACTAAGTAAACCATTATAGGTGATAATATATATATATATATATATATATATATATATTTTAATGTGATGTGTAAGGTAAAAATATAAGATAGTGGTAAGGAAAAAACCATTAAAATATTTTAAAATACATTTATTAAAATCCCACATCGTTAATAGGAAAAAATATTATTTTAAAATTATTAAAGAGTAACAATATGATCATTAGAGATTTAAAAAATGGAGTTTCCACTATGGTAATGATAATATATTTATAATTTATAAAAATATATATAGAGAAAAAATACAATAAATGAAATAGGAGTTATTCTTGAGAAAATTTCATTTTTTAGAAATACTCGATTTATCCAATGAATAAAAATATTGTTTCAAAAATTATTTTAATTGGAATGAAGTTTTAAATATTAAATTAAATAATCATAATTTAGAATATATAAATATTTAAATATAATATTTAAACAGGTGTCATTATTACCAAATGAAAATATTTTAGTCATGAAAACCCCTTCCAATTTGAGGAGAATTTTACTCAAAAAATATTAAAAAAAGGAGAGAGTTTTAAATTGAACTTAAATTATCATTCAAAATTTTTATTTAATGATATATATTATAAATAAATAAAAATATAAAATACTTAAATTAAATTAAGGTAATAAGGAAAAACTTGTTTCAAAGAGTGGAATTTGAGATGAGAAGCCCATAATCGGTATTTTTTATTACTCGGTTGTGATCTAACCTACTATATAATTAAAATAAATTTTTAAATAACTTATATAAAGACCATAATATAAACATTACAACATTTTTATAATTATTTTATAACCTTTTATTCCAAATATATTAATCGATCATAATTTATTTTTATTATCGAGTGTTAACACTTTTTTGTCGTATGTCTAGTATAAACATCATAAATTCATGATAGATTTTAAATTTTTGGTTTCAATTTAATAATTTATAGATAATTAAATTAATAAAGTTATTTTTTTCAATTATAAGTTAATTCCCATTTTGGTTATGTGAAGGACATGAATATGACTTGGGAAAATGGAAATGACGATGAACTATTTTTCTACGTGTTTAACAATAAAAAGGTAGTATCATAGTATTTTTTAAAATATTAAAAAAATTATAATAATTAAAACATATTATATATATCATTATTATTTTATATTTCCATCATTTACTATAATAAATTATTACATTATCTTTATAATATCGTTTACAAAGGTGGTTAAATCGACCCAATTGGTAACATGTTATAACAATTAATGTAGTAAGGAGATGTATTCAGAGAATAATAATGTGACATATAAATATTATTAAACATTTCCTAAAAACCATATATAGTAATTAAATATATTCTAGGAACTATCAATTATGGGTGGTAATGTCAAGGAAAAATCACTATTTTTGGAGGTTGTAATCTGCACATACACACAATTAAAGATTTCATTTCTCAACGAATAGATGAAAAAATGGAATATGATAAATTTTAATTTACAAGTTATAACTGTAAAATATAGAATATTATAATTACTAAAATCTATAATTTTTACCATCCATGATAGAAGGAGATGAAAAATGAACAGCATCGCTTCATAGAGGCGGTAGTGTGCTTGTACGCATGATTGATATTATTTGTTTTCTTAGTGGTTGAAAAGGATTGAATAATTCATTAATAATTAATATAAATAAATTTAATTATAATAATTTCACTTATTTAGTATTATTAATATTTTTTAGATGATTTAGTGAGTATGTATTAAACGCAATGTGTAAGTGGAAGTAATACATATATTAGAAGCTTGAGTTTTCACTTGCTTAACTATTTGGAAATGAGATCCTTATGAATTATAAAGGTCACTAGAATATGTTTAAAGGGGTAAAGGTTTCTTAGAGGAGATACCTGTTAGAGTATAAATAATAATTTTTAAGGATAGATGGGACTTTTCATGGTGGAATGTTTACCTTTTTATAAGTCAAACGAAGGGTAGTTTTGGAAGCAACCATTGAAAATTTAGTAATGTATTGTTAATATTCAATTTTTAGTAGATCAAATATTGAAAAAACTTAACATGTATTGTGTGATAGTTATAATTATCCGTATCCACTCATTTTGGATACAACCTAGAGTGTTTTTACGTTTAATATTTTCTGTTTTACCCAAATTTAGTTTTTCATTGGTAATTAATTTGTATCCTTAATAATTAATATTAATGAAAAAAATTAAGATTATAAAATTTAACTAATTTCAAACTACTGAATTATTATTTTTAAATATTTTGTCCAAATAATATTTTTAAGGGTTTTAAGGGTTAGTTGTTATATAAATATAAATAATTCGTAGAAACATTTAATTTTATAAAACGTATGTTTTAAATATTAAAGAATTATGTATAATATAATATTATCATAAATAATATTTTTTTGAAATAAAATTATATATAACAAAAAATTAAAAGATAGGTGGATTCCAAATCAATATAACAAATTAATTTCATCATCAAAATACTTAATTAGAAGAAAACAATGAATTTTTTTTTATCCAAGTCACATTTTAATTTAGTTTTAAATATGTTGTCCATGGTGTTCATAAGTTTAAATAATCTTTTCAAAATCCTAAATTAAATCCTCCAATAAATAATTTACTACTTAAAATAATTTTTATCTTCTATGATAGTCTAACATAAATATAAAATTATAAAAATTAAAATTTTTTCAAAAAGAATATGTTTTACTAAAAATCAACCATTTTAGAAAAAATCTTAAAAATCCACACTATGTAAATTTTATTTTTAATAATTACAAAAAATATATTTTATCAAATTTAAATTAAATTTTTTTCCAATTTATTATTTAAATTAAAATACCATATGTAAATAAAACCACTTTTATTGAAAATAACTATTTAAATATTAACTCATATTAATTATTTATCTTACAAAGCTAATATCCTTTAATGGTTTAATATCTTAGTGTTTATTTTTTATTTATTAAAAATATCCTTCTATTATGTTATGGTTCATTTATTTTGTATTTAATATGTAATAGAATTCATTAAACATAACATTAGTTTTACAGGGCTTATAATTTCTAGTCATTTCATGTATTTAATTCAAATTCCCCAACAATATTGATGAAATGGGTATGGGTAATTGGTCATTGGCTTTACGTTACTAGAGGAGGCCATAAGAGGATGAATTTTTGAGGCTTCATGTTATTTCATTTGTGGTAATTCATTATACTAATTTATTTTGGATTCAAAATAATTGAAGTGGAAATGGTTTTTGAATTAAGGTTAGTTGTTAGGAGTTTTATTTATTGTGAGTTCAAATGTCAGTTGAGAGTGGTCTACACCTCATTTCAAACGGTTTTAGAATTATTATGGAATATGTTGGATTATTTATCATTTACACCATGATGAAAAAATAAAAAATAATTTTATCAATTCATTGTACTTTTTTATGATTACTTTGAATGTATTATAGTGGAAATATGGCCTTATTATAATTTGGTTGAGGAATAGTTCAAGCATTGATGAGCCCTAGTTATGGTGGATGAGAATTTCATGATGGGATAACTATATTATGAGGTTTTGGTCTCTAATAATTCCCAATGGTTTATGCATTGTTTCATATGATTGGTGATATGTAGTCCTTCCACCCATGTGATATTAACCATAAATTATAATAAATTTTATTATAGACCCAAATGAATTTGTCAAATACTTAAAGGGTTTTTATGGAACCTCCTATTTATATACCATGATTCATTGACCACATATGGTTATAAATTTTTATTAAATTGTGTAGAAATTTATTCTTAGAATCCCTTAGATACTTACCTTTAGGTGTTTTATGATGTTTTTGATAATTCTTAGCATCCTTATATTCCTTGGATGTAAAAGAGATGTGTATATATGTGAGTTTGACATGATCCATTGACTGTAATGTTTCCCTTCAATGCATGAGAGTGAGTATGTGATGTTGGGGGGTAAGTTTTTTCCATTCATGGGAAGTAAAGTGATAACACAACCATTGTGGTTTATGGGTGAAAAATTAAAAAATTGGTAATTATGGATTAAAACCAAGAGGGACTCCTCTTTGGTAAACAATAATATAGAGGACCTAGTAAGGTTATTTCATACTACATTGACTATTGAATTGTGTGCATATCCTAGGGTTTTCCTTGGGTCTACCTCAATGTGATATATTAATATATTCTCTCTTCTTTGGAATGATGCTACATGTGAGGGAATAGTTCCAAACTATTTAATTAAATAGACCCAACATTAATAGACCTAAGTTTATATTATAGATAGTGATAGAGGTCATAATTAAGAGTAAAAACTAAGCATAAATATAATGTTAGTTTGATGTAATGCTTATCTATTTTTGTTTTTTATATGGATTTCCTATGATTCTTGTTATGTTAGGAATTTTTTTGTGTTTATGTCATGGTATTATATTTATAGTGGAATTATCTTTATTAATAGTTGGATAGGGTGTCCCTTGTTTAATATGTTGTTCGTATGTGAGATTATCGTCCCAGTTCCTCTAACAATTCTTAAGGCTTGGGGTGACATTCCCACTTTTATTGATAATGCATATGGTCTGGAATTTTATGACCAATGTGATATTGTGACATGGGAAATGTGCTGTATTTCCCACTTATTATATGATAATGTATTTAGGTATGTTTTTTCCCACTAATAGGCAAGGGGATTAAGATTTACTACCCCACTACCTTATTTTTGTTGTTGAGGGATGACATTCCCATTATGAATTGTGATCATGGATGTTATTCCTACAATAATGGGATTTTATATCAACCATGATAATGAATTTAATTCCCATATGGCCTCATGAAAAATATAATTTGATTAAATGATCAATTATGCTAATGAAAAATATGCCATGGGACACATTTCTTGTTCACTTGTTTATACTCTAGGGATTGGTATCTAATGTCAATTATGTGATACTTCTAAGGAAACGGAAGGGACACTCTAGGAGAAATTACATACTATTTATTACTTCCCTTAATAGTGGGATAGAATACCCATGATATGATGTATCCATGGAAAGAGATGATAAGAATGTTTCATATCAGTTGATTTGTGATGTGATACCATATCTTCTGATGTTTCATACGAAAAGGGACTATTTTATCCTTTGTTATTAATACATGAGGACAAAGATGTTATGAACTATCCAAAAAAAGTAGACATGACATGATTCCTAGTTTTATATTATATATATGGACTTTGTACCCAATGTTCTAACATGTTTTTAAAATTTACTGCCCATAAATAGACTCTCTTGATGTGTTTGGGTTGTTATTTTAACTTAATTGTTATGTAATTAGGGCACATTACCCATGTATTTTTCATAATACCGGGATGGGACATTATGCCCATTGATGATGACTTGGGATTAATACATAGTCAGTGGTTGTGATATATATTAAGATCCACCCTAGAACTAGATTAAGTCACTATTCTTCACATTAGATAATTGTATAACACCAAAGGGTGTTTCACATTTATTATTAATGATAATACATTTTTACCTTCTTTTATGATCATATAAAAGTATAGATGAACATTCCTAATATTGGATATGTTAGGGAAAATATTAGAGGTGACATACTGAGTGTATTAACACCATAATAAACATCTATAATACCTGGACATACTTCATTGTTCTTTTTGAAGGTAAGAGAATGGGATCTTCTTTTGATGGTTCCGATATAGAGCTTAACTTGAAGTAAGAGGAAAAAAATGGTTGGTACTTGGGAACCTGGATATTATATAATACTTTCCTAATTTACTTTTGAAAACTAGTTTTTGGTAAGTTTTTAGTTGACCCATCCAATATATATGTCTATAAAAAATCCTAACATTATAGCTACTTATTATGTTATAACATAGGTGATGTTATTACTTTATATGTAATTTATCCATGATTCCCACTTTATCATACTTTAATTTATGTTATCATAGTTAACATCACTTCTATTATTTTATTTAATATTTACTAGAGAGTTTATATTATCCTTACTTCATACATAGACTCTCAATGGTGGTTACCGGCCTCTGGCATATAAGGAGGCATAATTGTGGTATGTTTCAACATAATAAGTAACAATGGGGGTAGACTATATTGTATATAGAGATTTGTCTGGTCGAAACATTAGAAAAAGGATATTTCTGGTCCCTAAACAATATTACTTGTGAAAAAATCTATTTTACCAGGGTTTTTGGGATCAATTTATCCTTTTATAGTAATTTTCGAGTTGTTTTGTATATAACACATTTACTATTTTAAAATTATTGATTTGTTAATTTTTCTCTTATATCAAAGTGGGATGATATGATTGTTATTGCAATATATGATCATATAAGGTTCACATAGCCTTCAAATTAATTCATATTATTTAGAACCACAAATATGATATGGGTTTCAATTATTTAAGGCTCTAGAGATAACATATATAGTGTTTCCAAATATATGTTTGATGGTGAATTTCTACTAAACTTGTCTTGGAATTTGATTATATTATTATGTTTAGGTAATTGATAAGGTGAATCCATTTTATATTTGATACCTAGACTGAGTGAACATAGGTTATGCTAGTGTTATTTCCTAGTGTTGTGAGCCCTTATGTTATAGGGTTAGTACGAAATATCCTGATAGATTACCTGCTACTACTATAATTTCATTCCCCTTATCATTAGCTTGAGAGGGCGGTGATACATTACTAGTGTTTAAGATACATCACCAAGGTGCCAAAGGATGACAATAAATGTTGAGGGATTAATTTACAATTTGGGGGTTGATTTTACCTTTTTGAGTATAAACAACCAACAAATAATCCATAACCAAAACAAAGCACTACATGATGCATGATAAAAATGAAAGACAACTCAAACATTTAATTTAAATCAAACCCAACCAAATAGTACCACAACAAAAGACAAACTAACATCAAGTAAAGAATGGAAGGAAATTCTATTATAACTCATAGACAACCATATGACACCTAGGATCCACATTATATAAGCTCTAACTCCATTAAAAAACCTAGGTATCATGAAGTAGTACTAAAGTTGTGTGATACTTTTCCTTTTCCCATATCTCGATAGATGATATTTGAAAAATCCAAAACGTTCCAAAGCAGGGGTAATTATTAAAACTCAGTAGATTTTCCCACATAAATTCCCAAATCATGCCACTATTATAGAACATTTTAGTTACATTTATATAAAAAATTTATATAAAACAACTTCTAAACTGTTTATTTCAAAATATAAACACAACCAAAAGTAAAACAATTTCCAAAAAAATCCCAAAAAACATTATTTAAATCATTTAATATTCTATTTGGGCATACCCCATTCCATTCCACACAACTATACATCCAACCATGCATGTAACCCATGGAACTCCCTATAATTACAAGTGGTGAGTTTTCCTTACACTAAGTCATCACTTATTCGACCACTTTTTTTGTGTTACTTCACACACATATCTATCCCAACCTTTTTGGGGGTACTTAAAATCCTTATCCGTCCCAATTCATATGAACATACACCAAAAACCCATTCAAACTCATGAAAAATCAAATTATGTTCAAAATTTTCAATACAAAATTATTCTTTTTATTGAAACCCATTTCCTCCATTTAGAAAAACTAAAAATAATTTTGGAATCAACATTATAAAAATCATGCTCTCAAAAACACTTTCCAATAACACACCAATATTTTAATTTCCAAAAACAATCAATCAATAGGGATTAAAAAATTATTTCACATAAAATTAAAAATTAATTTAAATCAAAGAAATCAATTAAAAACTAATCCTTCAATTTCTAAAATAGAGGAGTTGATAGTGAATCCACATACCTCAAGAGTTTTGGTGAAAATGATGAACAACATGAAGAATGTTCATGAAACCAGATTTAATATCTAAAAACCCGCCATATATATTTCACCAATCAAAAAAAGACATAATGTAAACATATTTAGCATCTATAACTTTAGATATACCCACATACGGTGTAGATCTAAGAAATCAGGAGAGAGAGAGCGAGAGATACTATTGTAGATCTAAGAGGACATCAAGAATGATTACTTACAATGAGAATCAAGCTTCGAATCACCTATAGAATCCTTTATATCACCCCTATATTGATGGAAAAACCTTCCTTGAAATTTTAGAGAGAAAAATATAGATTTATGTCCACATAGGAAGAAAAAACGAGTGATTTAAAGGGAAAACTGAGTGAGATACACTTTTTAAGGAGGTAGTTTCTTATCACGCATGGTTTAGTCACATAGTTAGGATAACAGAGTGCTAATAGTGCATTACCATTTTTTAAGGATGACCATTGCATGGTTGTATCACATGGTTACCAAACTATGTCCTAGCTACAGAAAAACTCATTATCCAGCAAATGTGCAACATGACATGATTTCTCCTAGGACTCTACATAGTTTTGACAAGCTTCATGTAGCCTGTAATCCTTCTCTTTCACCACTATCGAACTGTTCATGGTTTCATTCAAGTGTTGCATAAATTCAAAAAAAAAATTGTGCACCACCCGTTCACATAGATAAAATCCCCAAAAAATATCAAAAATTTCTCCAAACTCTCCCACACATCAACCATATACTTTATATACTAAATATGAATAAATAAAGGGTTACATTCCAGAAGTCGGGGTGATAAAACTACCTTTCATATACATTTTTATAGGGTATGATGGGATGAATTATCTTGGGTTAACAATAACTATTTTTTATTTGAAGTAATAAAGTTATTTGAGTGTGTTGTTCAGTATATTGGAACCCATTTTATATTTTCACCCATGAGTGGGTACCTTTGTATACATATAGATATGAAAACTAACGATAAATACCTGAAATGGGGTGATAACATGTCCATTTCCAAAAATATTTAAGTTTCAATCATGGGAGAGATACATAATGGGATTAGAGAATAATGTGATTATGTATATAGATAAAGTTAGAGGGCCTAGTGACAATGAATTCAGCTTAGGATTATAGTGAGTTGTGATTTATCCATGTGATAGAGAAACATTCCAACTTATTCCCAAGATGGGATGTGATGATCTGATGGTATCAAAGAATAGAGGTCATATCTATACATGCACATTATTTTGATAATAAGAATTTTTTTATGATTCTTATGATTTCAATGACCACTTATTTAAATGAGATATGATTTTGTCTAAGCATAATGGACTCCTTTAGCTATATTTACATGAAATTCACATGTGATTCTGTATATAGTGATGTTACAAACATTAATTTGAAGAATGTTTAATTTTTTAAGTAGTATAATAAGATTAAGATCTATATGATATGATACTCAATGATATTATTTAGGCTATCAATGGTATAAAACTATTATGTAGACCTTTTTATATTGATTAACCACTTAAATTTTGTTGACCATTATATATATGACCTTGTGAGTCCACAATTTCTTCGGGATAGGATGATGGTATTCCAAATTGTGAGTGTGTATTATCTATTAGATGTGGTTTAATCCTAGTCATTAAATATTTCCCTTAGTTTTTATATAAATACAATTGGTATTATTAAACATGTGAGATATACTAATGGGTGTATTTTTTGGAAACTCTCCAAGATAGAGAGATTGTGTATATAGTTCACATGAATTTGACTATTATTTCATGGTGACATTATAAATAGTGAGTTATTCCATTATATTCCTTCCCACTATATGGTTAGGCTAATTATAGATGGGTGTTTTATACTATAAGACATGTATAGGTCATAAGACCTTATGATGTGACAACTTATATAGGTAGGGACTAGGACTCATTATATTTTCATATTGGTTGGAAATGGGTTGAGGAATACTAATTGTTTTTGAAAATGATAACTATAAGGTTGTGGTTAGGTATGGGGATATGATATAAACTTGTTTAGACACTATGTTTTATCCAATGGTATTTGACCATGGTGTTTCATTACTATTATCCAAAAAATAATTATATACCTCTTCTTTCATTATGTGGGAATTAGTGCAGTGATTGATGGATTTGTCCCAAATCTTTGGTTTTTACTGAATTAGCTTAATTAGTTGTTCTTTTTATGATTCTTCAACTATCTATTGAAGTTTTACATTTTCAATGTTTTTGAAATTAACAAATGTGTTAGATATAATCCATATGGGGTTAGAGCATGGGAATAAAATAGAAACAATAGGTATCCCTATATTTTTGTTTATAACCATCAATACTGAGCTTTTTATAGTATTCCTTGTGTGTTTTTTGGATTTTGGTCACATGGATCATAATTATATCGTAGATTGAGAGAGAGGGTCATGGGGTAGTTCATTTGGGTGTTATGATATTAGTACTATGTGTATATGAGTTTGACTAATTATTTTATATGAGTATATAGGTATATATGATATAAAATATGGTAATTATATGGTGGTGAGAAATAATTTAAAAATTTACTCTATACCATGTTTTAGTGGATTGTGGAGAGCTTTAGTTATGACATGTATAGCGAACCTAGATTGGAATCTATATAGTTTCTTCATTGGTTCTTGTATACAAGTGAATTATATGTTTATATACCAATATAGTGGGATAGAACCTAATTATAGTACTAGATTTTGTCAATATTGTAGGCCAATGTGTTCCAGAACTGGCTGGTGGAAGCACAAAAGTTGAACTTGTGGGTAGACCCATCTGGTGGATATTGATATGCATGGGATTAGGAAACCCTATATAGTGGAGTGAGGATTCATGTTTTAGTCTAGAATATAGGGTGATATTGTGTTTTTGGAAGTTCTTGGGTGTAGTTTTATAATTTTGGTGGTATGGTATTGAACTAATATGTCAGCTTGTTGAGTACGATGTTAGTAGACCGGTAATTTGTGAATGAAATTATGGAAACCATGACACTAGTAACCCAAAGTCAACGTTTACTTTATGAAATAGGTAAAAGATACATAAGATCTCACTATGAATGGTAGATCAGTTTATAATCATTGAAAAACTAAATAAATACATGACATCCATATTACATTGGAAGATAAAAACATAGTTTGATAGACATTAAAACATCCTTAAAAATGTTTCAAACATACCTTATTCATATCTTTGGGAAAGAAAAAAATGATGGGTGAGGTACAATTATCAATAAATGTAATCATACAATGGAATTCATCCCAAATAAATAAGGAATAAAAAATATGGGATGGTAAAAAAATCAATATATATGTCATTTAATCAATAACATGAGAATAAAAATATTCCCATGAAAATAAATTAATAACATGGGAGATAATAAATATATTTTTAATAAGAGAAATTTATAATGTATTATGTCACGATATTTTCATCATGTTTTCATTTCAAGACATCATAATCCTTATAAGTAGTTCTATGTACTAAGAAATTTTATATATCATCAAGGCCTTATGCCAAGACATTATCAATATATGGGTCAACATTTACAGAGATATACCCAATCTATTTGTCTCATGAGACATGCTGATACATCAAATGGATATCATTAACTAGGTCCCATCAATTACATACATATATCCAAATCATTATTTGTATATTGAATCAGCAATACATAACCAAAATTACATATCAATAATTAAATATCAATATTAAAACAAGAAAATGTAACATCAATATTCCCATAATAAATAAAATAACATTCAAAATAAGAATTATTGAACTAAAACATATATTGAAATGTTTTACCATTAATAAAATATAAAATATTTATAAAAGATACTAAATACATCCATTATAATGAAAATACATACATAAGGAAGAAAAACAATCTCTATGGAATAATAGAGAGTGGTGGAAAACTAGATTATGATAAATTAAATGATAAAAAAATAAAGCATGACCCTTAAATCAATAAATGATAATATAATTCCATAAATTCATAAAAATTATGGGTTTTATATAAATTTATATTATTTTAGAATTTTAAAGGAAAATTTAAGGGTAAATTTAAAAAGAAATTTATTTAATGATTTTGTAACATTGTTATAAAAAAGTTATAAATCATTTCTAAACTATTTTTATGATCCATTAAAGTGTCTTTTAAAATATCCTTTACAAAATAATATAATTTTGGAAAGATATTTTTCTTATAAATTAAAATGAGGAGTGGAAGATACAATAAATTTAAGTAATAAAATATCTATTTTCAATCATTAAAGAAATAATACACTTATTTTAATATAAAAACAATTAATTCATAGAATAATAGAAAATATATTTTATTTGGAGTACCATAGAAACATATATAGGAATATAAATAAAAAATAATGGTCATGAGGTGTGATAATCTATTCACATTGTACAAATTAAAAATAACATTCCTTTAATTCTTTCTTTACAAGTAATGAATGAATTGTTTGAAAAACATTAAATCATTCTGTCTAAAAAAAATAAACAAATATAAGGGTTATAGAATAATACACTCACCAATAAATTAAAATTATATAAAAAAATTGAATAATATAGATATGAAATAGAATGATTCATGATCAAAAAATAGAAATAAGGATAACTTTTTTTAAAAACATTATATTCATCTTTTGAGTGGAAATGAGAGAAAATGTTGGAAGAAAAAATGGAAACCCAATGAATAATCATTTGAGTAGAAAATAATTGGGATATATAAAGATAAATATCATATAATTATTCCAACATAAATTTAAACATGAACAATCCTGAATACATGGGAAATTTTAAAATAAACCATTATAACATTAATAACTTTTGGATCAAAGCCCATTGAATGATAAACCATGAATTGAAATATTAAATGCCATGAATAAAGATAATTTTGTGGTATAATATATCAAATTTTAATTATAAAAAAATTATACGCGACATGATTTGGTCACCCAATGCACATCCCAAAAATAATTATTAAAGAAAAATGAATTATCATTGTATACATGAGGTGTAATGAGCTCAAACCATCTATAAATTGAGAGGAAGAATATTCATTACATCATACACACAACATTAAAGTTCCCCATGTCCAATTGAAGATTATATTTTGTTCAATCAGCTAATCAACATAATCCCTTGCTTTCAAGAAGGTAAAATTCCCCATCTCCTATCCACATTCAAAGCTTTATGAAAAATATTTAAAATCCGGAAATGTTGGAATACACTAAAGTAGTTTCTAAGTCTTAGCTCTATTCATAGATCAAGACTAGTGTTAATACTCCATTGTGTTCATATATGAGAATCAATAAAATTTTCCTGAAATTTTTTCTTTACAATAAGTTATAATGAGAAATAAACTTCTAATTCTTCAAGAGTTACACACCATTGAAGCCACTTTTTTAGAGATGAACTTATTCACTAATTGCATCCAAATATTGTAAAATAGTTATGATTCCATATTCTAGTAACTAACTTTGATGAAATGAATAATCATACCCTCATTTTAATCATATACCAATCTCACCATCCCCAATTCACCCTTGGAGATATTTCATCTTTGAGGCCCCCAGTAATAAGTCACTCGACATTTATCCAATTCATCAGAGTCCATCCAGGCCTGGTTAGATGTAACCCAAGGATATGAAAGTTCTATATTCCCAATAAACTTTATTTACTTCTTAATAAGTTCAACCAAAAGTAAAAAATATAAATGTGGTATACTTAATGATTTTCATTAAGCATCATCCAATCCTGGTATATGGAAGACGAAACCAGCAATAGTGCATTTCAAAATAATCCTAAAAAATTAAAATGAATAATAGATTCTATTAGCATCAATACCACTATTGATATGAGTGATTTGAATAGAACAACATGAATCACATATACTTTGATTTCATTGATATCAAAATACCCAAAAACATTATAAAATTACCTAAAATGTAATTTTCTAATTATGAACATACTTAATATTAACATCACATGTGAGCCTCACATCACAGAACCTCAAGTTATTCCCATGAAATGTAGAAGTTTTCAAATTTGGGATCCTGGTATAATCCTAGTTTAATTTTAGATTGCATGTTCTTTATAATTTGAAAATATTCATGGGTAGTTAACTACCCCTTTTGATATATTTGGAGGGCCATATTGTTATAATATTTTATCTAAGGATAAATCTCTTCCTTGAGGAATTGTTTGAAAATATTATAATGATATTCAAGCTTGAGAGTAATATCTATATTTTCTTCGTCAATGATTGTGGAGGAATCCTTGATAACATATACATTTGGAGGAGGGTTCAATTTCATAGTACATATCCAAAATGGTCTAGTGATAATGGTTCTCTCTAATTTAGAGTAATCCATACACTTCCTTTTATTCTTATAATGAGGGTTGAGGAACCCAACCTATTCCACCATTGGTTTGATTCATTTTTTAGTAATATAGTGGAAGAAATCTATTTTACCTTGACATGATTTTTCATGTATATCCTGTGTGTTTTTGTAAGACTCATTATGATCCTCCTAGTCCCCCATCTGGGTGTGGGAATCTGTGGTAGCATCTAGTGTGATGTGAACAATATCAACAAAACTTGGAAGGTATTTATCCCCAAGTGCCTGTATTTTATATTTCGAAACGGTCTGTTCATTATCCACATATTAATTATTATCTTTATCAGGCCTACCATCAACATCATTCAGACCTTGAAGATAATCTGGAAATCCAGAAGGGCTTATAGTGACTGTAAGTATATCAATACATTTTTCATGGTCCATCTTTTGTTTTTCTTTTTCAACCCATATCAATTTATGAGTCTGAGGACATAATTCCCTATTTCAAAAATCCTTAGAAGAGTGTCCAAAATTAAGGTAAGCATTGTAATAATCAGTCAGGTTTTCACATGCCACTTCCTAAAAGGAACTAGAATTTTAATTTTGGATCCAAATATGGGATAATACTGCTTGTGAAATTCCAACCTCATCAAAAACCCTAGAAACCCAGGGTCTTGAAATATTTCTCATTACAAAGTAAAATTTTAAAGGATGAACAATAAGTCTAGAAATCATAAATAGAGTTCTTTTTTAAAAACAATATAGTGGAATCCCTAGAAATTTGAACCATACAAGAACAACAAAAGATGTTGTGTGAGGATCAATATCCAGGGTCCATTTTAAAACATTCATAGAACATCCCCTCAAAACCCATGCACATCTATCCTAAAGTATATAATACTCCTTTTTATAAGAAAAGAGAAAAATTACATTAGAATAATTAAAAAACTAATATGAAAATCAATAAATACAATTAAATTTAAATTATATAAAACTTATAAAATAAATGATATTTATAATATAAATGATGTCTCATTATAGTGAAGTTGAAATGAAAAACTCTCACCTAGGATTCCTTCTTAGTTGGATGCATTATATCCCCATTAATAATCAATTTAAATTTATTAAATACTTGGAGAAGAACCTTCTTAATCAATATTAAAAATTTTAAGGACAATTTATAATCATTTTACATTCATTCAATATATAGTTCTTTCTTGTGTCCACCACTTAAAGTTTTTTGATAAATTTATATAAAATTACATAAATATATTAACCATAGTTAAATGTATAATGAAATGGTTCCATCATCTACATAATTTAAAAACATTATTAATATAATTTTTATAAATAAAATAAAATTTTATAATTATACATAAATGGTGGTAATAGAAAAATGACTCACATCGCTTTGTGGATGCGAGAGTCAACAGATACACCTGAGCGAAATCATAATTTTATAAATCAGGAAATGTTAAGGCAATGAATGATATATTATAACTACAAAATCATAATTATGTCCTAAATATCATATATATACATTAATTTCATCATTATAACCTTCCAAGTGAAATTATGATGAGAAACAAATTACACCTATATTTGGATATGGTTGTTCATATGTATGCCTGAGAAATTATTTAATTTTCTATAGGATGGAAAGGCAATAGAAAATGGATGTAAATTTTACACAAAGACATCTTATTATGCTAAATATATAGATTTAATTATTTTAATATATTTTTTGAATATTTAGAGGATGTTAAAGTAGAAAGGAACTTTGAAACACTCTCTAAAAACATATACATATTAATTTGGTAATCTTCTTTGGCTAACAACTTAAGCCTTCTTGCAGTGGAACTATGAGAAAAATGAATTTTTTGTGATGTGTAGTTCACCCAGCACAAATAAATTATCAAATGAAATTATTTGTGATGGGTGATATTTTTTCATCATTAATAATTATCGAGAAAAAGTATTTGTGTTGGGAGATGGACTACCGTCGCAAATAATATTAGCATGAATGCCTGCTAAAATGTGGGAAGATTATTTATGACGGGATTGATCCACCATCACCAAAATTTCTTTAAATATTATATATATTTAGTAATTAGATGGTATTGACGATGGTTCATATCATCAATGTATATTATTAGCGACAAGAACTGTCTCTACTAGCTAGATATTGGAAATGGTAACCATTGTGATTGTTATTTTAGTCATTATTATTTATGATGACAACTTTCACAAATAACTATTTAATACCTCCATAAAAATTTATGGATTGTATCTTTTGAGATGGGACCTCATCACAAATAATACAACCTATATATATGACCTTCCCATTTGAATGTTTAGTCCAATCTATGCTCTTCTGCTCTCTTTTTTACTCCTCTACTCTTCTTAGTTTCTTCCCATAAAAATTTTAATTTTTAGAGGAAGTACCCTTGTGAAATTCAGAAAAATATTTTGAATTTGACAAAGGTCCAACTTTGAATTATTAATTTTTTTAAAAGAATTAATTGTTACTTTATTTATTTTCATATATTAAAAATTAGTATTTATAATCATCTATAATTAGTAGTAATTATTTATAATTATTTAAAATTTGTAGTAATTAGTAACAATTTAACTATAATTAGTGACTATTAGTAGTAAATACTCACAACTGATAAACAATTATTACTAACTAACAAAACATAGTAATATATAAAATATGTTAGTTATAATTAATAATAATTTACTAGAACTGAGAATAATTAACAATAATTAGTAGTAGAAATACATTTAATAATTAAAATTTTATAATAATAATTCAATATAAATTAGTAATAATTGGGAATAATTAGTGATAATTAATGGTAATTAGTGAAAATTAATGGTAGATTGTAATAATTAGCACTAATTAGTAAAAATTAGCATTAATTAGTACTAAGTAAAAAAAATAAGGATCATTAATTATACTTTGTAAAAATAGCAGTAATGTTAATTATTAAAAATTAGAAACAATTTGTAAAAATTAGCATTAATTGGTAAAAATTAGTATAAATTAGCGGTAACCTTTTATAAATAGTAAAAATTAGCGGTAATTAACAATATTTTTCACTCTAACTTTAATTTATTTATTTTTCAATAAATCCAGTTTGGGGTAGAGTGGGAACCAAACAAGAAGGCCAACATGAAAATAGAACATAAAAAATAAAACATCCTAGAGAAATTAGAGACTAGTGCCTCTTATAGTTTCAATATGTAGACATGCACAAGCTTCAAAAGTCTGAGAACAATTTCATCGTATATTTAGGTAGAAACATATGGTCTCTGGTCCAAGGGTTCTCATTGATATTTCCATGAATGATTAAGAGAGATAAGATCATTCTTTATCTGCTTATAAAAATGTATGGGGAATGAGAAGTGATCGAGATCCAATTTTTTAATGGCCATCAGGTCTTTTTTAACCACCTATACGAAGGACTATTGGGATATTGAGTTCAGTGGCACATGATTAGCAATGGGAATAGGATCCTAACCTTGAATATCAATTTTCTATGATGCACCAGACTATCATTGCTTTGAAGAAGATATGTGTACTTTGAAAAGATCTTGAGTTACAATAATAACGGGCTTGTTCACCACCTTCATCCATTTTACTTTTTTGGGGGATCTTTCATGGGTCTTGGCTATTAATTCCCCCCCTCCGAAGATCTAGTGATCATTATAATGGGTATATATGAGTAGCCATTTGGATTCATAGATTTCTTCCTAGGAGACACTGGGAAATTCCCTGATTCATACTGTCCCTTTTTTCCTCTACCTGCACACTTTCTAAGGCAATACTCAACTACAAAAATATCATCAATGCATGGTGAAATATGGGAATTCCCCCCTTCTTCCTCAGATTCAGTAAGGCTCCCAGAGATCTCTACAATCAGCCTATCTAGTTCTACTCTTCGGTGGTGATTCTAGCATGATTGTCTCGCTATCTTCCAACCTATCAATAGCTTTACAAAAATTCTTTTTCTTCTTGTACCCAACTGTCATCCACCCTCCTTCCTTCATGGGAATATTGATGATATCACCCAAGAAGGGAAACTGGTTCCATAAAGGTAAGGTCGCACTTGCTTCCATGTTAATGATACCCTACTTGAGCTCTCCCTAGGCCTGATGGGAGCTAGATGAAACTTTCACCTGATCAGTTGGAGGCTTAACAGGACCTATCAAAATATTTTTTGGGGCCTCTATTGCTATATGATTCACCACCTTCACAAAAGAAAACAAAAACACTTTCTGTAGGAACTGTAATGTCTACCTTATTCATAGGTCCTCGCACCATCTTGAGATTGTGAATTCTAGATTCCATTATCTGATCCCAGTCTCCATCCTGGGCTGCCCCAAAATTCCCAGTAAATCTCGGGGTATGGCATGAGACACAAACATCCCATGATGGTGGAGACTCCCCATCCTTGTTGTCAATACCAGCTTCACCAGCTCATTGATCCATAGTGCCACCCCACCGGCAATGTTGAACCATATGTCCTAGAAGGAACCAATTACCACATAATTTGGTTAATGATTCATAAGAAACCTCTTGTGTGAAGTGCTATTTCCCTTCTATTTCAATCCAGAAGAAATCCACTGGAGCTTTCGAAACATCCACCTCCACAAAAATCTGAGGTGCTACGGGATGACAAAGATCTTGGGTTTGACAGTCTGCGGAGAGAAAATGGCCAGGAACTTCTCCTATCAACCTAAGGACGGAGAGATTCTGTAAGGGAAGGGGTAATCTAGGAAGACATAACCAAACAGATGAAGAGGGAAGATCATGATGTAGGTGAAAATACATCGACCATCAAAATCGGTCGAACCACATGGAATCGAAAAATCAGGGAGCCTTGGACCATGCTCAAGCCATGTCATCATCATCCCTAAAGCGAATAAAGACGTATCATGCGTTGAACAATCCAAAAACCGCCAGACGCAATAAGTAGTACTTAGTAAAAATTAGTTCTAATTAAATATATTTAATAAAAATTAGCATAAATTAGTAAAAATGAGATATAATTAACTATAATTAATAATAATGAGTGGTAATTTGTAAAAAAATACAGGTAATTAGCAATAATTAGTAAAAATTAGCAATAATTTCAATTAATTACTAAAAATTAGCATTGATTAGTAAATATCAGTGATAATTACTAAAAATTAATTAAAATATTAATGATTTGAATAAAAAAAGTGGTAATTATCTATAATTAGTAAAAAAATTAGAGGTAATTGGCATTAATTTGTAAAAAAAGAGGTAATTAGTATTAATTAGTAAATAATAACGGTAATTAGTAGTATTTAATAAAAATTATCAGTAGTTTGTCAAAACTAGTAAAAAAAAAGCAGTAATTAATGGTAATTTGTGGTCATTATTAATAAAATAATTGTAATAAGCAGTAACTAGTGAAAATTAGTCGTAATTAGCGGCACTTGGTAAAATTTAGTGTTAACTAGTAATAATTAGTAATAAACTAGTATTAATTAATGATAATTACTAGTAATTAATAAAAAGTAGTGGTAATTAGTGGTGAATACTAAAATTAACAAATAATAAGTACAAATTAGTAGTAATTTACTATATTGAGAAAAAATAGCTATAATTAGTAAAAATTATCTTTAATTAACTATAACAAATTAGAATTAGTTGTAATTTTTAAAAATTGTTGGTAATGAGAAATAATTAGTTAAAATTAGTGATAATTTGCATTAATAGCTAAAAAATAGAGTTAATTAGTAAACATTAGTACTAATTACTAAAAATTAATATTAATCAGTAAAAATTATTAGTAATCAATAAAAATTAATAAAAAATTGTGATTACTATTAAAAATTATATGTTATTAACTACAATTAGTAAAAAAAATAGCAGTAATAAGAATTATATAGTAAAAAATAGTGGTAATTAACATTAATTAGTAAAAATAGTGGTAATTAATGGTATATAGTAAAAATTAGCAGAAATTGGAAAAAATTAGGAAAAACTATTAGTAATTAATTGTAATTAGCAAAAATTAGTAAAAATTAACTGTAATTATTGATAGTTTGTAAAAATATCATGGTAATTAATGGTACTCCAAAATAATTAGTGATAATCATTAAATATTAGTAAAACTAGCAGTAATTAATTGTAATTAGTGGTAATTAGTAAAAATTAACTGTAATTAATGGTAATTAATAAAAATTAAAGGTAATTTGAGGTAATTAGAAAACATTAGAGGTAGTTAGTAAACATTAGCTACAATTAGTCAACACTAGCTTTATTAAGTAAATTAATGATAATTAGCAGTAATTTATAAAAAATAATAGTAATTAGATGTAATTACTAAAAAATAGTGGTAATTACTAAAACAATAGTGGTAATTAGTAAAAAATACTGGTATTTAGTGAAAATTATTGGAAATCAGTAAAAATTAATGGTAATACATAAAAAATACATGTAATTAGCAACTATTAATGGTAGTTAGCAGTAATTAATGGTAAATGGTAAAAATTAGTTTTAATTAATGGTAAATAACTTTAATTAATATAAATTAACTATAATTAGCAGTAATTAGTGAACATTAGCTGTAATTAGTGGTAATTATTAAACATTCGTTGTGATTAAAAAAAGTTAGTGTTATTTAATGGTAACTTGAAAAAAATAAATGTAATTATTAAAAATTTACTATAATTAGTAAAAAAATACCCGTGATTAATAAAACATAGTTATAATTATTAAAAATTAGTGACAATTACTAAAAAATAGCAGTGATTAGTAATAATTATTGGTAATAAGTAATAATAACTAGAACTAGTAAAAATTAGATTTAATTAGCAGTAATTACTAAAAAATAGTCTTAATGGCTAAAAAGTAAGTAATAATTACGAAAAATTAGGGGTAATTAGTAAAAATTAACGGTAATTACTAATAATTACCTATAATTAGTAAATATTTAATGTAATAAAATATTATTAACTTTAATTAGTAAAAAAGCACTAATTAGTAAAAATATGTGGTAAATATATGGAATATATAATATTTATAAGTAATTTAATTTTTTTATTTTCTAATTTTTAAATAAATATAGAATAATGATGTATTCAATAGTATTTATTACACGACCATAATTGGATAATTCATCAGAGAAATCCAAATAGTTCTAGTATTAATTCTGTATATATTAGTGGTGAATAATATTTTTATCATTTTCCTCATCAAAACAAAAAAATTCTTCAAAAGGTACAATTATGTATCCATTTAAGAAATGTGATCTGAGGTGGTTCGACAAATTTAAAAATGATGGGGGTAATCTATTGTGTTTTGGTTTTGAAATTTTTTTTTTTAGTATTGACTTATTGAACACAGTTCTATAAAAGATAGTAATAATTTGGTTCCAAATATATCAAAGTTTCAAATATTATTACATGATGGTTCTAGTTCATCTTTTCAACAAAATTAAATTCAAGATGATATTGATTTCACTCCTGAATTAAAACTATATTTATTTTATGAGTTGTTCAAGTCGGTTGAGGATTCCTTATATCATGGTTGTATTATAAGATAATTTGAAGTGGTTACAAAATTTGTGGCTATTAAATCATTTAATGGAATTTCAAATAGATATTTTGGTCAGATATTATCTTCGGTTAAATCACTCTTAACTGAAGAAAATGTGTTCCTAACATATTTACATAAGGGAAAGAGGGTAGTTCATAATTTGGGTCTTAATTATCCAAATATTCCTGCTTCTTCAAATGATTACTTCTTATATTATGGTAAAATGAGTCTTTAGTTAGTCTCCCTAGATGTGGAAAGTCTAATTAAAAGGAGGCTCAACAAGGGAAGACAAGATTGATTCATGTTAAAAAGTTGACGTGTTTCTCACTTACGCCAAGATTGTAGTTCTTATTTATGTTTTAGAACACATCGCCATTGATTTCATGGAACAAAACTAATATTTCAACCATTAAAATATTAAATCATCCTACTGATGGTGATTAATGGAATAATTTTGACCAGGTACATCTGTATTTTTCTTCAAAAATCCAATAATGTTTTTTTGGGTATTACTACTGATGGTTTCTATCCATTTCTTTCTTATGGTAGTCAATATTCTTATTATTCTATTTTTATAACTATTTACAACTTACCTCCTCGGATTTTGATGAATGAGCCACATACCTTTTTGACATTATTAATTCCAGGAAAACTAAAAAAATATTGATGTTTATTTGAATTAATTTATTGCGGAGTTAAATTTACAGCAGAGTAATGGTGTTAGTATAAAAGATGTTATTGAGAAATAAAATTTCATAATTAAAGTTTCATTAATGTGGAAAATTAGTGACATTACAACATATGGAATTTTATTTATAAGGATTACACATGGTCCAAAATCATGTTTATACTATATGAGTGACATTAAAATGTTTATACTCATCAATGGAAGAAAACCATGTTTTTTTACTGTCATAAGAGATTTATTCTAGCTAATCATCCTTTCTAATGGAAGAAATGTCATTTTAGAAAAGGTACAATTGAAATAGATAGACATACAACAATGATCTCAGGTATTCATTTAAAATATATTATCTCTAAATTACCTACCATTACATTTGGTGAGAATATAAACCAAAAAAATAGATGGCTTTGGTAAGGAACATAATTGGATGAAATAGAGTATTTTCTGGGATACACTATGCGAGTCTGATTTGTTGGTCTTTCACATGTTGGATTTCATTAATATTAAGAAGAATTTTTTTGATAATGTAATTTATATAGTTTTGGATACACATGGTAAGACCAAAGATAATGTGAAGGAATGATTAGATTTTTCCCAAATTTGTAGGTGACCAAAACTTCTACAGTTTGAAAATGACATATCATAGAAGTTAATAAATTCAAAAGTGACTTATACACGTTCCAAATAAAATCATTTATTATTTTGTCAGTATATTGTGGATTTGTGGCCGCTAGATCATTATGTTTACAATTTGGCTAGATGTTCCAGAAATAGTCATATTAACAGATTAAAAAGTCATGAATATTTTTTTATAATGAAAATAATTCTATCGATTTTATTTAGAGGTTTGTTGAATAATCTTATTTTATATGGACAAATATAATTGTAATATTTTATCCTAGAAATTTTTTTAGCAAAAAAAATTCTATGATGCACGTAGTAGACTATGAAAAGATTTGTTTTAATTTTATATAAACTTGAAAAAAATCCCCACTATCATTCTTTGATTCAATGGAATATTTGATATTACATTTCCCACATGAAGAAAAATATGGAGGTCTAGTGCATTTTAGTATGGATGTTCCCATACAATATATTCATAAATAAATTGAAGAAAACGGTATATAACAAAGAATCGATTGAAAGATTAATTTAATAATGTTATTTATAGGAGGAAATTTCTTTTTTTGACTCTCATTATTTTCAATCTGAATATCCCTCAAAACATAACTAATTTTTTTGAAATTAGTGATGTTTTGATGATGCAATGAACACTTAATTATCACTTTTCAATCCACTAGATATTAGCTTTGGTGGAGTTCATAAATGATGGATTTTAGATGATGAACATAATTGGGATCATACATATGTTCTTCTCCACTGTGAAGAAATGAATCCATTTGTACAGTGAGTAATACTATCACCTATTCTATTTTTTGAAAATTAAATTAATATTATTTTAATTTCACATTATATTATGATCATTTCAATAAATATTTTCCAGAAATTACTCAAAATTCTCTTGAGGAATATTAGTAAAATAATTTTTCCTAATTGTTTCAAATACTTCTTATGTAAAGTTTTTATATCTTAACATCTAAAATAAATTTATTTTTGTTTTATATTGTTAAATTTTTTCATATTTTTTAGGTTTCCCAATATGCTAATAAAGTTAATAATCAATTGTGTGTATTGATAAATCCATCATCCAAAATGATTAAATCTTATAATTCATACGTGGTGAATGGTTTTGGATTTTATACACATTTATATGATGAATAAAAAAAATTAATAGTGGATTTCTCTTGAGAGGATATCATCGTAAAGAAAGTGATGTTTAATTTTATGTCATTCTAGATGAACTAATTGAATTGTGTTATATAGGGTATAATTTTGTAGCGATGTTTAAATGTTATTGGTTAGATACTGATAGATATTTTATTGTTCACCCATACCATGGAATCATTGATATTAAATATAAAATTATATTTTCATAAAATAAACCATTTTTTTTCTCATCAAGAACATCAAATTTATTATACAAATTATTATTCTACTTAAATAGATTTAGTTGATTAGTGGACCATTATAAAAATGAAATCTCATGAAAATTTGTTTATACAAACCTAATATGGTGCTTTTGAAGTGCGAGGAATTAAAAATTCAAATATACAACTACAAATACATATTTTTCATGAATATAAATGAATATTGATGATGAAACCTTATAATTACAGGTTAATAGTGACAATGATTTTGATGATGTAACAAATGGATTTGAAATAACAAGAAATAATGAATTTGAAGCTCTACTAGAAAAAACTGATACTGAGGAGGAAGAGGAAGATATCAAAACTATTTTATAAGAATATTAGGAGGAAGATGAAGAATAACCAATTAAAAATAGGTTATAAACATAATTAACATATATATAATACTCATTTTCGATTATTTGGAGATAATATTCATTTTATGTTTCATATGGATGATGAATGTTTAACGGAGATGTTATGTGACTTTGAGGAGGCGACACTTCTTAGTGATGAGCCTAATTATTCATCATTTATTCCTAAGGTTGTAGGAAGTCCATCTATGACTCAGATGTTCAATGGTCTTTTAAGATTTATGATTCTCTACCCCATTCTCAAGCGATGCACACATATTTATTTTGATCGACTCATGTGGAGGTATGTTCAGTTGTGTAATTTAACTAGTTTTCATTCATTATAAATAATTTTAATTTGTTTATTTATTTACTAATTGTTTGATTAATTGATTTGTTTACCATAAATATTTTTTGTATATTACTATTATACAGGGGTGTTCAATTATTTGGAACTATATTTTGATAGTATGGGTGACATGGGATCATATTCCCATTGACAATGGAAATCTCGTGCTTGAACATTGAATGGAATGTAAATAAATAATAGATATTTTTTAATTTATTTAATTATTTACTTTCTATTATCAATTATTTATAGGTATTTTGGTATCAAATGGAAGATGGAATGAGACCCTCTATATGGGAGGCCTGAGAGGTCTGTATGCGTGAATTATATCTCTATTTTATAAAAACGTTGAGGAGGAATTCCATGAAGAAAGCCAGAGTTACAGTTTTTGATTAGCATTGTTATTCCCATTGACCATATCATATCCCATATTAGATTTTTAGTGGATTTTGTCCATTATGGATGAGAGATAGTTTTCTTAGGAGATAATCATTAGGTCTGTAGAACCGAGGGAGGTGGGAGGTAACACATTGAGATAGTAGTCAAACATTCATTACTCAGCAATTACATATGGTATGTTTTTTTATTTAATAATTTATATATCATTCAAAATAAACAATTTATTTTATACTTATATAGTCAACTGAACATCATCATATTATAATGTTTTCCATTTATAAGAGGTTTCACATTGATCATATCACTAGAGATATGATAGGTGGTCACCAATGTTAGATACTTTCCAGTATAATTTTTTTGTATTTTAAAATTAAATAAAATTAATATTTTAACTTTTATAATTTTAAATTGTAATTTAATGAGTCATATATGGACAATAATTCTCAAACACGGGAGGAGATTCAATATGAGACCGAGGGTTAGATCACCAGTGTTGTAGTATTTAGTGATGTAACATGGATTTTGGCAACTCAGTATGCTTTCAAGAAAGGATGAGTTATTAGTATCAGTTCTCAATTGACGCCTGGTAGTTTTGTGGTACTACTACATGGGTGACGTTATACTCGAGGAGATATCATAGAGATTCCCCATAATTGAATACATGAACAGTATATGGATTAGTTGCGATATCAATGTGAGTTTAAAGAGACCATGCATATGGACCAAAAATTGCTTCATCAACAGGAACATCAGTAATAAGATGAGATTTTTCGATGGAAGTAGCAACACCATGAGTGGATGATAGAGTACATGGGATAGCTACCTTAAGTTGTAGGGATAGAGTTCCCTCCCCATCCTCTACCATATGACCCTCCACATCTATAGTGATTGATACATTATGTATACATTTATTCTGTTAATATCTGAATGAAAATATTTTTTATAATATTCTTATTATTTCATATGTTTATAGTTTTATAAATTACATTTTTTAAAATTATTTTTAAGTTTTTATATATTTTTATATCTTTTCTATTTTGAAAATTATTTTCAATGCGTCTTTTGGACCATCATAAATAGTTTGGTAAATAATTCTATTAAAAAAATATTTCTTATGGAAGAGAAAATCATTGCAAACATAGTCTTTTATGATGCCTTTTTCATCTATGGTCTTTTTTCATTGAGTCTCTATTGAAAATACATTATTTTCTAGTTGTGTTGTATTTTTGGGATTCAATGATCTCTAGATTGATAAAAAGAAATTTGGGAAGTTATTTTTCATAGTATTTATTAATCTAAGTAGCATTAAAATTATGGATAATTGAGGATCAGATTTTCTCTTTTATAAGTAATGTGGGTGGAAAATTTATAAATACTTGAAACATTATTGTATAATATATGGATTACTCAAGTAAATTCAATATAGATGATAATAAATTAGAATTAATTTAATGTAATTAATAAATATAGTTGACAAATAATATTAAAGAAAGTAGGTTTTTGTTATCTCAAAGCCTTATCTCATTATTTTTTACCCTTTTCCCTCATTTTATTCTTAACCTGTGTGATATGTATTTACCATGATTACTATTCATTGTGATCTAAACTTAATTTTAACTTATTAAAAAATATTAATTATTATGATTTAATACATTTTAAAAGAATAAATTTCTATAACTAGAAAAAATTCTATTTATTATAAGTTCACAAAACACTTCAAAACACCATTTCTAGAAAAATAACTCCTTAAGTACTAAAATGATTTTATAAAAAAAATAATGTACAATTTTGATTCCCATGGAATAAGATATATTAGTTTAAATAAAAAGAGACATATTTTACTTTCAATGAAAATAAAATCTTAATTTTACTTATAAATTACATAACTAATAAAATAATCAATAATATGCATTATTTGAATAAAAACGTTACATAAATTCTAAAAATGTCAAACATAGTTTTTTGTGTTAAAAAATATCTTTTTAAATAAATTATATTACTCATTAAATAAAAATTTATCAAGATAAAATTTTATAAACTTTCAAATCACTCTTATATCATGACAATGTCATAAAAGTGACAATATTTCTAAAATCTGTATTTTTTAATATTCATCTAAAACTCAACCTTTCCTAAAATATACAAAAAATTAACAATAAGATAATATTGATATAGTGAATTAAAAAAATAGTTCATTTTAAAAAATTCAATTTACACATGCATTAAATGTTTTCCTAATATTTCTGCACCAATGTGTAAACCCCATTTTTTTGAAAAACATGAATTTTTGAAGAAAAAAATGAATTTATCCCCATTTAATTACATATAGAAACCATTATACGATTGTAAATTTATTTTAATGAACATATTTTTAATAATATTAATATAAATAGTTAATAAATAATAAATAACATAATTTGTTAACAAACAGAAATATTATTCTTTTAAAAATAGTTTTTTGAAATGTTTCACTTTTTACTATCACATGAGAGTCTCTTAATTTCTAAAAAATTTATAATAAATTTATGAATTATTATTCAATAGTTTTCAAATATAATCTATAATTTTTTTAAAAAAATATAATTCCTAACATAAGAAATATTTACCTTTTTAATGAAACAAATATAATATAATGAAAACCTACTTTTTTAGAAAATTGACCCACTAAAATTTTAAAACACTTTACCTTATATGATTTTATTCTTATCATTCAAAATTTAATTATTATTCTTAAAAAGTAATAAATATATCATTATTAGAAAAAAAAATTCAAGATATATTTCATAATTTGATTACTCTTATTCATAAGTGTGAATCTAATAACTAGGTTATAATGGTCATATATAAATAATAATATGTTTATAGAATATCATTATTTCTATGCTCAGTGTTGTGTATATCATAATATATAGTACCTAGTATTCATAAACTAAAATATAGTGGTATTCAATTCTCTCCTCCTTACATAAATTAATTTTTTCACTTTTAATTTATTTTGAGAATATCATTAAATAATAATAGATTTTTTCATGAATAATATTTTCTTGGTTAAGACTATAAACATATTATTACATATATAATTTTTTGTCCAAAAATACTTAATTATTTAGATGAATTATAATTATGAATTTATTTATAGAACTATACCTTGTTGTTGAGATATATTTCTCCCAAATAATACTTGATAATCTCATCTTCTGCTTGTTGAAGTTTGAGGAATTACATTAACATCAGGACAGTAATAGGAGAAAGTATACTTTCTTGATATAATTTCATCATTTGATTTTATTTCAATCATGTATCTATATTTTCATCATCTAATATTAAAAATGATCATTAACCCTGGTGAATTTTCATTACTAAATCACCATAATAAACTTTTAATGGATTATAATATCTTTTAATGAATGAAAATTCATTCCTCTTATCTTTAGCCACATACCAGAAAAAGTAGGATTCGATAAAAACAAAATACATATAAATTTTAACCTTAAAATCCATTATTAAAAACAATATAACCAATAATACCAAAAAAACATTATACGTTATATAAAAATTACTTAATTATTATAACTAATTAGACACTAAAAACATTATTTTGATATATTCAATTATAGGTAAAACAACTATATTTCCAAATATGAATTATTTTTGTCATCTTAATATAGAATACGTGAAACATTATTATTATAAATAGATTCCCATTAGGCATCTTAATGGACTACTACATCCTCATAATGTCAAGGCTTGATTAAATCTACATGGAAAAAATATCAAATTGTACATAGATATAGAATCAAATAAATCATTATCCTACTATAAAAGTATACATTATAACTAATTAAGGGAATTAAACATATTTTATAGTAAGTTCATAATCTTGTACATTCTCTTTTATCCTATTTTATGGTAAATTCACTTGATTAATGAAGCATTAGTTTGAATATTTCCCCATATACTTGTATTTGAAACACTGAATAATAGTGATTTCTTTCTTTCCCTTTCATTAATGATCTAAATAGAACTTATCTATGAACGGGTAATAATCACCAATTACTTTTAATCATTTACTAATATGTTTCATTCCTAATTATCACATGTTAGAAGTTTCAAATTTACATTTTTCCTTCTTGCCTCATTTCATACTTCTTAGTGATTATTAGTCATTTTTTCTATTGATTTATGTTGTGTACATATGAATAAGATAATTATTTCCCAATCATAATGTTACCTAATACCATATCATCACATGAAAAAATGTTTTGGGAGACTAAATTTGGATGATTAACGTAAATAGATCAATAAAATAGTTAATTTATGTTTCAAATTATGTACACAGTTCATATAATTCTATGATAATATTGTAATGTTTTACACAAACTCATCAACACTTTATTCTTACATATGTTTTAAATTAATGGAATTTCCTTTCTATAACATCTTATCTCTCTTGAGAAAAATAATTAACGATAATAATTACCCTAAATGATTTACATTACATTACTTCTTTCTACTCCTCCTATTTGGAGTTCTAATTCAATGACAACCATTGATCCATATCTCATTTTAAACAATAATCTAATAAAATAACCTTTTTCCTTCTGATTAACTCCCAAATCAAGAAACAAAATTTTGGGGAAATTGTTTCTTTGCTCAATTACTAAGGGATTATAAGTTTTATTAATGTATGATGTTTTATTCCATATGAATTGGTATAATACTATTATAATAAACAAAATGTTAATATATATATATAGGAATGTTTATTTTTCCAATCCCAATTTAGCTACCTAAATATGGCCATGATTTACACATCTCCAACACCCACTATAATGATTTCATGATGTGTAACTTCACTTTTATACTTTTTAAGCCTCAATTTTTCTTGGTTCTTCAGTTATATACCTTGGAAGTGTTTTATGATCATTCTAAAAAATCTAGAGTCACCCTATGAGAACATCTCGCAGTGATACATGTATTTTTAATCCCTTTTTAATTATATGTTGTATACTACCATAAAAACATAATTTTTTAAGTATTTCACATATTGGAAAGAATAATCATTTAATAACAAAAAGAAATATATTAATAAAAAATAAAATACATACATGAAACATAGATATCTGTGTTAATATGATTTCCATTTCATCTTCTTGGCCCCATCTCTAAACAATGGAACACACATAATTGTCTTATAAAAGCTTGAATAATGTGCCATAACATTAAAAAATAGTAGTTATTGATCATTTTAAATGTTTATCTTAATTCTTGTTCAAGAAATGTTCTTCTAAAATATAGTTCCCAAGGGTCGTAATAAAATTCCTTTGATACCAAATATAGTAAGACAAACACTAGTAACCCATATATGGGGTTTAATTTATTAAATATGTATAGGTTATATGGGATCTCACCATGAATGATTGATTGCTTTATCACTCTTTTAAAACATAACAAATACATGAATTTTATACTATAGTGGAAGATAAAAACATAGCATGAGAAACATTTTCACATCCTTGAAAATCATGCAAATATTTATTATTTATATCCTAGTGAAAGGAAAAAATGGGTTAGGTTAGATTCCGAATAAGTGAAAATTTAAAATGTTTGTTATCATGAACACATAAGGAATTAACAATATGGTAGTGTAAATAGTCAATGCATATGAAATTTAATCAATAACCTAAGATTTAAAATATATACATAGGGAATAAAACAATTACATAACAATTAATAAGTAAAATATTAATGAAAGAAATACATAATTTTAGCAGTTTTGATAATGTAATCAAGGCCATGTGCCAAGACATAATGAAAATTATCATCAAATCCTTATAGTAATAGATTTTAATTACTACTAGGCTTTGTTCTATCAAATTTCATTTTATGGGTTGACGTACATTGAGCAATAAAATTTTTGATTATCTCATGAGAACTACTGATGCATTGAGGTGAATCTATAACTGGAACCCATTAATAAATTATGTATCTCCAAAGAATTCATTGCATATTGATTCATTAAAACATAATGAAAATTTCCAAACAAGAAAGAAATTTCTATATTGAATCAAGAATATTGAATATTAAAATTTCCTTAGTAAATGAAATAATTGTCTTAAAAAGGATCCTATAACTGAAATTATATATTGAAAACGTATACTTTTAATAAAATATAAATATGTTATTAATGATACTAAATACAACCATGATACTCAAAATATGGACATAAAGGAGAAAAATAATTTCCAGGGGATAATAGAGTGACAAAGAATGTGATACTAAGAAAGTGACATATCAAAAAATAGGGTATAATACACAAATTCGTAAAGGATGATAGAATAGAACCAATTCATAAAAAATAAAGGTTTTAAATTAATGGAAGTTCATTTCTGGAATATAGGGAAAAATATAAGTGAACCTTTAAAGTGAACGTTCCTTAATTCTTTTTTATATTTGGTGTAAAAAAGTTATAAATAATTTATAAATAATTTTCATGAGGTGTTATGGAGAGTTATAAAATATACATTACAAAATCATATTTTTTTTGAACTGATACTATACATATCAATGAAAATTTATTTTATAATAAAATAATACATTTAAATTATATGACATCTCTTTTCAATCCTCTAATAAAATAAAACAATTTTCATTTACTATGAAGACAATAAAATCATAGAACAATGGATAAAAGATTATATTTGAATAAAAAATGTTCATTTATAGGAAGTTAAATAGAGATTAATGTTCATATCTATAACACTTCAATATTATATAACATAATTCTCTTTAAATAAATTTAATTTCTTATATAACTTGGGTTATAGGAAATAATGAGCTTAAACGAACTGTGATATACTATTATAATATTTAAACATGATATTTATAACACATCCATATAATTATTTTAAAAATAGTAATAAATAATTTTAAAAAATTATGTAAATATATTTTAGATAATGAAAATATATTTTTAAATAAGTACTAAATTTTTAGTAAAGTCTTTACATGCTTTACAAATATATTTTTCATCAAATGTCCTTTTATTTCTTCTTCTAAGAAAATAAAATATTTTAATTATACTAATTTTTTTAATTTTATTGAAGAAAATGAAATTAATTTTTGAAATCAACATTTCAAAATTAACTTGGGGTGAAATTTTTATATTTATAAGAAATTATTATTTTTTAAATAATGATAAATATCGATTTTTGTAAATTTTTTATTTCCTTTCACAGAAACAAATATTTTAATATTATAAATTTGACCGTAAATTAATATAATTATATTGTAAAAAAATAATATAATATATATATAATAATAAACATTATATGTGATCTTGGTTTTAAAATACTTTTATAATTAAAAATGATTTTTTTTCAAAAAATATTATATCGTCATACTTTGACGGATACTTTTTAAATAAATTTATTAAATTTATAGAGATTTAATTTAGTAAAATGGATTAAATATTTTGAATCAGGACAATTAATATTATTTAATAATTTGAATATAATATTTTGTCCAAATTAATAGTAAAAACAATAAAAAACATCCACTACATAAAAAGTGTAAATAGGGATAACCTAGAGTAAAACTAAGTGATAAGTCCCCCATATTTCATCTTGAATATTATATGATAAATTAATTTTATCCATTATCACCTTATTATATATAATTATTTTTTTACAAGACACTTAAAAAAATTAAACTATTTAATAATTTAATTAAATAAAATACAAAATGTCACTCTATTACTTTAAAAAATATATTTTGTGTTTACATAGGGAAAAAACAAAGTTGTTAATGAATAAAAATTATTATTTTTAGAATAAAGAAATTATTTTCATGATAGTTATTAAATTTTAGGTTTTATTAATTATATAATTTTCTTAAAATGATTACGCAATGTTGACGCCTTATTTCATAAATTAATAGAAAAATAAAATAAATTATTTTTAAAATAATAGAAGAAATATAATTTTCCTAATTTATATTTTTCCATGTATTAATTTATAATTGAAATATTATATATTTGAGAAAAAAAATTATTCGAAAACCATCTTTATTCTTGGTATCCTTAAAATAAAATTAAATAAATAGTATCCAAAATGACATTAATAATAATTTATTAAATCCATTAAAATAATAAAAATATTGAAAGAGTACAATGTGGTTAATATATGGTCTAAATTTGTTTTCTTTTATCCGCTTAATATCGAATTGTAAACTTATAATTAAAATAATAACCCTTTACGGGTGAAAAAGGTGTCACAACGGTTAAGGTTAAAATAGGTTAACCAAAGGGTTAAACCAAAATATAATGTTTAAAACACCACATAAACCCATAAAAATTTTATTTTTTTAATGATATTACAACTTCATAATACCTTATAATTAAATATCTGGAAATATTTTTTTGTTTTTATAGAAAATGATGTTTTTCTATCTTTTAATATTTTAAGAAATTTCAAAAAAATCCCCTCTCAATACTTGTAAAATGATACCTCCTATTCTATGTAATTTACAAAAAAATATCCTTTTGGTTTAACCTGGTCTTACCCAAATCTTCTCCTTACTTCCCTCATCATATCCTAGAGGTATATGTTTTACCATAAAACCCTAATAGGAATGATTTTGGTAAAAATTTAAATAGGTTTTCTAAAGAAGAGGTATCATTATTAACTAATGGTTTTTATTTATATCTTTTTCCAAATCATTTAAATATTATCAAAATATATAAATATAATAACAAATATATATACCATATAATTAGGTATTAATATATTAATATAATAACTTAAATACATATCCTCTTCCATCAAATGGGAAACGAAACCGTTGTTCACCAGTATAGTGGACTACTGCCTTGTGAACCGATATAATTCATTTTCCTTCACCACTTCTCACAACATGTTTTAATGATGGATTTAATATATATATATATATAATATTAATGATATATTTATAATTTTTGAAAGTTATTATTTCATATAATTTTATACCTTTCCATTCATTTAGAAATGATAATATTATTCTTTCATATGTGTGTATTTCCACCTCAACGAATTGATGTGATTTGTTTTCATAACGATGTATATAACTACATTATATTAGTGCATTTTAAAATACATATGATATTTATGTTATAATTATCTTCCTAAAAAGATAAAATAAATCTTATTTTATTTCTATCATGATCACTATGGAATGGAAATGTTACACATGTGTATGTGTGACTTGTTGTCTCCATGATTATAACATGGTACATTTTTTGTAATCATAATTCATGGATTCTTTAAAAAGTATATATGATTTATAAAAATTATACTTAATTCACGATTACATGGTATTTTATGGAACTATGACCTATTTTTCCATTTTTATCCCACCTAATTCATTTTGTACATACAAACTGAATATCTTCAAAACATCTAATGTGAACTAAATTGATTAAATAATTAAATATAAAATTGTATTAAATAAAATAAAAGGAAAAATAAACATGGAAAATGTTCTTAAGAACATAAATAAACAATGTAATGAACCAAAAATTTTATCAATGAAATCTTCCTACTTACAATTAGTTCATATAGTATTAATCACACAAATTCATATAGAGAACAAAACACAAACTTTATAAATGAATAATGAATGAATTAAGAGGTATTTAAATAAATTAACAAACCTAAACCAATAAAATAGTAACATTACCTATGGAATATTAATGTAACCATTAAGAATAGTAACCAAGCCAATAGAATGGTAACCTCACCTATTAAAGTATAATTAAAATTTTGGTATCCTATAAATAAAATTATGATATATTTATATCTTAGAATAAGTAAATTAATGTTTTAAAAATGATAAATTATGTTTTTGTATTTATGTGAAACGTAAATGTTTATCCACAATTTTATAATTAATATAATTTTATAAAATAAAATTTATTTTCAAAAAATAGATTCATAAATTAATTTTTTTGTTTTCTTCTGATTTATAGATAATTTTATGAGACCTTAATTAATTTTTCAAAGTGTCATAAAATTAGTTATAATTTTAAAATCATTATTTTTTTTAATAAATTGTGAATTTATTTAAAAATGAAAATTTTTATATTTAGACAATTATTTTCATAAAATGGTTTCTATTTTTAATTATAAAAAAAATAGTTTGTGTGAATGTTTGGGATTTTTCTAAAATTGTTGAATTTTTGGTGAATAGTAAAATTCTGTAATTTATGTTATAAGATAAATACATTAATTATTAAGTCATGAATGATATGTGGATGGTGTAATAACCATTAGTTAGAAATAAAATTCACTATTTACTATATTTAGTCACAATAATCAATATTATTTATAGTCTTGAAAAAAAAACATATGAATAAAATAATCAAAAACACTCTTCTCCCCCACTATAAATACCTCCCCTCACCACCTCTCCACCTCACACCTCCATAACATTGAATCTTGTCATAATTATGACCAATAATATTTCCAAGTGTCTTATCTAAATCTAGGATCCTTTTTTATCAATAAAAAACCAAACTAAAGTGCTCAAGGAGCTTCTCAAGGAGAAGGAATTCAAGAGGTAAAATCCTCATTTGTTTTTATTTATTCTCTTTTTATTATATTTTATTTTCTTATTATATATTAACCTCCCCTTATCCAAGTGTAATTATATCCCTATTATCATTTAAAAAATTTGATGTTATTGTGTTAATGGAATAACCCATCATCAATTCTCTTCTCCTCTCCTTTTATTCTAAAAATGAAAACATCATCAATGAAGTGTCGATTCACCACCTTCATGGATGATGATTTTTTGTTTTCTAATCCCACATTCAAGAATGGTTATAAAACCATTATAATGGTTAATCCAGATTTTAAAATTTATATTATAACTTATTTAATGTCATGTAACCAGTATATATACACTATATTGATTTATAAACCAAAACTAGTTCGTGGTGATCCAAAAAATGCCAAAATAATATAAATGGTTGTCGTTAAAAAAATTTAATGAATCATCCTAAAAATTGGAAAAATGACATATAAGACAACTTTATATTATTTATTTTCATTAATAACATGATATTTCAATTCTATTAAATTGTTCTCATTTTACATCATCTTCTACACACATATACAACTGAACCTATCATGAAAATAATGAAAATAAACACTCTCAAACGATGAAATTGTATCATATAACTCATCAAAAAGGGAATGAATGAACTAAATAAAATTATATGAAATACAATACATGTAGAATATTTTCTTAATTGATTAATTTATCGATTTAATTTCATTATGCATGACATTATGTTCAAGTGGAGAACACTTTCAGATATAAAGTAAGGGATTCTCTCTAAACCCTTGTTTTTTCATCAGGTTATGATTTCTATCTATTTAACCCAATATAATTATTAATTCTTCTTATTAAATCCTCATATATTATATTTTTTTGTTCCACACATATATTACTATCTCAATTCTTCTTTCTGTTTTGGGGGAATACATGTTTTTATAATGTTCCCTTGTCAATTCATCCTGATAGTCAAGCCCAATAAAAGGGAAATAACGACACCCTTTAGGCTAGTCACGTGCCTTTTACTTTTAACTGAAAATTTGAAAAGAATCATTGTTTTAACATACTCTACATGGATTTAATTTCACCACTGTCATGTCTAATCAATTATTTGAAGCCCACGTTACATGTTTATATGGTTATTTTCTAATAAAACATTTTTAAAAATATTCTATAGATTTTTATCTTTTGAAATTGAATTTTAATGTGGAAAGGGTATTTTACTCAAGAATGTTTGTAATGGTATTTTTATGGTATTTCTTTTAATCAATGACACCAACCATTTATTTTACTTCTACTCCATTGGGGATATGTTGTAAAAATACCATTATTATTCATTCTATGGATGGTTTATAATCAGTTTGACTAGGGAAATGTTAATATTTCATATGATAGTTTTCAATACGAATGTTTATTCTGATTATGTGTTAAATTATTATTCTACCCACTCTTATGATGAATGTATTGGACTTATTAAGTGATTATAGGGGCCTTTTATAGCCACTCGATACATCAATAGGTCTCACGAGAGAAACTAGTTTTGGTATTTGGATTAGTCATATCCCATTTATGTAAAATGACCTTCCATAAGGAGTTTATGGTATGTTTATTATATTTAGAATTATGCATTATATCTTAATGTAACTAGTTAGTGATGTACAAGTTAGTATTTCAATAGTTATTATATCCATGTATAAGTTTCAAGCTCATGAGAATATTTATATAACATTATTTGATCATCATTTATTCTAGCCATATTTTTCTTTATACTCATGTTAATGATCAAATTGCTTGTGTTTTCAGTTTTTACCTTTCCATATTGACTTTGATTTATTTACTTAAGATATTTTTCATTGTATGTAACCCATATTTAGAATTTTATCTTACCCATATTTTGTTTCCATTACCTAGTATATGAATAAGGAATCCTTGAATGAGTTTATAGATTTAGAATATTTACTTTCACTATATTGTATTTTATGTTCTAAAATTTAATGTGAGATTAAATCATGTCTCTTGTGAACCAGAACTATTAAACAATTCAGTACTTTGAGATGTGATTATTTGATTCCTATGATAATGTAATAAAGTAACCACCGACATTAGGATACTAGGTTTTGTGTATTTATGATTTGAATCATAGTTAGATCAGTAAAAACCATTGGAAATTTATTTAGGAAAAAAAATATTAGGTAATATAGCCCTTTGACCAGCTTTAAGGATAATTCCAAGTATATGATAACATATTGAAATTTTTGTTGGAAATATTTTTTTGGTTTCTTTAGTAATACATCCATGTCTAGATACTATTATAGGATGTTGATTTGAAATAGATAAAACTAAGGGTAATGACCCTAAAAATAGTTTTTTTAGTATTTCTCATCCACAACTCTAGTTCATGGTGATTGTTCCCTGACTGTGCACCTGGTTTGACAATCCTAGGGGATATTATTGTGTTAATTAAAATTTTATTTATAAAGAATTATAAAGGATTAAGATAGATGATGTCCATGAATGACCTAGGTTAAACCAAAATTATTTTGGATTGAAAATTCTGGGGTTGATCCTAATTTTAAACACATAGATACCCATTTTGAGGTTTTATGTGATGGGGGTTTAAGATGATTGAGGAATTTTTTTGGAATCTTTTGAAGAATACAACCATTTTTTAGCATGTGTTTTAGTGTAAATATTATTTGAGAAAGAATTTTTATATATTTTGTGGATATAAGTTAAATGTTATTGATAACTTGTATGGTTAATATGATCATTGATGTTAAGGTAATAATATTAAATTAAGATTATTTATTTTTTTGAGTAAAAATAAGATATATAGAAAAACATAGCGGTTAAAAAGTGATTTGATGATTAATATTATTTTATGGTAATACATCATATTTTTTGGGTTGTTATATAAATTATATTAATATAGTTTTATAAAATTCCCAACCCACATTCTGGATGATAACCCATTGTATCTAAAAAATCCATGCGGCTTGAACCCATAACCAAGGATAAACAATGGTGCATTGCCTACCACTGGCTTACGTGATTCCTTGACTTGTTTTACATTTTTTAATTAAACAATTTGATAGATAAATATAATGTTTATTTTCAGATAAATATTATAAAATCAAATATTTTTTAATTTTCATGATTTTGAGAAGATTACTGATATTTCCTGATACATTGTATTGAATTTTGGTATATATAAACATTAAGTTTAACTTAAAGGATTATTTGTGAAAAATTAAATTAAATTTTTTGAGATTTAAGATGAATTGTAGGAGATAAACTTTAAGTAGAATCCCTTCATTCATGTTGTGGTTATTTACCTTATTTGGGATATAGGGTTATTTATTTAAGTACTGATTTAAGTAAAACATTTGGTTTTGTTGTGGAATTTTGGAGATTAATGTATTATTTATTCATATATTGTTTTATTCATTTTGGGTATTATATTGTATTATGATAAAAATTTTGTGGTAATATATTATTATTATTTTCTGGGTTATGTGATCCATTAAAATTTTATTTTAGTTCTTTATGCATAAAAAAATTAATCTTGATTACTCATCTCTTGGATAAAAAGATGATATTATATTGGAAATTTATTAAAGGATGAAATTATACTTTTCAAGTCAGTATAATTCATTATGTTCTAAGTTAATATGGCAATGTAATTCCCCAACTATATGAAATTAATCTTGAAAAAATATTATCTTATTACCTTTATTTTTGAGTAATTTATTATCATTTAACCTTTCACTAATATATTTTTTGGTGGTCAATAATGTTTCCATAACCACACTCCCTACCACTCTATATTAGTCCTTTCACATTAGTGTTCTCCTAAATGTCTATATTTTGTCTTCCTAATTTTTTCCCCTTATCTATGAACCTGAATACATTATATTCTAGGTACCTTTATGACTTCCACTTATTTGAAAAGAATTTTTGGTATCCCTTTATACCATGTGGGTTTTCAACAATGGATATACCTTATTTGAATGAAATATATTTGTGAGGGTGTAATATATTTAATAGTATTTTAATTTCAAAACCCTAGATTTCAAATATATGTATCTATAAATTAATTTTTATTTCATATATAACTTTGGTTATAGAAAACACTAATTTTAAACTAATCATGATATACTATTAAAATATTTAACCATGACCGTTATTACCTAAAAATTAAAATTTTTATATGAATATGAATAACCAATTTTTGAAAATTATGTATAAATATTTTCGATAAATAAAATGTATTGGTAAAATGTATTCAATTTTTAGTAAACCCTTTCCATGCTTCAAAAATATATTTTTCATCAAAACAAGTTTTATTTTTTTGTGAGAAAATAATATAATTAATTTATAATAATTTAGTAAATTTTATTGAAAAAATAAGATTTATTTTTAAAATAAATATGTTAAAGTTAACTTAAGGTGAAATTTTTAGATTTTTGGAACATATTTGTTTTAAATTAATTGTGAAATTGTTTTTTGTAAAAATGCAATTTATTTTCATATAAAAAGAACCATAATATTTTTAATTTGATCCAAAATTAATATATAACTCTTTTAGTTTCAAATAATCTAATTAATTACAAATGAATCAGCATTACACATGATATTGATATACAAATACTTCTAGACATAAATGACGTATTGTTTTAGAAAACTATTTTTTGTCACTCTATGGGATACTTATCAAATAATTTATGCCAATTATTAAGTCTGAATTTGGTAAAACAGATTCAATATTTGGTAATAAAACAATTAATACTATTTAATAAGTTAAACTAAATTTTTGGTCATAATTAATAGTAAAAACTGTAAAAAAATCTTCACCACAGTAAAAGGGTAAATCGTGATAACATAGGCTAAAAATAAGTGATAAGGCAACCATTTTTCATCGTTATTATTATTGGATTAATGTAATTATAAACATGTCAAATTATTCACCATATTTATTTGTTCATGGGACACATTTCTATAAAATTAACCAATTTATTAATTTTATCAACAAAAAAAGAAAAATTTAACTCTTATAATTTTAAAGATCTATAATGTGTTCACATTGGGACTATATAAAGTTGTGAATGAATATTAATCTCCAAATTGATAAAAATGAAGTTATATCGATGATATTAATTCAGTTATGTATTTTTAATTATATAATTACCTTAAATTCGTATGCAACATCGCCATAGAATCTCTTAAATTAATTGAAAAAAATAAAATGATTGATTTAAAAATAATAGAAGGGACATAATTTGTTTGATTTATTGATTTCCATGAATTATATATATGACATATTAAAGATTTTGAAAACTTATATATACAAATTCTATATTTTTTTGGTATTTTTAATGTCAAATTTAATGAATAGTGTCAAATATAACATTAATAATATTTTATAAAAACAATATTTTATAAAAATATTTAAAACAATATTAAAAATATCAAAATAGGACAATTTGAATAATATATGGTCTAAAATTTCATACCCTAGCCATTTAAGTACATATTTTTATCTTTAAAGTAAAATTATAACACTTTATGATTGATAAAGATGTTACCGCGGTTAAGGTTAAAATAGGTTAAATATGGGGTTAAACTAGATGATGAGTTTTTGAGCATGAATTATGTCATGACCCGCCCCCTGGGTCCCATGTCGGGACTATCCCAAGCCCACCTCTATATGGTCAGGGGCTGGCGACTAGCGCCAAGATGACATATCCCACAAGTGGGAGGCATTTTCTCAAGTATATGTATGCACGCATCCAACTCAAAGAAAAAGATGAACTGAAAACACTAATTAATCATGTATGCAAAAAACTAAGAAAATCCACATAGAGTAAGGTAAAAAACTGAAATAAAAGCATCCAGAATACAACCCCAAGTGAAAAGGAAAGTAAAATCTCTAGGATCTCATCTGTAGAAAACCCTACAATAAGGGTAGGTACATTAGGTTTTTTGGATGTCATTGAAGTGTACCACATATATCGGGTCACCCGTAATGACCCATGTCTTTGGGCCACTAAGGACTTCATCAAAGCTATCGATCATCTTCACAAGACACAACATGTGTAGGTGAATCCCATGCAGGGGTGAGTAAAAAATACTCAGAAAGGACCCCAAACCATAAAGTATTTACACAAATTAAACCACAAGGAATCACATGATGTGTACCACAAAAATTATCACTAAGAAATACATCATGCCGACTACCTAAGAGGCACACAAAATGTAGCCTCTAAGAGGTACATGATGTGTATCCTCTAATCGGTACAATACAGAGAGTCACTAGAGTCAACTAACACCAAGTATATGTATATGGAATATAAATAGTATTGTTTTAATAATCCACATTACCCTCAAGTAGTAACATGTGGAGTGTTGGTAACACACGGATTGTTCGTAACACACATAGTGTCAGTAACACATAGAATGTAGGTAATATACAGAGTGTAGGAAACACACAGAGTGTCTACAATGACTAGAGGACTCACACCCTTGTAGGATAGGGGATTATTGAATCTGTCTTGGAAATACACAAATTCTAGATAAGACACATAGTCTTGGTAAGACACATAGTCTAGGTAATCACATAGCTTCTAGGTCACGGCCAGCCACATGATTTCTTCCTTAGCATGCTCATTCTGGGGGCACCTCCTCCTCGAGCCAAATGGTTGTACTCTAACTTCCAATGAAACTAACTTAGATTATCTCAAAAGAACCATCTCATAACAAAGGTCCCAACACCACAAACGGCTCGTGAAATGGACAGACGATTTTAGAGTTACGTCCATTTTAATAAAAATTGTGCCAATGAGGTTTGGGTCGGGGTGGACCAACCCGACTCAGTCTGGGTTCTCCCGAACTGGCCTGACTTACTGGGATGTGGGTCCAATCCACAAGACCGACTAGACCCTACTTGCTAGGCCTCTAGAGCGGCCCAACCATTTTGGTCTAGCCCGCATGTGGCGGGCCAGCTTGCTCCTCCAGTCGCAACCAGACTTTCCCATGGCCCCCCACACCTCCTGCACATGGCTCAGTCATGTACTATGTGGTCAACGTGTCTGGAACGTGTGGTATAGTCATATTTCATGGCACAGCCTGTCCGTGTGTTCACCTAATCCTATGAATTTGACGTAGGTCCCTCCTCCAACTGACGTGGATTCGGAGAGCCATATCCCTCTACTGAGGTCATCCTCTATCACTGAGACCTACCTTGCTATGGATCTGCCATGCTTCCCATGGCCACACAGACATGGGCCTCTCTACCAAGGGCCTATCCACCACCAACAGCCAAAAAGGAGGTCGCCTGGCACTGCCTCCGTCTGTGGCCTCTTGCCGCGTGTCTCCCCATCACTGGCTATCAAGTCTGCGGAACAGCCTACCACAACCCATGAACTACTTCCGCAGGCCGATCCACCACCACAGTCCTGTCTGGACCACGGGCCACCACTTCTACCTCTGACCATCAATCCGGTGGTCGTTCTGCTGGGTCTTCATGTATAGTTGTGTCATAAATAAAGTGAAGGAATTTGGGGGGGAAATGGATCACAAGAATGCCGGATGTTGATGGATTTGGGCCTTGGTCATTTCAGCCTTGATCCATGCACATTATAATATAAGAATGAGGCTTAAAAAATCAAATCCAAGACAAATATAACATGTATTAAATTTCCAACAATGTACTGAATCAAAAACCAATCCCACAAAGATACACATGATCCATAAATCAATCTGTTATTTGATTGATTCACGTTTGTCATAGAAAATCAATAATGGGGAATAAATCAAAAAAGAAATAATTCCCTACTTGGAAAGAGGATCATTGAGAGGATAGGATTTGTCTTTGATGGTGATCCACCCATGATCTTCCTCAATCCTTCGTTTGTCTACATTCATTTCGAGCTCCAATTTATGAACTATCATCACTGATGGGGGAGCTTCCTCAGGTTCCAGAAACATTTCTCCATCATTATGAATTCTAATGCTGGTCCCTACCCCTAATTAAGGTATTAAAAACATTAACACATTTTATCATTACTGTTTCACTTTGAAACGGTGTCACCACATTGTTTCATTTATTAAAGGAAAAAAATTCTTTGTCGTTGCGTCATCACGAAATTTTAAAAGAAAAATAAAATAAACTTTTTAAGTTTATTTTTATTCTTATTTAAAATTTCTCAAAAATATTTTTTTTCATTTGACCCATGCTGGTCAATTTTAGTTCCTGCCTATGAAAAACCCACTACTCCGAACACAACAGTTCCCTTGTATTTCAAATCCAAGCACTTGTTTAAATGTTACTAAAACCACACATTAGTGTTATTTTTAATAAACTAAAAAAGTTCAAACATTTATTCTGGGAACCACGAGCCTCAAAATTCATGTTGTCTCTGTACTTAGTCTCAAAATAATCCCATATAATTTTTAAAAAATTGACATGTAAAATTCGGGACAATACATTTTCCCCACCTTACGGCTTCACATCTCCAAAAATCAGAACTAGGGATAAAAAAGAAAATGGGGGTATTGAGCATGAATTTGAGCCTCCTGCTACAACATTTACTCCAGTAGATTCTTGTGATACTACTGAATGTTCACTTGAGGAATAGATCTCCCATGGAGGGTCCTCTCTTATCGATCCTCAATCTCCATCGGGTACTCCTTAAAAGTTTATTCGTCGTCAATGTCCAAATCACCCTATAAAATGATGGTGACAGTTCATGTATGTATCTCCTCAGCTGGGATAAATGAAAGACTCCATACACCCACTCTAACTATGGAGGTAGAGACAAGTGGTATACCACCTCACCCACTCTACGTAGTATTTGAAAAGGTCAGATGAAACATGGAGATAACTTTCTGCCCTAGACAAACCATTATATCCCACGTCAAGGAGAGACCTGAAGGAACACATGGTCTCCCTCCTCAAACTCCATGGTTCTCCTTCACCTATCAGCATAGAACTTTTAATGGCTCTGTAAAGTCTTCATCCACTCCGGGATGACCTGCACCTTCTCCGTAATGGCCAATAATAAATTCAGGCCCATGAGTGTTGACTCTCTGTGGTCAGCCCAGCGAAGTGGAGACCTACAGGGTCACCCGTACAAGGCCTCGAATATATCCATACCGATGGTGGTGTGGTTGATTTTTTTGTATGAAAACTCCACCAAGGGTAGCTGATCCACTAAACTGTGTCCATAATCGAGTATCCAAGAATGTAGCATGTCCTCTATGACCTGAATTATCTACTCTTTTTGTCCATCTACCTGTGTGTGGAAAGTTGTGCTCAAGAAAAACTAAGTTCTAAATGCCTCCTAAAATACCTTATATAACTAGGATGTGAAGGGTTCATATCGATCTAAGACTACTTTCAATATGACTCCATGGAGTCAAACTATGTATTGTACGTAGTGGTGTCCCAAATCCCTCTACTAATCCTTGTTCTTGAATCGCTAGGAAGTGGTATGACTTGGAGAGTCAGTCAATGATCAGCTAGATGGTATCATACCCCTTAGACATATGTTGTAAACCTATCATGAAGTCTATCAATATTCCATATCACTTCCCTTCTTTCACCCCAAGGGGTTGATTCAATCCCGCTAGAACATGGTTCTCAGCCTTCACTTGCTGAAAAGTGAGGCATCTAGAGACAAACTCTTACACTACCTTCATTACCCCCAACCATCCAAACTGATGTAAGAGGTCCTAGTAATCTTTTCCACACCTTAATGTACTTCCAAAGGGGATGTATGGAACTCTTTCAAAACATCATCTTGAAACATCGCCGATACAATTGTGCGTCCTCTGAAAAGGATGGTGTTCCCCCCACCATTCGAATATCCATTAGGGACATTCCTTGTGGACATCTGAGCATGGGTAGTCTTGCAGCTAAAATATCAAAGTCGTGCCTCCCACACATGTTGTAAGAGTATAGGGGTAACCAACATCAACTGTAAATGATTTGATTCATCTCCATCCATGAAGGATATCTGAAGTGAGGCCAACTGCTTCAAGGCCTCGTTTGGTAGTTGTGAACTCGATATCAATATGAGATCATCTACCATCATGTTCTCCTTCCCAAGATTATATACTATATCAATGTCATATTCCTAGTGTAACTCTAAGAAAAGTTGTTGTCTCAGGTTTATATCTTTATGAGAAATGATATACCTGATACTTTTGTGGTCTAAGTAGACAATAAACAACTCACCCATAAGGTAGTGTCTTTAAATTTTCAATGTGAAGACGACCACTGCCAACTCCAAATCATGGGTCACACACTTCAAATCATGTGGTATCAAATTCCATGAATCGTATGTAATAAATTATTTCCCCTTCATTAGTACACAACCCAGTCCATTTCTTGATGCATCGAAGAACACCATGTACTCAACACCCTCCTCTGGAAATCTCAGGATGGAAGTGCTTGTCAAACACTACCTCAACTACTAAAAGCTCTCCTGACACTTCAACATCCACATAAAAGGTTTCCCCTTTCAGGTCAAGGCTATAATGGATTCTTCTACTCTATAAAATTCCAGAACAAACCACTAATATTACCCACCAAATCCAAGGAAACTCCACACCTCAGTAACATTCTTGGGTGTCTCCCAAGAAAGTAATGCCTCTATATTCACTAGATCTACTACAACTCCATCCTCTGAGATGACGTGTCCCGAAATATGGTCCTCTTGTATCCAGAATTGACACTTCAAGAGATTCCTATAAAGCTAGTTCTCTCAGAGTAAGTCCAAGACCATCCTTAAAAGTATTGAATTCTCCTCCTTGGATACTGAGTACACTAATATGTCATCAATAAATACCACTACAAACCGGTCTAAGTAGGCTGGAATATCTTGTTTATGAGTCCCATGAACACTACTTGGGATTTTTTCTTGCTAAACGGCATAAATAATTAATCATAGTGGCTATAGCGACATCTAAAATTCATATTTGGGATGTCCTCATCCCACACCTGAAGCTAATAATAGCCCAATGTGAGGTCTATCTCTGAGAACCATCTCACTCCCTTCAGATGATTGAAGAGGTCATCAATCCTTGGTAGAGAATATTGATTCTTCATGGTCATTTGGTTTAGGCGTCAAAAGTCGACACATAACCTCAATCTCTTTTCTACCTTCTTGGAAAACAAAACTAGGGCTACACATGGTGAAACACTAGGTATCATGAAGTCATTACTCTACAAGTCCTCTAATCATACCCTAAATTAATGAATATCTATAGTATCCATGTGATATTCCAGTGTAGATATCAGTGTCTTCATAGGGTACAGGTCAATGCAGATGTCTACCTCCATTTGGGTAGTTAGTCCAAGAACATCTTCTAGAAAGATGTCCTCGTACTCATCCACCACTGCATGAAATTGAGGGCTCGTCTCATCCACTTCACCAAGGGTAATGCTAGCCAACTAATTTGTGATCAGTTGTAACTTCCAACATTTGAGTCCACCATACATTATTTATCTCTCCCTTTCCTTGACAAAGGAAAACCTACTTCCATCTCCGTAGACACACCACACTATGCACCTAAAACAATCGACCTGAACATGAACTGTGGATAACTAGTCCATACTTATAATTATGTCTTAAGGCCTCAATTTTTTCACCAAGAGTAAGGGAACACTATCAGCACTAGTGTGCGACTATCAAATCTCCTCCCATAGGAGTCTCTATCCATAAAGATCAAGTCAAAGATTCCACTGGAATCTCTTTATCTCGAACATGGGTCAGTGAGAGAAAAGATTGACTCAAACCCATGTCTATAAAAACTATATATAGGTTGGAAAAGAGATAGATCATACCGCTAATCATCCTGAGAGTTTTTGGATCATAATCCTCCATCGTTTGGAGCTGGCCTCGCCCATATCCACCAGCTCTCTGATCTCAGGTTAGACCACCTGGGGGTGGTGGTGGTGCCTTGAACCTCCATCCACCTCTTGCCTCTTGTACCACTCCTATACCACGTCTGTTGCATAGAATACCACCATTTTTTGCCTCTGTTGCTACCTCGGCGGTCCCTCGACCATCTCTTGGTCGGTCGTATGGCTGGTCGGACAATCTCTATCTAGATTACCCCGACCTCCACATGAGTAGCACAGTCTATCCTTCTTATAACTCACTATACCCTAGGAGGCTCACACCATTGATCTAGTATCCTGGGGTCATCCCCTAGACTACTTGACCCACTTGGGTTCATGTGTCATATATCGGCTACCCACTGCTGAAGACTCCACTACCTGTCACCCAGTGGTAGCTCCCACTTCCAGTTCCTTCTCCACAAGAAATATCTCTACTAGTAGAGCTCTCTCCAACACCCTAGCATGAATATATATTCCTAGGGATTTTATTGATTCCATGATTTCCAAGTGTATCCCCTTATCAAATCTATGGGCCTAAAAAATGGGTCCCTCTCCATGTTAGTAGAGTAGCGAGAAAGATCCATGAATCTCATTGAGTACTCTACTATTGAATTTATACCCTACTAATGTATAGTAGCTCCTATATACGCACAGAGTGTAACACTGCTAGAAAGAAATCCTCCGTGAAGAGGCACTTGAATTATGTCTAGGAAAGTGTCACATCCCCATGCATTTAAGTCCTCAGTCACAACCATCTCCCTGCTGAGCCCTGAAAAAGGCTTGCATCTAGGACTTCCATCTATTCGAGAGGCATCCTCACTAAGAGAAAGACCTACATAACCACCTACAAACAATCATCAGCTACCTGGGAATCTGTCTTACCTAGAAACTAGGGAGGTTTATTCCACTGGAACTCATGGAATGCACAAAGCATGCATGTACCCTTTACCGATAACTCCAATTGGAACTAGTACTCCTCAGGTGGTGGAATCTCTGGTACACCACTGAGAGGTGATATCTCTATCAATGGTCCATGAACTGATGCCTCATCAATCGGTACACCATCCTAGTGGTCACAACCTAGAATCCAGGTTGTCTATCTGCGTAGAGGCATCCTGAAATAAATCAAGATGTACCATGGTCAATATATTAAACCTGGTGAGATTACTTTGACTAAAGAAGGACATGGGAACACTCTAAATTCCTATATTATGAAAGAACCAATAATTTCCCATGAAATTATTGTTTTTATGTACCAAGTCAAAAAGTAGAATTCAAGGTCCTGTTGTATGGATACGTCAGTTGCTGCTCCAACATTTGGTTCCCTAGCCTGAAAGCTAAACTTGAAACACTTAACATTGTTTCCCCAAAACAAGATTAAAAAAACCTCCCTCTGATACCACTCTATCATGAACCATCCCCTAGGTACCATGTTGTGACTACCACAATCCGTCCTCCCATAGGCCAGGGGCTGGAAACTAGCACCGAGTAGGCATAAACCACATGTGGGAGGCATTTCTCCAAGTACATGTATGCACAAATCTATCTCCAAGAAAAAGATGAACTGAAAACACTAAGTAAACATGGATGAAAACCAACAAGAAAACCTCTCAGATTAAGGTACAAAATTGAAAGAAAACGAGTCCATAATACAAGCCCAAATGAAAAGGAAAGTCGAAGTTTATGGATCTCATATGCAAAAAACCCTACCTGAAGGGTAGGTATAGTAAGTTGTCTGAATCTCCATGAAGTGTACCACGTCTTTCGAGTCACCTTAAAGAACCCCTATCTCTAGCCCACTAAGGACTCTATCAAAGCTTTTGATTGTCTCCCCAAGGCATAACACTTGTGGGTGAAGCTTATGCAGGGGTGAGTAAAAAAATACATAGTAGGGACCCAAAACCGCAAAGGAAGTATACAAAGTAAACCACATAGAATCACATGAAGTATTCCAAAAATAAGGTCTCTAATAAATACACCAAGTAATCTACTAAAGAGGCACACAAAGTGTATCCTATAAGAAGTATGGTCAAGAGAGTCACTAGAGTTAGATCACACCAAGTATAGGTTGATGGTTTGTAAATATGATTTTTGTAAGAATCCACAGAACCCTCAAGTAGTAACACGCAGAGAATTGGTAACACACAGAGTGTAGGAAACACACAGAGTGTTGGTAAAACACAGAGTGTAGGTAACACATGGAGTGTAGATAACACACAGAGTGTTGCTAACACACATAGTTTAGGAAACACACAGAGTGTCGTGTAAGACTAGAGGACCTACACCCTGGTGGGATAGAAGAGTACAAACTTAGTCTTGGTAAAACACAATGTCTAGATAAGACACATAGTCTAGGTAAGACACGCAATCTAGGTAATCACTTAACTTCTAGGTCATAGCCATCCACTGGATTCTGTCCTTAGCATGCTCATTCTGGGTGAACCTCCTCCTCGAGCCAAAAGGTTGTATGCCAACTTCCATCGAAACTCAATTAGAGTGTCTAAAAAGGATTATCTTGTTGCAAAGGTCCCAATGCTGCAAATTGCTCATACAATAGACAAAAAGTTTGAATGTTATGCCCATTTTAGTAAAAAGGGGGCTGGTTGGGTCTGGGTCCGGTCCCACCTAGTCGGACCGACCTGGCGTCTTCCCACCAGACCCAGTCTGGGTTGGCCCAAACTGGACCGGCCCATTGGGCTATAGGTCCAGCCCTCTAGGCCACTGAATCATCCCATCCATTTCGGTCTATCCCGCATACGGTGGACTGGCTTGCTCCGCCAGCCGCAACCCAACTTGGCCATGTCCCCCCGCACCTCCTGCACATGGATCTGACATTATTTTTGTGGTGAACATGACCAGACCATGTGGAGAGGTTGGTCCACATGACCACTAGATCCTGCAGCTCTATTTTGGGTCCCTCCTTCTACCGAAGAGGCTCCGGCGAGCCGCGTTCCTCCGTCACGACGATCTGATGCCACCCGCAGCCACACCACCATGGGCCTCTCTGCCGCCAACTTTTGAGCCGGTGACTGCCTCCACCAGTAGAATCATATTGTGGGTCTTCCCACCATAAGACATTGAGACGACGCTTCTACCTTTATCCAATCGCGACCTCCTATCGTGGGATTATCCACTACTGTTGTCCCGCCTGGACCGCAGGTTGCCACCGCCACTGTCATCTGTTTAGATGATCTCTATTTTGTTAGGTCCATGTGGATCATTGGGTAAAGATGAATGAGAAATAATTTGGGGGAGAAAATGGATCACAAGAATTCTTGGTGTGGATGGATCTAGGCCTTGTTCATGTCATCCTTGATCTGTCCACAATAGAATTTAAGAACGAGGTTTCAACAAAATCAAGTCCTATAAAAATCTGACATGGATTCAATTTCCAACAACATACCAAATCAAAAATTCATCCCACAAAGATATGCATGATCTATAAATCAATCTATTCATCAATTTATTCATGTTCTTCATAAGAAATCAATAATAATAAATAAATCACAAAGGAAACAATTCTCTACCTGCTAAGAGGATCAGTTGGAGGAGAGGATTCGTCAATGATGGTGATCCTTCCACGAACATCCTCAATCAGTCATTCATCATTGTTCGTTCCGTGCTCCGATTTCTAAACTATTATTTCTAGTGGGTGATCTTCCTCAGGTTCTAGAGAAAATTCTCTAGAGTTATGAATTCTAATGCTAGTCCCCCGCCCTGATTAAAAGAGAAAACATATTAATATTTTTTAGCATTACTCTTTCTCTTTTCAACAATGTCGCCACACTGTTTCTGTTATGAAATTAAATAGCTACTTTGTCGTTGCATCATTGGATTGATTTTTCAATACATCACATAATTGTTGCATCGTCACGAAACATTAAAATAAAAATAAAATAAACGTTTTAAATTTATTTTTTTTATTCATTAAAAAGTCTGAAAAATATTTTCCGCAATCGACCCGTGTCGGTTGAAGTTAAGTCTTGCCTAAGAAAAAACGACTACTCTGAACACAACAGTGCCCTCAGATTTTAAATCCGAGCACTAGTTTAAAATTTACAAAAACCTCACATGAGCTTTTTTTTAATAAACATAAAAAAAAGTTAAAACATTTATTCCAGGCACCCCGAGCCTCAGAATCATGTGTCGTCTCAGTGCCTCATCTTGATGTAATCCCATATAATTTTCAAAAAACTTCCATAGAAAATCTGGTACATTTTCACTTAAACATGTAAAAATTTTATTATTTGAGGGGATTTAAACTATATCTTACATTATATTTTAATATCATTCCATTTAGAATAGTTTTTCTAGAGAATGACCTATTTATATTTTAACCTTTTAAAAATTCCAATTGTTCCCCTCCCATCACTTATAAAAGGTCACTTCCTCTTCTCTTTTATTAACTATTAAAAATACTTTTGGTTTATAAAATTCCTAACTAAACCCCTCATTAAATTATATTCCCACATCATTAAGGACTTGGTATAATTAGAAACCCCTTATAGGAAGTATTTTGGTGTGAACCTAAAGAGGTTGTTTGAATAAGTTGTATCATTCTTAACTAAGATTTTTTGTTGTATTTTACTTCCACCATAAGCAAATATTATTCAACCACGCTGATATAACAAAATAAATAACTACCATATAGTAATATGTTATTTTGTTAATATAAAACCTAAATCTATCTCATATTCCATAAAATGGGAAATGAAACTACCATTCATGTGTACAATGCACTACTGCCTCATAAACCAATTTAATACATTTTCTATCACCACTAATGAAGACTTATTTTAATGATGTATTTACTAAATATATGATATATATGACATATTTATCAATCTATAAATATAATATATATTATAATTTCATACCTTTACATTCATTTAAAAATGATAATGTCATTCGTGTGTATATATGCATTACCACCACCACGAAGCGATATGATTCATTTTTCATAACCACATCACATGAATACTATATATAAGTGAATTTAAATAAAAATATGATATTTATTTTATAATTATCATTATTGAAGTGTAAAAAAATACCTACATTCCTTACATCATTACCATTGATGAATTTAAATGTTACTAATGTGTACATATGACTTACCATCTCCATGATTGTAACATTGTTAATTTTTCATAACCATTTTTCATGGACATTTTAAAAAGTATAATAGATGTATAAAAATGAAATTAATTTAATTATTATTCTTTATTTTATGAATCAATGGGCTCCTTTTCTATAGTCAACCTACCAAAGTCATTTTGGACATATAAACTGAATATCATTAAATCATCTGGTATGAACATAATTTATTATGAAATTAAATAATACATTGTATTAAATAAAATAAAATGAATAATAAAAATGAAAAAGGATATTAATAAAGTAAATAATTAACATAATTTCATTATTTAATAAGATAAATAACATCCTTGTTTAGTCAGGCCTGAGGTAAGGGGTTTGATAACTCAATTTCTTTTCATTGTGTTATATTACTTCATCATTGTATTTGATATTCATAGATCATGCATGTAATGAATTTTTATTATTTTATGTTTTATTTATAATTTATTTTTTTATTTACAATATTTAACTAGAATAACATCATTGATTAATTCTTACTTCAATGTTATGATCATTTAAAGGGATTTTTATCTCAAATTATTTTATTTGGCTAATATGTTATGTTATACACCTATTTAATTTTATGAGGTGCATCTACTATCCCTTTTATCTGTTATATCATCAATATATTTACATTAATGGTATTTAATGTTTCATTTGATGTTATTTACTTTATAGGGGTTGTGATCCAAGATATACCAAATTGTTAAGTGTTCATTTCACAATCTCGTCATTATTCATGATTTTTTATGTTTAAGTATCCACTAGGGGAATTATATGATCATCCTATCATAAAAACAATATATTTTTTCTCTTATTGTAATTTTTTAAAATTATAAGTTTTCATTTAATTTACCACTTTTATGTACTCAAAATATCAATAATAATAATAATAACAAAATGTATTTCCTCTTTAGTTAGGAACAATTTTTATTCCATTTCATTTTTTAAATGTTTTCAATAATGTTTTTAGCATTCCAATATTATAAAATTTTAAATTCATTTTTCCCTATATTGGATTTTTTACAAAAAAAATTAAAATTAAACTATTTTCTTTTCCAAAATAAGAGACTTAGTAATTTTTAATGAAAATGTGAAATGAATATTTCATTTAACATATTCTACATGAATGAAATTCCCCAATATCATGACCGCTCAATTATATAAAATATCCATTACAAGTTTGCATGGTTCATTTTTATGAAAATGATTTTATTATATTCTAGAAACTTTTAGTTTCTAATAGTTAATTTCAAAGTTAAATGGTATTTTCCTCAAGATTGTTTTCAATGATCCTTTAATGGTATTTCTATTCATCAATTACAACTACCTATTTTTTTAATTTTCCTCTACTAGGGGTATGTTTTAATTATACCATCCATAATCCTTCTATTGATGGTTTATGATCAGTATGACTGGGTAAATATTAACATTTCACATGCTAGTTTTCCAATATGAATTTTTATGTTGATTATGATGAATTATAATTCATTCCTTTTATATGATGAATTAATTGGACTTATTTTGTTATGGGAGAGACCCTTTATAACCCCCAAATTAATTATTAGGTCTTATAAGATAAACTATTTTATGTATTTGGCTGAGGCCCTACCCATTTATGTAAGATTTCTTGGAATGATATCTTGATGGTAAGTTTATATTGTCTTGTATTATACATTCCATCATTATAAAACTAGATATTGATTTCCATGTGATTATTTGAATTGTTATTATATCCATGGACAAGTTTCGAGCTCATTTTAAAATTTATATGGAATTAATTTATCAACATTTATCCATAACATATTATTTTTCATGATAAAGATATTGATTAAATGGATTGTGTTTTTATTTATTTATCTTTCAATATTCATTATGATTTATATACTCCAGATTGATACCAATGTATGTAATCATTACTGAAAATATGAGGTCACCCTTATTTTTTTTCCCTTTAACTAGGATATGAAGAATGTGTATTTAAATGAGTTCAAGGAAGTAGAAACTTTACTTGGATTGTATCATATTTTATGTTTTCAAATAAAATGTTATATTCACGTATGAATCTAATTTACCAAGTCTACTAAACTATTCATCCTTTTTTATTTTCTCTCTTATATATTATGCCAATATAATATTGTAAACACTAGCTTTGGGATATTGGGTTTGTGGTCTTTACAATGGAGGAGAGAAATTTTTTCAATGTTGTATACATTTAAAATAACATTCCTTCTATGTTTTTTCAAATAGTAAAAAAACTGTTTAGAAAATTTTAGAATGATCATTTTTAAAACATTTTATGAAAATAAAAATGTAGTAGAAAAATACCTATAAAATTTATTAAAATTAGATCAAAACATACATAAAACAATTTGAATATTATAGATATGTGAGAGAAATATTACAGATTGAAAAGGAGACATGAGGTTGAATTTGGTTTAAAAACATTATTTCCAAGTTTTTGAGTACCAAATAGAGGATAAGTTAGAAGAAAACATTAAAACCCTATAAATAAATATATGATATTAAAATATATGGCGTTTTTTGTGTAAAATCCTGACTTTTCCTAATGATGTATTAAGCTCATTTTCAGGTACTATTTTACCCATGTTCTAGTGTATCATTGTTGCCTTTTACTTTGTGGCGTTTGGGGGTGAAATTATAGAATTTTGGAAGGAATAGGGGAAGTTAACGGTTTGTGCATGGTTTTCCCAAACTGTGTCCCAAGACAGCAAACTGTGTGAACCCAAATATAGTGGATTCACATGGTAGGCGTACATGTTCTTAAACTATTCACTATCCTAGTAGTAACATTGATACCCCTAGGAGGAGGTGTATAGTAAGGGAAAATCATGTACCCCATATAAGAAACCATGCACGTAGAAAAATATACCCCCAAAAATTCATTAAATATTTTCCTATCCACCTTTTTATATCCCTAAACACCATGGCTCAATTATAATTTGTGTAAGAACCCGGTTCTTAGTTTTGAGGTACAAGTTTCTTCCTTTCTCTTTTCCTGAAGTGTTTTTGAGAAAATAAGGAAAATGGGGAAAATCCTAAATTTTGGGACTACACGCCATGTACTTTTCCACACGCCATGTACTTTTGGCCGTGTGGGATGAGTACACAGGGCGTGTAGCCATTTCGATGATGAAAGGTGTAAAACTCGACTACACACTGTGTAGTAGGTATTTACACGCCATGTAGTCAGTCGACATATGAATAGTAAGGCGATGGCCAGCTGGGCACCAGTACACGCCGTGTATAGAGGCATACACGCTGTGTACTCATGTCGATGGATGAACAGTTTAGCGGTGCCACTAGAGGAATAGTTAAATTAGGGAAGTACACACCATTTAATAAAAATTTAACTCTATGTACTTTGTTTTTTTCACTTAAAATGGGCATTATCCAACCCTGTTCACATGATTGGCTTAGAACTGGGTTGGAGCTCGGGAGAGGATGACCGAACCTTCGTGGATCTCCAGACCTATCATCGGTAATCCGTTTCTGCTTCCGTCGATCACGTTGGAACCCCACGGGTAATCCCTCCCATCTCCTTGTCTAGTTCTTCCCAATTCTTCCTCTAATAGAAGTTATTTGAGGTTGAATGATAATTCTTTTACCTCAGATCTACGAAGTTCTTGGACGTTTCAGAAGGAATCGTTCGGGTATATCGATCACGGGTGATTAAGGTAGGTGGATTGGTGTTTAATTTTCCAACTGATGTGTGTTTTATATACCAGTGTGATACGCGCCCATGAATGGGGTGTTGTGTGGATGAGGACATGTTGAATTAAAAACCTAGAATTGTATAGGTAATAAATGTGATAATAAACAGCTATTTGGGATCACTTCTTGGATCCAGGACCACCCCGGTGCTGTGTTCCTCTGTATAGCCCTTTGGCTAGGATACCCAAGGGTATTCCTTTATATTAATGATTATAGAATTTCCTTGAGAGTAACTGTTTGTGTATTTCTTGTTTACATGTTGGGCATGGCCCAGTTACTTACTTAGCCTGAGGGAAGTGCTTTACTTAGCCTGAGGGTAGTGTTTTAAATAGCCTAAGGGTAGTGCATATTTTAGCCTGAGGGAAACTTCTTCTGTGCCTGTGAGAAATAGACTATGTGCCTGAGGGAGACACTTTATACGCCTAAGGTAAATATCTGTTATGCCTGTGGAAAATTACCTGCGGGTTACATTTCTGATTACCTGAGGGTAAGGGTCTACGTGTCTGTGGACACTATCGGTTACATAGAAATTCACTGTGGTGGTTTCTTAAATAATAAATAATGAAATGAATATTAAAATGGAAATAACTGGTAAAGTTAGTTACTTTTGATTACTTCTTAGTTTATTGCATTTACGTTTTCACACTGTTGTTTCATGTTTACACATATTTGTGCACAGGACTTTTGTGGGTGCCTACTGAGATTATTTCTCACACCCTGTTTGGGTCATATTTTTCAGACCAAATAGATTACGTTTCTGCAGGTGTGGATAAGGGCAAGGGTCCCTATACAGGTACTTGATTACTGCTGAGGAGTAGGGGTGCATGGGACCAAGATAAGGCTCACGATGCTACCGACTGTTTTGTTTTGTTTTGTTATACTCTGTATTGTATTGTACTACATTTTTGTGTAACATGTTCTAGTTGTTTTATTAGAACTTGATACATGTTGCATCATTATCTATAATATTGTTGGTTATCCTTTACTATAGTTGTTTAGTTTCCATGTGTATGGTTTATTGCTTCCGCTGTTGTTGCATGTTTGTACATTCTATTCTACTGCGCTACACTTTGACAAATGAGGGCATAGTTTCCCCACTATCAAACATGGCCCCTCACTACTAGTCGGCAGCCTTTGGCGTTTGGGGAAATGCGCTTGAGTTCATGTCGAGAACTGGGTTCAGGGCACCCCCGGGACATTACAAAGTGGTATCAAAGGAGTTCTTTCCTATGAATTACTATTTGGAGCCTTAGCCAAGGATAGGACGATAATAGTAGTTGGTAATAAGCTATGCCCGGGCATAGCTAACCCGTGTACAGGGAAAATCCAATTTACCTCGTGTTGCAATTTTTTCTGATTTTTCAATTTTTACAGTTAAATTGATTTTCACCGAAGGGTAAAGCACTTGTATTGTGCTGTTTATATTTTATTCATTGGTTTTATTTAGTTGCAACCCGATGAGATGAGGTTATGCCATCTCATGCATCATTTAGGCACATGCTTGAAATCACATTCCATGCATAGCTTCCATGCCATGTAGGCGCAAAAGAAATTGCATGTTGTTGTGATAGTTGTTGTGCTAGAAATGCATTCTATTGTGATAGCTGCTTTGATAAATACATGCTATGTGATAGGGTATTATTGTGTGATCCTGTTAAGAGAATGGGTGCCAAACTTTTGTTTTTTGGGAGTTTAGGCCCTCATTGACCGAAATTTGGTGGATCATTGACTGTTTATCCGGTTATAACAAATATAAGATGTCAAACTTTGATTCGCGGGGAGTATCAGCTCTCACGGATCGGAATGTGGCACTTAGGTATTTTTTTTAGTATTTTTTGAGATCTGGAGAAGTTTCTGAGGAATATTGTCTGGAAACCTAGTATACATGGCGTGTAGTACCTTAAACACACCGTGTATGTTCTTCTGTTCGGGAAGAAAAGAAAACTTTTTCGAGTACACGCCGTGTACCCTAAGTCCATGCTGTGTAGTCTCTTTCCATGTCATAGACCATGTGGGAGGGGACACGGGGAAGGGAAACACTTGGGGTGAACACGCCGTGTACCAGATGTACACGTCGTGTAGTGTTGACCCAGAGTCTGCCCGTGTAACTAACAAACACAGACGGAGGGGACCTTAAGAAATATATGCCATGTCCACTGTAGAACACACCGTGTAGTCTGATCTGGGATTCGACCATGTAACTAACAACACGGGTCGGTGTCATCCTTTCATGTACATGCCATGTGTATATTGAACACGCCATGTAGTTGGAGCCGTATATCCGGCCGTGTAACTAACAACACGGGTCAGCGAAGCTCATCTAGAACACGTCGTGTACCTGTGGGATACATCGTGTAGTCTTTTCCAAGGACAGACCATGTGGACTTAGCCATGTGGCTGGGAAACGGGGTAGTGTACATGCCGTGTGTGGGTGTAACACACCGTGTAGTTCAAGTTGAGTAGTCGGCCGTGTCAAAAAAGATACGAGTAGTTGGAAACTTACACCATACACGCCGTGTAGATTATATACACGCTGTGTAGTTTGTTCAAATGGAAGTTGTGTGGCTTGGCCATGTAGAAGGACCCGGATAGGGGAAGAGAAGTCAGGTAAACGCTGTGTAGTCAGTATACACGCCATGAAGGCTTGTTGTGTAATCCTAAATTCATTCTTCCTCCTATTTCCCTTTTGGTTCCTTAGTTTTTAGATTGTGATAATCTTGATCTAAGGAGTCTGTTTAAACTTGTAGTGTCATGCCGCCGTGACATTCACACGTTGTTTTCCAAGAGAGTGGGAACATGTATACTCCAGAAATGGTAGGCCATGGGCTACCAGTGGATCCTCCAGCAGAGCCAGATGTGGCGCCAGCCTTTATACCGGACATAGGAACAGAGGTGCAGTTCTGTGAGGGCTTTATGCGGTTTATGCAAACGTTTCAGGGACCACTGCCGGCTGCCACATCTATGGCCGAGCTGACTTGTAACTTCCAGCAGTAGCATCCGCCTACGTTTTCAGGGGATGGCGTACCACAGGCTGCGAAGTCTTGGCTGGGGTCTATGCAGACTATTTTTTAGCACCTAGAGACGCCTACAGGGTGGAGGGTCAAGCTCACGACTTATATGCTGTGTGATTCCACCAAGAGTTGGTGGGATGTTACAACCCAGTTGGAGAAACACAGAGACATGGCATGGGAAGATTTCTAGACAGCCTTCTATGACTTCTTCTTCCTAGAGACGCTGAGGGCAGATCGTGCTTGATAGTTTAGGAATCCGCAGCAGGGCGCTATGTCGGTGATGGATTATTCTTCTCATTTCACCGAGCATCAGCGTTTTGCACCCGTTCTGGTGAGAGATGAGATGTTGAGAGCTAGATGCTTTGTGGATGGTCTTTGATATGACATCCACCCACTGGTGAATGTTTTCAGGTTTCCTACTGTACATGCTATTGTGAACCAGGCGATGATTATAGAGACGAACCTTCGGGAAGCTAGTGGTGTGGGCCTAGGCGGTTCATCACCAGTTTCAGGTACTATTTCTACTGGAAAGAGGAAGAGACAGATGGACTTCTCTCAGGGTGGAAGTACCAGCCAGAAGAATGTTTCAGGTGGCCAGGTTATGTGCTACCAGTGTGGTAAGGAGGGGCACAAGAGACCTTAGTGTCTACGAGACCCATTGGAGTACCAAGCTTGTAGAGATATAGGGTATCTGTAGCACTTTTGCAGGGCGTTTCCACCAGTGGATAGTGAGAGGGGTTCTGTGCAGACTCTGTGTGCGGGGGAAGGACCAGCTACTTTTTACCAGTCAGGAAATTGGAATATGTCAGGGCGTGCAGGTAGGGATGGTGTTTGTGTTCATGGTAGCCAGACACTAGGATCTCAGAGGAAGCAGGGCGTTACAGCTTAGGGTAGCTAGGCTGTGTCTCAGGGCCATGGCACTCGGAAGGCATATGCAGTGCAACAGACCTAGCAGGAGAAGGATCCCAGACCTTCTACATTCAAAGGTACTATTCTAGTAGCTTCTGTGTTATCTTCAGTAATTTTCGATACGGGTGGTACACATAGCTTTGTATCTATGCCTGTTGTGGAGAGCCTTGGGCTCTATGTTTCTTCTTATTCTGCTATTATGACGCTAGACACTCCATTGGGGACTAGAACGACTAGTGTGCGTCAGTGCAAGGAGTTCTCCCTTGAGGTTGGTGGGTGTCACTTCATTTGGGACCTCTATGTCTTAGAGATGACAAGTTATGATGTCATTCTTGGGATGGACTGGTTGGTTCCCTTTCAAACCTTTCTGGATTGCTATAGTCGCAGGGTGAGTTTCACATCACCAAAGGGTAGAGAGTTTCTATACAAGGGCGAGTGGGATGTTGAGGAGAGTCTAGCTGGACCAAAGCATCATGGGTGAGGTGATATCATAGCCTAGATTTCGATATTATATCTGGATGACCAGGGGACTTGTCGGAAGGATTTACCTCTAGTGGTTGATCATTTCAAGGATGTCTTCCTGGATGACTTTTCAGGTCTTCCTCCGAAGCGTTAGGTGGATTTCTCTATTGAGCTTGTGCTAGGAACATCACCGATGTCCATTCCTCCTTATAGGATGGCTACAACAGATTTTCGGAAGCACAAGAGACAATTAGAGGAGTTACAGGAAAAGGGTTTCATCTGACCCAGTACTTCTCCTTGGGGTTCTCCGGTCCTCTTTGCGAAGAAGGCGGACGGTACCCTCAGACTCTGTGTGGATTCTCAGAAGTAGAACCAGTTGACGGTTAAGAACCGATATCACTTGCCTAGGATTTATGGTCTTTTTGATCAATTTTGTGGACCACTAGTGTTCTCGAAGATCGAATTGAGATTAGGATTTCATCAGCTGCACATTAGACCATCTGATATACCTTTCACAGCTTTCATAAGCAGGTATGGTCTATATGAGTATACGGTTATGACGTTCGGACTCACGAACGCACCATCAGTTTTCATGGATCTAATGAATCGGGTGTTCTATCCCTATCTGGATTATTTTGTGGTAGTATTCATGGATGATATCTTGGTGTACTCTCACAATCGACACGACCATGCCACCCATCTTGATATCGTATTGAGTACACTGAGAGAGCATTGGCTATATGCTAAACTCTCAAAGTGGCACTTTTGGATGGACCAGATTCACTTCCTGGGTCATATCATCTCAGAGGCAGGAGTTGGAGTAGACCCAGAGAAGGTGAGAGAAGTAGTTTCCTAGAAGCATCCCAAGAATTTTTTTGAGATACGGAGTTTATTGGGGATGGATGGTTACTACAGACACTTCATACAAGACTTCTCCCACTTAGCAGCACTGTTGATGGGTTTAACTAAGAAGGGTGTGAAGTTCGTTTGGTCAAAAGCTTGCGAGATAGCCTTCCAGGAGCTGAAAGGAATGTTGACATCAGCACCGATCCTGATACTCCTAGATCAGGGGAAGAGCTATACAGTTTACTATGATGCATCAAGTATTAGGCTAGGAGTTGTGTTGATGCAGGGTGATTGAGTAGTTGTGTACGGGTCTCAGCAGTTGAGGCCACATGAGAGGAATTACCTGACGCATGATATCGAGTTGGCTACAGTTGTTCATGTGTTTCACTATTGGATACATTATCTCTTGGGAGAACATTTTGTGGTGTTCACGGAGCACAAAAGTATCAAGTACAACTTTACCCAGCGTGACCTGAACCTGAGACAGTGAAGGTGCGTTGAATACCTTCAGTCCTTCAATTTTGAGCTTGCCTATACACCTGGTAAGGGTAATGTAGTAATTGATGCACTGAGTAGGAAGACTCAGATACAGGTGGGACAGGAGGCTAGTGATGAATGGTAGCTTATGACTTTGTTCTCTAAGATGCATTTGGAGGTTCACAACAGTCAGGGGCAGACCTATCTTTCATCTTTAGCTATGACTTCTACCCTCCTGGACATAGTGAGGATGAGACAGCTATCTGATTTAGAAGGCCTAGTTCCACGGGAGTCGGTGGTAAGTGAGGACCCTCCTCGTGGGTGGACTATAGGCTATGATTAAGTTTTGTGTTTCCATGGATGAGTGTGGGTTCTAGGGGATATATGCGAGGAGTTGATGTGGGAGTTTCATGCTTCAGCTTGGGCAGTTCATCCCGGAGTTACCAAGATGTATCGTGGCTTGAGACGTCAGTACTGGTGGCCGGGTATGAAGAGAGAAATAGCTGGTTTTGTTACGAGTTGTTACACCTATCAGTAGTTGAAGGTGGAGCCTCAGAGGCCAGCCGGGCTTTTGCAGCAGTTACCCATTCCGGAGTGGAAATGAGATGATGTCGTGATGGACTTCGTGACTGGGTTGTCGAGGTCACCTCAAGGCAATGATGTCGTGTGGGTTGTTGTGGACAGACTCACGAAGTTAGATCAATTTTTTCTAATTAAGAAGTCCTTTGGTGTTGACGAGCTTGGGAAGTTGTAAATTCGAGATTTTGTACATCTTCATGGGGTCCCTCGTTCTATCATCTCAGATAGGGATGATCGTTTTACGTCTCATTTCTGGAAATGTTTTCAGAGGGAACTGGGTACACAGGTGCTTCTGAGCATAGCTTACCACCATCAGACCGATGGTCAGTCAGAGCGTATGATACAGGTGCTTGAGGACATGCTACGTGCATAAATCATAGTCTTTGGGGGCTCTTGGGAGAAGCATATACCCCTAGTCGAGTTTGCCTATAATAATAGTTTTCAGGAAACCATTGAGATGGCACCTTACGAGGCTTTATATGGTAGGACATTCTGATCACCCTTGTGCTGGTTAGAGGAAGGTGAGGTAGCTTTATTGCGACCATGTATCATGCAGGAGACTTTTGAGCAGGTCCATTTGATTCATAAATGGATGGCTACCACACAGTCTTGTCAGAAATCTTATGCTAATCGCCACAGACGACCCTTGGAGTTCGTGGTCGAGGATCAGGTTTTCTTATGTGCTTCACCGAGGTTTGGGAACAGGCGAATCAGGAGACAGGGTAAACTCTCACCAAGGTATGTGGGGCCATTTTAGATTCTGGAGAGAGTCGGGTCGGTTGCCTATCGATTATAGTTACCATAGAGGTACTGATCCATGCACGACGCCTTCCATGTATCTCAACTACATCGCTATCATTCAGACTCGTCTTATATTTTTCAGCCCAAGTAGGTTGAGCTTGAGGTAGATGTTTCCTTTGAGGAGCATCTTATTCATATCGTTGATAGGAGCACGAAGGTTCTCTGAGTCCGGTCAGTTCCTCTCGTACAGGTGTTATGGCAGCATGGCGGAGTGCAAGATAAAACATGGGATGGATAGACCGACGTACGTGCTCAGTGGCCAGAGTTGTTCATGGATATACTTTCACCACCCTTAGAAGGGAAATTTGGGGACGAATTGATTTAAGGGCGGAAGTTTGTAAGAACCCGGTTCTTAGTTTTGAGGTACGAGTTTCTTCCTTTCTCCTTTCCTAAAGTGTTTTTGAGAAAATAAGGAAAATGGGGGAAAATCCTAAATTTTGGGACTACACACCGTGTTATTTTCCACATGTCATGTACTTTTGGCCGCATGGGATGAGTACACAAGGCGTGTAGCCATGTTGGCAATGAAAGGTGTAAAAACTAACTACACGCTGTGTAGTAGGTATTTACACATCGTGTAGTCAGTCGGAAGGCGAATAGTAAGGTGGTGGCCAGCTAGGTGCCAGTACACGCCTTGTATAGTGGTATACACAACATGTACTCATGTTGACGGATGAATAGTCTGGCAGTGCCTCTAGAGGAACAGTTAAATGAGGTAAGTACACGCCGTGTAATCAAAAGTACACGTTGTGTACTTTGTTTTTTTTCACTTTATATGGGTTGTAGCCAACCATACTCACAGGATTGGCTTAGAACCAGATTGGATCTTGGGAGAGGATGGCCAAAACTTCGTGGATATCTAGACTGAGCATCAGGAATCCATTTCTGCTTCCGTCGATCACGTTGGAACCCGGCTGGTAGGCCCTCCCATCTCCTTCCATAGTTCTTGCCAATTATTCATCTAATGGAAGTTATTTGAGGTTGAACGAGAATCATTTTACCTTAGATCTACGACGTTCTTAGATATTTTAGAAGGCGTCATTCGGGTATATCGATCACAGGTGATCGAGGTAGGTGGCTTGGTGTTTAATTTTCCAACTGATGTGTGTTTTGTGTACCGTTGTGATACGTGCCCATGAATGGGGTGTCGTATGGCTGAGGACGTGTGGAATTAAATACCTAGAATTGTATAAGTAATTAAATGTGACAATAAACTGCTGTTTGGGATCAATTCTTGGATCCATGACCACCCTGGGGGTGCGTTCCTCTATTTAGCTGTTTGGCCAGGATACCTAAGGGTATGCCTTTATATTAATGATTATAGATTTCCTTGAGAGGAACTGTTTGTCTATTACTTGTTTACATGTTGGGCATGGCCCAGTTACTTGCATAGCCATAGGGCAGTGCTTTACTTAGCCTGAGGGCAGTGTTTTACTTAGCATGGGGGCAGTGCATCTTTTAGCCTGAGGGAAACTTCTTCCGTGCCTGTGGGCAATAGACTATGTGCCTGAGGGTGACACTTTGTACAACCGAGTGAAATATCTGTTATGCCTGTGGAGAAATTACTTACAGGTCATGTTTCTGATTACCTGAGGGTAAGGGTCTGCATGCCTGAGGACACTGACGGTTACATAGAAATTCACTATGGTGGTTTCTTAAATAATAAATAATGAAATGGATATTAAAATGGCAATAACTGTTAAAGTTTAGTTACTTTTGAGTACTGCTTTGTTTATTGCATTTAATTTTTCACACTGTTGTTGCATGTTTACACACAGTTGAGCATGGGCCTTTGGGGGGTGCCTACTTAGATTATTTCTCACACCCTGTTTGGTTCATTCTTATCGGCCCAAACAGATTACGTTTTTGCATGTGTGGATAAGGGCAAGGGTCCCTATATAGGTACTTGATTGATGCTGAGGAGTAGGGGAGCATGGGACCGGGCTTAGGCTTGCGATTCTACATACTGTTTTTTTTGTACTTTGTATTGTATTGTACTTTATTGTTGTGTAACATGTTCTGGCTGTTTTATTATAACTTGAGACATGTTGAACCATTATCTATATAACTATTGGTTATCCTTTACTGCATTTGTTTAGTTTCCATGTGTATAGTTTATTTCTTCTGTTGGTGTTTCATGTTTTTACATTCTATTCCGCTACACTACACTTTGACAAATGAGGGCATAGTTTCCCCACTATCAGACATGGGCCCTCACTGCTAGTCGGCAGCCTCTGGCATTTGGGGAAATGCGCTTGAGGTCACGTGGAAAACTGGGTTCGGGGAACCCATTGAGTGGCACTCATAACTGGGACGTTACAATTAGGTTATATCATTTTTTTTAAGTCTCCAAAAAGGATTTCAAGGGCTTTCAAACTCCTTCCTTGGTGAATCAAATAGCCATTTTATAGACCTGCACCTATTCCACTAAGAGATCTCATCCTGATTGGTTTCCTCTCTCACTCCTTTATTTCTCACATTATTTGAAGGGGTGTTTTCCTCCATTGGTAATGGATCTATATCTAGGTTCTGGATCTAGATTTAATTCTTCATCATGTTCTTGATCATTCCACTTCAATTAGGGGCTTTGTGGGAAAATTATCAACAGAAATCATGAGGTAGGTGGTCTAAATTGAAAATCTCATAGTCTTTATTTTATTATGTGCATGTTATTATGTAATTGAAATTATCATGATTGGGAAATTGAATCTAGAATTTATTTTGATTAAAATTAATTACCATATGAAAATTTAATGTTTTGAATTTGGGGCAATTATAAATTGGTTGAACTATATTGATTAATTTGTTAATTAATTAAAGGAATGATGTGATTACAAAAATAGTGTGTAATTGGAATTATGGATTTGGTCAATTAAATGATATTGTGTTAATAGTTAATTGTTGAGTCGTGGAATCAATTAATAATGGGATTAAAGGGATTTTTTCCTTAACCTTGAAAGGCTAATGGGTCATGCGAATAAATGATGATAAATTGATTTAATTATTACTTTTTTGTTTTATTAAATCTGATTAAATTTTTAAACCATGATTTTTTTGGTAATTGGAATTGTACACCAAGATGTGAAATGTTGATGAGTAGGTTAATGATGATTAACCTTGTTAAATGTGATTGATTTATAAATGGGTTTTGGGACATGGATTAATCCTTCAAATACACAATAGATACTATACATGGCATTATAAACCCAAAATTCATTCATTTGATAATGAGTTTGGGATACAGACTGATGCTTCCAAAGCCCACTTGTGTGATGCATGTGAGAATGAGTGTGGGACATAGACTGATGCTTCAAAATACCACTTGTGTGATTGTTTTATGAATTATTTATGGGACATGTAATAATGTTTCAAATACCCACAGGGTCCTAGACATGGAGTTCTAGCCCCAAAATGTTGGCATTGGACTATGCTTCTAATTATCCATGTTATGAACAGAAATTAAATGGATAATGAAATTCCATGTGATAATGAATGGTAAACCCTTATGTGATATGGTTTAGACTCCAGCACAATATGAAGTAGGTTTTTATGGGTTGGTTTTCATTGTGAACCTAGGAAAATTATGTGGTTAATTAAAGAATATTGAAATTGGATAACTGCTTACTTTTTTCATTGTACTTCGTTCTTTACACAACTTCTTACACTAGTATTTACTGGATATTTTTTACGCAGTTTTGGTGGTGGAATATTAAATTGTATTCACACTCTATCTGGGTTCAATTAACATTACACGAATATACTTTATGTTTTCAGGATAGGATAAGGGAAAGGGACCTATTTTAGATAGCTGAGTCGGGATGGAGCATGGATGAGGGAACACGACTTGGTGTCGGGACCCCAAGGGGGAGTTGTTAGTATCTTTGTTTTGGGATTTCATTTTGAAACTTGACACTTATTCTTCATAACATGTCCTCTTTTTATTTATGGATATTGTTTCTAGTTTTGGTTCATTATGTGATACTTTTTGATCTGGTTAATGTATTATTCTGATTCTTGGTTAGTGTCTATTGGTTATTGCTTGGTTATTTTAGCTATTGTGATTATTTTATAAAGAGGGTATAGTTTCCCAATGTTATATATATTTTACCCTCACCACTAGTCTGTAGCCTCTGGTATATAGGGAGGTATTCTTTAGTTCACATAACTGAAAAACTAGGGGCACTCGTATGTGGCACCCAGGTCAGGACATTACAAAGTGGTATCAAAGGGGTTTTTATTTATTTTATTTTTTCTTACTATTTTTGAAAGGTAGAAAATAGAATAGGATGAGTGATTCCTTGGACATGAGCTCATAAATTACCCATGTATTAGGGAAACCCCAAGTACACAAGGTGTGAGTTTTTTATTGTTGTTTGTTGTTACGAATGGTTGTTATTTCACCTCGAGTGATTCACTTGTAGTGCGATGTGATTATTGTTTCTAATATTTTATAAGATTTGAAATGTGAAACAGTATTTCATGATATTTAAGTATTCATTCATCATTGAAGGAACTGAGGAATTATTTTGACATGCATCATTTTAGGCACGCATGGGAAAAACTGTTTTGTGGATGGTTGTTGGGATTTAAATTATTTTCTATTCTCGTGTAATTTAACTGGAAAAAGGTATTTAATATTAAAATTTAAAATTTAAAATGATGAAAATTTTGGATAATTTAAATTGATTAAAGGGTTTCTAATGATAAACTATGTTAATGAGAATGTGTTTACCCTTTTTAACAATGACCTTGATGTCATATTGTTAGGGGTAGTAACAGTGACTTAGTTTTGACCATGCGGGGTGAAAGGGGGATGACTTCATATGGATTTATGTGAATCCCTCTTGTTAACTATGTTAATATTTTAAAATTTATCCTAATGTGTGTTTTTAAAATTGTAGAGATACACCCCCATGATGACTTTTTCTGATCGGAAAATAAGAGGATATGTCTTAAAATGTTCCTCCAGTAGTGGAACATGAGGCACCAATAGTGTTGGGTGAAGGAGTTGGGGAGAATTTCTATGAGAACATTTATCACTTCATGTAGTTTATGTAGAGATACCAAAAGTGGTTTGTAAATAGTATATCTGACCTAAAATGGGAGTTTCAGTTACAACACCCTTTGAATTTCACCAGAGAGGGTGAACCAGAGGTAGAAGAGTTCTATATTGAGTCTATCTAGTATATACTTTACCACTGGGAGACTCCTAATGAGAAGAGATTAAAATTGGAAACATACATGTTATTTGGACAAGAAAATTGTTGGTGGGACAAACAGAATCAAGATGGAAAGCTGGAGATATATTAGTGGAATGAGTTTTTGGAGAAGTTCTTGGAGCACTTTTACCCTAACACACTTAGGGAGGAGAGAGAGGATGAGTTTATGGGGTTGAATCAAGGGAGTATTTACATTTTAAAATATTATAGTATCTTCATTTATTTTCAATGATTTTCTCTATCATTGGAAGAAGATGAGGTGACCATGATGAAATGGTTTAAAGATGGGCTTAAATGTGAGACTAAGTCCAAAGTGAATATATTTTGGCTAAAAAGGTTCTTTGAAGTGGTGAATTAGGATCTCAATTCTAAGTGGAACCTGAATGAATATTCCAGTGAAGGAAATATGGTTTTTGATAAATTATTAGGAGGAATATATTATAAGAGTAGGAATAATCTCTATGAGAATGCCAGCTAGTGTGATAGAAAGAAGAGTAACCATTGGGAAGGGTTAGCCATATAGGACCTTACCCGAGTGACTTGTCACCAGTGTGGTAGGAAAAGTCACTTTCATACGCACTTTTCCTCAACAAAAATCAAGTTCTGATCTTGGGAAAGGATGGGACATCTACAATGGTTCTGTATGAACCCACAATAGATTGGTAATTGTGGGAAAACTAAGAAGTACCAAATTATGGGAAGGGGGTCTTCTACACTATACCAATCTAGCAGTTGGATTTCTACTAGAAGTGATGGTAGAGGTAGTGGATATGGTGATTCTAAGTAAGATCACCCATATTAGTAGGGTGGTGCAGCTAAGGGGACTCATACTGCATTATAGGGAAGTGAGTCACAACAGTTGCAAGCAGTTCATCCTACACTTATGGATAATGAGGACAGAATTTCAATAGTTATGCGTACAATGATTATTGATTATACACTTTATAGTTCTTTATTTGATACTAATACCTCTCATTCCTTTATATTTTCACAACTTTTGAATGTTTTGATCCTGGAATTAGAGTTTTTATCAGGTTTATGATGATAGATACACCTTTGGGAGTATATTCAAGAGACATATGTCTATGCAAAGGGTATTCTCTTAAGTTTGGGGACTATCATTTCCTTTGGGATATTTACATTCTCGATATTCTAGGATTTTACCTAACTATATATATGGACTATCTAGTGGATTAACTAACCGAAATATATTTTTACCATAGAAGAGTGACTTTTATGTCTCTTGAGGGTGGGAATTATATTCACCTTAGAAAATGGGATATCCAAGCGGGGTGTTCAGGGACAGCTCATCAAAAACAAGGGGAGATCACTACCTATGTTTCTATTCTGTTGTATAATAATTGGGTTTAAAGAATTATTTTTACTCCTATAGTGGAAAGGTTTCAATATGTGTTTCTTGAGGACATGTCAAGGCTACCACCTGAGAGAGATGTGGAGTTTACGAATGAGCTCATGTTGTGTGTAGAGATAGTTTCAATTCCAAAATATATAATGGAACCAAGAGAGCTTAAAAATATCAAGAAAATATGTAAGAGTTGGTGGGAGGGATTTATCCATCTAAGAATGTTTCCTTGAGGTTCCCTAGTTTGTTTTTCCAAGAAGGATGACAGAACATTACACTTATTTTTTGATTACAAGATGTTAAACCTGATGAACGTGAAGAACCGGTATCCACTTCCGCGTATCAATGTTAAATTTTCACAGTTGTGAGAATATTTTGTTTTATATAATATATAATTGAAATTAGGGTATCATCATTTGAGAGTTTGACCTTTTGATATACCTCATACTGCTTTCAAAAGCAGGTATGGCTTTTATGAGTTTGTTGTGATGTCGGTCGGGGATAACGAACGCACTGATATTGTTTATGGAATTGATGAATAGAATCTTCCACCCATGCCTGGATAAGTGGGTGGTAGTATTGTGGATAATATCATGGTTTACACCATAACTCATAATGATCATGCCCAATATCTTGACATAATCTTGAGTACACTTTGAGGGTATCATTTATATACTAAGCTATCTAAGTGAAAATTCTGGATTGATCAAGTACATTTATTGTGTCACATAATCATTAGTGAAGGTATGTCATTGGACCTATAGAATTTATAGATAGTTGTTTCATGGAAGAATACCAAGAATGTTTTCAATATTCATATTTTTCTAGGATTATCAGGATAATATATGAGGTTCATATATGACTTTTACCTCTTAGAATCACTACTATTAAGATTGACCAATAAGGTATTCAAGTTTTAATGGTATGGAACATATGAGAATGATACATAGGAGTTGAATGAAAATTTTAATACCAAGCCAATCTTAATCCTACCCAATATGATGGAGGAGTATATAGTGTTTATGATGCATCTAGCATCGGGCATGGAGTAGTGTTAATGTAGGGGGTCGAGTGGTGGTGTATGGGTCATAGTAGTAGAGTCCACCTGAATGGAACTCCCCTATTAAAGACCTTGAATTTTATTCAATGGTTTATTATTTTATGTATTGGAAGAATTATCTATTAAGAAAAAAACATTCTAGTTATACTGATTATAAAATCTTAAAATAAATCTTTTTTAAATGAGACTTGAATCATCATAAGTGTAGATGGGTTTAGTATATATAGTAATTTTATTTTGAATAGCATATATTATTGGGAATGGAAAAGTGGTTTTTACACTCTATGTATGAAATCAAAGACAAAAATAGTTCAAGAGTCTATATTTGAGTGGAAGATCATGACATTACAAACTGAGATGCATGTTGTGACTCGAGATGGTTAGGATTAAATGACTCACTTATCCATTTCAGTGGATTCTACATTTTTGAACTGGATTAGGGATAGTTAGTATGAGTATATAGAATGTTTATCTTTGATATAATGACTTGAAGGTGGGGATTCACCTTCTTATTGGACTATATATGAGGATGAGATCATCTATTTCTATGTATTTATATTTGTTCCTATGAGTATGTGAGAGGAGCTAATGCATGAATTTCATGATTTGAAGTGGGTGGTGAATCTGGGTTTGAAAAAAAATGTATAGTGACCTACAACAACAATATTTGTTTCCAAACTTGAAAAAGGAGATTACAGGATTCGTGACATGATTCTACACCTTTCAGTAGGTGAAGGATGAGCATTGACGGCCCAGTGGTTTACAATAGTAATTTCCCATTCCTAAATGGAAGTGGGACGATGTTACCAAGGATTGTTTTGTAGTTCTTCCAAGTATAACTCAGAATAATAATTTTATATTGGTGGTTGTGGACTGATCGAAGAAAGTATTTCATTCTTTTACTATATTGTAGACCTACTCAATGAATCAATTGGGAGACCTGTACATTTTTAATATATTCTATCTACATAGAGTTACATGGAGTATAGTTTTAGACCATGACTTGTGTTTTACTTCATGTTTCTATAAGGTCATACATAAGGCTCATGGTACACTAGTTTTTTTTAGTATGGAATTACACCAACAAACATATGGGAAGTTAGAATGTACTATTCATGTGTTTGATCATATGCTACATGCATGTGTTCTAGACATTGGTGGGTCTTCGGGGAATCACATAGAACTTGTGGATTTCTCCTATAAATTTATTTACTAAAAACATAATCAAATGAAACTATATGAGGAACTTATTGGTAGGCTATGTAGATCACCTATATTTTGGATGAAGGTACAAGAGTCAGAGCTGTTGGGACTGAGTCACATGCGGGAAGCATTGAAGTGGGTTAAATTGATTCTGAAGTGTATGGATATGGATTATATAAGATAGAATATGTGTGCTGATAGATGTTGACAACCCCTTGAATTTATAGAGGGTGATTATGTGTTCCTTCAGGTGTATCATAGATTGACTCATCTTTGGATTCATAAACAAGTTAAGTCTGTGCCCCAATTTGTTGTACCTTTTGAGATTATAGAGATAATTGGCTTGGTGGAATAATGATAGAATATTACACCAATTTATAGTGATATGAATGAACTTTTTCATGTGTCGAAACTTTACTGCTATCAACCAAACCCTTCTCATGTGATCTATTTGGATGATGTTGAGCTTGAGACTGATGACTCCTTTCAAGATAATTTAATATATTTGTTGGATCATAGTAATAAAGTGTTGTGGGGAAATAATATTCAAGTATTTTTTGTATTGTGGATACCTAGTAATGTTTAGAAGGAGACACAGGATAGATAATCAGATGTTTGGTCTTAGTGGCCTAATCTTTTTGACTAAGAATCATGGAGATGCTTGGGAGTATAGCTCAAGGACAAGATATAAAAGGGTTGGGAGATTGTAAGATACTGAAATGTTATAGGGATGTATTGATTTTTTTTAGGTACTATTTTACCCTTTTTTCTTTTATCATTTTCGGATTTTACTTTAGGGAGTTTTGAGTTGAAATTGATGAATTTTGGAAGGAAGAGGGGCAGTGCACAGTTTGTGCACAATTTTCCCAAACCTTGTGCCCAGGATAACAAGCCATGTGAACAGAAATAGAGGTGTTTAAAATAGTTGGATCATGGTTTTTCAAGCCGTGCACCCTTCTAGTAGTAACCATGTGACCCCTGGGATGAGGAACAGAGTTAGGTGCATATTTAGGGAAAACCATTTTCCCTATAAAGGAAACCATGCTTGCAGAACAATAAACCACAAAAAATTCATTAATTTTTTTTTAAAACCCATGTTTTATATCCCTAACTCAATCCAAACTAGTTTCTATCATTATTTGAGGCTTGTAGATGGATTCTAAGGATATTCTAACTCTATTCTTAGTGAATCGAAGACCCTTTTTATAGATCTTCACCTCTTCTAGTAAGAGATCTTGTACCAATTTGTTTCCTCCCTCACTCTTTCCTTTTTCTCATCCTTTGAGGGGATGTTTTCCTCTATTTGTAAAGGATATAGATCTAGGTTTTCATAGATCTCATACGTTTTATCTTGGATCTGAATCCCTTTCTTTGTCGTATTCTTGATCGCCACACTATAATTGGGATTCTTTTGGAAAATGCTCGTCAATGATATTGTGGTAGGAGAGTAAAATTTCAAATCTCATAGTCTTTATTTAATTATTTGTATGTAATTATTCAATTGAAATTTCCATGATAGGGAAATTGTATCTAGAATTTAATTATATTAAATTGAATTCCCATTTGATAATTGAATGGGTTGAAATTGGGAAATAGTAAATTGGTTGAATTGGATAAATTAATTTGTTAATTAATTAATATAATGATGTGATTATTAAAATAATGTTATATTAGAATTGTTTATTTGGTCAATTAATTAGTATTGTGTAATTGGATAATTATTGAGTCATGAAATTGATTAATAATGGGATTAAAGGGATGTTTGCATTAAACTTGAAAGGTTAATGGGTCATGTGAATAAATTTTGATAAATTTATTAAATGATGAATATTTTTTATTATTCAATGTGATTAATTTTTTGAACCAATATTGTTTTGGTAATTGGAATAGTACACGGTTTTGAGAAATGTTGATGAGTGGGTTATTGATGATTATCCTTATTAAATGTGATATATACGATTGATTGGTAAATGGGTTGTGGGTCATGGACCAATTCTTAAAATACCCACAAGGTTCTAGAAATGGAATTATAGAACTAAAATGGATGCATTTGAAAATTAGTGTGGGGAACATATTGATTCTTCAAAAGCCCACTTTTTTTATGCATGTGATAATGAGTGTGGGACACAGATTGGTGCTTCAAAATCACACTTATATAATTGTTTGATGAAAGGGTTGTGGGAAACAGACTGATGCTTAAAATATATATGGGGTCCTATCCATGGCATTATATTCCCAAGATGTTGTAAATGGAAAATGGTACCAATTATCCTTGTTAAGAACTGAAATAAAATGGATAATTAAAGTCCATGTGATAATGAATGGTAAACCTCTATGTGATATGGTTCAAAATCTGGCATGGTCCAAATAAGGTATTTATGGGTTGGGTTTCATCATGAACCTAGAAATAATTATGTGTTTAATTAAAGAATATTGTAATTTGATAATTTTTTACTTTATGTATTTAAATTCATTCTTTATAAAACTGTATACACAGTTATTAACTAGATATTGTATTAGATGTTGTTGTTGGTGTCTTATTGAGTTGGAGTCCCACCCTACTCAAGCTTCTTGATTGGTAGCCAAATAGAATTCATGTTTACAGGTTATAGCAAGGAAAAGGTCCCTATGTAATATGGATGAGGTGGGATGAAGCATGGATGAGGGAACTAGACTTGGTGTTGGGAACCACTTGGGGGATTTTTCAGTGTATTTATTTGGGATTTTTATTTTCACACATGAAAATTCTTTGTCATGAAATATATACTAGTTAATTATGGATATTATTTTTAGTTTTATTTCATCATGTCATACTAGTTGATTTGGTAATTGTATTATTATGTTTTTTGGTTAGTGTGTATTGGTTATTTCTTAGTTATTTATATTGTTCTGTAACTTTGATAAGGAGGGTATAGTCTACCCATGTAATATATATTTTATCCTCACTACTAGTTAAAATCCCTTGGAATATGGGGAGGTGAAAATGAGGTCACATAACCAACTAAATCAGGGTAGCGGTATGTGGCACTCGAGTCAGGATGTTACATTTGAGGATAAATATTATATAATTCTACAAATATAAATTTAAAAATGAACAATCCTGAATAAGAGTAAGATTGTAAAATAAACCATTGTAGCATTAATAAATTTTTAATAAAAACCTCTTATAAGATAAAAAATAAATTGAGACTTTAATTACAATAAATAAAGTCTCATTAATGATAAAATATTTCAAATAATCTGTATATACATCATATAAAATAAATTAGTTGAGTAATATAATATATGTCTCATTAGAGTGGAATTGAGATAAAAAACACTTTCTTTGGATTACTACATGGTATAAAGTGTTATTTTATCCTGAATATTAAATTTATATTGAATAAATACTTTAAAAAATTTATATTCTATTTTTAAGGTTCTTTTATAATATTTTTACATCTATTCATTGAATAGTTCTTTCTTGCATCGACCACTTCTGGTTATTCAGTCAATTTCTATAAAATTACATTTATAAGTTAACCATAGTTAAAGATACTATGCAATGGTTAAATAATCTCCAAAATTTTCATAATTTAATTAATATGATTTTTATTCATTAAATACAATTTTAGAATCAACCATGCAAGGTGTTAATAGAAAAATGAATCACGTCGCTTCAAGGAGGTGGAAGTCTACATGTATGCATAAGAGATGTCATAATTTTACAATGGATGAAATGATAAGAATGTAAATTATATATTATATTTAAAAATTAATAATTTTTTTAAAAAAATTCATATATACTCATTAATTGCAATAATATAATCATCTAAGTTAAATGGTGACTAATAACAAATTACATCACTAGGTGGAGACGATAGTCCGTATATATGCATTAGAAATGTTATAAATTTTCATAGGATACAACGGACACAAAATTCATGTAACATTAACATAATAACATTTATGTATGGTAACTATAAGTATTTAATTATTTTATGGTGGTTATTGATGATTTGTAGGAGGTTTAAGAAAAAATGAATTTGGAAAAATCGCTATGAACATATACCACTTCCTTTGATAATATCCTTTGGATGACACATTATTACATATTAAATTTTAATTTAGCGAGAGAAAAACCAATAGTTATATAATAAGGAATTTGGGAATTTATTTTGGTGGGGATTTATCAATCCATGTGACTGAAGAAGTGTAGAGAATAGAAGAGAGGAGGTAACCATTATAATTGGGGATGGTGAAAACCATTTAAATACATGAAACATTACTCTTTTAAATATTTACTACTAAAGTAATGTGTGTCCAAATTAGAATATAAAAATAATAATTATGTTAATGTTTAAATAAAACCAAAAAATTATATATTTTAAATATTTTTTTCATCTTAAATCCTTATCCCTTTTATTTTTAACCCTTTTAATTCATTATACACTAAACTAAGGTGATAAATATTTTCCATGGTTACTAATAATTGTGAAAATTAATTAATTTTAAATAATTAAATAATATTAATAATTATTATTTAAATAATCTAATTCATATTACAAGATTTAGTCCTTATAATGGATAGAAATTAATTATGATATATGTTTTCAAAATCCTAAGAAAACTATTTTAGAAAAATGATCTCTTAAGCGTAAAAATATTTTATTCCAAAATTAGGTATAATATTTATTTCCATGGAATGAAATTAATTATGATAAATAAATGGAGACATTTTTTTAAATAGAGAAAAACCTAATTTTACCTTTTAATTAATTTTTTAAAAAAATATAATTTTAATAAAAACATTTCTTAAATATTTGAATTGTTAAGCCTTGAATTATGAGTTAAAAATTATATAATTAATAAAATTATATAAATTATTAAATATATAATTGATCTATAAAAAAATTTTCCAAAAAATTGATTCATCCTTATATCATAATAATTTCATAAATGTGATGAGATTTGATAAATCATTTTTCTACCATTCACTAGAAAATTAACCTCTGTAGGAAAATCGCAATAATTAAACACAATATAATTATAAAATTAATTTTATTTATTCGAATTAAATTTTACAAATTTTTTTAAAATAATTATAATATCAGAAAACCAATATGTTACTTCCTAAAATTATAAATTAAGAACATTGTATTCGATAATGTGTATGACATGCCACACCAAGCACGTAAGGGAGAATATTATCATGAAAATTTATAAAATACTTACTATTTTAAATAAATTAAAAATATTTTATATATTTAAATTCATGAGACAATAATTTATCTTGTGTCACACACAACAATGAGTTTCTTCAATGGCATGCATTACACGCAAGACCAAGTTTTATCATACAATAATATATTATTAAAATATTATATAATAAGGATATAACTTTTCCATTAAATTGGAGGACATAAATATAATTAAATAAATTATTAAAAAAATTTGTTTAATAAAAATAAAAAATCAATTCATTGGTTACAAATTAATTATAAATGAATAAAAGAACTAGTTGAGTATTAAGGGAATGTTTTTATAGAAAACTATATTTATGATCACAAAGCTGTTTTATCCTAGTAAATTAAATTAATTAAAATTAGTGAGTAATATTAATGAAATGTAAATATTATATATTAAATTAAATATTTTTGATATTCCTATAATACATTTGATATTCATGATATAAAAACAAACCCAATATTTCACATAAAACGTATATTTTAATTAAGCCACTTTACCTCCTTTTAATTGAGAACCTATATTAAATCCAATTTTTGAAACTTTTACAAATAATATATGTAATGTTAAACTTAATATTTGAAATAGTAACAAAAAAATTAGATTAGGGTGAATTTTTTATATTTTTCTATGAAGTTTTATTTTTTTAATGAATAGTGAAAAATACTGAATTTTAATTGAAAACTGCATTTTCATATAATTCATTTATGTGGGTAAATTATATTTTAAACTAATTTATAAGATTAATTTGACATATTTTTTGTCAGTTAATCCAATTTAGTTAATTTTAATCAATTTTACATTGAAACTGAATATAAAAACTTAGAAAACTTTTGGATGTTTTTACTTTAAAACCCTGCATTATCGTCCTGTTTACAGGCTTAAATTTAAATTTATTTCTGCTACTTCTGTCATTAGGAATTGTAAAAATGGATTCTATATTTGTAATAATCATTATTTATAATTTAAAATAATGTAAAATTAGTTTTTGACCAAAACTATTCGTGAAATTAATTAAAATTAATCACAACGATTAAGGTGAAATTAAGCTTATTAAGGGACTAAATCTTAAACTTATGGGCCAAAATGAACTATTAACTTGTCAAAAATCCATTATATGGTCATATTTGGACCCCATAATCCCTTCGGTCCAGTTGATTCTCAAGGCCTTCGGGCCACCTTAAGGCCTGTGGGCAACCCCAAGGCCTTCGGGCCACAGGAATGCAGGCCCCAGACACACTACAAAAAGGAGCAGCCCTTGAAGAGGATTCAGAGCAGGTGCACTCACTAGAGCAGAGCCAAATGGATTGTCAGAATGAGAGGGTATGTATATTCCATCAGTACCAGCATGTGCTTGCACGGGAAGCCTAGCCAGATAGTTATGCAAAGGTGGAGAGCTACTATCAAGATGCAGATGTTGGGGAGGGGCAGTTCCTTGTAGATAGTCTGGTTGAATTCCTTAAGACCTTCGGGTCATGTAATCTCCTAAGCCTACGGGCTATGTAATCTCTAAGCCTATAGGCCTTGTAAGGGTTCCCCTTCATCCCTTGAAAGGGGGGTTATCAAAAATCAATAAAAAATGAAGGCCTTCGGGCCATTCAGGAGGAGGTGGGTGGAATTCGCCTTTACAAAATTTACAAGAGTGCCACTTCTCCTCCACTGTAAAAAGGCACTCAAGCCTCCCACTTCATCACACCTCCCAAGACACTTTGGATCGACCAATATCTATCCAATTAGTTCCTCCAAATCTATCCCCTAAACATATAAGCCTCACATTGTTCATAAATCCATCCAAGAAAGCTCTTTGGTGCAAACTAAAAGGAGTTACCCAAAGAAGAGGTAACATATTTCCCCAAACTCTTTAGTTTTATTTACATTCTATACTCCATCAACTATTATTATTCCATGATTATGTAATAACACCAATATACTAAATATACTGATATTTTTTATATTATTATTTCTACCAACACCTACACATAATTCCATCTAATGGGTAATGAACTTACTATTCATGTGTACGATGAATTACCGCCTCACGAAACGATGTCATTTATTTTTTCTTTTACCACCTTTAGTGGTTGGAAATTAGGATGTGATCCAAATTTATATATTATATATATCATATTTATTTTTTATTTTTTATTTTTTAATTATTTTATAACATATACCTTTATACATTCCAGTTTTTGTGATTATGATAACATCTTCTATGGAATTGTGGACTACCGCCCCCTCAAAGAAATGTAATCCATTCGCGCTATACATGTAATGTATTGAGTATGATTTTAATAAAACTATATTACATATAGGAAATTAATATTATACAACTGTTATAATATAAATATGTATAATTTACTTATAACTCTTTTAATACGATTAAGAAATGAAAGTTGCGTTCTTACGTACGTATGACCTACCGTCTCCATGAACGGTGCATTTTATTTCTTATCTCCAAATATTATGGATTATTATAAATATTTATATATTTAATATATATTATATTTAAATCATGTTTTATTTTTTTATTTTATAAATCCAGAATCTAATTTATATAAATAATAAATAACAATTCATAACATACCCAAAAAACTAGGCAATTTACACCTGAAATAGTGAAAATAATAAAAGATTGTTAAAAAATGAGTAATAAGATATTATAAGAAGATCATATATGATATCATAAATATTAATATGGTTTTTTAATAAGTTATTAACATGTTTAAAAAAATTATTCATGAGGTTAAATGATTTTCAACCAAAACGTAAAGACAAGGTAAGAGATTTCATCTCATTTTACATTCTATTGAGACTTATTTGTTGTGATGCACCACTTAACTTTTATATGGCATATATAATGACCTTTGACATGTTAAATAATTAATATACTTATTATCATGATATTATAAGTTTCATTTAATATTATTACTTCATGGGTGTTATTATTCAAATGTTTCAATGTAGTATAGGACACTCTGAAATGTTTAAAGATTTGTTTCCTAAAGAATGTTTTAATGATCTTTCAATTGTATTTCCATTCATCAATATCAAAACAACATTGTTGTTACTTAGCCTACATAGGAGAATTATTAATAAATCTATATCATTTATTCAATATGGGTATTTTTTAAGGCCTATATTTTATTATTTGAATCGATTACTCGATATGAGGAGTACTTTGTACAGGTACGAAATGGGTGAGGCTTGGTTATAAAAATCCCCTAGATGCATCTGTAGTCTCATGAGATGAAATAGTTATCCAAATTATATGGGTTTTTACTGGATATGTTAAACCTTTTTTCTAAAGGTCTTGAAGATAATGGTTTCATGTACCTAGGAAACATGTTATCCAATAATTAAGCATTTATTCCATTTAGTTTTAGTTATTACTCATCTATTAGATTTTTCATTGATATAGTTATGGAAACATTTAATTTTAAGTTCCTTAATTAAATGGTATGTGTTTTCAGTTATTTACATTTCAATATAATTTATTAAATTCCTTTTTAATTTATTGATTACAAGGAATGTGTGTTCAGTTATTACCTTACCATATGTATTATTGTCATTGATTCATTATTTTTTTGTTGTACTTTACCTTTATTGAGAATTTGACCTCACCCTTATTATGTTTCCCCTCCCTAAGATTCCATGAAGTGTATATAGAATCATATTCAAGGATATTCTAGATTTAATAGAGTTATTATACTTGAAAGAAAAAAAATTAAGTTGTAATTAGTGTGATCATTTTTAATACAAGACTCATGTATGTATCCAGTTAAACAAGACTACTAAAATCCTAGGTCCTTCAGGATTTGATTATTTAAAATCATTCCAATTTAATGGTATTAAAAACAAACTATGGTATTTTTGGGTTTGGGGCACTATAGTTGGTATTATATGAAGTTTAATAGAGATCTTAGAAACTAGATTTAAAAAACATAGATTAGAGAACATATCCCAAAGGTATAATTTAAGGATAAGTATAGAAGAACAACCTAGAATTTTGGTAAGGTATAGATTATGTGGGTATTCTTATAAATACATCCCTATCTTGATACGAAAAGTGGATATAGTTTTGGAACAAATGTACCTAGGAGTAACAACTCTAACAATGTGCATCGGGCATGACTAGGCATAACCTAGTACACAAAAATGGACCTTACTGCACACCTAGTTTGACACCTCCATGGGATACACTTATGATAATCCATATTTTCATTACAAACAGTTATGAAGTATTTGAATAGATAATGAAAATGAATAACCTAGGTTAAACCATATGTGTCATAAGATTGAAAATAATTTGTCAATATTTTGACAGCCTTAAAATGATTAGATGATTTTTTTAAATATTATAATTAATGTTCACACTATGGATTTAGATTTTAGGAAATTAAATCTTATAAAGGTTAAAAATTAGAATAATTAAGGACCTAAGTTGAAATAAAATGATGAACTATTTATGTATTAGGGTTGTATTGAAAACCTTTTTTAAATGGCTATTTAGTGATTAACCTTATTTCAAGGATGTTCATCATATTTATTTTGTAAATTATTTTAATATAGTTTTAGAAAAGGAAAACTTGTATGAAAAGTGACAAACAATCAAGTCTATAAAGGGAATGGTTCTTGAACCCATGACTGAAGAAAGATTAGGGTTTCACACCAACCACTGACTAATGCAATGTCCTGGTTAATATGTCATTATTTCAAGTTAAAAATGACGAATTTATTTTAATGATGAGCTAGTAGGATTAATTTTTAGGTTTAGAGATTAATTTCTTAACCATATTGGATATGGAAAATATTTACAGAAAAATAGTTATAATTTTCACTCTTTTATAGGCTTTATGATCCATTATAAGTTTATATTGGTGCTCAAGGAATCAAAGTTAATTTTTGGATATCCATTCATTGATGTCATGAATGAATTGAAAATTGATCAAAGAAAAACCAATGGATGAAATTATTTTTATAGAAATATAATATATAAGTATAATTCCTTATATTCATAGGAATTAAATGAATTATTCAACATTAGTAAAATGATAAAAACATGTTATCCGAATACATTAATTTTTGTTGAATCAGTGGTACTTTAAATCATTACAGATTTAAGGCTTTAAGGCCCTCAGCTTTCCATTGATCATTCACTTGTTTGTGATTGATGAACTAAATCTCTCCCTATAAATATTTATGTTTTTCCTTTATGTATATATCCCTACTTTCCACTAAGGTTATCCCACTTAGAGACCTAGTTATATGTTATTCCATGTGACCCTTGTATTTCCTATTCTCTCTTTTCTAGAGGATGTTTTATGAACCCTTATCTCAATGTGACATTTCAACAACTGAATTTCAAATATCAAACCCTATATTACCACAATATATTTTTAAATTGTGAGGATGCAATTTAATTTAGTTGGGAAGAATGAAATTCCCAAAAATTCTAAAGTAAGAACATTGTATTCAGTAGCATGTATGACACCGAACACCAAACTCGTATGGGAATATAATATCCTGAGAATTTATAATATATTTACAATTTTAAAAAATCGATATATTTTATATCTTTAAATTCACATGACACTGATTTAGAAAACATCACACGCAAAAATAATTTTCTTCAATGGTTTTTGCTATATGCAAGACTGTGTTTTACCAAACTATAATATATTATTAAAATATTATATAATTAGATATATCCTAGCCTTTAAATTAGAGGTTATGAATAGTATTAAATAAATTATAAAAAAAGACTGTTTTACAGAAAATATAAAATGAATTTATTGGTTACAAATTAATTAAAAATGAATATAAGAACCAATTGAATATAAAGGGAATGTGTTAATAGAAAACTATTTTTATGATCACAAAGTTGTTTTATCCTAATAAATTAAATTAATTAAAATTATTTACTGATATTAATGAAATATATATATTATATATTCAATAAAATATTTTTGATATTCATCTAATATATTTTATAGAATTGAGATAAAAAACCAAATATTACACAGAAATACCTCTATTTTTATTTAGGCACTTTTACCGCCTTTTAATGGAGAACCCACTTTAAATTAAATTTTTTAAAATTTTAATAATGTTATATGTTAAAATATACTTAATAGTTCAAATCAAAATATAAAAAAATAGGTGAATTTAATATATTTTTTTGTGATGTTTCATTTTTTAATGAATAGTAAAATACTTAATTTTAATTCAGAACTAATTTTTCATCTAATTTATTTATAAGGAAGATTATATTGTAAACTGGTTTTAAAGTTTAATTAAATAATTTTTTTATTATTTAATACAATTTAGGTCATTTTAAATATCTTCATATAAAAATTTTATAAAGAAATTATCAAACTTTTGGATGTTTTTACTTTAAAAATCCGCATTGTTGTCCTATATGAGGGATTATAGTTCAACCAATTTCCACCAATTATGTGAAAGAAATTTAGAAAAATTGTTTAATTAATTGGAATTAGAATAATTTGTAATTTATAATAATTTTAACTTAGTTTTTTACCAAATATATTAGTGAAAGTAATTAAAATTAATTATAATGATTGAGGTTAAATTATGAATTAAAAGGGATTAATCCTTAAACTTAAGGAAAAAAATAACCAAAACAATTATCCAAAAATCCATTAGATGGTAATATTTCGACCCTATCCTCATATTTTTTTATTTAGTCCATTATTTGAGCCACTTTAAATGGGATAACATGGGTGCAATTCCCTTTTCCAAAATTTACAAAAGTGCCACTCCTAATCCACTATAAAAAGGCACTCAAGCCTCCCACTTCCTCAAACCTGTCAAGACACTTTACTTGACCAAGATCTAAAAGAATAGCTCCTAAAAATATATACCATAAACCTATAATACTCATCTTGGTCAAAAAATTCATCCAAGTAATCCCTTTTGTGCAAACCAAAAGGAGTTACCCAAAGAAGAGGTAACATCATTCCTCAAGATCTTTAGTTTTATTTCCATTATCGAACCTAAATAATATTCTTATTAAATTATTATATAATAACACCAGTATCCTAAATATATTTATTTTTTTATTTTAAGTGTTATACCTACACTTACACACACTTCCATCTATTGTGTAATAAACTTAACATTTATGTGTACGGTGAACTACCGCATCACGAAATGACATCATTCATTTTTCCATTACCACCTTTCATAGTTGGGAATTATGATGAAATTTCTATTTATTTTTTATATATATGATATTTATTATTTTTTATGCTTAAGTAATTATTTTATAACACATACCTTTATACATTCCATTTTTTGTAATTATGATAACATCATTTGTCGAAGTGTGGACTATCACCCCCTCAAAGTGATGTGATTCGTTCATGCTATACATTGAACATATTAAAGATGATTTTAATAAAACTATGTGAAATATAAGAAATTAATATTATAATGGATTTTTATATAAATATTTATCATTTACTTATCATTCCTTTAATATGACAAAGAAATTAAAGGATGATTCATGCATACGTAGGGTTTACCGACTCCGTGAATGGTGAATTTCATTTCTTATCTTAAAATACTATGGATAATTTTAAATAAATATATAATGAATATATATATGATATTTAAATAATGTTTTACATTATTCAGATGATGAAACCATGATCTAGTTAACAATAACAATAAATAACAACTCAAAACTTACCCGACAAACAAGGAAATTAACACCCGAAATAGTAAAAATAATGAAAGATTATTAACAAAAGGTTAATAAGAAAATATAAGAAGATAATATATAATATCAGAAATTTTAATATGGTTTTGGAATAATTTATTAACATGTTTAAAACCATTATACATTGTGTTAAAGGATGGTCACCCATAAAGTGAACAGAAGGTAAGGGATTTCATCTCAATTTATATTCCATTGAGACTTATTTTTTGTTACACACAAATTCAATTTTATATGGTGTATATACTACCCTTTAACATGTTATATCTTGAATATCCTTAATATAATTATATTATAAGTTTCATTTAATGTCATTCATTCATTGGTATTATCATTCAAATGTTTTAAAGTGGTATGGGACACTTTGGAGGGTTTAAATATTATTTTCCTAAAGAATGTTTTAGTGATATTTCAACAGTATTTTCATTCATCAATATCAAACACCCTTGTTATTACTTATACTACACTGGGGAATTTTTGATAACTTTTTATCCTTTATTAAATATGGATATTTGATAAGGCATATTGTTTATTATTTAAATTGATTATTTGATTTGATGAATGCTTTGGACAGGAATGAAATGGGTAGCGCCCAATCATAGATATCCCCTCAATGCATAGGTAGTATCGTGAGAATAAATAGTTTACCAAATTAGATGATTTTTTACCCAATATTCTAAACCATCGTGAAAAAGGTAATGGTTTCATGTAACTTGGAAACATGGTGTTCAATAATTAATCATTTCCCTCATTTAGTTCCAATTATTATTCATCCATGAGGTTTTACATCGACATATCTATGGATACATTTAATTTTTAGTTCATTGATTAAATGGAATGTTTTTTTAATCATTTACCTTTCCATATTATTTATTAACTTCCTTTTCAGTTTATTGTTTACATGGAATGGTTGGTAAGTTATTACCTTTCCATATTTATTATTATCATTGATTAATTATTGCTTCCACTATAATTTACCCTTACGAATCATTTGAGAACATCCTTATTAGTATATTGAGAAAAATATACAAGGATACACCATATCGAATAAGTTATTATCCCTGAAATAAAAAATATGTTATAATTATTGTATTCATTTGTAATACAAGACTCGTGTATGTATCTATTTTACCAAGACTACTAAAATCATTGGTTATTCTGGATTTTATTCCTTATAACCATGCCAATTTAATGGTAGTAGACACCGACTATATGATTTATGGGTTTAGGGAACTACAAATATGTGAAAACAATTTTTATAAAAAATATATTATTGAAGCATAAAATTAATTTATTCTCATTCAAATCATAGTAATAGCCATTATATGACTGTAAATTTATATAATTGAATGTATTATAAATTAATATATTCAAAATAATTAATCAATAGTGATTGAATTAATTTATTAATAAAAAAATTACATTACACCTTTAAAAATAGTTTTACCGGAAGTATCTCTTTTTAGTATTAAATGATTTTATCCTCATTTCAAAAAAATTGATAATTAATGTATAAATAATTACTCATTAGTATTAAATTATAAAAAATAAAATTTCTATAAATTTAATATTAAAAATATGAAAAAATTATCTTTTCAATGAAACATATATAATATAAGGAAAATCCCCTTTTATTTAAAGATAAACCATTTAAACATTCACTATTTGTAACATAATATGATTAATTATTATAATTAATAAATAAATACATATTTCATATTCATTAATAAATTTATTTACATTTGGGTCAATTTTTAAAATATATTTCATTATGCGATGGAAAAAAATCTAATGGACCAGTTACAGTGGTCATATTTTTATGATAATAATTTTGTAGTATGTCACATTCTATTTAAGCTAAATTTTTCATTTAATAAAAGATATCATATATAGTATTCATAAACTAAAACCTTGGGGTGTCAAATACACCATTTATAGGGAATAATTTTGGATTTAGTGGAATTATATGAAACAACACTACTTGTTCTATCCCGGTTATTGATATTTTGTTAGAGAACTAAGGTGTCCAATGTATCATCCATGCATGATTGATCTCTATAGATTGGAAAATTATATAAATGTGTGAAATGATGTAGAATGATTCATATTGGGTGTTATTTATTTCACTATTTTGGGAATGGTTTAGGTATAATCATATCCAGTGGGAGGTATCAGTTTAGATTGTGTATCAATATTCAATGAATATTATGGTTCATGAGAGATACACAAAGAATCATATTAGGGATGGGAATTAATATATTGGCAGTTTTAATGACCCCATCCATCACTATTGTTATAAGTGAAGGAAGATGAGCTTTTATGAGATTGGATCCATCGGTCTATTTGAATTTTTTAATTAGGATCTTGAATGAGAGTGTCATGCCCCATCCCTGGGGGCCCATGCCATGACTACCCCATGCCTACCTTCCATAGGCCAGGGTTTGGAGAATAGTGCCATAAAGGCGAATCCCTAAAACGAGAAGGCATTTCCTTTAAACCTGTACACACAAAGACTAGGTACCCAAAAAAAGTAAACCACATAGTGAAACTGTTGAAGTAAAAGTGTGAACTGAAAGTAAGGGGAAGGTTTACAAGCCCAACAGAAAGAGATAATACAATAGAAAAATAAAACAACTCCTGATATTTTCTACCAAGGATCCTACCTGAAGGGTAGGTACAAATCGTCTTTGTGGCTCTCTACGTTAACCAGTCACCTTCGTGCACTATCTGATCCTAGCTCCCAAACCTCGGTCAAAGATATCTGTTGTCTGCACAAGTCACAACAAGGTGTGGGAAAAACCTGTGCAAGGGTGAATATAAAAATATCAAGTATGGACCCCAAGACCCCAGATTTTCTCTTAGAATTCCACAATAGAAAACCCCCAAAGCATGATCTCAATCATAAAGAACAAGGAAATACTCATCTCAAACTAGGTATAAAACATAAGTACAAAAGTACAGATGATTATTTGTAAAGATGAATAATATTATTCTGTAAAGAGGCTCTGCTTCTGACCCACACAAGATTGATAGATGGTAACCCACTGAAGATCGCTAGGCACTGACCCATAGATGATCGATGAGCACTGACCCACACAGTATCGATAGGTGTTGACCCACACAGTATCGATGAGCGCTGACCCACACATGATCGATTGGTACTGACACACACAAGATCGCTCATTGCTATCCCACTGAGGATCGCTAGGTTCAGACACACAGAGGATCACTAAGGGCCAACCCATGGAGGGTCACTGAGTGCTAACCCATGGAGGATCGCTGAGTGCTGACCCACTGAGGATCGCTATACCTTCATCACATCACAACAAGCCACTTGATTTCCGTACGAAGCATGCTTGATTCTAAGAGGATATTCTCCTCAAGCCATTGGTTTTACCTCAACCCCCCCCCCCCCCATGAAGTCCCACTAAGAAGTAACCTGATGAATCTCCATATCATAAGGGTTCCAATGCAATAGATGGCACTAAAATCGGACACCTGGTCTGTTAGTTATAGCCATTTTAGTGTCAGAGGCCTAGTTGAATTCGAGTTGGATCCAACCCAGCCGTAATCCAAATTCTTCCAAAACACAACTGGATTACTTCAAAAGGACCACCTCATCCTAAGTGCTTTGGCACCACAGATGATTCATTAAATGGACATCCAGTTTAGAAGATATATCCCTTCAATCAAAACTGGGTCGTAAGTGGGTTCGGGTCCGGTCCGACCTAGTCGTACTGACCCGACCCGGCTTTCTGGGAACTGGATGAAGGGGATGGTCTCGACCCTGTTCGAATGGGCCCAACCCAAAGGGTCTGGACCGTGGGCTCGGCCTGCTGGGTCGTGGGCTCGGCCCACTGGCCATGGTCTTGGCCCGCTAGGCTGCGGGACCGGCCCGGCCCACCCGGATGTGTACGGCCCACTGGGCCATTGGACTAACCCGGCCGGCTAGCTGGGCATGGCCGGCCAGCTAGATGTAGGGGTTTGCTCCCCTTTTGAATGGCTCAGTTATTCAGGCTTCTCCATCAACGGTTCCTGTTGGTGCCCCTCCACCTGGTCGGTCCGCGTAGACCAGTCACGTGCGGGACCCGCAGGGTGCGTGTCCACCTCTACTGCAGCTCAAAGCTGCATCCCTCCTCCATAGCGTGCTGCTGTAGTGTGCTACCACCGTTAATGTGGCTGGAATCGGTTGGCCTCCCCTATCCTCCACGACACCTTTGAGCACCGCCATCCCTTCGAGGCCGGTGAGAGCCGGCCACTGCCTCCTCTGGTCATCGGTGCCACCGCACCAATGGAACTTCCACGGGCCACCGGTGAATCCCCATTAGTCTGATTTTATTCCTGACTTAGCTTTCAATCCTTCGGGGATGTCTCCATCATTGTGTGTCCCCCTATTCCATCTTGTCGCTATTTTGGTCGGTCGCCCATGAAGAACCCAATCATGAAACGTTGGCGGAGGGTCCGGGCCTTGTTCGGTTTGTTTCGCGCCCTCCATGATAGCGTTATAACAATGAAAGGGGTTCGATGTCATCAAGATTAGATGAAACATAAAACACTTAGAAATAAATCAAGACCAACCCATACCATTAAATCGTTGGAAGGCATAGCAGATGAAGAAGAGGGGTCTGTGTCCGAAGGTGTTCATCGGCATTTGTTTCCACCCGTCTATTCCTCCAATGACCATCATTGGGTCACTATTGTTCACTGGAGTGGAAATTCGTTGACATTTTTTCAGTTCCTCCTCTCATAGATCTCCCAAAACTCATTCCCATTCTTTGATTAAAAAATAGAATAATCTCCCACATTTTGTTTAATATTATGGATCATTAATTAACCGTAATTAATGAGTCAATTAAACACATAAGTGTTGTCATTACAAAACCAAAGAAATGAGAGTTTCAAGAAATTAAAAGTCTCTCATTAAAATTATAACTTTGCACTGTGGTCCCACCACCGTCGCTCAACAGTTACAAGGAAAGAATAAAATAACTTTTCAGTTATTTTATTATTATTTTTGTTAGGTCCAAAAATTTTAATTTTTCATCCGACCCTTTTTGGGTCATAGTTAATATTCTCTTAAACGAATCTCAGCACTATGAATTAAATGGTGTTCTCAGATTTTTTAAGGCAAGAACCAGCTCAAAAGTTATAAAACAGCACCCGCACGTTTACTGAACATACCTTAAAAAAAGTTCAAAAATTCATTCTAGGATCTCTATGTCTCAGAATCACATGTCGTCAATTTTTTCAGTCTTGTAATAATTATATTTAATTAAAAAAAATTACATGTAATTTCCAGGTATTTACATTTCCCCACCTTAGGTCTTTTTATCCCCAAAAGCTACAATAAAATCAAGAGAAACAAATGGAGGTACTGAACACGTATCTGAGCCTCCCACTCCTATGTTCTCTCCTAGAGGTTCCCGTTCTGCCCCTGAACTCGCACCAGAGGGATCGACCATCTACAAAGGACATGTTCCTATTGATCCTTTATCTCAACTAGGAACTCCAAAATTTTCTCGCCATCATTAATGTCCAGCTCTCCCCAGTCAATAACATGCGATGTATCATGCACATACCTCATCAACTGCAACACCTGGAAAACATTATGCACCTGGTGCATCTGTAGGGGAAGATCTCGGTGGTACACCCCCTCACCTACTCTGCTGAGGATCTGGAAAGGTCTGATGAACCTCAGAGATAGCTTGTCACCCCTTCCAAATCTCAGCAATCCTCATCAGGGTGAGACTTGTAGGAAGACACAGCCTCCCTCCTTGAACTCCAAGGGTCTGTACCTCCTACAAACATAAGAATTATTCCTACTCTGTGTAGTATTCATCTGATCCTAGATGACTTTCACCTTCTCATTGGTAGATCGTACCATCTCTGGACTCGTAAGTGTCGACTCACTAGGGTCTGTTCAGCATAGATGTGATCTGCATGGTCACCCGTACAAGGCCTCAAATTTCTCCCTGATGATGGTGGAGTGATAATTGATGTTGTATGTGAACTCCACCAATAGAAAGTGATCCTCCAAACTGAATCCAAAATCAAGGACACAAGCACGAAGCATGTCCTCAAGTGTCTGTATAGTTCGCTCCGTCTGACTATCTGTCTGAGGATGAAAGGTGGTACTCAAACATAGATGAGTCTTGTATGCCTCCTGTAAACCCTTCCAAAACTGGGATGTGAAACTAGCATCACAACTTGATATGATCATCGATGGTACCCCGTGAAGTTGTACAATATCTTGTACATAGAGGTTTCCCATTCCCTCTATTGATCCCTGCTCTTAGATGGATAGGTAGTGGGTCGACTTGGTGAGTCGGTCAACGATCACCCTGATAGATTCGTGGCTCCTTGACGTACGTGGTATCCCTATCACTAAATCCATGGAGTTATCGTCCAACTTCTATTTTGGAACCTCAAGTGGTTGTTCTAAGCTTTCCATAACATGATGCTCGACCTTCACTTGCTGACAAGTGAGGAATCACAAAACGAACTTTGCCACTACTTTCTTATTCAATGGCCAGCAGTATTGACATCGGAGGTCCTGGTACATCTTTTCCACAATTGGATATACCACCAAATGGAATGTGTGGAACTCCCTCAACACCTCCTCCCATAGCGTCATTGGTACCATGGTGGGTCCTATGAAAAAGAAAGACGCACTCCCCACCATCATAAAATCCTTCAGGAGCCCTTCCTAAGGATATCTGAGCACGTTTTTTATCTTAGTAAATGTCCCCAAGATGCACCTCCTGTACTCGTTGAAGGAGTGGTGGAGTGACAGTCATTGACCAGAGTTATGCTGCTTCATCGCTTTGCATGAAGGATAACTACAACATGGTTAGATGCTCTGTCTCCTCACTTAGCAACTATAAACCAGACCTCTTGTTTAGTGTGTCTGCTACCATGTTCCCCTTTCCAAGAGTGTAGAAAATCTCAAAATCATAATCCTGGAGGAACTCCATCCATCACTGTTGTCTCATGTTCATGTCCTTATGTGAGAATATATACCTGGGACTCTTGTGATTAGAGTAGATGGTAAATCGTTCATCCATCAAGTAGTGCTTCCATATCTTCAAGGAAAATACCACTGCTACAAATTCCATGTCATGGGTAGTGTAGTGTTTCTCATATTGCCTCAGTTGTCGTGATGTGTAGGCGATCACTACTTGCTCATGTATCAGGACACATCCCAGTCCAGTCCCTAATACTTCATAGTAGACTAAATACCCAACACCCTCTTCTGGTAGCCCCAATATGGGGGCACTCATCAATCTCCTCCTCAACTCTTGGAAACTCTCCTAGAATCTCTCTATCCACAAGAAAGGTTATCCCTTATTTGTTGAACATGAAAAGGGTGATGCTACTCTAGAAAAGTTAAGTATGAATCTCCAGTAGTACCCAACCAATCCCAAGATACTACGTACCTCCGTCACACCCCTGTGTGGCTCCCAAGAAAACACTGCCACAATCTTCTCTGGATACACATCAACTCTTGCCTCTGAGATAACATGTCCAAGATAGTGGACTTCCCATATCTAGAACTAGAACTTCAATATATTTTCATAAATTTTGTGCTCTCAAAGTGTGTCTAGAACTATTTGTAGGTGCATATCATGCTTCTCCTCAAACTCCAAGTATATCAAGATGTCTCCAATGAAAAATACCAAGAATAAATCAAGGTAAAGCTAGAAGATCTTGTTCACGAGTCCCGTGAACACTGCAGGAGTGTGGGTCACACAAAAATACATCACCAAGAACTCACAGTGGCCATACCGGAAAATGAAGGCTATCTTTGGTATATCCTCATCATGTACCCTAAGATGATGATAGCCTAATATGAGATATATTTTCAGAAACCACCATGCTAACTTCAACTGGTCTAAGAGATAATCAATCCCTGGTGGTGGATACCTGTTCTTCATGGCCACCTGGTTCAGGTGACAATAGTCCATGCAAATCCTCAAGTTTTTGTCTACATTCATGGTAAAAAAGATCAGAGCTTCCCATGGAGAAACATTGGGCCTTATAAACCCTTTACCCTGCATGTCCTCCAGTTGTACCGTCAACTCACAAAGCTCTGCATGAGCTATCCGATATGCTGGTGTAGATATTGGTGTCATCCTGGGGTACAGGTCGATGTATAATTCTACCTCTTTACAAGGAGGTAATCCCAGAACATCATCAAGAAAGACATCAACATATTGGTCCACCACTACAGGATTACTCGGACTACTCTCATCAACTACTCTGAGGGTAATGCTATCCAACTGATGAGTGATCAGCTGCACCCTCCTCCAAGAAAGTCCATCCTGAGCTGCAAAGGATCCCTTTTAGCTGGTAAAGTAAACCCTGGTCCCATCCTCACGGTCACACCACACTATGCACCTAAAATACTCTATCTAAGCATGGACCAGAGATAACCAGCCCAAAACTAAGATAACATCCTAAGGCCTTGATGCTACTACTAGGATATCCTAGCTGAATCTCTCTCCTACTAGATTTAGCTCACACTACTGACACAAGTGCGTAATCATCGAATCCTCATATGTTAAAGTATCTAATCATAAGGATGAAACCAATGGCTCTACTGAAATCTCCGAGATCTGAATTAGAGCCATGGAAATAAAAGAGTGACTGGAAGTATTGTAGCTAGGGTGAAATAGACACATATTTTACCTTGAATCATCTCTGGATCTCCGTGGTCATAGGCCTTAGCTTTCTAAAGTTGAGCTTTTCCCTGTCCACCTACTCCCTAAGGCCAGGGTGGACCTTCGGGAGTTGGTGGCGGTAGAACCTAAAATTGCTGCCCACGGCCTGCTGCTCATCCAGCTCCTTTTCCATATACTCTACCCTGAAGACCTCCTCGTTCAAATATTTGACTCTACCTCAGTGGTTCCTCAACTATCTGCTGGTATTTGGAAAGGAAGGTCGGGTAGTCGCGATCCATGGGACCATACCTACCACAAATGTTGCACAATATTCTCCTCTGCTGACATCCTCTATCATATGATTTGCACACCTCCAACCCTACATCCTGGTGTTATCCACTAAAAGGTATAGCCCCCTTGGACCTCTATGTCATCCACCTACTACCTACTACAGATGACTCGACTTCTTGTCATCCGGTGTTGGCTCTCACCATCGATGTCTGCTCATCTAGGAAGCTCTCCACCAAAAGTTTTTGCTCAAGAACTTAAGCATGCATCTATATATTGAGCGATATCATCAATGCTTTGATATTCCATCGGAGACCCTGCATAAAGGTCTGGGCCCTAAGAAATTGTCTCTTACCATTTCAAGGGTGTACCGAGAGAGGCCAGTGAATCTCACGGAGTACTGGGCTACTGTCAGGATGCACTGCTGTAAATGCAGTAGCTCCAAAATACACATAGAGCATAGTGTCACAAGTATGAACTTTGCCCAGAAGAGGCCCCTGAAGTCCGACCAGGAGAGTGTCTCCTCCTCATGTGCTTGGAGCATCAGGCTCCAACATCTCCTTGGTGTTCCCTGAAAGTGTCTAGCAGCTAGGATCATCATCTAGTCTGCTGGGGCCTAAACCAAATGAAAAAATCATGCCATAACCTCCATCTAGTACTCTTCTGCCTATGGGTATGTCTCGCCCCAATACCTTGGAGGCCTCTGTCTATGGAATTCATGAAACACGCTCAGTCAACATGCACGATCTGCTAGTGGGGCTTGTGGAATCTTCTTCCTTATGGGTAGTGGTGTTGCCGGTACACCACCCAATGGTGTCATCACCGTTAGAGGTCCCTGCACTGAGGCCTCATCACTCGGTGGGACTTTATTGTGATATCTTAGTGGAATCCTAGCTGGTTGTCTATGCGGTGACATCCTGTAAAGAAACAGGTGCACCATGGTCAAGAATTTATACATGTTCATCTTACTCAAAAGAGATCAAATGAAAAAAAAACATTTCAAAAAAACATGAAATTAGTGTTTTTGTGTATCGACTTGGAAATTAGAAATCAGGGTCCTGGTTTATGGATACTTCGGCCGCCACATCAACACTGGATTCCCCAAAATGAAAATAATACTCAAAGCAAATAACACTACTTCCCCATTGAAAATATTAGAGTCTTCGTTCTTTGGTAGGACCGACTCCTCTGATACCACTTTGTCACGACCCGTTCTTTGGGGCCCATGTCGTGACTACCCCAAACACACCATCCATAGGCCAGGGGTTGGAGACTAGCACCAAAAAGGAATATCCCTAAAATGGGACAGAATTTCCTTTAATCCTGTACACACATAGACTAGGTGCACAACAAAAGTAAACAACTTAGTAAAACTATTGAAGTAAAAGTGTACTAAAAGTAGGGGTCCAGTATACAAGCCCAACTGAAAGAGATAATGCAATAGAAAAAGAAAAAAACTCCTAAGATCATCCACCAAGGAACCTACCTAAAGGGTAGCTACATGTCGTCATTGTGGCTTTCTATGTCAACTGGTCACCTCTGTGCACTGTCTGGTCAGAACTCCCAAACCTCTATCAAAGATGTCAGTCGTCTGCACAAGAAACAACAAGGTGCAGACAAAGCCCTTGCAGAGGCGAGTATAACAACACCCAATAGGGAACCCAAGACCCCTGGTGGTCTCTCATAATTCCACAAATGAAAAACCAAAAATCATGATCTCAATCAAAAATCACAAGGAAAGACTCAACTCAAACCAGGTATAAAACTTAATTACAGATGTAAAGATGATTAATTAAAAAGCCAGATCATCTTATTCTACTCAAAGTCTCTAATGTTGACCCACACAAAATCGATATATGCTGACCCACACATGATGTCTAGGTACTAACCCACACAGGATCGCTGAGCGCTGACCCACATAGGATTTATAGGTGCTGACCCACACAGTATCGTTGAACATTGACCCACATATGATCGATAAGTACTGACCCACACAGGATCGCTAGGCGCTGTGTCACGACCCATCCTCAAGGCCCATGTCGTGACTACAGCAAGCTCACCTTCCATGGGACAGGGGCTAGAGACTAGAACCAAAGGCGTAATTCCTGATATAAGGGAAGGCATTTCCTTTATAAAAGTAAACCAACACAATAGAGTACACAAAATAAGTAAGCACGAAGTAAAACTGAGTACAAAAGTAAGTGCTGAAAAGTAAATGGGCCAGTATACAAACCCAACTGAAAGTACATTACAACTGAAAAGAAAGTACAAAAACAGTAAAGTAAATCGGAAACCACCGAGTCATCCTCCAGATATCCCACCTGAAGGGTGGGTATAGATGGTCTCCTCAACTCCTCAGGTCCGGTCGTCTACCCCATGTACATCCCACCAAGTGGTCCACCTCCAGGTACCGTCCAGGTCCAAAAGCCTCCACCTCGGTCAATTTTTTCCATCATCTGCATCCAACACAACGTGGTGTGGGAAAATCTCGTGCAGGGGTGACTATACGATACTCAGTAGAGATTCTGAGACCCCTAAAGGTCTCCCAGAATCCACGAAGGATAAACCACAAAAGAAAGATACAATCATGAAGTATCAACCGACCCTACTTAGGTATATGCCCATACATATACCTAGGTCATAACTTCCAGTTCGGTTCCAACTTTCGAGCCAAAGAACAACCCATTCCACACAAGAAAGAATTCAATCACACCATTGGTAATGATTTCAAGTCAAGACTCAGCTCACACAGGTATACTACTCACGAAGAAGGGTGGAGATGATTCGATGTATCCTCTGAATCATCTCCTCTATTGAACCCATGTAAGATCCTAGTACTTTAGTCATCGCTGCCGAACCCATGATGGATCCAAGTACAGTATCCATCACTGCCGAACCCACGTAGGATCCAAGTACAGTGGTCATCGCTGACGAACCCACGGAGGATCCAAGTACAGTCATCCTCACTACGTAACCCATGACAGATCCAAGTACAGCTGTCATCATCGTTGAACCCACGGAGGATCCAAGTACAATATTCCTCACTACCAAACCCACAAAGGATCCAAGTATAGTTTTCATCATCATCGAACCCACGGAGGATCCCAGCATGGTAGTCGTCGCAGTCGCAGCCAGCTCTAGAGTTCCCGCACACAGCACGCTCGATTCCGGGAGGGTTCTCTCCTCGATTCAAGGGGGGTCAATACATAAACTATCACAAATTCTAGAGTTGATGTATCCCAAAGTTTCATCTCATCAATAGGAACTCAACGCGATAGAGGGTGCATCAATCGAACGCCCAATCTGAGAGATATTGGTTTTTACGTTTCAGGGTCTCAGTTGGAAATATGATCATTCCAAACCCAGTCGTTTTCCAATGTTTCCAAAACTCACTTAGAGTATCGTAATGGGACCGCCTCATCAAAAGGTTCCCAATGCCGTAGATGGAGCGTCGATCGGAATCGCGGTCTTTAAGTTATTCACGCTTAAGTAAAAATGGGCTTGGCCCGTTAAGCCCAGTGGGCCGACGGGTCGGGTTAACCCAGTTTTGGTGAGTCCGACCCGGCAGGGGTTTCGGACCAACCTGAAGAATTGCACAGTCCGGCCTGAGGGGTGAGGCCTGGCCTGAAAATGTGTGGCCCGGCCCGAAGTGGCGCGACCCGGTCCGGCGGGGCACAGCCCAGCCCGGCCTGGCGCGTCCGCGCGGGCTCGGCCAGCTGGCCGAGCGGTCCGAGGGGAGGGCACGACCCCCCAGCTGCCCAAACTGGTGGCACCAAGTGGCACCTCCATCCTTAACCGGTCGGCCTCCTGTAGGAAGTTCCCCGCTCGAGCGAGCCACGGTTCGTCCGGCACGGCGCCCTCCTGGCACCGCGACTTTCCTCCACCCGGCCGAATGACGGGGTGGCCGGTTCGTCCACCAAAGCGGCATATGAAGCGGGCAGCGGTTCTTTCCGCACAGCCAGCGTGACAATGTTGGCTTCCTCCGCCGCGACCTACCCTGGCCACGGCTCCGCGTTCCCGGAACGGCATGACGGCGCCGTGCTTCCTCCACCACGGCCCGCTTGGCCGCGAATTTTCTTTGAGTGTGCGACAGCGGCCCTTGCTCCACCAGCCTCTTTCACGTTCCGCCTCTGGTCACCGATTCCAAAAAATAAATAAATAAGATCCAGCGGATGGTCATCGGGTCGTGTTTGTTCAGCCCGCGCCCTCTGTGTTAGGTGATAGCAATAGGCCGAGACAAATAAAGATGTTCAACGACAAACGAGGCACAATTTTTATCCATTAAAATTGAACATAATCCCCCTACCTCGAATATGGTTAGTTTATCATAGATGCGGAAAGCGATGTCACTCTTTCAACGCTGGAATAGCACCGTCTTCGTTGGCTAGTTTCCCTCGTCGATGTCTCCTCCCCTGATGAGGAGGAATTAGAGGATGGAGAATCGTGGAGCATTCTTCACCGAGTTGTTCTTCATTGAAGGTGGGATTTCTTCGTCGAAGAAGAAAACTGTTCTTCATTGAGGAGAGGAATACTTTTCTCCCTTTCTCAAGAGCTCTCTCCTAACTCTCCATAAACACAACAAATTCCCCATAATTAAAATAATAGGCCAATGGTATTATTTTATCAACACATGCAATTTAAAATTCAAAATTCAAATCAATTAATTAATTAATTAAAGAGGTTCAATTCATTAATTAAGTTATATTGGAAAACATTAAAGAGGAAGAGAGGGAGTGGAAGAGTCCTCATAATTAAGGGGGGTTGTCATGAATTAAACATGGGAGTTTAAATGGGGTTTGAAAATAGTTATGGGAGGTGAAAGGTTGGAGCTCGTGTGGGCCCCACCTCTCAAATATCCACACATGGGAAGTTGGGTAGGTGTGCGCCCCCCAATAACTTGCCATGGTAGAAATTAACTTCCATAGATATAAATAAAATTGTTCTAAAAATTTTATTTAACTTCTTAATTTAACTCCAATTCTAACTTCCAACCTGCATAAAATGCAACTGCGGTAAAGGTCCCCTTAAGCAAATACTGGCACTGTGAGTTCATTGGTGCCTACGGATTTCAATTCTGAGCACCGCTTCAAAAGATAGAAAAACCCTCTCTTTCGTTCACTGAACGTACCCAAGCTAAACTTCAGAAACTTATTCCGGGCACACCGGGCCTCGGAATCAGGTGTCGTCATAAACTACGTACTCATAAAATTCCAATGAATTTAAAAAAAATTCTTGAAATTTTTCAGGTCTTTACATTACCCCCACATTAGGGATTTACGTCCCCGTAAAGCTAAAACAAAGTCTAGGGAAACAAATGAGGGTACTAAACCTGCATCTGATCCTCCCGCTCCCATGTGCTCTCTTAGAGGTTCTCGTGCTACCAACGAATGAGCACCAGAGGAATTGACCATGCACGTAGGACCTGCTCCTGTCGATCCTTGATCTCCACTGGGACCTCCGCAAATGTCGCCCCATCATCGATGTACAGCTCCCTATGGTTGATGATGTGGGACGGGACATTCATGTATCTCTTCAGCTGAGATACGTGGAAGATGTCGCACACCCGGTGCAACTAAGGTGGAAGTGCCAGGTGGTAAGCCACCTCGCCTACCCTGTTGAGGACCTGGAATGGTCCGATGAAGCATGGAGATAACTTGCCTCCCCTGCCAAATATTTTTAATCCACATCAATGTGATACCCATAAGAAAACATGGTCGCCATCCTCAAACTCCAGTGGTCTCTGTCTCCTATCAGCATATGACTTATGTCTGCTCTGTGCAGTCCTCATCTACTTCTCGATGATTTTCACCTTCTCTGTCATAGCCTGAACTATCTCTGGTCCTACAAGTGATAACTCCCCAGGATCTGTCCAGCACATAGGGGATCTGCATGGTCAGCCTTACAGTGCCTTGTAAAGTGTCATCCCAATGGTGGAGTGGTAGTTTTTGTTGTACACAAACTCCACTAAGGGTAGGTGGTCCTCCCAGCTGCGACCAAAGTCAAGGACACATGCTCAGAGCATGTCCACAAGAGTCTGAATGTTCCTCTCCATCTGGCCATCAATCTGATGATGAAAGGTGGTGCTCAGGCTTAGCTGCGTCCCAAATTCCTTCTGCAACCCCTTCCAAATTCGGGAAGTAAAGAGAGTGTCTCGATCAGAGATGATAGTCAAGGGCACACCATGAAGTCGTATGATCTCCTAAACAAAGAGGCATCCTAATCTCTCTACTAAGCCCTTCTCTCTTATAGGCAGGAAGTGGGCCGACATGGTGAGTCGGTCGACGATCACCAAGATGGAGTCATGTCCTCTAGAAGTACATGGAAGCTCCATCACGAAATCCATGGATATCCCATCCCAATTCCACTCTGTAACCTCTAAGGGATGTACCAAGACTACTGGTACCTGGTGCTCTGCTTTCACTTACTGGAAAGTGAGGCATCATGAAACGAACTCTGCTACAGCCTTCTTCATACCCGGCCACCAGTGTTGTCGTCTGAGGTCCTGGTACATCTTCACCACTCCAGGATGTACCAATAGAAGATAAGTGTGAAAATCCTTTAACACTTCTTCCTGTAATGAAACCGGTACCATGGTACGTCTCCTGAAGAGGATGACATGCTCTCCTCCTTCAAAAAATCCATCATGCGCCTGCCCTGTGGAAATCTGAGCAAGTCGCATCTCACAGTAAATGTCCCCACGCTTTTCCACTCTGAACCACCGAAGTATTAGAGGAGTGACTATGAGAGACTGTAGAAAGCTTGTTCCATCTCTATCCATGAAGGATATCTTCAAAGAGGCTAACTGCTCTATCACCTCTCCAAGTAGCTGAATTCCCGACCTCTTACTGAGAGCATCTACTACCACGTTACCCTTCCCTGGTGTATAGACTGTCTCGAAGTCATAGTCCTAGAAAAACTCGATCCATCGTTGTTGTCTCAGGTTCATGTCCTTCTACGAGAAGATGTACCTGAGACTCTGGTGGTCAGAGTGGACTGTAAAGCGCTCACCCATAAATAGTTTCACCACATCTTCAAGGAGAAGACCACTACTGCTAACTCCAGGTCATGGGTAGCGTAGTTCTGCTCATGTTGTCTCAACTGCCATGAATATTAAGAGATCACTACTCGCTCCTGCATCAGGACACACCCGATTCCGGTCCCTAATGTGTCGTAGTAAACTATGTACCCTACACCCACCTCTGGTAGCCTCAATATTGGTGTACTGGTCAATCTATGTCTCAGCTCCTGAAAGCTTTGATGAAATCTATCTGACCACACGAATGGTTTCCCCTTAATCATCAAAGCTGAAAGCGGTGCTGCAACTCTGGATAATTCTGGCATAAATCTCCGATGGTATCCAGCCAAACCTAGGAAACTCTACACCTCTATCACTCTCCTGGGTGGCTCCCAAGCAAGTACCGCCTCGATCTTCACTGGGTCCACTACTACCCCAGCCTTCGAGATGACGTGTCCCAATAAATTAACCTTTAAAATCCAGAACTAGCACTTTGAGACCTTACCATAAATCTAGTGCTCTTAGAGTGTGTCCAGTACAACCCACAAGTGGTAGTCATGCTCATCCTCAGTAGTTGAGTAAATCAGTATGTCGTCTATTAAGACTACGACAAAACAATTGAGGTAAGGCTGGAAGATCCTGTTCATAAGACTCATGAACACTGATGGAGTGTTGGTTATGCCGAAGGGAATAACCAAGAACACGTAGTGGCCATAACAACACCTGAAGGTCGTCTTCTGCACATCCTCATCTCAAACTCCGAGCTGATGATAACCTGACCTGAGGTCTATCTTCGAGAACCATCGTGCACCCTTGAGCTAATCAAAGAGGTCGATAATCCTCAGGATATGGTAATTTTTCTTTATGGTCACCTGATTCAAACAACGGTAGTCGACACATAGTCGTAAGCTTCCATCCTCCATCTTGGCAAAAAGAATCGGAGAAGCCCAGGGTGAAACACTAGGTCAGATGAATCCCTTTCCCTGCAAGTCCTCCAACTGTACCCGCCGCTCACGAAGCTCGATGGGAGCCATCTAGTATGCTGGATTAGATATCAGTGTTGTCCCGGGGTACAGGTCCATGTAGAAGTCTACCTCTCTGCGAGGGGGTAGTCATGTCACGTCGTCAGGAAAAATGTCTGCATACTGATCCACCACAACAGGAAAACTTGGACTCCACACATCAACTGCTCCTAGGATGAGACTAGCCAACTGATGTGTGATCGACTGCCCTCTCCTCTGCGTAAGTCCATCCTGCACTGCAAAGGCTCCCTTCTCGCCAGTGAAGGTGAACCTACTCCCATCTGTGAGGACACACCACACTTTGTGCCTAATACAGTCGATCTGGGCATGAACTGTAGATAACCAGTCCATACTCAAGATGACATTGTAAGGCCTCTACGCCGTTACAAGAAGATCCCAGACTAAGCTCTCACCTCCTAGAGTAAGCTCGCACTACCGGCACCAGTGCGTAATCATCGAGTCTGCTCCCGTAGGAGTCTTTAGCCGTAAGGATTGAGCCAACGGCTCCATCGGAATCTCCGAGCTCCGAATAAGGGCAGTGGAAATAAAAAATGACATGCTACTATGTCAATAATGACTGTAGCAAGGGTGGAGTAGAAACAGATAATACCTAGAATCATCTTAGGTTCCCCGTGGTCATAGGCCTCGACTACCTGGAGCTGAGCTTGCGCCTGTCTACTAGCTCTTTGTGGTCAGGGTGGTCCTCCTGGTGGTGGTTGTGGTAGAGCCTCGAATCGTCGTCCACCACCCACTGCTCGGCCAGTACCTCTGCCTCATCCGCCTACTCCCTACGGACCGCCATGGTCGAACCTATGCCTCTGCTTGGGAGGTCACTCTACTGTCTGTTGCTCATCTGCATGGTGGGTTGGGTAGTCACGAGCCATGTGGCCCTGCCCGCTACAAGCATAGCACGTCCTGCCCCTCATATGGGTGGCTCTGCTTCGTGTGCACTGCACATCTGAACCAGTATCCTGTGGTCTCCCACCTGATGGCCTGGTCCGCTTGGACCTCTGTGACATCTGTATACTTCCATCTGCAGAATACTTCGCTATGTGTCACCCTACGGTGAGTCTCGCTGCTGGCATTGGCTTAGTAAGAAATCTCTCCACAAGAAGGGCTCACTCCAGCACTCCTACCTGTGTCAGAATGCTGAGGGAGATCATCGAAGCCCTGTTCTCATGCCTCATTCTCTATTCAAAGGTCTGGGCTTGGAAGAATGGGTCTCATACCATGTCCATGGAGTAGCGCGAGAGGTTGGTAAATCTCGCCGAGTACTGAGCTACTATCATATTGCCCTACCGCAGATGAAGTAACACCTGGATGCGCACCGCACAGAGGGTGGATGGAACAAACTCCGAGCAGAAGATACTCTCAAAGACTGTACAAAGTAGATATGCCTCGTCATGCACCTCGAGCATCAGGCTCTGCCATCTACCTACTACTGCGTGCAGTAGACCCGCGACAAGGATAACCATAAGGTCAGCTGGTGTCCCTACCAATCTGAAGACTCTAACGATAGCCTCCAGCCAATCCTCGGCTGCCTGAGGGTCCGTCTCTCTGCGGAACCTGGGCGGCCTCTGTCGCTGAAACTTGTGCAGTGCACTCAGGCGGCGTGCAGTCTCTGCTACTGGGGCTGGTAGTATCGGTGGCTCAGCGGGTAGTGGTACCGCTGGTGACTCCGCTGTGATGGGGCCCCACACCGAGGCCTCGTCGCTCAGTGGGTTGTCATCTTTCACGTTACTAGGAACCCTAGCTAGCTACCTTCGTGGGGGAATCCTGAAAAGAAATAGGTGCGCCGTAGTCAAACAATATACCTGGTGAGCTGACACAAAGTAATCACAAATGAAAATTTTGAAACACACATGCAATCAATGTATTCGTTCCCTGAGTCGGAAATCAGAAGTCAGGGTCCTGGTGTTTGGATACGTCGGTCGCTGCACCAACACTAGACTCCCTGGACTAAAAACCACACTCAATACTATTAACACTATTGCTTCACAGAGAAGAAATTATCAGAGTCCTGAGTTCTGCGGTAGAACGGATTCCTCTAATACCAATTTTTCATGACCCGTCCTCGGGGCCTGTGCTGTGACTACCCCAAGCCTACCTTCCATAGGCTAGGGGATGGCGAATAGCACCAAAGGCGTAATTCTCGATATAAGGGAAGGCATTGCCTTTTTAAATGTATACCCACACAATAGAGTACGCAAAAGAAGTAAGCACTAAGTAAAACTGATTACAAAAGTAAGTGCAGAAAAGTAAATGGGACAGTATACAAACCCAACTGAAAGTACAATACAACTAAAAAGAAAGTACAATAGCAGTAAAGTAAAGCGGAAACCATTGAGTCGTCCTCCAGATATCCCACCTAAAGGGTGGGTACAGATGGTCTCCTCAACTCCTCGGGTCAGGTCGTCTGCCCAGTGTACATCCCGACAAGTGGTCCACCTCCGGGTACCATCCAACTCCACAAGCCTCCACCTCGATCAGTGTTTTCCATCTTTTGCATCCAATACAACATAGTGTGGGAAAATCCCATGTAGGGCTGAGTATATGATACTCAATAGAGACCTTGAGACCCCCGAAGGTCTCCCAGAATCTATGAAGGATAAACCACAATGGAAAGATACAATCATGAAGTATCAACCGACCCTACGTAGGTATATACCCATACATACACATAAGTCATCACTTCCAGTTCGGCTCCAACTCTCGAGCCCAAGCACAACCCATTCCACATAGTAAAGAAGTCAATCACACCGTTGGTAATGATTTCAAGTCAAGACTCAGCTTACATAGGTATACTAGTCATGAAGAAGCGTCGAGATGATTAGATGTAGCCTCTTAATCATCTCCTCTTCCAAACCCACGTAGGATCCTAGTATAGTAGTCGTCGCTACCAAACCACGTAGGATCCAAGTATAGTAATCATCACTGCCAAACCCACGTAAGATCCAAGTACAATCGTCATCGTTGCCGAACCCATAGAGGATCCAAGTACAGTCATCCTCACTGCCGAACCCACGAAGGATCCAAGTATAGTCGCCATCGTCATCGAACCCATGAAGGATCCAAGTACAATCATCCTCACTGCCGAACCCATGAAGGATCCAAGTACAGTCGTCATCGTTGTCAAAACCACAGAGGATCCCAGCACGGTAGTCGTCGCAGTCACAGCCAGCTCTAGGGTTCCCGCACACAGCACACTCGATTCCGGGAGGGTCCGCTCCTCAAGTCAAGGGGGGTCAATACATCAACTATCACAAAGTACGGAGTTGATGTATCCCAAATTTATGTCTCATCAATAGGAACTCAATGCGACAGACGACACGTCAATCAGACACCCGGTCATAGAGATATTGGCATTTTCGTTCCAGGGTCCCGGTTGAAAATACGCTCCTTCCAAACTCAGTTGTTTTCAAAAGGTGTCCAAAACTCACTTTGAGTATTGCAAAGGGACCACCTCATCAAAAGGGTCCCAATGCCACAGACAGCGCATCGATTGACCGCACGGGCTTTATGTTATTCACGTTTAAGTGAAAATAGGCCCGACTCGTTAAGCCCAGTGGGCTAACGGGTTGGGTTAACCCAGTTTTGGCGGGTCCGACCCGGAAGGGGTGTCAGACCGGCCCAAAGAATTGTGTGGCCCAGCCCGAAGTGGCGTGACCTAGCCTGAAGTGGCGCGACCCAGCCCGACGAGGCGCACCCCGCTCGGAGGGGCGCGGCCTAGCCCGGCAGGGTGCGACCTGGCCTGGAGCGTCCCCACTGGTTCGGCGAGCTGGCCATACGGCACGGCCCGAAGGCCGAGCGGTCCGAGGGGGGGTGGCCCCCCAACTGCTCGAACCGGCAGCGCCAAGCGGTGCTGCCCTCCCTAACCGGCCGGCCGAAGCCAACCGGCCTCCTGGCGCAAGTGGCCCACTCTGGCGGGCTGCGGCTCGTCCTGCATGGTGCCCTCCTAGCACCGTGGATTTCCTCCGCCCAGCCAGCCAATGAGCCGACCAGTTCTTCCACCAAAGCGGGCCGCAGTTTCTTCCGTACAGCCAGTGTGATGGCGCCGGCTTCCTCCGCTGCGGCCTGCCCTGGCTGTGGCTCCACGTTCCCGGCACGGCGTGACAACATTGTGCTTCTTCCACCGCGGCTTTTCTTTGCGTGTGCGACGGCGGCCCTTGCGCTACCGGCCTCTTCCGTGTTCCTCCTCCAGTCTCCAATTCCAATAAATAAATAAATAAGATCCAGCGGTTGGTCATTGGGCCGTGTTTTTTTGGCCCGCGCCCTCCACGTTAAGCGATAGCAATAGGCCGGGACAAACAAAGATGTTCAACAACAAATGAGGAACACTTTTAATCCATTAAAATTGAACATAATCCCCCCTGAATCGAATATGGTTAGTTATTTGTAGACGCGAAAAGCGATGTCTCTCCGTCAACACCGGAAAAGAACCATCATCATTGGCGAGTTTCCCGCGTCGATGTCTCCTCCCCTGATGCAGAGGAAGTGGAGGATAAAGAATCGTGGAGAATTCTTCGTTGAGTCATTCTTCATTGAAGGTGGGTGTTATTCATCGAATAATAAAACCGTTCTTTGTTGAGGAGAGGAATACTTTTCTCCCTTTCTCAAGATCTCTCTCCCAACTCTCCTTAACACAACGAATACCCCAAAAATAAAATAATAGGATAATTCTATTATTTTATCAACACATGCAATTTAAAATTCAAAATTCAAATCACTTAATTAATTAATTGAAGTGGTTGAATTCATTAATTAAGGTATGTTGGAAAACATTAAAGAGGAAGACAGATAGAGGAAGAGTCCTCATAATTAGGGGGGGGGGGGGTTGTCATGAATTAAACATGGTAGTTTAAAGGGGGTTGGAAAAGAGTTATGGGAGGTGAAAGGTTGGGGATTGTGTGGGCCCCACCTCTCAAATATCCACACATGGGAAGTTGGGTGGGTGTGGGCCCCACCAATAACTTCTCGTGAGAGAAATTGACTTCCATAGTTATAAATAAAATTATTCTAACAATTTTATTTAACTTCTTAATTTAACCCCAATCTTAACTTTCAACCCGCATAAAACGTAACTGCAGTTAAGGTCCCCTTAAGAAAATACCGGCGATGCGAGTTCATCGGTGCCTTCAGATTTCAATTCCGAGCACTGCTTCAAAAGATTGAAAACCCCACTCGTTCGTTCACTGAACATACCCGATCTAAACTTTAGAAAATTATTACGGGCAAACAGGGCCTCAGAATCAGGTGCCATCAGAAACTACGTACTCGTAAAATTCCAAGGAATTTAAAAAAAATTCTTGAAATTTTCGGGTCTTTACACGCTAACCCACTGAGGATCACTTGGTACTGACCAATGGAGGACTTCTAACTACTGAACGATGGAGGATCGTGGAGTTATGAACCACATAGGATCGCTGAGTGCTGAACCACTGAGGATTGTTATACCTTTATCATGTCATATATAGACACCAGATTTCTGCACTAAGCATGCTTGATTTTGGGAGGATCTTCTCCTCAAGCCATTTTATGTACCACAACCTCCATGAAGTCTCACAAAGAAATAACCCAATTAACCTCCATATCATAAGAGTTCCAACGCAGAAGACAGCACGTCAATCGGATGCCCGATCTATTAGTTAAAGGCATTTTAGTGTCAGGGACCCGGTTGGATTCGAATCCGATCCAACAAATCCATACTCCAACTTTATCCCAAAACACAAGTGGAGTATCTCAAAAGGACAGCCTCGTCCTAAGGGATCTAGTGTTGCAGATGGTTTGTCAAACGGATGTCCATTTTAGGAGATATAGCCCTTTAATTGAAACTGGGTCATAAGTGGGTCTGGGTTCGGCCCGACCCAGTTGGACCAACCCGACCCGGCCCACTAATCCCGAGCCAAATGGGCTGGGCTTGGCCCAGTTGCAATGGTCTCGGCATGAAGAGGCTGGACTTTGAGCTCAGCCTGCTAGGCCGCAGGACTGGCCCGGCCTAGCCAGCTGGGCGTGGCCCGCTGGGCCATTGGACTAACCTAGCTCGCTAGCTAGGCGCGGCCCTCCAGCTGGGTGCGGGGGTTCTCTCCCCTCCTGAACAACTCATTTTTTCATGCTCCTTCATCAGCGATGACAGTTGGCACTGCTCCACCTAGCTAGTCTGTGTGGACTGATCATATGCGGGACCCGTGGGGAGTGGGTCCACCCTCTTCCGCAGCTTGGAGCAGTGGCACGCCACCACTGTCAATGTGGATGGAATCGTTCAGCCGCCCCTATCCATTGTGGTTCCCTTGGGCACCGTCGTCCCTTCATAGTTGGTGAGAACTATCCAGTGCCTCCTCCGTTCACCAGCGCCACCATGCTGGTGGAGCTTCCGCGGGCCACCGGTGAAGCCCCGATGGTACGATTTTCTTCCCAACTACGACTATGGGACTTCTGGTACATCGCCATCATTGTGTAGCCCCCGGTTCCATCTTTACACCGTATTTTTCACTCTCCCACAAAGAACGCAATCAAGAAATGTTGGTGGAGGGTACGGCCCTTGTTTGGTTCGGCCCGTGCCCTTCGTGTCAGTGTTATAACAAGGAAAGGGGTTTGAAATCATCAAGATTATATGAAACATAAAACTCTTAGAAATAAATCAAGACCAAATCCTACCTTTAATTCATTAGAAGGTGCTGCAGATGAGGAAGAAGGGTTTGTGTCTGACGATGTTCATCGGTGTTCGTTGTCTCCCATCTATTTTTCCAATGACCATCGCTCGATCACCGCTATTCACTGGAGCGGAAAGTCGTCAGCGTTTCGTTAGAGCCTCCTCTCATATCTCTCCCAAAACCCATGTCCAATAATTGATTAGATAAGATGATAATCTCCTGCATTTTTTTAATATTATGGCTCATTAATTAACTGTAATTAATGAGTCAATTAAACAAATAAGCATTAACATTACAAAACAAAATAAACGAGAGGTTTAGGACATTAAAAGTATCTCATTAAAAGTATTACATTGCACATTGGTCCCACTACCATTGTTAAATGATTACAAGGAAAGAATAAAATAATTTTGGAGTTATTTTATTTTTAGTTTTGTAAGGTCCAAAAATTTAACTTTTTTGCCTGACCCTTTTCGGGTCGAAGTTATGCATCCCTTAAGCAAATCTCGGCGCTGCGAATTCAATGGTGCTCTTAGATTTTTAATCTGAGAATCGGTTCAAAAGTTAGTAAATTGTGCCAACACGTTTACTAAATGTACCTTAAATGAAGTTCAAAATTTTGTTTCGGGATCTCATAGCCTCGAAATCATGTGCCGTCAATTTTCGCAGCCTCATAATAATTCTATTTAATTAGAAACAATACATGAAATTTCTAGGTCTTTACACAGAGTTTATGGTAAATTTGGAAATCATAAATGGGATTTTATTCAATGTCGTTTATTGGGTAGAGGATTTTTAGATCAAGTTTTAGTTTTTTAGGATATTTGATAGGGTTATTTAGTGTTAGTATTGATCCACCAAGTACCTTTTTATGTGTAACTATGTACCTCGGTAGAGGTCATAGGGGACTTAGCCCATGCTTGGGGCCATTGAGGGGTCAGTGTAGAGTATTAGGTATTTAATGTGACTGGGTTATATTTTCATAAATAGGGATTTTTTGTTTTGTTTTGGGGTATCATTTGAAACCCCTAAACATGGTTTCATTCCCTTGTAAAACTAAGATAAATGGGATTTACCCTACTTCTTCATCATTCTTTCCCCATTTTCTACATTGATCATTGGTTTCTAGATATGGATTCCTTCATTATAAGAGGTTATTTATTCCTTTTTCCTTATTCATTAGTCCCCCTCTCACTAATTCCTATCATTTTTGGACATATATTAAGGATTTAATTTAAAATCCATTAGATCATGTGAGAGTCATGTATAAATGGGGGTTCGTCTCTAATTATCTAAAAGAGGTCCAAGAAGGATTGTCACTTGAGGTTTAATATGATTTATATTTAAGTAATTTTATTCACTACTTTTATTTTTTTTCTATTAAATTTCTATTTAATTGGTTTCTAAATTGTTGTTATATATTATATATTTTAATTATGGTGAGTTTTTGGGTGTTGTTAGAGTGATGTTTATTCCATTAATAGAGTGTCAAACTGTTTAGTGGGTTGTTCCTCATTTATGCATTGTTGAATAAATATTAATTATTTGTATCAGTCAATAATAATATATTAATGACTGATTAATATGGATTTTTATGCTTAAATATCCTTGTGGATGTGTCCAAGGATAGGTATGTGCTAGAAAATCCAATGGAATGGGTGTTGGGTGTTTCTTGAGGGGATAAATACATTTTAAGGTTAGTGGTCTGTAATTATTCTCAAGCGAGTATGAATTTTTTATGTGACATGTGATAGGTTCTATTTTAACCCATGTGAAATTGACTATAAATTAAATTAAATCATTTTAATTTGACCTATATTAATTAATTAAGGAATTCAAGGGTCATTATGAACACTACTATTGTTATTATATTGTTTATTAACTATCTATGATCATATTATTTAATAAAAATATGTTGAAAATCATACTTGGGAACCCTGGGGGTCTCCATTAAATTATTATATTATTTTTATGACTATTTTTTTGTTACTTATCCCCTTTGTATAAAGAATAAATGTATTTTTATGAGTGTTCAACATAAACCCTTGATTAGGATGTTTCTCATCATTTGTATAGAGTGAGTATGTTTTACTAGGGATATATTTTGGAATTATGTAGAAATTAGAGTAATTTTATGTCTACCAAAAGTCATGTGTAAAACAATTTAAGAACTGATAATTATAGACTGAAACCAATATAGAATCTTACGTGGTAGTCTATATTGAATAAAATGTAGATAGATTATTTCAAACCTCCATTGATTATATATTGTTTTATATATCATTGGGGTTCCCTAGGTGGATCTGAAGGTGATATGTTATGTTATTCCATCCGCTTTTGTTTTGTGTTACATGAGAGGGGTGAGTGTCACCCTATTCATTTGGATAAATCCATTTAGATTATCCCATGGGTTTGGATTATGGATATGCATTTTTATTTGGAGTGAGACAACCAACCTAGCATATATGTATTGTTATTTAGAAATAATTCCTCCCTTGGTATGTTTTTTGATATAGTCAGACTAAGTTACATTTTATATCCATATGTAATTATATTTATATTATTGAACAATATTACAATTCGTATTGTTAATGTTACGGGGTGGATTGGATTCCCCATTCTTTATATATTGTTTAGATATTCGATGGAATGAACAATAAGTCTAATATTTAATAAGGTTTTGGATGACATGACCACTTTTCATAATGACTCTTAAGGCATGGGATTCCATTCCCAATGTGATATTGTTAAATATTGTATGTGATGAATTTATTAATTACCATATGATGATGTGATCTAGGATTTTTTCCCATTAAGTGAGGTTTTAATAGTTTGAGATGTGCTTAACCAGAACCATATGTGTGTTAATAACGCATGCCATTCCAATTATGTATTGAACTCGTGATAAGGTGTATTAGTGATATTTGATTCCCATCAGGCCATAAAATGTAATTACCATGTAGAATTTGTGATAATGGTATTGGGATTAAAATTTAAATTAACTTAACTATGCTTATAGGGAAGGGATGTTTTTTCCATTTACTTGTTAATACCCTTGGAAATGGAATTTATTTCCCATGATTTTCTACTTTAGAGTATGGGAATATGATACCCACAAAAAAATGTAGAGTAATTTTTTATTTCCGTTAAGAGTGGGATAAACAAAAATGTTTTGATGTTTCCAAGGAAAAGGATTAGAGTAACGTGTGATAGTGGTTATTTTGAATTGTTATTACCCATCTTATGATATATTTGGGGACTAGGGATTTATTTACCTATTATATTTAATCTAATGGACATAGACATTGTTTCCTCGATTGATGATGTATTCTAAATGTTAATTCCAATTGTATGGGATTTCTATGTCTTTTATGCTCTCTATTATCACCTGTTATTCAAATTTACCAACCATGTATTGATGTTTGTGATATATCAAGGATGTTATGCCCACTACATAGTTATTTTATTAGAATGTACTGTAAATGTATTGGTCATGAAACTGAAATTAAACATTATTCCCATTTATATTGACATGGGATCTAATTTTGGGTTTACTTTTATGTGAAATGTTCTGAAAAACCACAACACTATCTGAACCTGGTGTTCATCACACTAGGTGATTGTGTTTCACCCATGGGTGTGTATTTTTTTGTTTTCAAAACCTTTTTATTTTTATTTATAATTATATCAAACTATTCATCAACATGCCTATACTAAATATGTTAATGATGCCATTGGTGGTATCCCAAAAAGATTAAGTCACACCATACTTGTAACATCCTAAGATTTTATGATATTTTTTATTTTAAGTATTTTTTTATCTTTATATAACACATATTTCAAATGAATTTCAATATACTGGTGAAATATTATTATTCAATGCGACAGTAATCACCTAGCCATTAGGTTGAAGAGTATTAAGAGACAAAAATAAATTATAAAAAAATATTTTTACATATGTATAAAATTAATTCATTGGTTATCAACTATTCAGAAATGAAAATAAAAGCATCTAGAGGTAAATAGAGATGTTTTTATAAAAAATTGTTTTTATTCACACAATGTGTTATTCTATAAATAAATTAGATTAATCTATAATGATTAATTAATTTAATTAATTTTATAAATTATTTATTTAATAAAAAAATTAATATTCATATAATGTTGATTACTATGAATGATATAAGAATAAATTCGGTTTTAAGCTTAAAATCATATTTTTGTAAAAATGATTTTTATTTCATTTTTAATACTTATTTTAAAATAGTTTTTTTCTATTATAGAAATTATAATTTGAATAATGGATTCCATTTAAAGAGGTTATATTTGGATAAAGAAACCTCCTTTATTTTTAGACATTATGAATAGTAACTATGGTAAATATTTGTCACATTATTAAGGGTAAACCAGGTAATTTAAGTTAAAATTTATGTGATAAGCCATAAAAATATATCTGAAAACTATATTATTTCTATTTTATGAGTGTAATTCGACCATAATTATCCAATATTATAATATAGGGAAATCTGGTTCCATTTATCTTTTATAATGAACTTAATATTATTATATGTAAGGGATAAATAAAAACTGTCGCATGTTATGCTTAGTTCTAAGGGGTTATTTAAATTATAAATTAATTTTTTTATGATTTTAATTTATTTTAAATTTTTTTGGTGGAATAATTAACTTAAATTATAATGGAATGTCAGCGTAATATTTGTTTAAGTAATTGAAAAATAAAATAAGTGATTTTAAAAATGATAAAATAAATAATGTCTGAGGTAATATTTTTGTTTCACATATTTAATAGATAAATATGAAAATTTAGGTATGTTTTTAAACTTTATATTTTAATTCCATTTCAATATTTTTGTTTTTAAAAGTAAACTAAGTGAATAGTTTTGAAAATGACTTTTATGTTATCTTCTGTTAAATAATATTTTTTAAACTGAATTAAAAATTAGAAAGAATTTATCCTCTTACATGTGAATGAAATATTGTTTAAAATATCATAAGTATTTCATTTATGGTACACTTTTTCTTTAATAGTGACATTATTGACCCCTATAGTGTAAAAAAATTTAATATCATTATAATCATAAAAAGGGTTAACAGGTGGTTTAGAAATAGGAGATAACGGTTACAAACATCATAAACACTTGAATAAATATTATTTTAAGAGATTGTATATAATTATATTCATACTATATTCTACATATATCAATTTATTCTAATTAATTATAAAAAAATATATTAATTTAACAATTTAATTAATTCTAAGGGTGCCCTAGACTAACTTATAAAAGGGAACCTCATCTCCTCCCTTATTTACAATGTATGAGCACACTATCTCATCCAATAAATTCCCTAATAACTTCCTATATTACTTACCTTCATCCTAGATCCCATTTTTAATCCAAAGGATGTCTCTCTAGAATGGGTAATCATCTTTTCTGACTATATCATGTTTATTGTAATTATAAAATTTTTATAAATTTGATATACTGATCAAAAAATAATTAATACTGTATATTTAATTTTATATGATGTTATTATGATTATGGGGTAACCATTTTCGACATCTTTTCTATCATATTCAAATTAATTCATCATTCATGTGTAGATAAAACTTATCGTCTCTATATAGTGGTGTATTTGATTTTTCATAACCTTTTTACATGAACCTTTATAAAGATAGAACTAATGAAAATATATGATATTTATGAAATATATATGATATTTATGAAATATATATGATATTTATGAAATAAATATGGTTCAATTAATATATGATATCATTTACCTTCACACCCATCCACTTGTTAAAAATGATAAATTTGTTCATGCATACATGTGGACTACCACTTCCAAGAAGCAATGTGACTCAATTTTAATTTATTCATTTCAGGAATAATTAGAAATATGATTATAATGAACATATATGATATGTATTTAATTTTTATTATTATATAGATGTTGAAACCAGAAAAAATGTTCAAGTATTGGAACCATCGAACCGAAACATGCATGGAAAATTAACTAATTTTAAACTGAATAGCCTTTTTAAGGAAGAATTATTAATAATGAGAGAATTTAGAAATTATAGAGGAATTATACATAGAAATATATGCATGAATATGGTTATGTAATTGATTTATAATAAATATTTGTTTATTTTATAGGAGTTTTTAACTTATATGAATAAAGAAGAAACTTTGGGTAAGGGATTTAATTTTAAATTGCATTTTAATTGGGAATTCTTTATGATTGAATTTATATTAAGGGAAATTTTATAATACTTATCTGAAAAATCCTTTAAATTATCTTCTAATTTGTTTATTCATTGAATTTTCATGTAATAGAACCATTTTTCTCTCTTTAGTACTTAAAATTATTGGGAAAATGTTTTTTATGAAAAATAGACTTTATTTTTTCTTTGGTAAGAAATATTTTTATTCTATATCTATTTTTTCATTAAAATGTTATAAATTATGTTTTTAATATTATATTAGGATTTCTTGAAGTTATTTTCTCCAATTTTTTAATTTTTATAAAAAAATAAAAGGAATCTTTATAATATTTTCGGAATGATGTACTTTTGACTTTTTATAGAAAATGTGAGTGGGGTCTTTGTTTTAATGTACCCTACATGAATGTAATTTACCACCATCATGAACACCTAATACATTGAAGATTAATTTATTATTTTATATGGTTCTTTATAAATAAAATGATTTACATAATATTTTTGAATTTTTTAGATTTTGAATAAGTGATTTCTAAATGAAAAGGGTACTTTCCTCAAGAAAATTTTAGGTGATCTTTTATATGTATATTCATATATGTCAAAATAATTTGATAAATCATATTTTTTATTTAGGATATACAAAAATTAATCTATATAATATATTTATCAATATTGTTTATAATTAGTTTGATTAAGAAAATTATTAACATTATGTATTCTAGTTTTTCTAAAACAAACAATCATTGATTATTAAGTCATGTTGGTTAAGTTGTATTGTTTATTCACATAAAAATCACCTTGGACACATTAAGTGAATGGAGGTGATAATAATTACATATTCCCTCAATGAATTAGTGGGTCTCATGATAAAAAATGTTTTATGTATTTCACAAAGGCCTTATCCATTTATTCAATATGTCTTGAGATGAGGCCTTGATGGTATATTTAGGTTTTTTGGTGTTATGAATTATATCCTTATTAAATCAGTTATTAACATCCATGTGATTATAATAATAGTTATTACATCCTTGTATAAGCTTCATTATCATGTTATTATCTATATAGAATTATTTAATTAGAATTTATTCATTCCATATTATCCATTCATTATTTAGCATCAACTATACGCATTCCCTTACTGGGAATCTAACCTTACCCATTTCTTCTGTTTAATTTACCAAAATTTTGTTTATTTTAATATGAATGATATGAGAGTATATTATAGAGATAATAATAATGTTCTCAAATAAAATAATATATTTTAATTTATCTTTTCATAGTTAGCATAACATTCAAGTATATATATAGTTTGACAAGACTGCTAAATTATTCAGCCTATTGGGATGTGATTTTTTTAATATAGTGCCTTTATAATAATTTAACCACAAACATTGGGATTTTTCAGTTAGGATCAATATATTTTTCATCAGAAATGTTTAGAATAAACATTTCGAACTATATTTATGAAAATATAGATTATGTATCAAAACCCTATGAGAAACATTGACGACATATATCCAGATCTTTTTTTTATAATGAAAAAATTACATTTGTGGGTTAAGTGAGGACCCACCTAAGATGAAAAAAAAGACAAAAAAATACCATTAGTTAAAAAAACATAAGTTTAAACCACTATAAACCCATATATATTATGATCCATAGGGGACATTTCATAATTTCAAAGATAGTTCCTTTAAATTTAGATTAGGGAGTATTTGAATGATGTATTAAGTCTTTAAGTCTATGAATTATAAAACATAATGTAATAATTAATGGATAGCCATTAATCTCCCAATTATAACACAAAAAGTTCTAGTTTTAAGTCAAATCAATGCTTGAGTTCATCATTCAGACCACAAGGAGACCTCTTTACATTCAACTTAAGATCCTCCTCCTGGGATAAGTTTATGATTTTTCTTTTCACTCTAGTATGAATTTATATATAATACCTACAAAACCTATCATATATTACTTTTATACTTATAGATAATTGATCTGGGAAGGTGGTGTATCAAAGGTTTTGTTCATCTATATCATTTCAATTGTCGCTAGTATGATGATTATTAATCTCATAGACTTGCACTAGACCCTTGTGTAGCCCCAAGATGAATTAACCATTAAGAGTGGAGGAGTTAATCAATTATTTATTTTTACAAATTAAATTTCATTCTAATTAAACTTATAAAACTTGTTAATGCTCTAGATATACTAAATATTATCTCTCTATCTCACCTCATGTACAATAGTAAAATAAGGGAGGGCAGCACACTGAATTTGCATGGCTCAACAATGAAATGAATACTCTTTTCCATGTTTTTTAGACACCCCAACATGGATTTTTTACTATTAAATAAGTGAATAAAATTTCCTTTAGATCCAACTAAAATAATTCTTGCTGTAGATACAATTGAGAGACTCTGTTTTCTTTTGGTTACAACCAAACAAAATTCTAGATCCATCTCCAACCGAGAGACTCCTTCTGCTCTTAGATCCAACTCAAAGACTGAAACTACTCTTGACACTAACCAAAAGACATTACCTTTGATTAATATTGCCACATACCATCCCATAGGGGCCTGTTCTATGACCAACCCAGGCCCGACTCCAATGGGCCAAGGGCTGGTGACTAGCACCAAGTAAGAGAATCCCCCGAATGGGAGGAATTATCCTAAAGCACCTTTACACACGCACACATCTCCAATAAAAAAATGTCAAAATGTAAAAGACTAAGTACAAAATGCATGTAAATAACTATATCCCACAACCAGACTACAATAGTGAAGGTACTGGAAAGTAAACAAGTCCAAATACAAGCTCACCGAAAAGAGTCTGTAACCACAAGTCCAACTTATAAGAAAATAGGTATTGGGAATGATGTCTAAAAAGATACAGGAGCACACCTCAGTCTGTCTAGTCTCAAATATCCCTGCATGGTCCTGGTATTCCTAGTACTTTGATGAAAGTCCAATCATCTACAAAAGACATGACCCATGGGGGTGAATCCTGTACATGGGTGAGTATAACAATACTTAGTAGGACACACTGAAACCACAAAATAATACCAAAAAAGAAAGTTCAATGATATCTACACAGGCATATGTCTATAACACATTTTACAAGAATATCTAGATATACTCAATCCAAGGAACAACTTCTAGAGGTAAGCCACAACAAATTACCAACCATAGGATTCTACTCAGAGCATGCTTGTTCTGGGATAAATCAGTCCTCGATCCATGATATCATTAGAGACACTCGCAAAGAGTTCTATCTTATTTGGGCCCCGCCCAAAGAGAACTCATTGGAAAAGGAAGATTATGATACATAGAGAGGTTATCCTTCCCAGAAACACTGGGGAATACTATGTAACCAATCTGGTTCAACCCACAACATAGAGGATGCAACCCAAACACACTGTGGAATACCAATGTCCCTACTAATGTGGTCTACTAAATGAAGGACTAATTCCCTTCCCTCGGTGTATACATTTATTCTACAAAAAAACACCAGGGTGATATAGGAACGCACTCTAGTCCCACTAAAGGATACCATACTCTATATATGACTCCACCTCTAGAAGGGATTACAATCCACTGATGCGAACGTAATGTCGTAATGAAACCTTGAGGAAAGGACCAAGGTAATTCTCTAAACCTATGCTGGTCCAAACTAAAAACTCTCCACTTGTCTCAAAAGGACCATATCAACATCTAGGTCTCAACTCCACAGATGACTTATCAATTGGATGCTTCATTTAGAAGTTATGGTTGTTTGATGTTTTAAAGGGGGTAACCGGGCATGTGGACAGACCCCACAGTCAACCCACCGACTGTGGCGGTCAGTCCACTTGTCACGGTAGACTAGTTGTGGTGGTTGACAATGATGGTCGACCATCTGTGGATGTGGCCGTGTATGCATTGCGCCATGATAGATGGAGTTGTTGTGCATCACAGTCCTCCAGGGCGTGGCTCCACTTCAGTCTCACTGGGTTCTGACCTAGGTTCGACCCACCCACTAGGCCTGACCCAACCCACTAGACCTAACGTGGCCCACTGGGCCTGACCATCTCGCTCGACCCATCCTTCTCGCACAGTATCACCTATCCTGAGACTTACACTCAGTCCACTCTATATGGTTGTTGGATGAATCCCATTCTACGACACAGGCCGCTTCCACTGGCCCCACAGTGCACCGCCGGCTACACTGGTGGTCCCTTCAACAGACCACTATGACTCCTCTAATGCCCAAAACTTGAAACAGTCATAGATTTGATCTCCTTGGGTCCTGATCTACACTTATCCAGCCTCTATTGTTGATTTTTCTGCAATATGGGGGTTGGATCGCATTTGGAGACACCTGAAAAGGTTGTTCCATTACCATGGGTATCCAATGGTAAAGAATGCACAAAATGGATGGATAAAAGCACAAATATAAACCCATAGGAATACACCTCTACCTTTTTCCATTTCAGCCATAATCTATTTCCGTTATAATGATAAACAAATTGGAATAAAGATCAATCTCCCGATAACATCACAGAAAATATCTCATCCCTAAAAAATGACTAATCTGTGGGATAAACTATTTGTTGATTTATCTATGTTCATCTTATAATTATATAATGGGTAAAAAACTAAAATCAACATTCCCTGCCTCGATTAGGTTCCATAACTAATGAATAAAAAAGAGTCATTGTCGTTATTAGCAAGGTTCATCGAATATGAGGTACGTCGTTAAATCAATATATTGTCATTCACCAATGGTTTATCCAAAGGTTATTTATCCAAGTATCTAGATTAATTCAAGGGTTATGATTCTAACCCTAAAAATCTGACAAATAATTATGAAAAATAAATTCTCTACATCTAAATAATTTCTTTATTAAATTAATTTCTTTGCGGTTACGTCCTCCAGGACTTTTTATATATACGACCCTTTCGAACTAAAGTTAAGTTGCACCTAGGGTAAATCCACTGTTATGAGCTCAAAGATTCCCTCGGGTTTCTAATCCAAACACCCTTTTAAGATTTATTCCACTTTTCAAAGAAAATCATTTATACGTGCTACTAAAAAGTTTAATACATTTCAAATATTCTTTTTGGTCCCACTGGGTCCCAGAATTGCTTTACGTCTTAGTAACTAGTCTGGAAATAAATCTATATAACATTAAAAAATAATACATGTAAAATATGAGATGTAACATTCTCCCCATATTGGGGATTTATGTCCCAAAAATCCAAAACAAGGGCTACTCAAATAGATACGAGTAATGAGCATGAATCTGAGCCTCCCGCTCCCATGTTCTATCTTGAAGATTTTCGTGTTGTCAGCTGACACATAATAAAGGAATATATCACCCATGAAGAATCCTCTCTAGTTGATCCTTGATCTCTACCAGGTACTCAACAAAATTTACCCCATCCTCAATGTTCAGGTCGCCCTAGTCAATGATGTGCGATGGACTATGCACATACCTCCTCAGTTGTGACATGCGGAAGAAATCATGTACCTGCTATAACTGCGAAGGTAGATCCAAGTGGTACTCCACTTCACTAACTCTACATAGTATCTGGAAAGGTCTAGTGAACCTTAGAGATAGTTTTCCTCCCTAACCAAATCTTTGTAATCCCGATCGAGGTGAAACTTAAAGGAACACATGATCTCCTTACTCAAACTTCAAATTCCACATTCACCTATTATCATAAGACTTATGATGTGTTTGGGAAGTCTTCATCTACTCTTTGATGATCTATACCTTCTCTATAGAAGTTTTCACCAATTACGGGCCCATGATTTCTGACTCTCCTGGGACAGTCCATCAAAGGGGTAACATGTATGGTCACTGGAATAAGGCCTTGAGTAGTTACATACTAATGGTGGAATGTATGAAAACTCCAACAGTGGTAGGCAATACTCCCAAATACAGTTAAAGCCTAACATGAAATTCTGCAACATGTTCTCCAAAACCTGAATGGTTTGCTCAGTCTTTCTGTTATTCTCTAGTTAGAACATTGTGTTCAGGAATAACTGGGTCTCAAATGACTCATTCAATCCCTTCCATAGTTTTGATGTATGTAAATCATCATGATATGAATCTATCATCGATTGAACTCTATGAATTTGAACTATTTACTGCACGTAGAGGCATACCAAGCTCTATACTGATCTATACTCTCAGATAGCTAAAAAGTGGGTTGACATGAATAGTAAGTCAATGATCACCCATATAACATCGTGTCTTCTATACATACATGGTAAAACCATAAAAAATTCCACTGATATCCTATCCCACTTCCATTTTGGAACCTTGGGGGATTGACCCAAACCCGTTAGAACCAAGTGCTCAGACTTACCTTGCTGACAAGTAAGGCATCAAGAAACAAAATCTGCATCTACATTCTTCATTATTGGCCACCAAAACTAATGTTGGAGATCCCGATACATCTTTTCCACACTTGGATGTACTGCCAAAAGGTATGTATGAAACTCCATCAGAACCTCCTCCCACAACGCCATAGTTAAAACTGTATTCCCTCTGAAAAGAAGGAAACACTCCCCACATTTTGAATATACATCAAGAGCATTCTCTATGGAAATATGACCATGTAAGGTCTCACAGTGAGTATCCCCAAGTTTTTCCTCCATAAATATCTATAAGAGTCTAGGGGTGAAAACCATCGACTAGAGGTAATATGATCTCTCTCCATCCATAGAGGATAACTTCAATGAGGATAACTAATTTGACATCTCATTCAACAAATGTGAACTGAATCTCCTACTAAGAGCTTCTAACACCTTGTTACCCTTCTTAGGAGTATATAAAATCTCAAAGTCATTGTACTAGAGGAACTCTATCCATCGCCTATGTCTCATGTTTATATCCTTATGAGAGAATATATACTTGAGACACTTGTGATCAGAGTAGATGATAAACCACTGACCCATCAGGTAGTGTCGCAAAATGTTCAATGAGACGATTACCACTACTAACTAATGATCTTGGGTTGTGTAGTTATGCTCGTGTGGTATCAACTTATGTGAACTATTGGAAATCATCAATTTTCTCTACATCAAAACACAACCAAGATCAGTTCTTAATTCATCTCAGAACACTATGTACTTGTCACCCTCCTCTGGAAATCTCAAGATGGGAGTGCTCATCAATCTATGATTCAAATGATGAAAAATCTCTTGGAAATTTTCCATCCACACGAAAGGTTGCCCCTTTTATGTAAAATCTGTAAAGGATTCTACCACCCAAGATAAGTTGGGTACAAACCTCTGATAGTACCCTACCAAACAAGGGAAGCTCTGCACCTTAGTAACACTATTGAGTAGCTCCCAGGAAAGAACTGCCTCAATCATTTATGGTTCCACTAAAACTCCATCCTCTGAAATGATGTTTCCTAGAAAATTGACATCCCAAATATAGAACTAACGCTTTGAGAGGTTTCTATAAATTCCGTTCTCTCTGAGTGTGTCTAGGGCTATCCTCAAGTGTCTCATGTGCTCCTCATCAGACTCCGAGTACACTAGGATGTCATCAATGAAGACCACCATGAACTAGTCTATGAAAGGCTATAATATCCTACTCATGAGTCCCATGAACACTACTAGGGAGTGATTCATGCCAAATGGAATCACAAAGAACTCATAGTGGTCATAACAACATCTGAAGTTTGTCTTCAGTATATCCTCATCTCATACATGTTTCTAGTGATAGAAAGATCCAAGGTCAATCTTTGAGAACCACCATCCCCCCTTTAACTAATCAAATTAGTCATATATCCTCATTATTGGATACTTATTCTTAAATTTCACCTAGTTTAAGTGATGGAAATCCACACATAACCTCAATCTATAACACCCCAATCTTCCACGGTACGTTTTCCTTCGAATAATGCGATAGCGTGTGTTGTACGCAACCTCGAGTTCTAACACACACCACAACTAATTAAACTAGCCGTTATGAATAGTAATACATAATTTTTGAAATTATATATATATTATATTTCAAAATGGACTTCATTTTTGGATTCGGAATATCTAATTTAGCCTAAGGTGAAATTTTGGTACTTTTCGGATAACTTTCACATTTTGATGAATAGTGAAAATTACTAAATTTTAATTAAAAACAACTTTTTTAATCAAAATAATTAATAGTGATAAACTATGAATTTTAGTAGTTTTAAAGTATATTTAGAATTTATTTTTACCATTTAATATAATGTTGGTCATTGGACATAATTATACAATTAAACCGAACATAAACAAGTGTCAATCTTTTGATAGTTATTATCTCTTAAAAACACGCTTTTTGTTTTGACAGCGGGAATTAATTTTAAATTAATTTCTGCCACTTCTGTGTTTTGAATTTAGGAAAATGGATTCCATATTTGGAATCAGGATGTTCAAATTGTGTAAATAGGTAACTTTTATTTTTAGACATTTTGAATAATTACTGCGGTAAATATTTTATTTACCATGGTTAAGGGTAAATCCGGTAAATAAGGGTTAAAAAATAATATTATAATAATACTAAATTACCCTAAAACGTTTCTTAACCCTATTGGTTGATACATGGTCGACCAAGGGCATCTTTGGGTCGATTTTGGGACCCCATGGATCCACTTGTAAGTGATAATGACACTTTATTTTAATTAAGTTAAAATGAATACAAAAATGACACAAGCATATATCTTTTAGCAAACCAATTGTTACATAGGGTTATATATGTTGGATTTTAGATTATAAATATTCATTAGAAAGATACAAAGATTTCCTACATAATGATATTTTATTTATAATTTTTAGACATTAAATAATTTATTTTATTTATGACACAATGATGATGCAGTAATTACTATAATAGTGAAAAATTAAAATAATTGATATTATAAATACCCAAATAAATATAATATGAAACTTTTAATGAATTAAACTAATTTTCTAGGATAATATGATATATTGGGATTGATTTAATTGACTTTTTTCTAATTAATCAATCTTTTATGAGTTTCACAAAAATCAACTATTGAATAGTGTCAAAATTGACATAAAAGAGTTCTTAAAACAAATATTATATTATTAATTGATATTAAATTCCTAAAAATCTAAGGTTGGTCCAAGAGACTTATATCATGATAGTTTCATCATTAATGGACCACTTGGGGGTCGTTTGGATGTATATAGTATGTTTATTAACCATATTATATAAAAATACAAAGAGACATTGTAAAAGTGAAACTAATTAACTTAGAGTTAATACTTAAAGATAAGGTTAATATAAGTACCCAAACCTGTCTAAATTCTATTGGTTGAGTGGTTTTCGACCTATCCCCACCTTAACCTTTGAATAGTCAACTTTGGAGCCATTTTAAACCGAATATGAATTTATTATAAACTAATATTTCTAGATTTTTCAAAGGTGCCCCTCACCCCTCTTATAAAAGGGCACTCCTCCTTCTCATTTATTCACACCTTAAAATCCTTTTGGTTCGGCCAAACTCTTCCCAAATACTCTCCTAACTTCCCTCACTACAACCTAGGGGCCTTAGTTTGATCAGAAAGCCAACCTAAGGAGCCCTTTTGATCAAATCAAAAGGAAGAACCCGAAGAAGAGGTAATGATTTCACCACCCTTTTCTAAGTTCATTTCTTCTTCCACTTCTTATTACTTTGTTGTTACCATTCTAAAATAATAAATCCAGTATCATATATATACTGTGATGTTATTATAAATATGGTACAACTATATTCAGTATTCTATCCACCCTTTGAATAACATGTCACCATACGTGCGTACGTATGGCTTACCGTCTCCACGTCGTGGTGTAATTGTTATTCAATATAATATTATTTGGATGGGTATAATAATGATGTGTAACTCATGTAAATAATAAATATAACATGTTAATGATTCTGTATATATGATATACCATACATTTATATATTATTTTAATATCAAAATAATGATATTGTCGCTCGTGCGTACGTACGGACTACCGTCTCCACGAACGCGATGAGATTCATTCTCCATCGTATCCATTCAAGTATAATTATCATTTGATGATTTAAAAATGATGTTTAAGGACTTGATATCATTCTGTATATGAATAAGATACAACAAAAATGGCTTATGTAACAAAACATATAAAAGAAAATGAGTAAGTTAACACCCGAAACGACGATAATTCTAAGATATTATTAACAAATCAATGTTAAAAGATCATATATGATATCATATTAATGTATATGATTCTTGTATAATTTAATAACAATTATTTCACCATTATACAGGAGGTTAACCTACCCCAACAAAGTAAAAGTACAAGGTAAGGGTTATTTCACAATCTCTTCATTATCCGAGGTTGTTTATACGTAATAATCTACTGGGATTTCTTTATCATCCACATCCATGTTTCTTAAAAATGTATTTCAAAACATTTTTACTATCTACTAGAATATGAGTTAAAGTCATTTATACCCTTTTTGACTTTTATAAGTGGTTTATAAAGGAATATTTCGGTCGTTTTCAAAACAAGGTCCTTTTTAACCTTTTCGACAGAATTAAGGCAAGAATGCTTTTTTTAACTTATACGACGGGTGCGGCTATTTTCCACCGTTATAAAATCTTCAAAGCTTCCCTTACAAGATTATAAGAATATTTTCAAAGAAAATGTTTTATTTTAAATGGATCTTAAATGATTTCAAATTAAAAGGAGATATTTCTTTAAAAAGAATTTTGATTTCATCTATGTCAACATCCTTTGATGGATTTTAAGATTATTTGAAGTTGATTTATTATGATACAAAACTTCTATATTGTATTGAAGGTTTTGTGATATGTTTGACTGTGGATGTGATATTTTTATACCATTCATAGTTTATGGTGAAAGTATTGACATTTCGTATGCTAGTTTTAATACTAATGTTTATGTTATGTTTAAACCTTTTCATATGGGAATGCATTGGACTTAATATGTGACGGGTGGAGCCCGCTATAGCTCCTCGATGCATCGGTAGGTCTCATGAGACAAATTAGTGTCTTGGCACAAGGCCTTGACAAAATCTTATTTGTAGTCTTGGCACGAGGCCTTGACTATGTGGTTATGATAGTCTGACATTATGCATTCCAACATTATGAAAGTGGTTATTGATTTTTTGCATGTGATTATTTGATTAGTAGAATATCCATGTGAATAAGTAAATGGCATTATTTCATTTTATTTATGACATACCATGTTGAAAGTTCATGTTTGAAAGGCTTTTGTTTTAGTTATACATTGCCTTAAATGTTTATTCTTACTTATGAAAGTTTCCGCTATATTGTTATCCTTACTGGGCATTTGAGCTCACCCCTTTTCTATGTTTTATTTTTCCCAGGATTTGAAGAAGTAAGTTATGAATGACCTTTAGGGATATTATGAGGGGATTATAGTGTGGACGGTGGAAACATTATGTTGTTGTAGTAGTTTTTCATTTTATGATGTAATGTAAAACTTATGAAATATATCTAGTGTTTCCAAGGCTACTAAACCAATCGGTCTTTCGAGATTTGATCTTTCTTGTGATCATGCCAATGTTATGTAATAATGCACCGACTCTGGGTAACTGGGGTCGGGGGGTTACAGTTGGTATCAGAGGAAGTTTAGTACAAACCTTGGAAGCTAGATTTAGATAAACTCTGATTAGAGCACGTAGACCTAAGATGAACTTTGAGGATTAGTAAAGAAGAACTTCCTATAATTTTGGTATTGTAGAGATTTTGTGAGTTTTCCGAGCAATACATCCCTGTCTGGATACGAGCAGGTAGAGGCGGCTCTGGCACAGATGTACCTAGGGGTAAAACCCGAAAACACCGCTTTGAGCTAGACTCGAACGGGAACTGGTGCACGACAACGGGCCTTGCTGCACTCTTGGTTACGACACTCCCGGGGGATATGCTTAGGATAACTCTCATTTTCTTTACAAATCATTATGAAGGGTTTATGAGTATATACTTCCTCAAAGAAAACATTTTTATGATTATGGATTATATCCATAAATAGTTCAATTTATGTTAAGTGTTTTATAAGTATGGGATTATGTATTTTGATTCATAAACTGATCTAGTTTATGCCATTGTTTAGAAATGGCGCCTAGTGGAAGAAATAGAAACCGTATCAATGCACGCACTCCATGTAGTGATTTCTCTCCTGCTCAAGATAATTATAGTGGGGCTGGTGATGCAACTGGTGCCGATCAGCTAATCACCATACTGGGACAACTTACTCAGGTTATGAATAATAACCTTACCCGTATGGAGCACCCTGATCCGCAGCGTGGAGGATCAATGTTAGATCGATTCATGAGGCAACAACCACCAACGTTAAATGGGAGTACAAATCCCTTAGTAGCTGAGCAATGGATAAATTCCCTAGAGAAAATATTTCAGGCTTTGGGGAGCAGTGAAAGGGAAAAAGTTATCATGGCAGTTTACCGCCTCACTGGAGATGCTGATCAATGGTGGTCATTGATTCAAAATACGAAGGAAGATGATGAAGTATCAAATATGGAATGGAGGGAGTTCAAAGGTCTGTTTTTAGAAAAATACTTTCCTCGCGACCATCGAGCAGATATGGAAAGGCAATTTCTGAGTCTGAGACAAAAGGAGGATGAGAATGTCACAAAGTATGAGGCTAACTTTACAAGGTAAGCGAGGTATGCTGGAGATTATATTCGTAACCCAAGAAGTAAGATTGATCGTTTCTTTGATGGGTTAAAACCATTTCTTCGTCGAGCATTAGTCTCACAATCCTTTTCATCGTACGAAGACATTGTCTCATGTGCTATAAAGACCGAAAAGGAATTCTCTAAGTCTTATGACTTTAAAGCAAAGCAAGAGAAGAAGAGACCTGCTGATCAATCTGGGAATGGAAATAAGGGGAAGAAGGGAAAGGTTGAATATCCATCTTGTGGTAAATGCGGGAAGAAACACCCCGGTGCTTTCTTGAAGGGAATGGGAGTCTGTTACAAGTGTGGTGAAAAAGGCCACCAAGCTCATGATTGCAAGGGGAAGAAGGAAGCTACCAACGTTCAGTGCTACAATTGCAGGGAGATGGGGCATTATGCAAATGCATGTCCTAAGCGTCAGGAGAACTTACCTCAAAAAAGGCCAAGGGATCAAGGCCAGGCTTATGCTATCACTACTGTAGAGGTAGAAGCTCCAAAAGACGTGGTGGCAGGTAATTTAATGGTTTCCTCAAGTTTAGAAAATGCATTATTTGACTCTAGATCGTCGCATTGTTTCATATCTTCCCAGTTTGCTAAGAAAATTAGATATTTCCAATTTGATTTAATAAGGGAGTTGTCAGTTAAAACTCTTAAGGGAAGTATCATTGCAACAAAGTTTTGTGAATCAGTCCCCATTAGAGCACATAAATTTTCTTTATCTGCTGATCTCATCGTTATACCTATGATTGAGTTTGATATAATCCTCGGTATGGATTGGCTTTCGGACTATGATGCGAAGATTTATTGTAAGAAGAAAGAGGTTACGATTCTTGATGATAATGATAAGGAACACCTTATCTTTAGAGCAGAATCGTCACCACCTAATTCTTATTTAGATCCACCCCCAGTAGCTCAACTTAATTCAATTATTGGGGAGGAAGAGAATGAAATAACTACGGGTGAGGAAAGGAATGTTCAAATAGAGGATGTACCTGTTGTGAAAGAATTTGTAGATGTATTTCCGGAAGATTTACCTGGACATCCTCCAGAACAAGAAGTTGAGTTTTCCATTGATTTGATTCCTGGATCAAGGCCTATATCGAAGACCCCTTATAGAATGGCCACTGTAGAGTTAGTCGAACTAAAGAAACAACTAGAGGAATTGAGTAATAAGGGATTTATTCTCCCTAGTGTTTCTCCATGGGGAGCCCCTATTCTTTTTGTTAAAAAGAAAGATGGATATATGAGGTTATGTATCGACTACAGGGAGATCAATGCTATAACGATAAAGAACAAGTATCCCCTGCCTCGTATTGATGATTTATTTGACCAACTGCATGGAGCTCAATACTTTTCAAAGATTGACCTTCGATCTGGATACCATCAGTTGTGTGTGAAGAAGGAATACATTCTGAAGAAGCATTTCGAACCAGGTACGGGCATTACGAGTTTACTGTAATGTCGTTTGGATTGACTAATGCACCCTCTGTATTCATGGATCTAATGAATAGAGTTTTCAAGGAGTATCTCGATGAATTTGTGGTGGTATTTATTGATGATATCTTGGTATACTCCAAAACCTACGAAGATCATGAAAATCACTTGCGCATTATCTTGAAGACTCTGAGGAGGCATGAATTATATGGGAAGTTTAGCAAGTGTGAATTCTGGCTTCAGGAGATTTCTTTTCTTGGCCATATTGTCTCTAAAGATGGAATCTCTGTTGATCCTTCTAAGACCAAGGCAATCCAAGAATGGCCAGCACCTACGAGTATAACTGAGGTACACAGTTTTATTGGTTTGGCAGGTTATTATCGACGTTTCGTCCAGAATTTTGCCCGATTGGCTAACCCATTAACAAAGCTCACACGTAAAGGGGTTAAATTTGTTTGGACAAAAGAGTGTGAAGAATGTTTCGAAGAACTGAAGAGAAGATTAGTCAATGCTCCTATATTGACTCTACCATCGGGGAATGATGGGTTCGTTATTTATAGTGATGCATCGAAGAAAGGACTTGGTTGTGTCCTTATGCAGAATGATAGAGTTATTGCCTATCCATCACGACAGTTGAAAATTCATGAACAAAACTATCCTACTTATGATCTCGAGTTAGCAGCTGTGATCTTTGCTTTGAAGATATGGAGGCACTACCTCTATGGTGAAAAATGTGAGATTTGTACTGATCACAAGAGTTTGAAGTATATTTTCTCACAAAAAGAACTCAACATGAGGCAAAGGAGATGGCTTGAATTACTCAAGGATTATGATTGTACGATACACTACCACCCGGGGAAGGCAAACAAGGTGGCAGATGCTTTGAGTAGAAATGACCATGGAGTTTTGAACAATATGAGAATTGAAAGGGATCCAGTTTTCATGGATCTAGTGAAGATGGACATGGGAATAACCAGGGAAGGTGAAACATCAATGCTTTTTCAAATGGTTGCCAAACCATCTTTACTAGAAAGGATTAAGAGTTCTCAGACCGATGATGAAGAATTCCAAAAGAAGATTAAAGCTGTGAATGATGGGAGATTGAGAGACTTTGTGTATGAAGATGGAATCTTGAAATTCGGGAAGAGACTTTGTGTTCCCGATTTACCTGATCTAAAAAGGGAATTGTTGGATGATGCTCATAGTTCCAATTTCTCTATACACCCTGGGAGCACCAAAATGTATATAGATTTGAAGGAACATTTTTGGTGGGACAACATGAAGAGAGAGATTGCTGATTTTGTGTCAAGATGTATGGTTTGTCAACAAGTGAAAGCTGGAAGGCAACAGCCTGGAGGAGTCATGCAACCTCTTCCCATACCGGAGTGGAAATGGGACAATATAACGATGGACTTTGTCATGGGGCTACCAAAGACTCCTAGAAGGAACGATGCAATATGGGTTATTGTTGATCGTCTTACCAAGTCAGCACATTTTCTTGCTATAAGAGAAGATCTACCCCTAGAACGTCTAGCAAGACTATATATTAATGAAGTTGTGAGACTTCATGGAGTACCCTTATCGATTGTTTCTGATCGTGATCCCCGTTTTACTTCAGGATTTTGGAAAAGTCTTCAGAAATCCCTGGATACTGAACTTCATTTGAGCACTGCTTACCACCCTCAGACAGATGGACAATCAGAACGGACTATTCAGACCTTAGAAGACATGTTGAGATCTTGCTCACTTGACTTTCAGGGTATGTGGGATCAATATTTACCTCTGGTAGAATTTTCCTATAACAATAGCTTCCATTCGAGTATTCAGATGGCACCATATGAAGCGTTATACGGAAAGAGATGTCGTACACCAACCTGTTGGGATGACGTTGGTGAAAGAAAACTTGTAGGCCCAGAACTGGTGGAGGAAACGGTGGAAAAGGTGAAAGTAATCCAAAATCACATCAAAGCAGCTCAAAGTAGGCAGAAGAGCTATGCCGATAATCGAAGGAAGGATTTGGAATTTCAAGTCGGTGATCAAGTTTTCCTGAAGGTATCTCCATGGAAGGGAGTCATACGTTTTGGTAAGAAAGGTAAATTGAGTCCCAGGTACATCGGACCTTTCGAAATTCTAGAACGAATTGGGGTCGTAGCTTACCGATTGGCAATGCCACCAAGTCTCTCCAAAGTTCACGATGTGTTCCACGTATCTCTGTTGAGGAAATACATGCCTGACCCAACGCATGTACTCACCTATGAAGAATTAGAACTGGAACCCGATCTGTCTTATTGCGAAGAGCCCGTCAAGATTCTTGATATGAGAGAACAAGTGCTGAGAAACCGGACGACGCGTCTGGTAAAAGTTTTGTGGAGAAATCATAAGATGGAAGAGGCAACGTGGGAACCCGAGGAACTTATGATGAAGAACCACCCGAGTATTTTTATGCAGTAATACCCTAGAAATTGCGAGGACGCAATTATTTGAAGGAGGGGAGAATGTAACACCCCAATCTTCCACGGTACGTATCCCTTCGAATAATGCGATAGCGTGTGTTGTACGCAACCTCGAGTTCTAACACACACCACAACTAATTAAACTAGCCGTTATGAATAGTAATACCTACTTTTTGAAATTATATATATATTATATTTCAAAATGGACTTCATTTTTGGATTCGGAATATCTAATTTAGCCTAAGGTGAAATTTTGGTACTTTTCGGATAACTTTCACATTTTGATGAATAGTGAAAATTACTAAATTTTAATTAAAAACAACTTTTTTAATCAAAATAATTAATAGTGATAAACTATGAATTTTAGTAGTTTTAAAGTATATTTAGAATATATTTTTACCATTTAATATAATGTTGGTCATTGGACATAATTATACAATTAAACTGAACATAAACAAGTGTCAATCTTTTGATAGTTATTATCTCTTAAAAACACGCTTTTGGTTTTGACAGCGGGAATTAATTTTAAATTAATTTCTGCCAATTTTGTGTTTTGAATTTAGGAAAATGGATTCTATATTTGGAATTAGGATGTTCAAATTTTGTAAATAGGTAACTTTTATTTTTAGACATTTTGAATAATTACTGCGGTAAATATTTTATTTACCATAGTTAAGGGTAAATCTGGTAAATAAGGGTTAAAAAATAATATTATAATAATACTAAATTACCCTAAAACGTGTCTTAACCCTATTGGTTGATACATGGTCGACCAAGGGCATATTTGGGTCGATTTTGGGACCACATGGATCCACTTGTAAGTGATAATGACACTTTATTTTAATTAAGTTAAAATGAATACAAAAATGACACAAGCATATATCTTTTAGCAAAACAATTGTTACATAGGGTTATATATGTTGGATTTTAGATTATAAATGTTCATTAGAAAGATAAAACGATTTCCTACATAATGATATTTTATTTATAATTTTTCGACATTAAATAATTTATTTTATTTATGACACAATGATGATGCAGTAATTACTATAATAGTGAAACATTAAAATAATTGATATTATAAATAACCAAATAAATATAATATGAAACTTTTAATGAATTAAACTAATTTTCTAGGATAATATGATATATTAGGATTGATGTAATTGACTTTGTTCGAAGTAATCAACCTGTTATGAGTTTCACAAAAATCAACTATTGAATAGTGTCAAAATTGACATAAAAGAGTTCTTAAAACAAATATTATATTATTATTTGATATTAAATTCCTAAAAATCTAAGGTTCGGCCAAGAGACTTATATCATGATAGTTTCATCATTAATGGATCACTTGGGGGTCGTTTGGATGTATATAGTAATTTTATTAACCATATTATATAAAAATACAAAGAGACATTGTAAAAGTGAAACTAATTAACTTAGAGTTAATACTTAAAGATAAGGTTAATATATGTACCCAAACCTGTCTAAATTCTATTGGTTGAGTGGTTTGCGACCTATCCCCACCTTAACCTTTGAATAGTCAACTTTGGAGCCATTGTAAACCGAATATGAATTTATTATAATCTAATATTTCTAGATTTTCCAAAGGTGCCCCTCACCCCTCTTATAAAAGGGCACTCCTCCTTATCATTTCTTTACACCTTCAAAGCCCTTTGGTTCGGCCAAACTCTGCCCAAATACTCTCCCAACTTCCCTCACTACAACCTAGGGGCCTTAGTTTGATCAGAAAGCCAACCTAAGGAGCCCTTTTGATCAAATCAAAAGGAAGAACCCGAAGAAGAGGTAATGATTTCACCACCCTTTTCTAAGTTCATTTCTTCTTCCACTTCTTATTCCTTTGTTGTTACCATTCTAAAATAATAAATCCAGTATCATATATATACTGTGATGTTATTATAAATATGGTACAACTATATTCAGTATTCTATCCACCCTTTGAATAACATGTCACCATACGTGCGTACGTACGGCTTACCGTCTCCACGTCGTGGTGTAATTGTTATTCAATATAATATTATTTGGATGGGTATAATAATGATGTGTAACTCATGTAAATAATAAATATAACATGTTAATGATTCTGTATATATGATATACCATACATTTATATATTATTTTAATATCAAAATAATGATATTGTCGCTCGTGCGTACGTACGGACTACCGTCTCCACGAACGCGATGAGATTCATTCTCCATCGTATCCATTCAAGTATAATTATCATTTGATGATTTAAAAATGATGTTTAAGGACTTGATATCATTCTGGATATGAATAAGATACAACAAACATGGCTTATGTAACAAAACATATAAAAGAAAATGAGTAAGTTAACACCCGAAACGACGATAATTCTAAGATATTATTAACAAATCAATGTTAAAAGATCATATATGATATCATATTAATGTATATGATTCTTGTATAATTTAATAACAATTATTTCACCATTATACAGGAGGTTAACCTACCCCAACAAAGTAAAAGTACAAGGTAAGGGTTATTTCACAATCTCTTCATTATCCGAGGTTGTTTATACGTAATAATCTACTGGGATTTCTTTATCATCCACATCCATGTTTCTTAAAAATGTATTTCAAAACATTTTTACTATCTACTAGAATATGAGTTAAAGTCATTTATACCCTTTTTGACTTTTATAAGTGGTTTATAAATGAATCTTTCGGTCGTTTTCAAAACAAGGTCCTTTTTAACCTTTTCGACAGAATTAAGGCAAGAATGCTTTTTTAACTTATACGACGGGTGCGGCTATTTTCCGCCGTTATAAAATCTTCAAAGCTTCCCTTACAAGATTATAAGAATATTTTCAAAGAAAATGTTTTATTTTAAATGCATCTTAAATGATTTCAAATTAAAAGGAGATATTTCTTTATAAAGAATTTTGATTTCATCTATGTCAACATCCTTTGATGGATTTTAAGAATATTTGAAGTTGATTTATTATGATACAAAACTTCTATATTGTATTGAAGGTTTTGTGATATGTTTGACTGTGGATGTGCTATTTTTATACCATTCATATTTTATGGTGAAAGTATTGACATTTCGTATGCTAGTTTTAATACGAATGTTTTTGTTATGTTTAAACCTTTTCATATGGGAATGCATTGGACTTAATATGTGACGGGTGGAGCCCGCTATAGCTCCTCGATGCATCGGTAGGTCTCATGAGACAAATTAGTGTCTTGGCACAAGGACTTGACAAAATCTTATTTGTAGTCTTGGCACGAGGCCTTGACTATGTGGTTATGATAGTCTGGCATTATGCATTCCAACATTATGAAAGTGGTTATTGATTTTTTGCATGTGATTATTTGATTAGTAGAATATCCATGTGAATAAGTAAATGGCATTATTTCATTTTATTTATGCCATACCATGTTGAAAGTTCATGTTTGAAAGGCTTTTGTTTTAGTTATACATTTCCTTAAATGTTTATTCTTACTTATGAAAGTTTCCGCTATATTGTTATCCTTACTGGGCATTTGAGCTCACCCCTTTTCTATGTTTTATTTTTCCCAGGATTTGAAGAAGTAAGTTATGAATGACCTTCAGGGATATTATGAGGGGATTATAGTGTGGACGGTGGAAACATTATGTTGTTGTAGTAGTTTTTCATTTTATGATGTAATGTAAAACTTATTAAATATATCTAGTGTTTCCAAGGCTACTAAACCAATAGGTCTTTCGAGATTTGATCTTTCTTGTGATCATGCCAATGTTATGTAATAATGCACCGAATCTGGGTAACTGGGGTCGGGGCATTACACAATCTCCCATATGGCTTCTTGGAAAATAGAACTGGGGCTGCCCATAGTGAATCACTATGTCTCATGAAGCCCTTCCTCGGAAAGTCCTCCAACTGTACCTTCATTTTATGATGTTATGAAGGAGCCATCAAATATAAAAGTGTAGATATTGATGATTTCATGGGTTATTGATCAATGAATAAGTCTATCTCACATCAGGAAGTTGAAACTGGAACATCCTCAAAAAATATTTCCTCATACTCCACCACCATTATAGGAAACTAAGGACTCATATCATCCACTGCACCAAGGGTCAGGCTATCCAACAAATGTGTGATTGGTTTTACCCTCCTATGTGTGAGTCCATCCTATGCTACCTATCTTTCCTTTTCACCAACAAAGGAAAATATGTTTTTATCACTACAGACACAAAGCACTTTATGCCTAAAATAGTCAGTCTGGGCATGAACTGTGGATAACCAGTATATAACAAGAATTACATTGTAAGACCTTGACACTAATACCAATAGATTTCAACTGAAACTATAACCTCAAAGAGTTAGGCCACAATTTTGGCAGTTGTGTGTGATCATCGAAACTTCTCCCGTAGAAGTCTCCAAGAATAAGGGTCAAGTTAACGGTTCAATAGGAATCTCTGAGTCTCGAACAAGATTCATGGAAAGAAAGTAATGACTAGATTTTTATATATAAAAAATAAATCTAAGGTGTAAAAGACATAGATTGTGCCTTCATTTATTCCTAGAGACTTAGGTTCATAATCCGCTATTGCCTGCAACTAGCCTCGTCCCTATCCACCAACTCCCTAAGCCTGGTGTAGACCACATGTGGATGGTGGTGGTAATAGGTCAAACCTTTGACCACCTCTTATTACACTGCCTGCTCCCCTTACATGTTTTTTCCCTATGGACCACCCTTCTCCTATCTCTACCTCTGCCTCGGCAGTCCCCCGGCCATCTCCTGACCAGTTGTATGATGGGGTAGGAAATCTCACGCCAGATGTCCCTGAAAACCGCACGAGTAACATCTTCTATCCCCTGGATGATTTGAGCCATCATGGGAGCTCTTCAATGCTGAACATGTGTCCTTGAATCATCTCTTCAAGTGCATGACCCTCTTGGATTCCTGTGATTTTCATCAGCTACATGATGCTGAGGTATTAGCTACCCGGTTCCCACTGCTAGTTCCCATTAGAATGCTCTCCACTAGCAGGGCACGCTCAAGTACCCTAACATAAGTAAGAATACAAAGGGATACCACTGATGCCCTGATGTATTGGTGTAATCGCTACTCAATGTTCTGGTACCTGAATAACTAGTGCCACACCATATCCATGATGTAGTGTGAAAGATCAGTAAAATTCACAGAATACTTCACCACACTCTTTCTACCCTGCTACAGATATAGCAGTTCTTGTATGTGCACTGATCATAACATGTCTAGATAGAACACACCTATAAAGATTCCCTTTAATTATGTTTAGGGGAGAAATTTCTCATCATTTTTCTATGTCAATAATCTCATCCATATCCCTACAGATCCTTGAAGAAGATTCGCAACAAGGATTATCATATGATCGATATGCGTCCTCACAAGTTAGAAAACACCGGTGACTACCTCTAGCCAATCCTAAGCCATCTGGGGGACTAGATCACCCCAAAACATGATAGTTCACTACCTTTGAAACTCGTCCAATTCAATTAGCCTATGTGCATCCTTAGCTAAGAGTGCTGGTAGCATATTATACTCGATAGGTGGTGGTATTGCTTGTAAACCACCTAGAGGTGTTATCTCTAGTACATTCCCGTACACCAATGACTTATCACTTGGAGGATCATCCTCAAGATAACGTGTTGGAATCCTAGATGGCTATCTACATGGAGGCATCCTGAAATAAAACAAAACATACAACATTAAATAGATTATATCTTGAGAGCTTACATAAGAAGAATATGGAAAACACAACCATTTCTATATGATTCATGTACCATTTTTTCCTGCAACTAGTGTTTTCATCTACCAAGTTAAAAAGCAGGTGCTCAGAGTCCTAGTGTATGGATATGTTGGCTGCCTCACAAACACAAGATGCCATGTCCTGAAATCCGAACTAGAAACGCTTAACACTACTTCCCCAAACCAATCTCATAGACTCTCGGTCATAAATTAGAATTGATCCCTCTAACACCACTCTATCACAACCCATCCTAGAGGGGCCCATGCCATGACTACCCCAAGCCTACCTCCAATAGGTCAGGGGATGGTGACTAGCATAGAGAAGGCATATCCCACAAATGGGAGGCATTAGCCAAAATTACAAATATGCACACACATATCTCTAAGACACAAATGTTGAAATGTAAAAAAACTAATTAAACAATGCATAAAAAACAATTATATATCATTATTAAAGTAAAATGGTTAAATTATTAGAAATTAAATAGGGCTAAATAAAATCACAAAAAAAAGTCTATTACCACAAGTCCAACTTGTATGAAAAGTGGTACTAGGATTGCTGTTTGAAAAGATGCATGAACACACCTCGGTCTATCTAGTATCATAAAGAAACACCTGGTCCTAGTTTCCCTAGGACTCCATCAAATGATTTATCATCAATAGAAGACATGACATGTGCGGGAAATTCACATGTAGGGTTGAGTATAACAATACTCAGTATGACACCTTGAAACCACAAAGGAATAAAACAAAGGAATGTGCAGTCAGCACTACATGGGTATATATCTACAACACATATAACAAAAACATCTAGATATACTCATTCCAAGACATAAAGTCTAAAGGTAAGCCACAACAAATTACCATCCATGGGATTATTCTCTAAGCATGCTCATTCTGGGATAACTCACTCATCAATCCATGATATCATCAAAGACACTCATGAAGAGGTATAGATGATTTGGGACCTGCCTAAAGAGAACACATTAGTTAAGGAAGACTATGATACATAGAGAGGGGATCCTAGAAGGAACACAACGAGGCCCGCCATAAGGGTATACTGGGATCCCGTGTGGGTATCATCTTCAAAACCAAGTGCGTGATGGGTGATCTGGTCTGGCTGTGTCATGCAGTCCAGGATGTGCCTTTCATCAGACCCCTTCTCACTACAACCTTTTCCCCAGCAACGACCACTCTAGTAGGCAGGGAAGATGGGTACGCAGGTTTCCCCATCATTCAGGCCTCAAAATGAACACGGGTGGCTCAGGCATCATGGGAATAATGCAAGGGGAGGGGAAATCCGGGACCCAATGGGATCAGTGGCTCTGGATTTTTGTGGCACTCTTGGCAGTGGGGATTCCCTTCAAGTGGAAGCCTTGGTGATGTTGACTGGTTTTCTCTTATGCAGGCAAAATAATGTCCATCTCGTGGCTGTGGAAACAGACTCACTCATAGTGTACAACACTCTGTGTGGTATTGGGCCCATCACATGGGCTATTGTCTACACCATTTAGTGATGCAAGTGGATTTTGAGCAGCAGCGTGAAGGTATGTCATACATGGCATGAAGGTAATTTTTTGGATGACTTTTTAGCATCCAATGCTGCTCAATGGGTTCACATATCTTGCTTTTCTGATCCTGGATCCCTCCCCCAGGAGGGTTTCAACCTTGTCTGTGTAGATACCCTTGGCCTTCACTACTTTAGACCACCTTGACCCTCTTTGTTTATGGTATTTTTTCATTTATGCCGTGTTGTGACTCTTTTGAAAATCTGATAAAAATGTTTGTTTGGCTTGGTAGAGAGGGGATCCTACCCAAAAAAAAACTCAGGAATACTACGTACCCAATCTGAATCAACCTATAACATATAGGATCCTTCCAATTCATAATAAATAATACCACTAACCCTACTAATGTGGCCCTCTAGATGGAAGACCAATGTACTACTCTCGGTGGTTACATCAATTCCAAAAAAACTCCAATAGAATTTATAAAAGATCACACTTCAGTCCCACAAAGGGATACCATACTCTATTTGGGACTCGGCCTCTAGAGGGGATTACAGTCCAGGGATGTGTACATAATGTTGTAATGAACCATCAAGGAAAATATCAATGGAACTATCTCAACGTAAACTGGTCAAAACTATAAAATCAACACTTGTATCAAAAATACCTTCTCAAAGTTAGGGTCTCAACGCCATAGATAGTTTGTCGATTGGATGCTATTTTTAGAAGTTATGGTTGTTTCAAGTATTAAAGGAGGTTATTGGGAATATGGACCAACCACAAAATCGGTCCACCAACCATGGAGGTCAACCTCCCCATGTACCGACTATCATGGACTGAATTTGGTGGTTGTTCCACCTTATGTGGCAAACTGGTCATGTTGGTTGATAGTTCATGGTCATGGTTGTGCGGTCGTAGTGCCTGCGGTAGCTGTAGCTATCGCGACTCACGATCGACTATGGCATGGCTCCGCCCTGGTTGCCCTTGGTCCAACCAAGGTCTAACCCACCCACTTGGCCTGACCCGGCCTGCTAGGCCCAACTCAATTTTTCAGCCCACTCCACATGTTCACCGGCCTCTTCCCATGTGTCCACTGCCACCACGTCTCACATCCCCCTTCCGCATCCCACGACACCCGCCACACCCCATGTGGCACCATCACCCGCTGATCTTCCACCCATGACACTGGCCACACAACATAGCGATGTAATGTGAACGCATTGTCATGAAATTTCACATTAATTATGATTTTATGGTTGATTTATATTAAATGGAATACCCTATATCGTCTCTCCAGGATAATTGAAAGGTTTAGAGTATGCATTTTTTGATAAAAATTACTAAATAGGGGGGTGGTTTAGTAAACAATTTTATGAAAATAACACAATTTAAAAAGATTAATAGTTGTTTAACCTAGTAAATTTTTAAAAATATGAGATAAAATGGTTCATTGTGATTACACTTCACACAATTCAAGTTCATCACTCTTGGATATTAATTAGGGTTTTATGTAATTCTTTGGTTGAAATTAACAGCATCCTGATTACTTTCCAAGATTTTATATCAAACCACATTGAGACAAACCTTGACATAAAAATTGTATAACCAAGGTCCAGATCTTATGCATGGTATAATAACTTCCAAAGAAAATTTAGATCTAAAATATGTGGGGAAAAATGATTCTTGTGTTATCCAATTGGAATGACTCAAGTCACACACTCAAAACCTCACACTGATCAGCTAAACGTAAAGATCTTTTCATTCTGTTAAAAAAACAAAGATAAATAAAATTAAGATACTTCTGAATGAGATTTTTTCAAACCCAAAATACATCAAACCAGTAGTAGTACAAGTGTTGAAACATCCTTTACAAGATTAGTACCTCCCTCACAATGAACACCCCTCTATTATCCCAACATCAAGAGGAGGTGGAAAGTCGAGTGGAAGTCCTTCTTTGTCCTTGATCCCCCTATGAAGACAGGGGCCTCCTAAACATATATAATAATAAAGAGATTCCTATAGGGATAAAAAATGGAATAGATTATCTCCTGGTTCGAACATGCAAATGATGTTCCCATGGGGCCTTTTTATATACAAAATGGGACATGGTTTTGAGCACCCTGTTTTTGAGATACCACTAGTGTATCGGTTTTGAACTTATAGAAGTCCATATAATAACTTTTCCAAAAGATAATAGTTGTTTTATGGACTCTTGAATATCTATATGAAAATTTGGTGGCCATTAAACATCTGTATTGGTAGATATTGTCAAAATTCCAAACCAAACATTTTAATTTATGCAAATTTTTTATCCTCAACAGAATGGTTTGGATGGGCCATCAGATAGAGAAATTTGTATTTAGTTCCTTGAGATGAGTTGTATCCCATGATGTTTTGGAGTGAAAAAATGTTTTATCCCATTTAATGGAACATAATTCTTATAATGATAAAAACATAGGACAAATATCCATGGGATTCCATATAGTTTGGACCATTTCCTTCTAGATCATCTCTGGGGCCTCCAAATCAACTCCTCCTAAAATGAATTCATCAAAAAAAGTAGCATTCCCTTTTTAAAAATTATAGAAACTAAATAAATTAATCAATAATGTAGTTCAATTTGTTATTATTTCTATAATTTTCAATAAAAAACAATTTTATCATAGTGGGTTATGGTAAAAATGAAATAGTGAATTACAGTGTGATCACAACCCCACACCAAAACATTTTCAATCCTAGGAAAATTATTATATCCTAACTAAGTATCATTCCTAAATCAAAGGTGATAAAAGTTCTATGATTCTTATGAAATGAAATTCATTATGTCTCATTTATGAGATCTATTTTCTTATCAATTTTTCTATCACATTTGAATTTGTTCAACTTCATTTGTTCACCCATGCAACATGTCAAGACCTACCTCACATAGAAATTTTCCCTCTTTACTCAAAGAACATATAAAGGTGGATTTATTCTATTTTACTAGATTTCATGTGATCTTACTATATGATTTCTAAGATTTTACATTCTATACTGGTAGAAACTGGTGTGTTACTAAGAGGACTTCCAATAGGTTGTTCTGAGGTTCAATGGCTACTAGGATTTAATGTACAAAAATATCTCAGGGAGAAGATGATTGTTTAATATATTAAGTAAAAAACATGTTAAAATTCAGAAATTGTTTAGAATTAATGTACCAACTCATCCACTCAAAAATTTATCTCTTCCAACTCACTATCCCCATTGTCTATTTGTGTGGGTCATAATAAATAAGTGAATAACAATGAATAAACTTCCTCTTTTCTCCATTAATTTTTTATGTTGGTTCTATTTTTATTCAATGTACAAAAATATTTTCTTTTTTACAATTTTCATTAGAGATAAAGAGGAAAAATTTTTAATATAATGATACAATAAGTCTTATGGAACCACTTCCCAAGGAAAATGTAGTAACCCTTTCTATCAACCCATAATAATGATTCATTTTTGACAATTCCCATGGAAACACCCTCTCCCCCACACTTGTTGAAAGTAAAACATGAATGTACATAAATTATGGGTAGTTAGGGATAAATAATCTTTCAATGTGGCTAAATAATAGGTATTTCATAGTATCTAAGTCTTAAAAATGGAAAATTTTCAAGGTGGCCACAAATAGATGTTAATTTTACAAAGGGATTTTCAATGAATAATGGAATCTACCATGAATGTATCACACTTGAATATTATGGCTTCAAAAAGAATCAAAGAATGTTCTAGTTTATCTACATGACCCAAGACTCTCAATAAAGTTATTAAAAAGAAGAATATTAAATAAAGGTCTTAGAATGTCTCTTGGGTAAAGTATTAAAATATTGGCGAGTGTTAATGAGGCATGGGTTTAAAAAATCCATTAAAAACCTAAGAATGATTTGAAAAAATAAATTCTTGAAAAATATTCTATATCAACTTTCATTTGAAAAAAATTCTTCCAAAAATAATGGAATTTTACACACAAGTGACTCAAGAATGAAAAATGATTTCGAATTATTTAAAAGTGTACATCTTTTTTCATGATAAAATTAACATTCCAGCAGAAAAGTGAGGGATAAAACAGGGGGAAAGTGATAAAACTATTCAAAAAGTGAGAAGAGAAAAAAATGATGAAAATTTCTAACTAACTCAAGAATATACCTATCCCCCCACACCAAGAAAGTGCAGTGTTCTCACTGTAAAAAAAATAGAACATGGGAAAGAAGGATAAAATTTGGAGGGTGTCATTCATAGATCTCTTCTTGAACATTATGTTCCTCCATCGAGGACTCCAGAATGGCTTCATGAAAGTTCTTCATCTGTTCCCCATTGAAAGTGAAGGTTATCTTGGTTTCTTCATTTTGAACCTAAAAAACACCAAATAGAGAGACATTAGTAACAGTGTACGGTCAAAACCAGTGAGAATGAAGATTACCAGGATGAACTTTAAATCTTTCATTTTAGAGGAGGACCTTATTCCAAATTTAGAACTGACGATGAAGGATAAGTTAGTCATGGGAAGCCTTGGTTCTCTCTTTATAAATCTTATAGTTCTCGTATTCATCTATTCTCATTTCCTCTAGCTCATGAATCTGAATTTTTTTTAGCACCTACACTGTAAATATTAGAATTTCATTGTTTGATAGCCCAGTAGGCCCAGTTCTAAATCTCAATAGGGAGGTGACAACTCTTTCTAAAAACAAATGTATAAGGTGACATTCCAATTGGGGTTTTAAAAGCCATACGGTAAGCCCATAATGAATTATCAAGTCTAAGAATCCAATCTTTTCTATTGGGTTGAACCATTTTTTCAAGAATTTTTTTACCTCTCTATTTGACACCCCGTCCTGACCATTGCCCTGTGGGTGATATGTAGTAGACACTCGATGACCGACCCCATAACAACGCAAAATTGATTGCATTGTTCGGTTGTAGAAATTAGAACTCTGGTCACTGATGATGAACCTAGGTAATCCAAACCTATAGAAGATTTGAGTTCTCCAAAATTCTATAACTACCTTAAAATCAGCAGTCCTTGTAGCTAGTGCCTCTACCCATTTTGACATGTAATCAATTTCTAGAAGAATGTACAAGTTGCCAAAGTAATTGAGAAATGTCCCCATAAATTCAATACCCCAAACATAAAAAATTTCCTGAAATAGAAATTTTTCTTATGGAATTTCATTTCTCTTAGAGACATTACCCATTATTTGACAATGAGGACAATATTTACAAAAATCATGGCCATCCTGAAAAAGTGTTGGCCAAAAGAGACCAGAATAAATGAATTTGTGAGCAGTCCATTGGGGACCAAAGTGGACCACACAAGAAAGCGTGTGAAAAAATATAAAGAAAAACTGAAACTCAGTATCAAGAACACAACACCTAATGACTTGATCACTACATGTGTGACATAGGTAGGTTTCATTCCAAATATACCAACGATTCTCATGTTTTAGATGACTGTCTTGGTTTTTGTTGAAATCAGTCTGAATTCATGATGCTAACAAATAATTTAAATTTTGGGGATACCAAGGAATATAATATTTCACTTGGTACAATTACTCATCGAGAAACACGTCGTTAATAGGAATACAGGGGGATGATTCAATGGACGAGGATGGGGGAATCCAATTGATATGGTCAGCCACTACATTCTATGCTCCCTTTTTATCTCTAATTTCTAGATTGAATTCTTGAAGGAGGAGCATATAACTAATGTGATGTGGTTTGGATTCCAATTTCTTAAGGAGATACAGGATTGATGCATTGTCTGAAAACATAATCACTTTGGACCCTAAAATTTATGACCTGAATTTATACAAGGTAAACACAATAGAAACGTATTTTTTTCAGTTGTGGTGTAGTTTTCTTGGGAAGGGTCCAAAGTATTTGAGGCATAGGAAATGAAATGTGGAGCTAGATCAACCCTTGGTGATAAGAATACCCCAACTACATAGTTAAAGGCATCACATATGAGCTCAAATGGTAAATTACACTGAGGTGGTTTGATTATCGGGGGTGACATGAGACTCTATTTTAAATTATAAAAAGCTTCGTCACATTCTTTATCAAAAACAAATTATTTTTCTTTATGGATTAATTGGGAGAAGGGATCTCAATTTTACTAAATTAAAAAATGAAACGACGATAGAATCTTGCATGAACTAGGAAATACTGCATATCCAATACATTTTTAGAGAATGTTAAAGAATAAATAACCTCAAATTTTGATTTATCTACTTGGATACCATTCCCAGAAATGACATTCCCTAAAATTATACATTGTCGCACCATGAAAAGGAATTTCTCATAATTTAATATGAGATTATTTTCAATAATGTGACGTAGTACTGACCCTAAACTACTCAAACATTCATAAAAAGAGGATCTGTACACAGAGAAATCATCTATGAAGACATCCATGCAATTCTCCATGTAATCTAAAAAAATTCTAACAATAAATCACTGGAAAGTACCTGAAGCATTTCACGGACCAAATGGAATCCTTTTATAGGAAAATGTGCCAAAGGGTCAAGTGAAGGTTTTCTTTTCCTAATCCTCATGGTAAATGTGGATCTGAAAGTATCCAAAATAACCATCAATAAAATATTAATGGGACTTCCACGCTAGCCTCTCTAGAATTTGGTCAATGAAATGAAATGGGAAATGGTCCTTTTCTATTTTGTTGGTTTAGTCGATGATAGTCTATGCAAACATGCTATCTATTCTGTACACGAGTTGGAACCAATTCATTATTTTTATTTTTGGTTATTTTAATACCAGTTTTTTAGGAACTACTTTAATGGGACATACCCATTGGCTGTCAAATATGGGGTAAATGATTCTAGTAGCCATTAATTTTTTTACTCCCTTTTTAACTACTTCTAAGAGGTTTGGGTTTAATCCATGTTGTGACTGGCTCACTTGTTTAGCCTCATCATTTAAAAAAATATGATTTGTACAAATTCATGGGCTATTACCTAGAATGTCTACAAGTTTTAATCCAAATACTTGTTTATACTCCCTAAAAAGTTCAAGCAGTCTCAATTAAAGCTCATGAGGGAGTGAACTAGAAATGATTATGTTAAGATTTTTTCAATTCTCAAGATATGAATATTTTAAATATTGAGGTAGATGTTTTAGTTCCAATTCTGGTGGATTTTTTATTTATGGGAGTGTCTGTGTAAAAGTAAGAGGTCACTAATCTCATATAACTACTCAATGGTATCATCATCATATGAGGAATGAGCTTTTATAAGCTTAGCAATATCATCGATGGTCATGTGATCCTCAATGTTCAATAAATTATCAATTAATAAACATGTGTGACACTTTTCTAGAGCATTGCAACAATCAATGCATGATTTATTACCAGGAATTTTCAATCAATGATGAAAACTCGGAACGGGGATTAGGGGAATGAAAATATGTTTGTTTAGGGTAAGGGAGTACATCAATTGAATTTACCAAGAGAGAGTAATGTTCTTCTGAGGGGTGATTCATGGCATCAAGGATGTTTAAATGGACTATGTCACCCCCAAATTCCATATATAATGTACCATTAGGGACATTAATTATGGTTTTGGTGGTTTTTAAGAAAGGCCTCCCCAATATAATTGGGGATTGACCATTCATCCTATCATCTTCCATTTTTAGCACATAAAAATCAGAAAAAAATTAAAATTTTCACCCTCACAAGAATATCCTCTAACACACCATAAGGGTGTGTTGTACTTCAATTTTCTAACTGAATGACTATTCAGTTGAGATTCAGTTCACCGACCTTCAAAGAAGAGTAAATGGAGTGGGGCATCACAGTAATAGTGGTTCTCAAATCAACCATAGAATTAGAAAAATAATACTCCCCTATGGTGGATGGAATTTATAATGTTCCATGATCATTGCACTTGGTGGGAAGTGATGGATCTATCAATGCTGAGAGGTTCCTTCCCAATCTCACCTTATCGTCACTTTGAAGTCTCCTTCAGTGTTTACACATCTCTTTCATAAACATGGTATATCTTGGGATTTTATTGACAGCATCAATGAAGGGGATGTTCCCCAGCACTTTTTTGAAAGTTTCCAATATTTATTTATCAAGTTCATTTTCATTTTGATTTCATGTTTGGTTGAACATTTGGGGAAGTGGAAGTGGAATGGATAGGCTGGGTGGTTCATCAATAGAAACACTCTTTCCTTTGGTAGGTATTCTCTCAAGACAAGGTTTTTCCTCATTTTAACCTTTTTTAGTGGATGGTATGGTGGTATCGTTAGGTGGGGATGACTCTAAAGAAGGGTTAATTTGGCTTTTAAGTTGAGTTCCACTCCTAAGGGTGATGGCACTAACATTTCCCTTATCCCTAGGGATGAAAACTGGTTGAGATGGTATTTTACCAAACCCATGGATTTGGATTTCACCCACTAAGTTATCTAGTTGGCCTAATTGGGTTTTGAGTTCTGGTATGGATGCATGAGTGGTTAGCTGTAATTGGAGATTATTAGAAGTCTTTTGTTTCATCATATCTTCTAGTCTAGGATCGGGTTTTGGAGGGGTTTTTTGGAAAGGCCTATGTTGTGGTTGAGGATTTCTAGGTGGTGGTGGATGACTTCTCTACCCCGGTTAGTTCCATTGTTTTATAGGTTAGTTTGAATACCCCCTTTCCTATAGGTTTGGTTTTCTTTCCACCTAGGGTTGGATAGATAGTAAGGTTCTTTCCTAAAGGGTTGGTTATAAGGGAGTCCTAGAAATATTTCCTCACAACTCTCAGATGTTTCTCTCAATTGAGGAAATTGGTCAGAGAAGTGGGTGTCATAAGAACATATACCACAATGGATAGGAGGATGATATTGGTATTTCCCTTGGAAATGAGAACATTTTCGAAGAAGGGTACTTACCTCTTCAAACATTGTGTCCACCTTCTTCTCAAATTCAGAACATTGTACCTCATGGACACCTCGAATTGGAACACTGGACCTTGAACCAAATTGGTGAGTGTTCTATGCCATTTTTTTAATTAGGTTACTTGCAACATTTGAGGTTTTATCCACTAGTATACCACCAACAATAGCATAAATCATGTTAAGATCAATTGGAATTAAACCTTTATAAAAATACTGTATTAAAAGTTGATCGCTTATTTAGGGGTGTAGACAACTTGAACATAATCTTTTAAATATTTCCCAATATTCATGAAGTGTTTCCCCTTGATATTGTCTTATACCACATATTACATTCCATGTTGTTGTAGTTCGAGAGGATGGGATATATTTTCCAATAAAAAGATTTAAAATGTCCACCCAGCCTCTTATTGGGGAATTAACACAATATAACCAATATTTGTTTCATCTTCTAAAGAAAAGGGGATTGATCTAAGATTTACATGTTCTTTATCCACATTTTTAGGTTTTAATATAGAACACAAAATGTTAAATTGATAAAAGTTCTTATGTGGGTCTTCTCCTATGAGTCCATAGAAACTTGGAAATAAGTTAATTAGACCAGATTTTAGTTCAAAATTAGGTGCCTTGCCTTGTACTTGAATATAGGTGGGTTGGATATAAACATCATGTAATTTTAGTTCTTTTAATGTTCTATTATTTTCATCCATTTTATACACGTTTATTTTAGTTTTAACATGGGTTCCAAAAGAAGAAGAAGGGTGAAGAAGAGTTTCAATGTGTGGTGTGTCCTCCTTCAAAGTGATGTATTGTGTGTCTCGGTGTCGTTGATGTAGGATCTTCTCCGGTTTCGGTTCTAAAGGTATTAAATCTCCCGAAGTAGGATGCATAATTTACCAAACCTACACAAGAAATAGATCTGAACACAAAAGTATTGAAAAGGTAAAAGAGAAAACAAATAAATATTCACAAAATTTACAAATATCTTATAAAAAATAGACACTAAAAACTGAAGCACTCCCCATCAAAGATACCACAATTTGAACACGTTTTCATGACATGCCAAATTTATTATGATTTTATAGTTGATTTATATTATATAGTATACCATAGGTAATCTCTCAAGGAGTGTTGATAGGTTTAGAGTATGTGTTTTTTGATAAAAAGTACTAAAGAGGGGGTGGTTTAGAAAATATTTTTTTTGAAAATATAATAATTTAAAAAGATTAATAGTTGATTAACCAAGTGGATTTTGAAAATTTTGAGATAAAAGGGTTCTTTTTCAGTTCACTATAGACATTTCATGTTCATAATTTGTGGATATTGATTAAGGATTTATGTCAGTATTTAGTTGAAATTAATAGGTTTCCTGATTACATTCCAAGATTTTATATCAAAGAACGTTGAGCCAAACCTTGACATAACAATCTTATATCCAAGGTCTATATCTCATGCATGGTATAATAACTTCCAAATAAAATTTAAACCTCGAATAATTTGGGAAGAAATGTATTCTTGTTCTCTCCAATTAGAATGACTAAAGTCACACACTCAAAACTGTACACCGATCGGTTAAAAGTTAAGATAATTTCATTTGGTTAAATAAAAAAAAGATAAATAAAAGTAATATACTTATGAATGAAATGTTTTAAAAACCAAAATGCATAAAAACAGTAGTATTAAAAGTGTCGGAACTCCCTTTACAAGATGTGTAGCTCCCTCATAATAAACACCCACTGATTAGAACAACATTGAGATGAAATATAAAGTCAGGTGTAAATCCTTCATCCTTGATCCCCCTATGAGGATAGGGGCCTCTATAACTTCTAGTATAATGAGGATAATACTCTAGTACACCAAAGTGGTAGATCTTGGCTCTTGGTTTGAACATAAAAATGAGGTACCCACGGTTCCTTTTTATAGTCAAAATGGGACATGGTTTTGAGCACCCAGTTTTATGAGATACCACTTGTCTCTTAGTTTTGGACTGGTAGAAATCCATATAACGACCTATACAAAAGAAAATAGTTGTTTACCGGCATCTTGAATATCTCCATGTCAAATATGGAGTCCATTAGACAAATGTATCGGGATATATGGTTAAAATACCGAACAAAACTTTTGAATTTGGGAATATTCGATCGCATAGAATGAATGGTTTAGATGGTCCATAATATGAATGACTTGGGATTAGGTTCCTTGAGATGAGTTGTATAACATGATGTTTGGGAGGGGAACACAATGATTCATCCCATTTGGATGCATTTAATTCTCATAATGTTCAAAACAGTGGACCGATGTCCAAGGGATACCATGCAGTTTGGCCCATTTCCTTCATGATCATCTATGGGGCCTCTAAATCACCTCCTCCTACAATGAATTTATCAAAACAATTAATATTTATATTTTTAATATTGATAAACACAAAATAAATTAATCAAATATGAAGTGAAATTTGTTATTATTTATATAAGTTTCAATACAAAACTTGTTTAGCACAGTGTTATAAGGGTGAAAATGAAACAAGGAATCGTGGTGCGAACACCATACGCCACATCACCTTTTGTAGGTGGTCCCTTATGTAGAAAACCACACTTACTATGATTCCAAACACATGAAATAGTCATAGTTATGAGATCCTTCTCTCCATATCTACACTGATCCATCCTCTATTTTCATTTTCCTCTAATCTAGGGGTCCAATCATTTTCGGAGCCACCTAGAAAGGTTGAGATGTGACCATGGGGATCCAATGGCGAAGAATTCTGAGAATAGAGGGATAATGGCACAAATAGAAACCATAAGTATCAATCCTTATAATTTTTTCATGACAGACTCAATAAATTTCTATTATAATGATAAACGAATAGGAATAAAGATCAATCTTCCAATAACCCCACAAATTATATCCCATCCCGCAACAATGACTGATCTGTTGGCCAATCTATTTTTTGATTCATACACGTTCATAATAGAACTAATGAATGGGTAAAACAACTAAAAACACCATGACCTACCTCAAATTGGTTTGATCGTAGATTAATAATGAAGTATCGTTGTCACTATTGGCAAGGTTCGTCAAATCCATGGTGCGTCGTTCGATCGATCATTCTTCATCCACCAATAGTTTCTCTAGAGGTTATTTCTCTACATATCTAGTGGAATTTTAGGGTAATGATGCTAGCCCTAAATTTCTAAAAAATACTTAATAACAATAAAGTTTCTTTTTCAAAATAATTCCTTTATTAAATAATTTTAATTATGGTTATGTCCTCTATGAATTTTTCTTCAAACGACCTACGCCGACAAATGTTAAGTCGCACCTAGGGTAGAGCCACCACTATATGATCAATGGTTCCCTTAGATTTATTATTTGGGAACCCTTTATGTGTTATTACACTTTTTATGAAGATTGTGGGCACATGCTATTAAAAAGTTTAGTATTTTTAAAACATTTGATCCAGAAACACTTGGCCTCAGAATCACACGCCGTCTTAGTGTCTGGTCTCAAAATCAATCCATATAATATATAAAAATAATAGATGGAAAATATGAGACATTAAAAATGTCATGATACACTATAGGATGATCTTTGATCTTCCTCCATGAGCTTTCTGAATCAAACTTACTCATGTACCTCCTCAAGAACTTCACTAATTTTGACCTCAAGAATCCTTATAGATTTGGTGCAATCTGGATTCTCTTCAATCTTGGAATGATGGGGCAACAAGTTTATTCTTTTTAAAAAGAATCATGGATTCAAACTCTTTCTATCTTAGGTAAAAGAATGTATCAACATCTCAAAGGATATTAAAATTCAGTACATTCTTCTTCATCACATTTATGCATATATTTATTGACAAAAAATTCTGTTCATGGGGATCTCAATTATTCCATGATTTAAATTCTCCATTTATATCCTCATTTTAATGTTATTATGAATAAAAAATTTTAATCCTCTTTAAAATATTAGTACATGAATAGCATTGGGTACTATGTTTACTCATTTTTAATACCCAAATTTCCATGGGTATTATTATTCATACATCTCATTTGAATTCCCATTAATTGTTGTGGGTATTATATTAACTTAAAAATTCAAATGAATATATGTTGGTAGGAATATCAAAAGGTGTCAGGTATTCCTTTTTTATCTTAGAGTATCATCCATAATGGATCACCCTATATGCATGTATCTCATTCAAATAAAAAATAATGGTTTGCCTAAGTATTTTATTAAAAATTTCAGTATATTCATTTCAGAATACCCAATGAGTTTGGGTAACCTATTCTTCCCACACATGTAAGAAAACACTGATGGCTCACTAATCATGCGTGCATGTAACTCATTAAAAATGATCAATGGTTTTGGGTTTCCCCATTATATATGCGATCTCATAATAATTATTTAATCATTTAAATACCCATAGAATAACCGGATCTCGGATCATCATGTGACATCAAAAATAATGCACCTCAACATAAATACTTGAAATCTCAATTTTACTATTTCTTCACAAAGGTACTCAAATTCTTGAAAAATCCGAAATAACTCCATATTTATAGCTCTGTTTATTCATGTTTCATTACAAAGATAAAAAAATAAACATAGCTTATCATTATGCGACATATTCATTTGATTTTTATGCATGCAATGTGGAGCTGCATGCATGACCATTTTTTATCATACCTGTGAAATAATCTTGGAATTTACATCATCCAAGTATCTTTTCTTCATTAGGATACCATCATGCTCAAGGTAAAACTATTTATGCATGAAACTTCATGAATTTTGTTCCCAATAAATTCTTAGTACTCACCTATATCAAGGGAGATCAATGTGGGCATTAGTTTGTTTCATAGACATTTGTCCAAGATATCTAGTGAACATTAGTGGAAAAATTACAGTTTGACAATCACCCTGAAATGTGAGAAGAGGAAGATGATGATGATCCTTTGATCAGATATATGATATTAATAGGATCAAATAGTGTGCATTTTATCTGTATGTTTTAGGAAAATGATCAGTGAATAAAAGATCATGAAACACATCAATTATTCTATCATACTTCACTTTGGTTTATTAAAAAATCACAGCCCTTCATAAGCTAGAAGAGATTATGGGGTTTTCACCCAGTCAATTCTTTTTCATCCTTCCACCCCTGTGGTGCAGGGCCTTATACACTGGCCTATGTGTTCTTTGAGTCACGTGCTCTAGCGGGCCTTATACATGGGCATGTCCTCCCATATTTCTCTATGAAAGCTAGACATGGATGGGATCCCTTAGTAACGGTATAAATTAAGGTCCCACAAACACCTTGGTTGATCTAAGATAAGGCTTCCCTGTATGATTGGTCCTTATTTCTAATAAGGTCACCAATTAAATTACTTTGAAATAATATAAGTATAAAATATAATACAAAGCCTTCATCAAAAATTATTTTGTAACGACCTCGTGAAAAATATATATTAGTTTTCATTTCCATGTTTTAATTCACCGCATCTTTAAAACATAATTATGCACAACATATGATTTTATTTTTTCATGGTCTTCAAAAATTCCTCTTTATACCAATCAACATTTTCATGGAAAATCTTCTTCTACATCTTGTCGTAAACAAAGTGTCACCCTTAACACATGTATTTGAACTTATGTTCACTTAACAAATAAACATATTTGACAAGAATAATTATACAATCATGTAAGATAATTAAATTTAATGAATCCATAACAATTCTCCTATAATTTCCACTTCATCCACCAAAAAATATAAAATTTTTTACATCAAATACATCTTAGGCTCAAAAATCACCCACTTGGATTTTTTTTCAATATCAACACGTATAATTCAAGTAAATATTTTGTGCAATCATTCTACCCCTTGTAAAAAATTAAATTCAAAATATAATTGGTATCTTCTTTTCTAATATTTTTCTCATAAATATAATCATCTCTCTTATATGAAAAATTCTTGACAACTTCTAAGAGAGGAATGATCTCGCATAGTTATCTTAGATAAGAACCTATGGGTAGTCAACTCTAAGTCTAAATGGGATAACCCAGTGTAGAATAAAATATAGATACAACCAATTTAGTATAAGTTGTGACAAAATTACCGTGCATGTGAAATCAAGATAAAAATTCTCAATTCTCATTTAAAGGGTTACAAGAAATCAAATTTATCAAAAAAATGACTAATCCTACAGATAAATAAACTAAAATATTATAAGGTTCAAGTGAAAATATATAGCTCAAATTTTTATATATTATCATCAAATAAGAACTCCCACTTAATTTATATGAGTAATAAAATTAATAATAAAATATTAATGTTTTATTGCAATACCTTAACTTCTAATTTCATCAATCTATTCATAAATTCCAAATTCATTATGTATTAAGGATTTAACATCTATTTATAAAAAATGATTCCCCTCAAGTGAATCACTCATCTACTTTATCATGGTAATTTGTGAATTATATTATGAATAATACTTATCCTTCTATTCCCTTCATGTAAACTTATAAAATATAAAATAATGAGGAATAATGAGGAATATCTTTTTTATTTAGAAGAAACATTCATGGTGAGAGTTTTATCTAATCCTTGATTTATTATTATTTCCAAGATCATTATGGGATGTTATTTCTTTATTTGTTGACATAATTCATGAATTTTGCCCATATTTTATTCCAATAAACTTCTTATTTATGTGGAATATAATTTTCCACCACCATCAGAGCTAGAACAACCTATTTCCAATATTTTTTTCTTTTCCACCATGAGTGTTGATATGAGTGTTCATATTTTGGTGCATGATACATCCTTTTTTTCATCATGTTTATTTTTGAAAAATATTAATCATATTTTCTATCATGATAGGACTTTTACATGGGTAAAAAATCTCATAGTAAGTTATAGGAGTGGAGTGTCTCCATTTGGATTCATTACCCTTCCATTAATTCTTCCAAGTGAAATTATTTTCCATATGATTAAGTTAAGAACAAAAGAAAGATTTACCAAAAAATACATACCTAATTTGGAATCTTCTTGATTGAGACATTGGAACTGGTAGTGTTATTTTAACATCATCGAGCTTGTTATTTTCAAAGAATCTAATCATGATGTTCCCAAATCATCTAGAATAAAAAAATAATTATTTTATATTATAGGTAACCATTGTTCTATATTTTACATGGGATAAAACTTCACTTATATATTTCAGATATGGGTTCCTCTTTGTTAAATGAAATCTTTGTACAATTTTTGGAGGGATCTTAATTTTCTATCTATAGGTTTTCAACTTCTACTCAAGGTCTCTTATTTTTATATATTTATCTTTCAACTGAGAAACCATGACTTTCATATTTGAAGCATCATTCATACCTGGTTTTATCATTTCTTCAATTTGGGTTTTGAGCAATATGATACTAATATTAAGCTCATTTTTCATGTCCATTTACTTTAAAATATCTGGGTAATGATATCATATCATATCACTTTACTCATTTATCTTGGTTCCCGTTTTCTTTGAGTTAAGATTCAAGGCCACTTCTTATCTCCTCAATTTATTATTTTCCAAGGTAAAATACTTCACTATTGAATAATAAACTAAATTCATTATTCTACATCGATATTCTTTTCCATTTTATGAAAACTCCTTAGCAAAAAAAATTGATGTTATTACCTCATCGTCACCATAAACACATTTCTTTTCCATCTCTAATAGTGAGTTTGAAAAATTAAATCCTTTAACCATATTAGTATTATAATTATAAATAACATTAGGTTATGATTTTACCTTGATTGGAGAGAAAAATAAATTAGAATGACTTCATTTTCTTTTCATGAAAGATAAGAAGATTAATTTCATATCTGAATTGGGATGACAAGGATAAATCAAATTTCATATTTCTATTAACTTAATTATTTCCTTTAAGATTTTTTTACATTATTTAAATAAGGGTAATGAACTCATTGAAATAATTATATGGTTCTATCTTCAAAAAGTCTTGGATATTTAGACGTTACATTCACTATAATACCACTTGTAGATCCCCAAGATAGATTTAACACTGAGAGGTGAGGGGTGAATTAGTGGTTTCTTTTTATGAATTCATTTTCATTCATATTAAACCTATTAAACTTATTAATTTTCTTGATCTAATAAATATTATCTCTCAATCTCAGCTCTTTCACAATATTAAAACAAGAGAGGGAAACATAAATAATTTAAAAGGTTTGGAAATGAAATCCCTACATCTGTCTATGTTGGTTAGACACCCCAACATAGATTATTCACTATCAAACAAGTGAATACAATTCATTTCATATATACCCAAAATAATTCTTTCTCCAAATCCAAATGAGATACTATATTTGTTTTTGGATCCAAACAGAATACTTCTTTCTCCAGCTTCAACTTAGAGAATCCTTATATTCTTGGATCTAACTAAAAGACTTCAACTACCCCTAAAACCAATTTAAAGACTTTACCTTTGTTGAAGGTTGTGATCCATTGTATAATGATCTTTTATCTTAATCTATAATATTTCTAAATGAAACATGCTCTTGTTCCTCCTCAAGAATATCATCAATTTTATTCTAGAGACTCCTTTTAGATTTGGTGTAATCTGGATTCTCTTCAATCTTTTAGTGCTCGGGCACACAGGTTGATCCAGCTTCAAAAGATTCCCAACTTCAAAATCTTTCTCTATTCAAGAAAATAATGTATTGGGATCTCAATGGATATTTCAATTTGTAAAAATAATTCTCTTCACCTATATGTATATATTTATACACAACAAATGTGGTTCATGGGTATCTTAATTATTCTAAGATTTAAATTCTCTATTTAAATCCTCATTTAAAAGTTTTTATAAATAAACAAATTTAATACTCCTTTAAATATTAATACCTAAATAGTGTTGGTATTATATTTACTCATTTTCAATACCCCAATGACCATGGGTATTTTTATTAATTCATCTCACTATAATACCCACGAATTACTATGGGTGTTATATTAATTTCCTCATTTAATATAAATACAAGTTTGTATTCTTTATCTTCATACACCTCATGAGGAATACCCAAAGGAGTTCGTTCTTACTTTTTATTCTCATGGAATTAACCATCATGGATCACAATGAATACATGTATTTCATTTTAATACCTAATAAACAGTTACCACATTAATATATTCAAACCCATGGTATATTTATTTTAGATTATCTGGGGAGTTTCGGTAACCTGTTCTTCTCACATGAGTGAGAAAACACATATGGATCACTAATAATTCATACATGCATGCATGTAACTCATTCAAAATGATATAAGGTTTCATGATTATCTATTATATATGTGGCCTCATAATCCCTAATATATAATTTAAAAACATGAAGAATATCGGGCTCCCAGTTTATCACATGACATCAACAATACTGCACCTCAAAATAAATACCCAAAAGCTTGGGTTTCCTATTTCTTCATGAAGCCCCTCAAAATTTTGAAGAATCATAAATAAATACCTATTCACATCTTTGTTTCTTCATGTATAATTACTTTGATAAAAAATAATTGTGGATTATCATCATAGAACATCTTCAATCGAATTTCATGCATGTGATGTGAAGCTGCATGAATAACCATTTTTTATCATACTTATGCATTAATCTTGGTATTTCCTTCATTCAAGTGTCTCTTCTTTATCAAGATACCATCATGATTGAGTTAAAACTATTTATTCATGGAAGTACATGGATTTTATTTCTAATAAATGCTTTGGAATCTCTTGGTTCATGGGAGATCAATGCGGCCATCATTTGGTTTCATAGACATTTGACCCAGAGAGCCACAACATATCAATGATAGAATCATCGCATAACAACCACCCTTGAAAGATATTATAGGAAGACGATGGTGATCCTTTTATTTGATGAATAAGATTGTCCAGATCGTATGGTGCACATTTTATTTGTATGTTTTAAGCAGATGAATAGTGAATGTGTGATTATGTCCCACTCAAATATTCCACTGCACATCGCTCTAATTTATAAAATAATCACTCCCCTTTAGCTATCAGAATCTTTTATGGGGACCAATTTTAGGTACTTCCTTCTCACACTACTTCTCCTATAGTGTGGACCATTTCATTTATGTTCCTCACACATAGGATCATGTTCACTTGCGGTCTTGCACTCCTATGGGCTTGATACATAGGCATGCCCTCTTATAGACCATCGTGCAGGCTAGAATTGGCTAATATCCCTTGGGAATGATTGACCTTTGGGTCCCAAAAATTCATTTTTTTGTATTTTCTAAGGATTTCACATATGGTTGGCCCTTATTTTTAATAATTACAACAATTCAAATACAAATAAATAATCAAAGTATAAAATAGAATATAAATCATTCCTCAAATATTAGTCTTCACCACCTCATGAAAAAAAATATTCTTTTTCATATAATTATTTTAATTATTCTCTTATTAAAAACATATACATTCGCAATATATGATTATATTTTTTCATTTCCTTTAAAACATACTCTTTATGTAAATCAACATTTTTCATGGATAATTTTATTCTTTATCTTATTGTAAAAAATGTATCACCATTGAAACAAGTATTTTAACTTAAGATCAATTCCACAATAAATATATTTGATATGTATAATTTTCCAAGAATGAAATATAATTCTATTTCATGAATCCATAAAAATTATACAAGAATCACCACTTCCTCAACCAACACATATTGACTTGTCGACAACAAATACAGCTACGGCTCAACACCTCATTTAGAGTGAGGAGTCCATGGTTTCTACAAGGCTTAAGTACTTTGGTATTTTATCCATACTCTTTTAGTCCTGAACCCTTAAACTCTAACCTATTAATCATTGGTTTATGTGGGAAGGATTAATCCATTTGGTGTTTAACCTTCTTCCTTAAAGACAATGATAAATTTCCCGATGTAATAATTATTGTTTTCCCTTTACCCAAGAATAATCTCAATTAATCGTCAAATGTATTGTCCTCTTCATATCTAGATGAAGCATATAGGAAGACCCCTACCTTTATAGTAGTTTCATACTAATCCAATGAGGTTTATGAGACTACATCTTGCAACGGGGTCTTTAAGGTGGCTTTGTTTCTTTCTTCTCTTCCACCCAAAGTGTTTGTCAATGAATTCTTTTACTTTGGAATTTTTTTTACAAACACCTTCACCACCATTTTTATCAAGTATATCTCTCATAAAATCATATTTTTTTCATAAAGGAGCAGGCATCATTGTTTTCAAATAGCCATATACCTACCCATTCATTGACTAATTCTGTTGGGATCCAGACTTAATTATCTGATGGACTGATATAGCCCCTCTTGTTACTAAATATTACATATATTTTGGGGGCACCAAATCTGGAAAGATATTATTAATTGATGGCCTAAAATAATCATAAATATAAGCATATTTTTTTACCTTAAATTATGATATCCACTTCCTTATCACATCTGTTTATAATGACCTCTCTCGCTACAACTCATGTGGGCTTACCAATCACCATATTACTAAAAATAGTTTCCTTTAATAATTTTTAATCTTCTACAAAGGAACTAGTTCCCCATATAAATTTATTTTCAACCAATTTTCTACCCCTTAATCCATACCCATTCACATTCTTTTCATTTTTTCAAGCCTTGGACTAAGTGACCTTAATCACTTCTCCAGGAACTTCCACTAAAGGATTGCCCGAGTGAGCTCTTCTGTGAAAATTATTCAAGTTTTTAACTTGAAAAAGACTCCAATTTATGTATAAAGTATTCATTTAATACATTATACATTATCTATAATGAAGTTCCCCCGAAATTAAAATCTAGATATAAGTTTGGAAGCATCTCAGCGATGTGTAACTAAATTCAGATTCAGGATACGATTGAGTGTTTCAATATGAATGTTTGAGAATCAAAACAAAATAAATTCCCCAAGGTGTTACCAAGGAGTTTTAGAATTGTTGGATTCTAGGATGGTAAATACATCAAGGGAAACCTAACCCAGACCACAATTTTCTGGGGGTCTTTGTTCAGGTAAAAATCTAATGACCATTTTAGTAGGATGAATTGAATCGAATATAATAAATGAGAGACTCAAGAGTAGGCCCTCACAAATTCTCTCTCATTGGAAAAATACTTAAGCAATTTCCTAAAATCCATAAGACTAACTACAACTCAGCATCGTAGAACCAAATCATATTTTACCAGATTGTATGATATTATAATAATTTTTTTTGGTAAGGTAAAGATTATATGGTTTTCCTAGAAATACATCCATGTCTGGATACTACAAGTAGGAATGTTTTTGGAACATATTAATTTAGGGATAATAAGTACAAAAAGAGATAGTTGAGTATATATTACCCAGAATTTTAGTACATGATAGATTGTCCCATATTTTTCACTTATTTTGACACACCCGAGGGATATGCATTGATTAATTCCCAGTTTTTTAAATACCCACTTGAATGAAATGAAATTATTTTTAGAATTGTGAGAATATTCCCAAGGACAATAATTTTATGATTATAAGAATCAATTTTCAATTTATGTAAAGCATTTCAAAATTTTTGAAATTATATATTATGATTAATATTATTATGATCTAACATACTATATTCCACTATTTAGAAATGGATCCTAACATATAGAATGGAAAATATATCATAGAACATAATCTATGTAGATATTTATATCCTATAAATGATAATGAATCTGAAGATAGAGTTAAAGAAGAGGTTTTTTAGTGCACATATATATACACTACCCTATAGTGGATAAGAGTTTGTGAAATATATAATGATTCCAGAAATAATGGACTAGGATTAATTCTCATGAAAAATGATACAGTGAAAGATTATTCCTCTATTCAATTTCAAATTCATGATAAAAATATCCTGACACGTGATTTTGAGCACACAATAGTAATTATTTCATTTATGATATGGATGCATACTCTATTAGGTGGATAGTGTGATATATATATTGATTAAATAATCATGAAGAATATATTTATAGATAATGAGTTTAATATATTCCAGAGAATATGGTTGGAGTTGATCAAATATTATGTCATCTCAATACATAACAACCCTAGGATGTCAAACAAGGTAGTTGATTCTATGATCCAGAAAAACCATTCTAGTTTATCCATGATAAGGATTGAAATATATCAAATATTTATATATTTGAATAACATGGATACTGAATTCATGTGAAAAGGGTTTATATCTTATATTTCTCATATGAATTTTTAAACATTCATCCATAATAAGATTAAGAAGGTATGTTAGGAATATGTGAAATTGAAGAAGAAGGTGGGGAGTATTCCAAAGCTCAAGCATGATCATGATGGAATGATAAGTTCCAGGAAATGAATATGTGTCCCATAAATACTAGAATTGAAGAACTATATGTTAAATAAATATCATAATTCATCATTCCCTATTCATCAAAGAAGTATAAAGATATGTATATATATATATATATATATATCTAAAAGAGTATTTGTAGTGGGATAACATGAAAAGGGATATTATAGAGTATGTATCCCAATGCCTCATATATTAGAAATTTAACGCTATGGAATAGAATTATAATAGGTTATTACAACCATTACCCATACCTAAATAAAAATAGTAATAAATATCCATATATTTCATCATTAGGGTCCCCAAAACATCAAAAAACTATCAAGATATTTGTGTTTTAGTTGAAGACCATATGAAATCGGGACATTTTATTAGCATTATAGAATATTTATCTCTTAACCAACATATTAATTTATACATTAAAAAAGTTTTTATATTTAATGGAGTTTCAATCTCGATTGTATCTGATCTTTATATGATTTTTACCTCAAAATGTGAAAAAGTCTTCAATATGATCCGGATATAGAGTTAAGTTTCCACACTTCTTATCAACCTTGGATAGATGTTCATTTTGAGAGGAAAAATAAAACTCTATAAGTGTAGAAACCCAAATCATGACGTACATGGACATTACAGTACTTTTATAGAATACTTAATACATAACAAAAACAGACACCAATGGACCGTAATAGTTTAGTGTCTTTGGAAACTCGGAACGTAATCTTCTAATCATGGTGAAAGATCATCAACATCTCCCATAAAGATCTTACCCTTTTGGTTTTCTTACTTAAAACATTTCTTTAAATCCAGGGCAAAAGAAAAAATATAAAGGGTGAGTTCAAATGCTCATTAAGGGTAAGAATGGATAAAATAAAACAAATCATATACATTTGAACTTAAAAACATGAACATAATGTTTAAACATCAAAATCTTGGGCAATGACATAAAACATGGCAGTACATAAGGAATAGATCATAAAGAAACGTTAATCATGATAAAATATCATGGGAATAAAACATGTGATTGTGGAAACCATTAAGCACATGATGTTATTTCCATAGTAGTTAAGGCATTGCTACCAAGACCATCTTAGTGGACAAATTCCCTTTCTGAATCGAGTTCAATCCTCGTTCCAGTCATATATAACTGAACCAGATTAACTTACCGTTACAGCCATGTCTATCTCATGAGATATAAATCTTTACCCAATGCATTGGATGGAGATATAGGTCCCACCCATCTCATAATGAAATCATTCTTTCATGTTCCACAAAATCATAAATCATACATCATAGCATAACCCATGTAATAGAATGAGATTCTTAAACATCATGCCATCATAACATAATCCATATAAAAAATGGATATCATTTCATCATAAGAAAAATAAAACCATGTAAATAATGGAGACATTATAATTGAAACATAAACATATTGAATAATGTAATTTTATATGGAAAATAGTTTTGATAAAACACTTGAAATGAATTCTTGAGGAAAAAATCCTTTCTTCTTAAAAACCATTTTCTTTTAACAAAATTCCATGAAATTCTAAAAGAAAAGTATTTTGTTGAAAATATTCATAAAATATTGTAGATTAAGCTTCATGAAAATGAGGCGTTATGAAACCGTAAAAATACATTCATTCTATATAAGTTAAAAAACATTCTCCTTGCACTTTTGTCGGAAAAGTCAAAAAGTACCTCGTATGGTAAACAAAAGAAAGATTCATTCCATACGATGTGGTAAAAGTAAAAATAGGTAAAAATGAATTTAAAAATACATGAAATATATTTAAACATTTTATTAAAACATTTTGAGAACATATGGACATGGATAATAAACACAACCCCAGTAAATACTTACGAATAAACAATCTCAGATAAGAATGATATTGGAATAATTATCTCGTACCTTATGTATGATATGCTTCGTATGTTTACAAACCTCCTATATAATGATTTAAATAATGTCATTGACTTATTAACGAATCATATTCATTGTTATGATATCATATATGGTTTACTTATGAGTTTATATTACTCGTTCTTTTTTAAATTTGATGTAAAAGCAGTGATTTGTGTAAAATCGTTTCATTTATTATACATGTTTTGACTTGTTGTTCTTGATATTATTACATATATCTGATTTACTTAATTCTAGAATGTAAAACCTGATTTATATATAATATATATTCATCACATACATATATATATGATAGATCGATAAATGGAATGAAATACACCGTTCATGGAGACGGTAGGTTGTACGTACGCATGAACGCTGTTTTCGTTTCCTTATTGAATTGAATGGAATTAAGTAGATGAAATACATATTTATATATATATAAATAAATCCAGTATCATTATTATGTAATATATTTCATTATTATTCAATATATATACTTTATAATTATTCATGAATGGTTAACATGGAGAATGGATCTCATCGCGTCGTGGAGATGGTAGTCCGTACGTACGCACGAGCGATGATATCATTCCCATGATCGTGAAATTGTATTGAAGCGTATGTATAATATTTCATAATCAATATCACTTTACAATAATCATATATAGTTATTTATTTACACCATTATACCCATCCAAGTGAGGTGGTGGTCGAAAACAGATTACACCACGGCGTGGAGACGGTATTCTGTACGTACGCACGTGCGGTGATTTCATTTTCCATAGGATGGATAGAAGGTGAAATAGGGTTGTTTAATATTTATAATAACATATCAGTATATAAGTAATACTTATGTCATTACTTTATAATGAGAAAACTAAAGAAAAGCAGTAGAAGAAGAAAGAAACTTGAGATAATCGGAAGAAGAGATTGCCTCTTATTCGACGCACCTCCTTTAATATTCCTCTTATGGAAGTAGAATTGGTATTTTGAGAAGTCCAGAACCTCAAGAATGTTTCTAGGGAAGTGGAGAAGAGAAATGGGCAGGTTTTGGCTGAGCTTCAAGGCTCAAAAGGGTGTTAAGAGAAGAGGGAAGGGGTGCCCTTTTTATAAGGGAGGAGAGGGGCACCTTTGGAAAAACTTAAAATATTATTTTATAATAATGTCATATTCAGTTTATAATAGATCCAAATTTATTTATTTCTAATATAAAGTGGGTATGGGTCGAAATAATCTCCACCAATATATTTTAGACATTTTTAGGTTACAATTTTAACCTTATCATTTAGATTTAACTTTAAGTTAATAATTTAACTTTTACCATGTCTTCTTGTTTGCTTACAATATATGGTTAATAAACTTACTATAACAAGCCAAACTAACCCCAAGTGGTTCATTATTAATATATATATCCTTATCTAAGTCATTTTTTCGAACCTTAGATTTTTAGGAGTAAAATAAAAATTAATAATATAATATTTTTAAAAACTATTTTATGTCAATTTCGACACTATTTGGTAATTGATTTTTGTGAAAATCATAACAGCATGATTAGTTCGAAGAAAGTTAATTAAATAAATACTAACATGTCATATTAACCTATAAAATTAGTTTAATTCATAAAAATTCTGAAATTACATTTATTTGGGTATTTATAATATCAATTATTTTAATATTTCATTATTTAAGTAATTATTGCATCACCATTGTGTAATAAATAACTTAAATTATTTAATGTCTAAAAATTATAAATAAAATACCATTAGGTAGGAAATATTTTTATATTTCTAATGAAAATTTATAGTCAAATTTATCTTATGTATAACCCTATATTAAAAATGAATTACTAATTAAACATTGATTTTAACTATTTTAGCCCTTCTTTAAATAAATTAATAATAAATGTCCTAATATAATCCAAGTGGACCTAAATGGTCATATTTTATTCCTAAGGTTGTTTTTGGTCGAATTACACTTATCCAATAGAATTAGGACATGTGTTAGGGTAATAATAATATCATTTTTACCCTTAATTACCCTATTAACTTTTAACCGTGGTAAATAAAAGTAAAAAGTTACTATTCACAAGAAATTATTTTCATCTCATTGAACCAAATTTTAGTCCTTGATATTAACTATGTCTCTCGGATTTTCGAAATTCCACTCACAGAAGTGGTAAAATTAAGTTTTATGTGAATTTCCAAATTCTCCTACAAGGTGGGTAAAAGACGGTGAAAAGTTCAATAAAATTTTTATATATCTAAAATTATTATAAAATGACTCCAATGAATTACATTGAACTTATATAGGTATTATGTATCAATTTTGACCTAAAATAAATTTAAAAAAAATAAATAATTATCTAAATAAAAAGTCAGTTTTTAAATAGTAACCCAATGTTTTAACTATTCATCAAAAATTGAATGTTGTCAGAAAAATACCAAAAATTCACCGGAGGCTAATTTCGATATTTCGCATCCAAAAATGAAGACCATTTTGAAAGATAAAATTTATAAAATTTTAAAAAGTGGGTATTACTATTCATAATGGCTAGTTTATATAACATATCGTTGTTTAATGAAACTTGGTATTGCATAAAACACACGCTATCGTGGAAGGTCGTGATTGTGTGTAATGCAAGCCAAGTCAGGGATGTGTGTAGTGCAAGCACCTTTTGGTGTAGCATATAACCCAAGACATCAATAAAATTAAAAAGAATATTTTTCATAAAATCTCAGGGTGTTACATTCTACCCCCCTTAAAATGAATTTCACCCTCGAAATTCGTCGGGGTTATAAATGTTTTACTACTCAAAAGTTTCTTTAATAGAAACCCACATTGTAAAAAGAAATACCAAAACCAATCTTTAAAAACTAAAGCATGAAACATAACGGTTACCCAAATTAACTAATCATTGGGTTTCCACATAGGAGAACATAGGTGAAAATATGGATATGGAAGAGAAATCTAACCATCATGTTCTGATGGACAGTGGTAGAGAACATGGCTCTGAAAAATCCAACAATCACAAAGCCATAGATTTGTGATGATCTAAGGTACCATCTGATTCATCAGATATAAGGGCACTATGACAACATTTTTGGTTGTCAAGATCATTTCCCTAAAGTTGAAAAAATTGTAATTATAAGAAATACTTTCTTGATTTTGGTATAGTCTAACCGTTGGTCATTCCTTGGACAATTTCCACTTCATCTCTTAAAGAAATGAAGTTGAATTTTTCATTCATGAAGTGTTAGCAGATCATGTGATAGAATGATGGGTTATTCCATCTTTCTCAAACAAAAGGTTATAAAAAGTTATCAAAAATATATAAGTCCATCTATAGTGAGATTAATCATATATGGTTCCTAAAATGGACTTATACTTCATATATCATACTTATTAATATAATAAAACTGGTTTCTACTAAACAGGGACTTCCTATAGACTAGTGGTAGGTGATAAAGGCCTGTCGCACTTCAGTTGTGGGTTCGATTCCCACAGCCTTGTCCAACGCGACGGGTTTTCTCTCGTCCTACAGTTTTCCCTCTTTCTAAAACTACATTATTATAACATTCCATAAATAATATAGAAAACAAATCTAGCCTTAAACAATTCTATCTGATGTCTATCTTAATCCATTCTAACCTTTAAGCTTATTGAAAATACTTCTGTCCAATCTCATAGTGTAAAGAAAATGATTACTTGAGAGGTCACATAACAAGTACGTGAATACCATCATTTATCCCCCATATATCATACGATATATCTTGTTGGTCACATTCCAAACATTCGACGGCCTTAATCATGTATTCTCTTAAAAAATGAATACCCATTGAACCTTAGTGAAAACATGAATGCAGTTAAAAGTTAACACTTTCCACATACCAAAATCCCCAAAATTCTATATACTTAAACCATGATATCACTTAGTCCTTATATCAGTCATGAGCTCATTAATACTATCAAATAATTTATTTTATCCTTATCCCTTCATTATGTGCATATCATTTGCTTTCCAAAATATCTGAATCATTTTTCATGGTTACCGGTACCATATTTATAGAAAACCACAATGGACCAATACACAGATATTTCAAAATTCCACGATACTATAAATGAGATTCCATGATACTATTTTGAAATCCCATTACATAAACACTTAATCATTACACAACATCATTGTAGTACTCAACATCACAAATTGTGATCGCATGTGACTTCCCTTTATCCTTTTCCTTAAGAGGTTTCTCACATTGATCATCATTAACCCTTGGATTAGGGCATTGATTAGCATAATGCCTCATTTACTTGCACTTGAAGCATTTAAGTGTTGGTGGTGCGTTCTCTGCAGTCTTTTCTTTATTCACATCATTAGCAACCCTTTTTCCATTACTTCGACACTCATCTGCTCGATGACCTTATTTTCCACACTTAAAACATTTTATAGTCCCTTTAAGACAATCTCCACCATGCATCTTTCTACACTGTGAGCATAAAGAAACATTCATCTTTTTTTCACCATTATTCTAAGATTTCTCCTTAAACTCTATCTTTCATTTCTTGTCCAAACCATGAGATGGATATGTTACATAAACTTCCAGTTCTACCTTGATAGAACAACACACAATTTCTTCATAGCTACTAAATTCTCTTATGGTTAATTCCTTTCGAAGACTTGGTTTTAAGCCACTGAAAAATCGATCCAATTTACTTTCAGGTTGGATGATAAATCCAGATGCATACATTGAAAGTCTTGTAAAATTCGCTTCGTATAAACCAACAGACTCATCATCCTTCTGCTTAAGCTTAAGAAACTCTTTTTCCATCTTTGTTCTAAGAATATGAGGGAAGTACTTACTAAAAAACAAGTTCTTGAACTCGTCCAATTCCATGGATTCAATTTCATCTTGGGGCCTTGTATTCTTAATTAGAGTCCACCACTGGTCTGTTTCACCTTCTAAATGATAAACAACTAAAATGACTTTTTCATGTTCTGAATAGCGAAGTATGGAAAAGATCCTTTCAATGGTACTGATCCATTGTTCAGCAACAAGTGGATCAGAAGACCCATTGAAAGATGGTGGATGTTGCCTCATGAAGGACTCAATAGAATATTGTTCCCTTATCTAATCATTTGGAAATCCAGAATGATTCATAGCATGTGTAATTATAGCAATAAGATTTTTCACTCCATCTCCAATCATATTTGGTTGCTCGGTAGAACAATCATTTCATTATCCATTACATTGATCAACACAGTTCCTTCAGGTTCCATCCATCGTCTAAAACCCAAAAAAGAACAGTGTGAGAAGCAAAAATCATGCTAGGAAAACAATATAATAAAGGGGGAGTACCTTCAATATCTAACATATTAGGTTTAATTATAATATTGTTACCATAATTCTAGGACTGTAACCTATACTTAAACTTAACCTTAGGTGCATCCCTAGACATACCTTAGAAATATCTCTATGGATCTCACTAAAGTTTTTGCAACCTAGTTTCCAAAGGTTAACTAAACCTTTCCTCTGATACTAACTATAGAGACCCAAAGATTGACTTACATGGACATTAAATTGCTTTCTCAGAATACTTAATACATAATAAAAACAGACACCAAAGGACCGTAATAGTTTAATGTCTTTGGAAACTCGGAACGTAATCTTCTAATCATTGTGAAAGATCTTTAACATCTCCCATAAAGATCTTCCCCTTTTGGTTTTCTTACCTAAAACCTTTCTTTAAATTCTAGGCAAAAGAAAACATATAAAGTGTGAGGTAAAATGCTCACTAAGGGTAATCATGGATAAAATAAAACAAATCGTATACATTTGAACTTAAAAACATGAACATAATTTTTAAACATCAAAATCATGGGAAATGACATAAAACATGGAAGTACATAAGGAATAGATCATAAAGAAACGTTAATCATGATAAAATAGCATGGGAATAAAACATGTGACTGTGGAAACCATTAAGCACATGATATGATTTCCATTGTAGCCAAGGCATTGCATCCAAGACCATCTTAAGGGACAAATTCCCTTTCTGAATCGAGTTTACTCCTTGTTCCAGTCCTATATCACTGAAACAAATTAACTTACCATTACAGCCATATCTATCTCATGAGATATAAATCTTTAACCAATTCATTTGAGGGAGATATAGGTCCCACCCATATCATAATGAAATAATTCTTTCATGTGCCACAAAATCATAAATCATACATCATAGCATAACCCATGTAATAGAATGGGATTCTTAAACATCATGCCATCATAACATAATCCATATAAAAAATGGATATCATTTCATCATAATAAAAATAAAACCATGTAAATAATGGAGACATTATAATTGAAAACATAAACATATTAAATAATGTCATTTTATATGGAAAATTGTTTTGATAAAACACTTGAAATGAATTCTTGAGGAAAATATCCTTTCTTCTTGAAAATCATTTTCTTTCTACAAAATTCCATGAAATTTTAAAAGAAAAGTATTTTGTTAAAAATAGTCATAAAATCTTGTAGAGTAATCTTCATGAAAATGAGGCGTTATGAAACCGTAAAAATTCGTTCATGCCGTATAAGTTAAAAAAACATTCCCCTCATACTTTTGTCAGAAAAGTCAAAAAGTACCTCGTATGGTAAACAGAAAAAAGATTCCTTCCATACGATGTCGAAATAGTAAAAAAGGTAAAAATGACTTTATAAATACATGAAATAAATTTAAACATTTTATAAAAACATTTTGAGAACATATGGACATGGATAATAAACATAACGCCAGTAAATACTTACGAATAAACAATCTCAGATAAGAATGAGATTGGAATAATTATCCCTTACCTTATGTATGATATGATTCGTATGTATCTGAACCTCCTGTATAATGATTTAAATAATGTCATTGACTTATTACAAAATCATATTAATTGTTATGATATCATATATGGTTTACTTATGACTTTATATTACCCGTTCTTTTGTAAATTCGATGTAAAAGCAGCGATTTGTGTAAAATCGTTTCATTTATTATACGTGTTTCGACTTGTTGTTCTTGATATTATTACTTATATCTGATTTACTTAATTAAAGAATGTAAAACATGATTTATATATAATATATATTCAGCATATACATATATATATGATAGATCGATAAATGGAATGAAATACACCGTTCATGGAGACGGTAGGCCGTACGTACGCATGAACGCTGTTTTCGTTTCCTTATTGAATTGAATGGAATTTAGTAGATGAAATACATATATATATATACATACATAAATCAAGTATCATTATTATGTCATATATTTCATTATTATTCATTATATATACTTTATAATCATCCATGAATGGTTAACATGGAGAATGGATCTCATCGCGTCATGGAGACGGTAGTCCATACGTACGCACGAGCGATGATATCATTACCATGATCCTGGAATTGTATTGAAGCGTATGTATAATATTTCAGAATCAATATAACTTTAAAATAATCATATATAGTTATTTATTTACACCATTATACCCATCCAAGTAAGGTGGTGGTCGAAAACAGATTACACCACGGCGTGGAGACGGTATTCTGTACGTACGCACGCGCGGTGATTTCATTTTTCGTAGGATGGAAAGAAGGTGAAATAGGGTTATTTCATATTTATAATAACATATAAGTATATAATTAATACTGATGTTATTACTTTATAATGAGACAACTAAAGAAGAAGAAGTAGAAGAAGAAAGAAACTTGAGAGAATCGGGAGATGAGATTACCTCTTCTTCGACGCACCTCCTTTAAGCTTCCTCTTATGGAAGTAGAGTTGTTATTTTGAGAAGAAAAGAACCTCAAGAATGTTTCTAGGGAAGTGTAGAAGATAAATGGGCAGGGTTTGGCCGAGATTCAAGGCTCAAAGGGTGTAAAGAGAAGAGAGAAGGGGTTCCCTTTTTATAAGGGAGGAGAGGGGCACCTTTGGAAAAACTTAAAATATTATTTTATAATAAAGTCATATTCGGTTTATAATAGCTCCGAATTGATTTATTTCTAAGATAAAGTGGGGATGGTTCTAAATCCTCTCAACAAATAGATTTTATACAAGTTTAGGTTACAATTTTAACCTTATCATTTAGATTTAACTCTAAGTTAAATAATTAAATTTTTACAATGTCTTCTTTTTTTCTTACACTATATGGTTAATAAACTTACTATAACAAGCCAAACGAACCCCAAGTGGTTCATTATTAATATATATATTATTATATAAGTCATTTTGCCGAACCCTATATTTTTAGGAGTAAAATAACAATTAATAATATAATATTTGTTTTAAAAACCATTTTATGTCAATTTTGACACTATTTGGTAATTGATTTTTGTGAAAATCATAACAGCATGATTAGTTCAAAAAAAGTTAATTAAATCAATAATAACATGTCATATTAACCTATAAAATTATTTTAATTTATAAAATGTCTCAAATTACATTTATTTGGGTATTTATAATATCAATTATTTTAATATTTTATTATATAGGTAATTACTGCATCACCATTGTTTCATAAATAACTTAAATTATTTAATCTCTAAAAATTATAAATAAAATATCATTAGGTATGAAATATTTTTTTATTTCTAATGAATATTTAAAGTCGAATTTATCTTATGTATAACCCTATATTAAAAATGAATTAGTTATTAAACATTGATTTCAACTATTTTAACCCTTCTTTAAATAAATTAATAATAAATGTCCTAATCTGATCCAAGTGGACCTAAATGGTCATATTTTATCCCTAAGGCTGTTTTTGGTCGAATTAAACTTATAAAATATAATTAGGACATGTGTTAGGGTAATAATAATATCATTTTTACCCTTAATTTCCCTATTTACTTTTAACCATGGTAAATAAAAGTAAAAAGTTACTATTCACCAAAAATTATTTTCATCTCATTGAACCACATTTTAGTCCTTAATATTAACTGTGTCTCTAGGATTTTCAAAATTCCACACACAGAAGCGGTAAAATTATGTTTTATGTGAATTTCCAAATTCTCCTAGGAGGTGGGTAAAAGACGGTGAAAAGTTCAATAAAATTTTTATATATCTAAAATTATTATAAAATGACTCCAATGAATTACATTGAACTTATATAGGTTTTATGTATAAATTTTGACCTAAAATAAATTTAAATAAAATAAATGATAATCTAAATAAAAAGTCGGTTTTTAAATAGCAACCTAGTGTTTTCATTATTTATCAAAAATTAAAATTTTCAAAAAAATACAAAAAATTCACCCTAAACTAATTTCGATATTCTGAATCCAAAAATGAAGTCCATTTCGAAATATAAAATTTATAAAATTTTAAAAAGTGGGTATTACTATTCATAAAGGCTAGTTTATATAACATATCGTTGTTTAATGAAACTCGGTATTGCATACAACACACGCTATCATGGAAGGTCGCGATTGTGTGTAATGCAAGCCAAGTCAGTGATGCATATAGTGCAAGCTCCTTTTGGTGTAGAGTACAACACAAGAAATCAATAAAATTAAAAAGAATATTTTTCATAAAATCTCAGGCTGTTACAATAAGGAATTATTATATCTTTATATTTGGATTTAAAATTTTTTTGGGATCAAAACATTCATTTGGCAGAATTTCTATTCAATAATAGGTTTCACTCGTGTATTAAAATGGCCCCTTATGAATATATCTATATAAAGAAGCATAGAACTAGAATATGATGGAATTAAGGTATAGAAATAAAGATATCAGGACTTAATGTAGCTAAGGATATGTTAGACAATGTTAGATCTATTCAACATCACCGCAGGCCCACCTTATGTTGATAGAAAAGTTATAATGACTATCATCAGCGATATCTAGAGTTAAAATTTAGTGATAAGGTATTCCAATGAATATCTCCTTGGAAGTAGGTTATGAGATTCATATAAAATGGAATGATAAACCCAATTTATAGTTTTCCCTTAAAAATTCTTGATTATATCAAAATTTTAAATTTTCTATATTCACATCCACTAAATATCTCTCATATTCATGATTTGTTTCATGTATATCTCCTAAAGAAGTGCATATTGGATCCTCCATATGTACTGAACATAGTGGTCAAACTTATTGAAAAATATATCTCTTATCAGTTATTTCTATTGGAGATTTCGTATCATATAGAGAAGGTTATATGAAACAAGACCACTCGAACGGTCAATGTTTTGTGGTGAAAATATAAATTTAAGAAAGCTATTAGGGAACCAAAGGATGCGATGAGAAAAAATAATCCTCAGTTTTTTGTGTTATAGTAATGCTATTATGAGGAAAAATTTATTATAAGGTGCGTATAATTTAACAAATAGATATTTTATAATATTTTTATTTTTAAATAATTTTTTTCCTTGATACATTATGTTACATGCAACACGGAGTTTAAATAAAATTTGATATACTATTGAAATATTATTATATAATGTAATAGTTATCACCTAGACAATGGATTTAAAGGTATAAAAAGGGTAGTCTAAATTTTGAAAAAATAATTTTAAAAATTTATGAAAAGAATTAATTGGTAACTAATTGTTTAAAAATAGAAATAAAATCATTTGAAAGTAAGTAGATCAGTTTTTCTAGAAAAAAAATGTGGGCAGTATATATTTTTATATATATATAGTATATTAATCTCTATTTGTCAATACATTTAATTATATTTATATAATACATTTTCAATAATAAATTTTAATACTTATCTAATGGTGTTTACTTTTCATGGGATAAGAATAAAAATAGTTTTATGCTTAATAACTTCTTTTCTAAATACAGTTTTCATTTCATTTTTAATGCTTATATTAAAATGAATTTCTTGAAATTATTTAAATTTATTCTTGAAAAATGGATTCCATATTTTGAATTAGTAGGCATAAATTTTATAAAGATTCTGATTTTATGTTTGTTCATTGTGAATTCTAATCGTGGTAAATATTTTTCACCTTGGTAAAGGTAAATCGGGTAATTAATGATAAAAATAATGTGATAAGGCTTTAACATATATCTAAAACGTTATTTATTTATATTATTTGAGTTTATTTTGAACATAATCATAAAATATTCAAATATATTGAAAAAAACTCTATTTCTATTTGGTAATGACCTTAATATTATTTTAAGTATCAAATAAATACAAAATTTCAGTCTTTTATTTTAATATATTTAATTTTTCATAAGGATAAATAAAGGTTATATTTAGTTATAAGTGGTCATTTTATATATGAATTAATTATTATTATAATGCTAATTTATTTTTAATTTTTATTGATGGAATAATAACCTTAAATTATTATGTATTTCTGACACAATACTTGTACAAATAATTGAAAAATAAATTAATTGATTTTAAAAATTTCAAAATAAATAAAATTTGTAGGATTTATTTTTTTTAATGAATTTTATAGAAAAATATTACATATTTGGTATGTTTGAAAATTTTAAATTCTAATTCTATATCAGTACTATTGTTTTTAAATGTCAACTATATGAATAGTTATGAAAACGGTTTTAAGGGTTTCTTAAATAAACAATATTCAATTAAATGAATTAAATTTCAAAAAAATATTATATTATATCATTTTAATGGTATATGTATGAAATATATTCCTTTATCCATTTATTTATCACTTTTCCTTTTATAGTATCATTCATGTACCTTAAAGAGTAAAAAACTTGATATCACAATGATCGTCAAAAGGGCTAATGGGTGGTTAAAAGAAGGATGTAAGGGTTAAAAACATCACATAGTTATGACTAAATATGATTTTAATTGCTTAAAAAGAGTTATAATAATCCAATATTTATAATCTATCAATTTATTTGCACATTAAATCGTAAATTAATTTATATTATTTTAATACTTCAAGTAATTCTAAGGGTTCTCCTCACCTCACTTATAAAGGGGTACCTCGTATCATCCCTTGTTCACAATGTTTGAGCACTCTATATCAGAAATACACTACCATAATGCCTTTAAATATTCATTCCCTTCATCTTATATCCCCTTTTATTCTCCTAATACCAACATATCAAGTTTTAAGGTGTAATCATATGGAGGTCTCTCGAAAAATAGGTTATTATATTTTCAAACTTTTTCAAGTTTATTTCATCTTCCACTTCCTATAAATATATTTTACCCATCATAAAATAATTAATATAATATAATATATGTTATTATATCTTATTATGAATATGTTAAATATCTTTTACACCTCTTTTACATCCTTGGTAAAATAAAAACATCGCTCATGCATACGTATTTCTAACAGTCACCAAATAGATGTGCAAATCATTTTTCATCACCATTTTACTTGGATGGTAATAAAGTTATAAATATTAAATATATATTATATTTTTTACCTTATTTTGTTTTTTTGAATATAATATATCATTTACCCTCTTATCCTTCCACCCATTAAAAAAGATTACATCGTTCATGTTTAAATGTGTACTACCACCTCCACTAAACGATGCGACTCATTTTCCTGACTTCTTTCATGGATGTTTATAAATTTGTATATAATTAATATATATGAAACTTATTTCATGTTTAATATTTATTATATAATTAATCCATTAATAAATTGTAAGCACTAAAACCATTGAACCGAAACATGCATTGAAAATGGACTAGTTTTCACCTGAATATCCATTTTAAGGAAGAATTTTTTATAAAAGGATGATTAGAAATTATAAAGGAATGGTAAAAAGAATGTTACATATTAAAAAAATATATATATTTATAATTAATATATATTTATTAAATATTAAGTTTAAATATATTTGAATAAGTATTCAACATTATGTAACATATTTATGTTTCAGTCTCATTTAAATTAGTATTGTTTATATTTAAATTTCCATCGAGGGAAATTATATTATCATTATCTGATGAAAAAATGTAAATATATTATCATATATTTATTCATTTAATTCTCAAGTAATATTACCATTTTATCTCTTTTTTACTGAAAAGGATCAAAAAAAAATTTAATAAAAATATATTGTACTTTCTATTTGGCAAGAATTATTTTTCTTCAAAGTCCATGTTTTATATAAAATTATTTCAAGAATGTTTTTACTATTCCACCATGATTTTGTAAATTAATTTTTACCCCTATTTTAATTTCTATAAAAAAATTCAAATCAATATTCTAGACATTTTTCTAATGAGTAAATTTTATGTTTTTACTAAAAATATGAAATGAATCTTTGTTTTAACTTACACAACATGAATAGAATTTACCACCATCATGAAATTTCAGTGTGTTGAAGATTTCTATACAATTTTACAAGTATTTTACATAGGTAATTATTTTCTAATTATTTTTTAATTCTTTATATTCTTAATAAGTAATTTCAAAAAAAAATGGAGTTTTACTCAATAAATTTTTCCATTATCTTTTAAAAGTATTTTCATGTTATGCTACCATCCATTGTTGATATTTATCATTCACTAAAGATGTAATATAATGATACCATCCACCATATTTATTTATATTATTTATGATCAGTTTTACTGGGGAATGTATTGATGTACCATATGGTAGTTCTTCCAATACATATTATTATTGATTATTAAGGCATATTGTTTAAGTTTTATTTTATATCAATATGATGAATGAATTATAATTATTAAGTAAAGGTTGGGGCATAAAATTAAATATCCCCTTGATATATTAGTAGGTCACATTATAAAAAATAGTTTTGGTGTTTGTACAAGGGCATACCCATTTATTTAAGATGTCTTGGAACATTTCCTCGATGGTAAGATTAAGATGTATGAAATTTTTCATTCCATAATTATGAAGTTAGTTATTGATGTAAATTTGATTATTTTAATAGTTATGATATCCATTGATAAGTTTCCATATCATGTTATTATTTATATTGAATTTTTCTATAATAATTTACTCTTGTAATATTATTTATGCCTTATTTATCTTTTAATGTATTCATTTCCTTACTAAGAAAATGATCTCATCCCTTTATATTGTTTCCAGTACCTAGGATTATAAGAATTTTACTATGAATGATATTCAAGGATATTATAATGAGAATAGTGATGTTATCAAATAAAATACTATGTTAAATTTTTTTTTTCAAATGTAATGTGAGATTCAAGTAGTTACTATTTTAACAAGACTACTAAATTATTTGGTCTCTGGGATGCAATCATTTATATAGAGTTCCACTATAATAAAGTAACCTCTGACTCAGGGATTCTAGTTTCATGGTCTTCATAGTACCTAGGTTCCATGGTACCTATGTAGAATTTATGGTTGTTGACGTAAGTAAGGGTAAGGGACCTTATTTGGTTGGTTGATTTATAGATCTCAGTTGGAGTTATGAGATAATAATGAGAAGTGACTCAAGACATGGGTTATTGTACTATCATAGATTCATTTACTTTTGACTACATATTCTTGGTAATCCTATAGAAAACACTTTCTTTATGTATGCATATATGATTCCCTAGTAGTGAACTTAATCATTATGATAAATCATAAATGATATTATTATTGTATGTGACATTTAGATGTAATATTATTTTTATTTTATTTTATTTTATTTACATGATGGTTGTTATTATATCATCTTTTGTGATTATTGATTATATTAACAAAAGAGGGTATAATCTCTCTACATTATATGTAGACCCTCACTACTGATCAGATTCCTCTTTTATTTGATGTGGAATTATTGATTTATTTGTCACCTAGTTTGGTCATAATGGATACGAACTTGATTAGGGATACAACATCGAATATGGGTGGTAGCCTATGATTAGACTCCATCATCCCTATCCTCTCCATGTATATATGTTTTATCCTCAAATTAGGAATAACTGTTATACTCCTATAACAAACCCATATTCTATGAGGGGGTGATTTAACTGTTGAATCTTTATAATAGTGTAAAATTTCATAGAAGGATCTAAATCACTTGGTGAAGTAAGTAATGAAGTTTCATCCCTAGATTATTTAATTTAATTTATTGATCCCCTAAAATAATGGAAAAATTTCTTACACATGTTAATGTTCAATTACCTGATAATATTATGTATAATAAGAATATTGAGTTATCTCGCAAATCCCTATGAATCGCTATTAGAAATCTAAAAGTGGGAGATAACCCTTTAAATGATCAATAGAAGTGGTATATTCATCTATTTACTCTTCACTTTCATAGTTAGATGAAGTCTTGTAGAATCTATGGTCAATTTTTAATACATCTAAAAAAATATCATTCATAGGATCTATAACTCAATTTTATAGGCCTAATTCTTGATAAAAAACTGTATATAAATTCCAAACCAAAACCAAAATAATCCAATAATAGTTATAAATACTTCATTAACTATCAAAACTAATTGTCAACATGATCCTACAAAAATTTAGTGGGAAACTCTAAATAAAGATCTATATAGCCCTCAATTTTATTTGGTATTTAAATAATGGTAGTGGTGATTATTATTTTGGGCCACATCCTAACATGATGAAAAGTGGTGGATGGTATCTTGGGAAGTAGGCTAGATTTGGATTCATGTTTGTATATAAAAATTTAGTTATATCTCTGGTTGATTCAGTTTATGAATTTTATAATAGAATAAGATAAATTTTTTATGGTGATCAATATTTTTATTCTAATTTTTGGGTGGATAATTTTCTTTATTTTATCCCATGAATGGAATGATGATTATGATGTGATTATGAAGTAACTAAGAAGTCATTTTATAATGATATATTTGTTTTTTTGTGAAATGGAAAGGTTTTTTAGTGGAAAATAAGGTAATGGAGGTTTTAGTATGTGATACCTTATCGATCCAAGTATATTGGAGGAAATTTATTCAAGGGGTGGTCTTGGGAGAGTAATAATGAAAGTTGGGATATTTGGGGATTTATTCAAGGATTTATATATGTTTTATTTATTACGTCATTATTATTTATTTTTCTTCAATAATTTTTTACCCAGAAATATTTATTTTCAAATATTTAATGACATAAAAATAAAAATATATATATAATTAGTTCACACCATTAAAATTTTGGTATTGTTTTTATATTTGCTTAATTTTTTATCATTTCCAATTAAATCATTGAAAAATATTTTCATTTCTTCACCGCTTTGTGATTTTTGGGTGTGTTATTATTTATTGTGACCCAAATTTTATGGAATAATTGAAATATGTGATTTATAAATTTTATCTTTTTTATAGTTTTATATAATCCTCTTTAAAATTGATTATGTCCCCATGAATGATTTCATTTAAAAACTATTATTATACCCAAATGGTGGTATTTTGAGTTTATACTATGATTTTTTCAATTGTTTTTGTAGTAATTTTTTGGGGTGATGGAGACCCCATGAAGAATGTTTTCATTTATCATTGCATGTGGCTTGGATTCCACGATGAAATCATACCCCCATGATGTTTTTTGAAATTATTATTTCTTTATTATGGGGTTACATTACATCATGAATGAACCCAATGAAATTTATTATGTATTAATGGTTATTCTCTCTAAGTGATTTCAATATTAATTGGTTTCTATAGTCATAATAAATATTTTGAAAAAAATATAGAACACCCCTTTGACATAACACATTGTGTTATACCTTGATTTTTAAATTCTCTTTAAAAGGACGATTTACCCACAATCAATTATATGTATATTTTTTTACCCTAGTCTATTCTCATTCTCTTCAACATAATGGATTTATGGAGTGATTAAGTGAGGATTATGAAGGATCTTCATAAAATTCACTAAAATGATACATTTAAGATAAAACCCTGACCTAATTCCCATAATGAATAAAATATTAGAAAATATTAAATAAAATATAAATTTGTTTCCTCATTGCGAGAACATTATTTATATTCAAAATATTCATGCACTTAGGTTTTATTCAATAAAATCAAAATGATATGAGAAACCTAATATGAAAATTATCATTGTAGTGTTCAAAGAATTTTTCATTCATATTTAAAGTAGTTTGATCATTCCTTTAAATTTCAACTTATATATGTGTAAAAAAAATTCCACCCTAGAGGTTTCATATCATCTTGTTTTGACCTTATTTGAAAATAATTACAAACATTATTTGAAAATAAATACATTATGACCCGAATTTTTCTCATTTTAGAAAACATTTCAGTCATGAAACATTTTTATTTTATCTTTATTGACAATGGTTTTGTAATAATCTTATCTGATGATCTGTTCTAATTTATATTCCTACAAAAGTTCCTTATTTCCTACATCATATTCTCACTAATTAAATGATCTGAAAACTTAATAGTACATTCTAGAACGATCCACCATATTATTAAATGGTTTCCCATGAACTAAAAAAATGATGATATACCCAAAAATATTTTTTAATATTTTTCATAGAACCAAAAATAATCATCTTGTTTATTGGTCCTATATTTTCTACTTACATTTAATATATATTCCAAAATTTAATTTAGTTCAAAATTTGATAGATCTACTTAACCAATCTTTTAATGTTGATGTGTAGTGATTTTTAATGAAAACTATACATATCCAACCCCAAATCCCCAAAAAAATAGTTTTCAATGTGTTTTCACAAATCACTTGTTAATTATTTGGTGAGTCTAAACATAGAAAAGATACCATTCATCAAAACATTTATGACTAACTTCACTATTTTGGTCATGTTAGGTTCCTCTTTGACCATTTTTAGAATATAATCTACATACACTACGTTATATGTTTGTACAAAGTAACTAGTAGAGGTTACCCTAAATTTGACTCTCCAAACATCAAACACTAAAACCAATATTATAGGATGCTGTGGAACTTAATATAATTTTAAAGATATTTTAGTTCTTTATAATTTATGATAATCTCCCACAATTATTTTAGAATTATAATTCAATATTGAAGAAAAATAATATTCTTTAAAGGTTATTATATAACTTTCATTTCAAACCAAGGTATCCTCCAATTAGTGTGTAGTGAAAAATAACAATAATTATTTCTATTCCAGTATTGGTAACACAAAATTGAATCCACCAATCAACATATTACAAAATTAATATAATATTACCCTAAAAGTTGTGTAAAATTTTATAAATGAACCATTTCCTTTATTTATATGTCAATTTTTGGTAAATGTTTCTAGTCGCGAAGAAAATATTGATTCTAGAAAACTATAGACTTATGTTACTCCCTGTATTAAATAATTATTTATATATAAATTTATTATTTATTTATAGTTATTTGTCCCTACATAGGTTTTGGGTAACTATTCTTCAAATATGGTCAACAAAAATATGCTCTAAACCATTTTTATCCTTAAAATCATTGTAAACCTCCTAGAGTAATAAAATGTATGCAATCAGGAAATGTGTTTTCCATTGTTATTCAGTAAATATTTGACTACCACATGATTAGTGAAAACCACAACTTTTGATAGTATGAGATAAGGTCTCACCTTTTCAATAGAAATAATTATGACCTTAATTTCTTTCACTATCAAGGTATAATTAAATTTTGTTTCCATAAGTGTATAACATATGTAGTATATTGGATGAAAAATATTTTCCAACCTCTATCTAAAAACTACACACACTATATAATAACATGAATCAAACATTAGTTTTAATGGTTACTCCCAATTTGGGGTACCACTATTGGTTTAGTAATCAACCTTTGATATAGCTACATGAATTCTTATTCACATATTTATCATGATAGGGATTTCCACATCCTTCACCAAAATACAGTTAAGTGGTTGAGTTATTTTGGAAAAATATTTGGAAAATATATAGTTGAATCTGTTATATCCCAAAAATAATTCAATTAAAATAATATTAATGGGTTCAAATAATACTCATATCACTTTGAAAATTATAGTATAAACCTCTATAGAATCTTTTGAATTTTTTTCCCCAAGAAAAATACTAATTTTTATCATGAAATAGAACTTCTAGTAGTTAATTGTATGACATAACTCTCCCCAAAATATTAATACTAAACCAATATTATTGATATAGACATTTAATGAGATACCATAAATAGTGAAATCATCTATAAACACATCCCAATAATCCTCTCACATTCTATGAAAATATAGTTCATACATTGATGAAATGTGGTGGTTTCATTACACAAAAAAAACATTATTCCCCAGGAAAAAGTTTTAATCATATAGGAGTTAATGTTTTTTACATGGTCTTATGGTGCCACTAGAATTTTATTTTAGCAAGGGTATCCATCAAGGATTTAATAATACTTTGTATATCTAATAATTCTAATATTTGATAGATAAAATAGGGGGATTTTTATCATTCAATTTTTATTTATTTATATTCAAATAATCAACACACACTCTCCATATCATCACATTTTTATGTTGATATCATCTTATCATACTTATACAAAGGAGTTTTACCTCTTTTAATAGGTATAAAATTAAGTGGGATCACCCATTCACTATCATAAATTAGGTAAATGACCCCAAAAATAAAAATATTCAATACCACATTATTTATTACATCAATCTATGGAGGTTCTAAAAACCTATGTGGTTTCCTTCTTAACTTCCATCATTCATTGAGTCAAACTTTTTAATTTGAAAGTGAAGGGATTAAACATTTAATATTATCAATTCATTATGACATTTCTTCATTCCGTAATTTAAACATCTCAAAAAATAAGTGTTATTATTCCTTATAAATATTAGAACTCATAGTCAATGGTAGGTATTCTTCTTATCCCAAAAATGATTATCAAAATTTATATTTATTTTCGTTACCTTTTTCATTTGTGGTTTAATAATTGAGTGAAATAAATAAAAAATCGTCTTTAAATTTATTCTATAACAGATTCTTCTTATTATTATTCAAGTTATTCACTATTTCCCTATGTTTTATCTTCAAAACATTTTAAATACACTCTATAATAGAACTTTACCCCTTAAATTTCCTCTTTAGTAGTTCATGCCCCTCATCATTAGTGATGATAATATGACATTCATTGGGTATATTTTCATACTTTACGTATTTCATCAATTCTAATTTGAATTTCAACCCTCCAAACAATAAAATCATTCATACTTTATTTTCATATATAATAACTTTCCATGTGGCTATGAAAGGTTGAACATGGATGATTGAATCCCCTAATTATTCCTTTATTTCTATAGTAATAATCTCAATACAAAAAACAAATCTCCCCATCATCATTAGTACATCCTCTAGCATTCCAATTCGGTTGTAATAAAATTTTACTTATAATTAAAGTAAACCTATTGTGGGTATAATATTAACCATGATGATCATTTAGAAAACATTATGTTACATATGTTGTAATATTTTCCCTAAATTATAATGTATTTTTTCTAATGGTGTAAGATACAGTGGTTCATGAAATATATAATCTTCTTAGGTATTAATGTTTGGGTGGGGGTTTTCTTAAAAATATATTAGAGTATTATTTTCATAAATAAATCACTTATAACTCATCCGATTTAATCCTATTGAATAATATTATTTGGATTAATTTTGAATATAATGGTATTTATTGAATTACTTTGATGAACATGATATTGATATGAAACTATGTAAATATATTCATGATGTTTTTATACTAAGATTATACCTTTAATTAAAATTTCTTATATAGAAAGGGGATATGTGGCTATTATGGTTTGAATTTAGGTGGTCTTTAAGTGACATTAATTGTATTCGTTGGTTTTGGTTTAGTTACTAGGCATACTTTTTGTCTTTTTTTCATTATTAATTATTTCATTACTTTCTTCTCTTTGACTTGTTTGTATTAGTGGGTTTTCCTTTCCTCTATCTCCATTCCACTCCTAGAAATCATATATTTTGTCACTTCCCTTGAAACATCAATGTTCCTCTATAAATCATCGAGTATATTCTTGGAAATATATTAGAAAATTAATATGAAGTTACGGTGAAAATTCTAAATACAAATTGGTTAATTTTTCAAGAAAATATTATGATTTTGTATCCTTTTCTCTTCTTGAGAGTGACAGTAATAATTTTTTAATGTATGCCAATAATTTGACCAAATATAGTCATGATAATTGAGTTTCTACTGAATATAATGGAGTTTTTCCTATAGTATTCTTTCATATATGAAACTCAGAGAAAGATATCATTTGATAAATGGTCAAGTTATGTGTTATCCATGTGAAAAACCCAATGTAATTTATTAATGGTTTATGTTTTCCCTTCCTCCATTTTATTTACAACCTTAAATTTTATTTTTTTACCTGAATTATTATCATAAATTTTTAGAAAATATAATTGGGGAATTTTATACCCACAAAACACACTTAATAATTCTATTTATCATCATTTTTATCAAAATGATAATGAAATAGGTATGGACCTCAAAAAATCTCACATTACTGGTAATGTTCTGACTTTGGTAGTGCACTGATACCTTAAAGTGCTAGTATCATTTCCAAATATTTTAAAATTTTATCCACACAAGCCACTAGTTTGTGGTCTTCTCACGCATAGAGAATTATATTTCATACAGTGTCCCTCTCTCCCACCAACTAAGATATGTTTCTTCAAAATTTAACCAATATATATTCTATAATCGAAATTTATTTCTATGAATATTTCATGGGATGATACATCAACCACAAATCATGAATTAGGATTCAAATCAAAGTAAATGATTTTAAAAATATATTTATAGGGTTACTCTATAGAGATGGAAATTCCTAAGAAAGGACTCCCACACTATAAATCTTCATTTATATCTTCCTATGAATTTTCTTGATTTTTTTTATAACTTCAATATTTTCATGGGTAGGAAATACTTCTATAAGAATTTTATACAAGTCCATCCTATGTAGTGGTAAAACTAGAGATAAATCCCATCAATGGATCCATATCACTATTATTTAATGATAATAAAAAGGATATTTATATTATTATTTTAGATGATACACCATTATACTTGAATCTATCACAAATCTCAATAAATTTATAGAGGTTTCTATAATGATCTTCACATCTCATTAAAATGAGTTATCCAATGTTCTATTTCATATTTAGTATACTTAGTTTCAACTCAAAATTACTATATTTAATTATGTTCCTCATAATACTATAGATATATTTTTCAAATTATGACTATCTATATTAATTTATAGAAATTATAAATTATATTCTTAATACATCATCGATGAACAATCTATGTTCATAAAAATTTTCTCAAGGGTGCACTTGGTCAACAACTTTGAATTTATAGCACTAAAATAAATAGTTCTTGATCAAATGGATTAAATCTATTGGATTAGTAGTTTATATGATTCTTTGTTATGCTTGAGGGGTTTTTTATACACCTAATACCTTTATAGTAAAAAAAAGAACATTTTTCCCTATAAAAATAAATATAAATAAAAAGAAAAATGGGAAATGAAAATAATAAAACTAATAAATTAATAATATGAAAACTATATTATTTTTTTAATGTGATTCATGTTTCCATAATAATAGAAATAAACATAAGCCGCCCCAGGGTAGCATCGTTTCCCAAGGATGGAATTAAAAACAAGAATTAAAATTTCATAGGACCTTTAATAAAATTAATAAAACATAGTATATATTATAAGTATGTGTTCTAAACACTAGTAAGATAAACCCATTATAAATCATAGTTTATACTAATTCTTAATTGATGTTCCACAAATTTTTTAATTTAAATTTATATATAAACAAAAAAATAAAATAACTATTAATTATTTTATAGAATGAAGAGATGATAAATAAATTTCAAAGGGGGGATTTGGTAGTATATGATATCATTCACTTATAGAAATAATTTTATTCATTATATGATTGATTCGTAATAATTTAATGTAATTTATATCATTTATAAATAATACCATCCTAACTATTTTAATTATTTATGACTAAATGAACCTAAATAATCGATGATGCATTATCTTCCAATATCAATTTCAAAATAAATACTAATTCTGCACTCATAACCAAAATAATTGTCTATTATATTATATTTCCACCTATATTTTTATTTTCTTAAAGAAAAAATAAAGAATAATATATATACTAAACAAAATATAATACAAATTTAAAAAATTCATCAACGTGAATAATTTATTATTGAAATTTAATATTCATATCTTTTATCTTAACTCATGATCCCCTTAGCAACACTCAATCATAACTGATTTTGAATCAATTAAAAGAAAATATAATTTTTATATAATGTTAAAGACTTTAAAATGGAATTGGGATTCAAAGTTAACATGAAAAAGAATCTAATATATTCAATTAACATAAATATCAAATCCAATTCTTCCACAACTAAGTAAACAATATACTAAATCTATCTAAAATTGTAAAAGACAATGAAGAGGATAATATATTTTGAAATTAAAAAATATTAAAAATAAAAACTTATTAAATGATCATCACATAATTCTAGGTGACATACTATAAAATATTTATTACATAAGTTCCCACTATTTTTTCTCAATAGACCTTCTTTATCTTCTTTATATCTTTAGTTATTACAATTTAGAGTATGGGTTATGTAAAAATATTCATATCTTCTCAAATAAAACATAAAATATCATTAAATCATGGAACAACATTAATATATTTCCATTAATTACCTAATGATTAAATACACTCATTTAACTTATTATATTATAACATGTGTTGGTTTATGATAAAATAAAATAATTGGAACTTTTTATGTTCTTCCTCGAATGTTGTGACATAATTATAACCATTAAATCATGATTTGTACTTTAATAAAAAAAATCCTTTGACGTGACATGAGAATATCAATATTATTTCACATAACATAATAGAAACTTCCATAGTGCTTCCAAGTGTTTACTGATATCTAATAATTTTTAGGTAATATAAGTCAATTTCACCAAGGTTTCTTCTAAATATTAATATTAGACCTATATTGAAACAAACATGCTATAATAGAACTTTATTTTGAAATGATTATCTCCTATAATCTTCAAAATTATAATAATCATATCAAAAAAAATCATAAATAAATATTTTTCATAAAATAATTTACAAAAAAAATATTATTAGGTAGTATTTAGTTTAATTGTCAATGAAAATCACAAAAAGAATGTTATGCCTGATTTTGTGTTATCACTATGGCACTTTCTTCTCATAGAAATTCATTAATGATAATAATATAGAAATGATGTGTCTATTGGTCTATCATCATGTTTTTTCACCAACGATTCTCATTTCCATTATTTCTGTGTTTCTATAGAACATGAATAAATGATTTTATTAACCCCACAATACCTTATTCTGATAAAATGTATCTGAATTGGATACTCCATAAAAATTGTATTCTTATCCAATTCCAAAACCTACTAATCAATAATATTTGAGGGATTAAGATGATATTTATTCAAAAATAATACATATAATATATTATGAATTAGGTTCATAAAATGTGTTAAATAAAATGGATATGTCTCCATTCCAAGATATTCCATTATATAAAATGTACCAACATATCTCAAAATAAACATACCATAATTTTTCAAATTCAATTACATTATTATTGATAGAATTTAATAATTATTTTAACACTAAATTCAAAATAAAATGTTCTATAATAATGATTTTTATATGATTTATTGCAATTTTTATCTAACACCAATCATTTAGAAATTTACTACATATTATACTTCATTGCATGCATGATTCTTGATCCTAACAATGAAATTTCACCCATTTTAGCCTAATAAAGAGGGGACCAACATGAATGAACATAGAGAGATTCAAACTTATCCATTTTTATTGTAGATTGATAACCATTATTATATGAATAATCAATCCACGATATATGATTCTCCCACTCAACTCAAAATTCATTAACATAAACATGAAGAATATTATATAGACTCTAAATTTGTTACTTTATCATACTATTTTTTCTAGTGATATGTCTTTCTTGGATTTAACTGAATACCCAAAAACCTTTGGTGAATATTTCTAAATCAAGATATAAAATGAGGGTCCCAGTTAAGTATAATAGAAGATGGAACTCCAAGAAACATCCCTATCATCTCTATATAATGAATTCCGTGATCATTTGATTTCATACTCTCCAAAATGGATAATAAATGAGCTGATTTAGGTAGATAAAAAACAATCACCTTGATAAAATAATTCCCACAAAAAGATCAAGGTCACCGATTCACAATGTTTTTGGATACCCCCAACCCTTATATAGAGGGATGGGGGCGTCAATACAATATTTCTATATTTCAAAGTTGATACATCACTTGTTGATAAGTGATGCAATTATTTAAGTACATAGCAACTTTAGTACTCTTACCATGACACAAATGTTTTTTCTATAAACTATAATAAATAATATTTGTAAATGGTTGAATATCCTAAAAAAATAATGACTATATTTCATAACCTTATACCTCAAAGAAATAGGTACCACAATCCTTCTCTTGAAATAAGGAACTCCATCAGGAGACTGAAATCTAACACCATTGGTATCCCTATTATTTAAAATCTCATTAATCCCTTATAATTCAAAATATCATACATGATATGATAAAATTTGGTCAAGAAAAGAATTAATGACTTAAAATACAAATAAAAACATTTTATTTTCCAACTATTTATCCAATATATGAAATTGAGTGAAAATAATAATAAATTACCATTTTCCCTATGATTATTTTACTTATTTCAGTATTAATTTCTAGACATGTTCATTAATTACTAAAAAATCATTACTATGATATAATCCTAATAAAAATAAAAATCTAATAAATAATATACACAATAAAACTGTTTAAGGTTCATTTCTTTCTAAGATAATTTTTATTTTTTAATTTAATGATATTTATAAACCTATAATTTCTCCTTGATGAGGTAATGGATAAAAAATTTCAATACAAGAATTTCCACCAATAACTCATCTTTATCAGTGGTCGTTTTCATCTCATTTGGGTGTACCTTTTGAGTACCATTCCCTACCACATGTTTATGTATAACAATAACACAATGAAAACATTATATAAGGCATAACAATACATGGTGTAATCGTCATCAAAATTAAGAAAAACCAACAAAATATCCAAATTTATTTTTTATTTAATTTATCAAAATATTTTTATTTTTTATTGTTCTATTCATACATATCTCTCATTCAAATCAAAATGTAAAGGGAAATATTAGTTTTAGGAAACCCTTAAAAATTTTCCAATAATAATTTGTCTAGTAAATAATCATATGATTTAAAAACATAATTGTGGATCTTCCAAGAGAAAATGATTTTATATTCTCAATAATTAATAATAAAAATTGTTTAGAAACCACATGAATCAAGAGTTTGAATTCAAAAATCAAAAAATGAATATATAGAACCTCACATATAGGATACTCTCTATAAAATTTCTCAAAATAATTTATATATGGTTTCCATGATCCTATTTTATTTATAATAAATTAGGTTTTCATTCAAAAAGATCATGATAAAAGTATAATTTACTGTATAAAAAATTATATTCATGAGTCTCAATAAAACTAAGGATAATTCATCATCCCTAAGGGGTTCAAAAATAACTTATAATTACCAAACCTACTACTAATTTTAATTCCCATACAATAAAAATATATTACTAGGAGTGGGAGGGGTGAATCCGTGATATCATTTTCTTTTATGATTCCTTTATTTTGAAACAACCTTCACCTCATGTTAAAGATTTGTTACTTTTCTAAAAATAAAATAACCACACATCCATTGGAATACAAGTATTTTCAAGTTTCACTACTAAACAAGGGTATCTACATCCTTGTAATGGTTTGTAAATAATCCAATACCACACAGTCTACAAAAAACATATCCATTTGTGTCGATACAAAAAGTAGGATATACCTTTACACTTATATATCCCTATGATAAATAAAAAAATTCATGTTATTTTCCTAAAATGAATGATGTAAAACAAGTTTGTGTAGAAAGTAATGAAACCTTCAACAATTGGTTAAAAAAAATTACTGTGATTCTTTATCAACTTCCACTAATGTAGTTCTTCAAAACACAAAACTACACTTTTCTACCTAGAAGCAAGTAAGAACATAACTTTTAGTCGTTTTACAAAGATCAGTATGATTCCTCTATCCAATAATTAATTCTATAAAATAGATAATAAATAATACACTATAAACAATTCTTAACCACTTCAAAATTTCCCCAAAATGTTATGTCGTATTGCTTAGTCTGATCTAGTAACCTTTTCTTCTTCTTCTTATTCTATCCAGAAAACCTCACTAGGAAACCTTAGTCCAAAAACATCTTCTCTCATCCAAAACATTTAGTTCTATCTCTCTTACTTTTTATTTTAATAATAACAATTTCATAAAGTATAATGTACTTTCTACTATTTATAGGTGCGCCAAAATTGGTTTGGGCGGGAACCTAAAAATGTTTTCCTACTTAAACAAATTCTCAAAACTCAAATTCCACATACATTTTGACTTCATATTTGACTTCTTAAATGATTCTTAAATATTCTCAATTCTTCTTAAAACATTTCAAATCTTCTCAAAACTCAATCTTTCTTAAAACTTTCTAACCTTTCTTTAGTCTGATGAACATGTCATTATGATTTTACTCAATACGATGAAAAAATATAAATACTAAATTCATATCATTAAAATTCCCTTTACCAACTAAAAAATATAAAAACATCAAAACATTATACCATAAAAATAGTTTCAACCTTTTATGCATTCAAAAATACCATTTTATAATACATTGTCATCAAATACCCCTTTTGACAACACATCTGAAATTTCATCAAATTATTTCTAATTTTCATCACATCATCGAACCAATGATCATGCATCTGATAAAGTCCATATTCCAAAGACTAATTGATGTCATCATACATATGATGGATTAGTCTTTGGTTCACTCTAATGGATTGTTTTTTAGGCCAGTTTGATGAGTCGACACCACTTATTATCTGGTAACTCTTGACCCACTGGAAAACCAAACCAAAATACTTTTTCTCTGTACCCAATTGAGTAAAACAAAAATTTCTTTTATCTTATAAAAATGGTTTAATATATTTTTGATCTTCATATGTTTGATCAATATATGATTCAATTTGATTCATTAGTCCTAAAAAACTCATTTAATTTATTGGTCCAAAAAAACCCCCTTTCTTAATCATTATTCCTTTGACGGATCGGTGGAATTCCATGTTTGATGGATTGGTAAATCATTGCTTCAGAAACACTTCAACTTCAGTAACTTTAAACTCCATAATTTTTCTTCCATCATAAACATATTCTTGTATTGTGACCTCTTCATGAATTTTATAATATTAAGATCATCGTAGAATCATCTAACTTATATTAGAAAGTTCTTTGACTTACAATCTTATCCGCACTTTCTTACTTTTCTTCCAAACCTCAATTTGATTACCAAAACATGGACAAGTTTTTATCCTACATTCATTCACAAATATTTTATCATAAGTATACCTAATTAATTATAATTTTAAATAACTAACCAATAAAAAAACAACATCATATTTAGTATGTATTCATTCAAAATCCAATATATTTTTTTATATCGATTGAAACTTTCATTCCAAACGCAATCTGAGTCTAAAAACAACTTTATCTACAAAACATACATAGAATATAAAACTAAAACTGAGGAATTTTCTTATCATGATTTCATTCAATATTCTAATTATGATTCCCCATTTATTTCGATCATCCAAAAATACATTGTGGACTTATTTTATCATAATGAAAAAAATTCAAAATAATCAATAGAAACTTATTTCAGCAATAAAAAACAATATCCATCAAAATTGGTCCCAAAAATCTCTCCCATTGGATTTTTTTGTAAACCAAGGTTCATAAATCACAAATATTTTTAGTCTCAATATATGTATCACTAGTCAAAAATTCTAAGCCTATGTGAACTAACTCATTATAGGAAACAAGAATCATTGACAGCAAAGACATGATTTCCAAAAGTAGTAACTCATGAAACTTCTTCAACATTCAAACATTCCATTTATTCAAGAATTGTTTCATTATTTATTTCTATAAAAAAAAGTTTCCTTCAACCATATCAACAAAATTTTAGAACAGTTCACACACTTATATGATGAGTTCATAGCTTACCTACAACCCCCCCCCCCCACATACATTCTTACTTAAAAGGTTTAGCACATATCAATGGATATATCTTTGAAAAAATTTCCTCCCTTTAAAACACTATAAAAATAATTGATGATTGATGGGATAGAAACACATACATCATCATTTGAGAGAAAGCGATTGGAGTCCCATGATCAGCCTCAATTTGAAAAAGGCTTCCTTTGGTAAATGTTTTGTGAAAATGTAAGCTACTTTTTTGGATGTAGGAACAAACTCCAGCATGAGTTAAATATTATCCACATGAAATTTGATGAAGTGATATTTGATATTAATATGATTTTAATGAAAATATTATATTTTACTTCTTATAATGTTTATGGAAGTCTGATTATCACAACCCAAGAGAAAGAGTAACTTTACATTGAAAAGTAAGTCTTCCCACTGAGTCTTTATCCATATAAGTTGTGTGGCATCTTGAGTGGTCGCAACATAATCAACTTTAGTCATTTTAAGAGTTTATGAATTTTTATTCTTATTATTCCAACTAACACAACTTTTCCATTGAATAAAAACTCCACCATATGTGGATCTTATATCATTATAAATTCTTACCCAATCATCATTATTTACCCAAAAAAATCAATTATTTCAAAGTTATCATACCTGATTCCAAAATATTTTGTGCCTTTGATATTCCTAAGAATTATTTTCCAACCAATACATGTGATTATTTTAGAGCAATTTGGAATCTTACACATAAGGCAATTTCATAAATAATGAATGGTCTTGAGGTAGTCAAATAAAAAAAACTTATAATCATCTTAAAACACTATTTAGAGTTATCTTTCTTACCTTATACATCTTTAGTCAACTTGGTTTCCATAGAAATTTTTGTGGAATGGGTTTTTAATTTTCCATGAAAAACATCTTAACATGATCCTCGACATAATTTTCTTGAGAAAGAAATATGTGTTACTTATTTTGTGATATTTCTAACCCAAAAAATATTTTTGTTTCACCCAACATACACATTTCAAAAAAACTCTTTCATCTATTCAGCAAACCTTTCACAAGTTCATTCATCATTCCCAAAAAAATATAATTTCATAAACATATATGATAAAAATGAGGAAAATCTATTGAATTTATTTGATGTATAGATTACTATCAACCCTTCCTTTATTAAAGTTAAACATACTTAAGTAGGTATCCAACATGGAATACCAATATCTCAGAGCTTTCTTCATCCCATAAAAGTATTTCTTCAACTTACACACATAACTTTTATCCTTCCCAGTGAAAAATACAAAATTTTATTAATCATTCACTTATTCATAAATTTATCCATTAAAAAGAATTACTTCATGCCTACTTGAAAAAAAAATAACTTCATTGTGCAGAAAGAGGAAAAAAAATTCTAATTATTTCTATCATTTCTACTGGAGAAAAGTCTCATCAAATTAAATGACTTCAATATGTGATTTACCTTTTCACACTAAAATTTATTTTTTTCTTATAAATTCACATTATTCATTCAACTGTTTTGGGAACATCCACTTTACACAAATAATATTTTTGTCAATTTTTTTGGCTATAAGTTCCCAAGTAACATTCTTCTCAATTTGATCAAACTCTTCATTCATTTACTAAATTCATTCAAGATTACCAAAAGCTTCATTAGCATCTTTTGGTTCCACTTTTGAATACAAAGAAGTATGTTTAACAACTTTTTATGTTCATATTTTTTAATCCTTTTTATGTTGATCATCAATAATGTTTTGAGACTCCACCTGTTTCCTAATCCTAGGATGAGATGTATGAAATTATTCCTCATCACTATAAATATCTGAGTCTTATTCTTCCATCTGTGTATAATCACAATTATTTTCATCATTATTAGTTTTTTTTAAAACTTTTATCCTACTCATATTCCTAATCTTCATGTTCCTGTGAAACATCTTCCTCTTCATTTTCATGAACTTTTACATTAATAGAATCAACAATTCACCATGTTTCTATATTGAATAATCTATATCCTCTTTCATCTAGATCATTTCCAAGAAACATTTTTTCATCACCTTCCTTATCAAACATTCAATGTTTTCAGCCTCTTTTATTTATGTTGAAAAGACTCCAAAAAACTCTTGAGTGTTTCAAACTTGGAGTTTTTTCAAAGAAAATTTCATACGGAGTCATATCATAACATGGACATTAGAAAAATTGGTTCTGAATATAAATAGTTGTGCTCATATATTTCCTTGAAAATTAATGAGAAATACCATGTTTAAGTAACGTAGTATTCCCAATTTCAACTAAACTTCTATTCTTCCTCTTAGAAATAACATGTTTTTATGGTGTGTATGGTGTACTAAACTCATGCCAAATTATAGGTTTTTAAGATAAATTTTAAAATATTAATTATTTTATTCACCATCATTATCAGTTCTCAACTTCTTCATAGAATACCCACATTAATTATTATCCCTTCTCTAAAAACAGTTAAACATATTCAGAGAAACTAACTTATATATCGAATACATAGCACCATTAATGTGAGTAAAATAATCAATAAATGAAATGAATTACTTATCTATGAAAGTTTATTGTTTTCTCATTGGACAATAAATATCAGAATGTATAAGTTATAGGGTTTGAGTTGAAAAAATGCCAACTTTATTATGCCTAGTGTTTGTAATCATTCCTTTTTAGGAAATTGTACAACAACAATCTCTTATTCTTGTCATGTCAGGAATATCATGGATCCCATCTCTCATTAACAACACATTCATGTTTTTCTAACACGTATGTCCCAATATTTTATTCCACATCTTATTTTTTCATCATTCTTAAGTAACACAAGTTCTGAACATCACTAACTTGAAAAAAGTTTCCTTTTTTGCATTGGCCTCTTATAACAACTTTTTCATATTCCACTATTTTCAAATAAAAACCATCTTTTTCTAAAAACTCTTTATTATCCTCATAAAAAAGTTTTGTTTCAACACATAAACAAACAAATATTTCTTGAATTTAAACTTATCTTCCCCAATAATAGACGATGCAATAACTTTGATTCTTACAAATTCATCATTTCTAAAAGTCATTGTTCCTTCTTTGAAATATTTCAGATTCTTAAATAATTTAAAATCTCATTTCATATGAGAAGAACACCCACTATAAAAAATATAGGGTCATTATAAATTTATATATTTGAGACTGCCTTCAATAACAAGAGCCTTTTCTATCCCTTTATATTTCTTCACATTTATCTTATGAGAATTGTTATATACATGTTATTTTGATGGTAAAAATACAATACACCCTTTTTCAAGATTTCCAGGTTGTTCACATATTCATCAAATAGTTCCCAAAGTTTGAAACATTTTCTCAATTTTTACACCAACCTTCCCTAGTTTCTTCAAAATGACCTTCTCATATTTCTTCCTTTGAGAGGATTGAATCCCTAAAAAATTTCCCTTCTGTAAACCATGGGATAATTATAATTTCTTCGGTTGAACCAAAAAATATTTTCCATATTCCAAAATCCACCATAATTTCATCAATAACCATATAAGGAATACTTTTCTATGTAACTTCCATACTACCTGGAATTGTCAAAAAATTTATCAGCAACATTATTCTCATTCACATCAAAACATTGTGGAGTCCCAAAAATTATATCATAAGATAGATTCTTCTTATTTAGTTCAAATTTCTTCCTGATCTTATCAAAAGAAGTTACAGTTGAAATTTTTTTAGACTTTGAAATTTTAGAAACTTCTAAAATTCCAAATTTTTTGATTTTGGGAACATACATGACTTTCTAAACTTTCTTCTTTTTAGGAACATCTTAATATTTATTTTCAACCTTTGATGGTAAATTTTCTTCCTTATTAGGTTGAACCTTTTTATAACTTTTAACAACTTCAGATATAAAATTCTTAAATCTTGTAACTCTCTGATCATCCATAGAAATCTTTTTATGGATAAGTTTCAATTGTTCCTCCTTTGCTTTCAACTTAATCCCATATTTTTATTCTGATTCTTTTTTTTTTCAAGAGACTTTTTCAGATAATCAATCTCTTCGAGAAAAATAGTATTCACTTTTGTAATACATTGTTGATTTTTTGTAGGACTTTAATTATTAAACTTCTTGATCTCTCTTTTATGTCTAACAAAATTTCTCAAACATTCTTTCAGTCCTATCTTTAGATGAAATTATAACTTTTTGTCTTCATCATTAGAACTACTAATTCAAAACTCTTCATTATTAATTGATTTAATGGAATTAATTTCTCTAACAAATTTTTTAATCTTTTCAGGAAGAGATTCACTGTCTTCCTCTTTATCATCTATAATCAAAAATATTTTTCTTTGGATTTGGGGTGCTTCTTTTCTTTCCCCCTGGAATAATATTTGGACTTATCATTCTGTTTCTTCAGAGAACTTATTTTCCTTTTATCATCTTCACCATTTTCTTATTCATTATTTCTTTGAGGAAAATTCACAAAATAGTTCCCAATGATTCCTAATTTGAAAAAATTTATGTGAAGTTTCCCTCTATACATTTATATACCACTTTTCATATTTTTAGAAAACAATGTTAAAAACTAAACAAGATTGTTACATACCTCATTTTCAGATTCAAAGTGTGTAGATTCTTCTTTTTCAAGAATCCTCTTATACTTTCCTTTCATGGAATCTTTGAATGACATTTCCTGATAATTGTTTTCCTCTTATATATGTATCCCTTATCATTTCATATGTAATGATATTACTATGATGGTCATAAAAATATCGAGTTTTAGGATATCTATATTCCAAATATTAAAATTTTACATCAAATTTATCAGGAATAATTTTCAATATCTTTTCAATAATAGTTGAGTATTCCAACTTTTCATCCCAACATATTATGGTACTCACAATATCATACACCCTTGTAAATAATTCAACAACAAATTCATACTAAACCATTTTTAAATCTTTACACTTTAGGCTCAATATTTGTAACTTTTCCTTTTTCACCTTCATATTTACTTCATAAATTTAGTTCAACTTTTCCTAGATACCTTTAGCTGTAGAAAATATCTTCACTATTAGAAACTCACTTTTAGTAAGTGATGAGAGTAAACTATTATTATATCTTCCATCATTCTCAAGATTCTTATTTTATAAAAATGTGAGAGAAAATTTTTCATTAATTGGTAGAAATCCATCTGTAGATGCTTCCAAGACATCATACCGAAGAGACATAAGATAAGAAAACATTCTGTATTTATAGATATGATAGTTCTTACCATAGAATACCATAATTTCTTTATTTTTTCAAACAATTAAAATTCTATATAAATACTTCTCTTTAAAAACATTAGTAAAAAGTAAATGAAGGGAACTATTTCTCTGATATCAATTGTTAATTCCCAGCTAGTTTCAGTATATCACTAAGAGGGGGAGTGGTGAATTAGTGATATATTTTTGTTTTAAGTTTTTTTTCTTTTCAAATAACCTTCACCTCATGTTAAATATTTATCACTTTATTGAAAAGAAAACAATCAAACATCCATATGAACGCAAGTATTTACAAGGTTCACTACTCAACATGAGTAGTTATGTCCTTGGAAAGGTTTGGAAGCAATCTAATACAACTCAATCCACTAGAAAACAGTTCTCTTGTGTAGATAAAACATTTAGGGTATACTGTTACACTTGTACACCACTTTCATCAATACAATAGTTCATGTTATTGTTCTAGCACAAATGATAAGAAAAAAGTTTATTTAAAAAGTTATTAAACCTTAAACATTTGGTTCAAAACATGTTATTATGCCTCATTATCAACTCCCACTAATGTAGTTCTTTAAAACAAAATTCCTCACTCTCCTACCCAGTATCAGGTAAGAAATCAAATTTTATACTTTTTACAAAACTCAACCTCTTATCTCAGTCTGATTCCTCTATCTGATACCTCAGTCTAGAAAATAGATAAGAAATAATACTCTAGAAAGAATTCTAAATCACTTAAAACATTCCTATAGAAGTTGTGTATAATTACTCAGTCCAATATGGTATCCTTTTCTTATTTTTCTTATTTTCATAAAACTTCAACCGAAAAACAAAGTTCAGAACATTATTCTCTCCTTCAAGACTTTCAGTTCTCTATCTCTTAATTTTCATGTGAACAGTACCAACATCATAATGTACAATGTACTCTATAAAATTTATAGGTGCGCCAAAATTAGTTTTGGTGGGAACCTGAAAATGTTTTCCCGCTTAAGAAAATTCCTGAAACTAAAAATACAAATACATTTTGACTCCATATTTTACTTATTCAGTGCTTCTCAACTCTTCTCGATTCCTCTCAAAACTTATTAAGCCTTGTCAAAACGTTATCTTACTTCAAAATCTCTAAGCATTTTTAAGTCTAATACACATTTATTTTTTATTTTCTTTAATATGATAAAAATATATTAGAACTGAATATTTTTCATTACGATGATTCATACCAACTAAAAAACATAAAACATCAAAAACATTCTACTATAATCATAGTTAAGAATTGTGAAGCATTAAAACCCCATTTTAAATTAATTTGGAAACAAACATCCCATAAAAACACATCTAAAATATCATCAAATCTATTCCCCTTTTCTCCATCTCCTCAGACTAATGATCCTACATCTAATGAATTCTAGAATCTAAAGACTAATCAGTGTCATAAAATTTCTGATGGATTAGTCTTTGGTTCACTTTGATGGATCTGTTTTAGGTCCAGTCTAATGAGTCGAAACCACTTTTTTCTTGATGACTCTTTACCCACTTGTAAACCAAGCTAAAATAATTATTCTCTTTACCCAATTAAAGACAACCAAAATTTATTTTATCTTATGAAAATGGTTGACTATATTATAAATATTTATACAATTAATAAATCTCTAATTCCATTCAATTCATTGATCCCAATAAATTATTTAATTCATTGGTCCCAACAAACCCCAACATCTTAATCATTGATCCTCTAATAAATCGGTGGCATTCCATGTCTAAAGGATAGGTCAATCAGTGCTTCAGGAATACTTTACATCAGCAACTTCAAACCCCCTAATATTTCATTCTCAAAAAACATCATCTTTTATCATGACCTCTTTATTACTTTGAGAACATTATGATCAACATGGAATCATCCAACTTATATTGGAAAGTTCATTGATTTCTTGTCATTTTGGCATCTTCATTCTTTCCATCCTAACTACAATCTAATTTCCAAAACTCAGACACTATTTCTCCCACTTTCATTCAGAAATATTAGATCAAAAGTATACATAATTACTTATGATGTTAAAAAACTAATCGATCATAAAATTATCATCATATTTGGTATGGATTTATTCATACTTCAATACATTTCCTCATACCAATTGAAACATTCATTCTGGTCCCAAGGTGATCTAGAAAAAAAACTTCATCCAAAAAAATTATTCAGAACATAAAACCAAAATTGATGAACTTTATTATTATTATTGCTTCCAATATTTTAATTATGTTTTCCACTTTCATCATATCATCCAAACATACAAAGTCAATTGTTTTTTTAATGACAACAAGATATAAAACAATCAACAAAAACTTATTTTATCATTGAAAAAAAACTTTCATCCAACTTGGTCCCAACAAATAAAGGTTTCATTAGTAATTTAAACCTATTTCAGTATCAACTTTTGGTATCCTCACTTAATAAAAATTTTAGAAAAATATATTACTCCTATGATATGATCAAAGTGGTTTTCATTTTAAGGAATGTCATATTTATCCCATACAGTATCCTAGTTATGATTGTGATTGTTTATACAAGGACATAAATATTTTTATACATCCATTTTATTTAATAGTTGATATGACCATCTTTATACTCTTAGGTAAATTACCTATTACTATCAATATCATTAAGTGTGATTTTCAGTTCCTTCACCTCGATTAGATTCATTCGATATATTGGCATGGTGATGGGTATTTTCCCTAAATGCTTTTTCATAGATCATTCTACGTCCATATCAAATGGAAATGTAACTTAATTAATTGAAACTAAATCTAGATATGTATCCACCGGTATAGGATATTCTTTTTATAAAACCACCTTTTACATCATCCAAATTATATACATGATAACTGATAAGATACAGTCACAATATCTATTTGAATAGGTGTTTTCTACTCGATCATGGATCCCAATCACCGTGAATGATGTGGGTGTTCCCATTATAAAAAAAATAATACCATTCAGTTATATAATTCAGTACTAGAAAATGAATTATTTATACAATCCATGTTGAGGATAAGATATAATATTTCAAAAAAAGAATAACAAAATCTCAAACATCTTTTTTATCAAGGATCATCATATGATTTCTTAGAAACTTTATCCTCTATTCGTTTTTAATTTCCAAAGTAATAGTGATCTCTATACAATAAGTCATAAAATCAGCTCAAAAAATAAAATTATTAATCACATTGGATGAAACAAAAGAATATGAGCCACCTGTATTGAATAAATCAAGAACCATTAAAGTTGTAAAAAACATAGTTCCACAAACTATCATTGGTAAAGCTTCTTATTCAACAAGTGCATTCTATGTGATATATGACTATGGAAATTTAGGTTAAACCTGATATTTTATTCCTAGATGTAAACATATCTACATCTAAGTACACCCCTCATAGAGGATTAAACCATGCTTATTATCTCTATGAATTAATGGAACCTACTATAGAGGTAGCATACTACATCCTAAATACTTTCAAAATAGTTGAATGGACTACACTATTCTGATGTGTTGGACTCCTAAAGAATTTTTATATATAACTAACATATCCATACCAATGTCATATCTTTAAGTACATATTAAAAATAATATCCCTTCTTCTTGCACTTATAGTAGAATAATGATTTAAACCCTAATAAAGAAGTGGATAAAGTGTAAGATTGTTTCTTTCAACTTCTATAAAATTCACTTATGACTTCCCCATGCTTTCAATTTTTACAAAATGATTTAATCTAACTGCTACTAGTCATAAAGAAAATTAATATCTAATGCCATTTATTCTTGTGATATACATCTCATTCATTAAATTTATATTGACCACTTTAACATACAAGGTTAGTTAAATAGTAGATAGGTTTCTTAACATATCAAACTTTAATACTATTTTTAATAGATGATCCCTAAAAGTTTCAATTGAGATATTATCAAATGACAATTACACATATTCAACAATGTAGGATTAGTAGTTGGTTATTTTAATTGTTCCATTACTAAATTTCCTATAATACCTTATATTTATCCATCATAATGGTTTCAAGATAGAAATTTATTGGTTAAAATCCATTAATGGAGAAATCCTAATTGAAAAATAAAAATAATATTGGAAAATAAAAATAATTCACAGTTCAAGAGGAAATTAAATCATGTCCTATAGGTAAGGGATAATGTTAATGTATGTCACCAATTTAGAATACAATAAAATGTTATGAACCAATATCAATATGCAATATATAGGTCATCAAGCATAAAAGGAGTTATGAAAACAAATCTAAATGAAATATATAAATCACTGAGAAATAAAGGAGATCCACACTCATATCCAGATGCACTATGGAAATCATAGGAGTAAAATTACCCCTTATATCAAAATATATGGAAATCCAACCAAAATATGTGATCTCTACAATTCAATAATTCCCCCTCCATTTTTGTGTTTACAACATTTTCCCTTCCTCATTCAAATTTAAATATTTTGAAAACATTTTATCATAAATACCCAATAAATCACACATTTTAGAATGGTTGATAAACTTAGAGTAGGGGACAATTTTAGGAATCCCAAAAGAGATTGACATTCATGCACAAACTTGTGTGAAACCACTAAATTATAACTCAAAACTAAAACCATACTCTCACAAGTGAATAACTCGCACATGTGACTAACTAATATTCCTAACATGAGAGTTATTCTTTATACCCCCACTCGTATATTAATATTTCATTCTTATACCTAGGGAAACCAAATATCAAAAGATCAGTGGAATTATAAAATATGTACACTTATTTAATACCTATAATCAAGAGAGACAAAAGAATAATTGTAACATCCAATTACTAATTTCAGGTAATCCTCAACCCAGTTTATTTATTTTTATTTCTTTGGGGTTCATCTTATGTTGTCTTAGGTGGAAATTTGAATATTTTTGAAAATTTTTGTTTGTGAACAGTTGGCGCATAGTTTTCTCAAATCGTGCTCCCACCTAGTGTAAACCGTGAAAACCTAGATTGTGGGGGTTTTAATGGTTGGAACATTTTTTGAAAAATGGTGTTCCCATAAAGTAGAAACTATGAACCTCATTATAGGTTCACATAGTTAAGGGGCATAGTTAGTCAGACTATGTGGCCCTACTTAGATTATCGTGCGGACAATGATTTTTTTATTCTAAAATATATATATATATTGAAAGTTACCAAACCCTCATTTAACCCCCACACTTAGCCCTAAATCAGCCTATTATGATTTAATAGGTCTTGGTATCTTTTAATAACCCATTTTGGATCCTCCAAAATCCTTTTTAAGCATATCATGGTGTAGAGGATCTCATTCGGTCTCTCTCTAATAAGTGTTTCTTCTCTTATTCATTGTATCTTGTACTCTCTTTCTTTCCTCCATAGAGAGTGTCAGATCATATTTTTTTAATGGATATAAATTACTTTGATTTGAATGTTTAGTCTATGTTGGATTTCAAGATCTCTATTTCCATCCTTCGTTATTGTCAATTTCTGCTACGGGTGTTGAGCTTTTTATACCGTGATTAAAGGTAGGTGGTTCCATTCAGATTTTCCATGTAATAATCCCTGGAATAGATTGATTTAAATTAAATTTATTTAAATTTAATTATGAAAACATAGTTCAATGAAAATTTCAATTTGGGAACCATGTGACTGGCACGTCCCGTTTGGGCGTCCTTTATAGCACCGTTGTTCCCTGATCGGTACTGCCTCCTATCCAATTCAATCTTATGGTGATATATCTGTGATCCTAGTTCTCCCAACAAGATAACTTTTTTTCAGACCTCAAAATGTTTTGTCTTTCCCACCGCCAGCCTTATTCATATCCTCTAAATTCTCTCTGGAGTTCCTGTATAGGTCCTTGGTGAGTTGCCTGGCATCCCCTATTGAGTCTATTCCCCAGTAGAGCTTATTCTAGGAAGGTGTTGAGAGGGAACTTCAGGTCAGGAGTTCTTATCCTTAGAGGATTCTCTTTTTTCCAGTTCTTCACCAGGATGCATCACCATACCTGAACCATCCTCTTTATCATTCTAGGTTGTCTCTTGTGGATGACACAAAAGCATATTTCTAGAAGAATATACTCACCCAAAACGGGGTCCTTCTTTGGAAGGATCATTTGGACCCATCACACATTCTAAATCAAAGGAGTCAGGGATGTCTACTACCATTCTCTTCTCTAAATATTCTGGACAGTTAGGCTGGAAGTGACTATCTTAATAGTTTCTATTCTTATATAGAACGTACATGGCCTGGGAATCCTAGAGAATTGTGCCTATATTTCTATCGAATCCAAGAATCACCTCCCTTCTCTTGTCATTATTATAGAGCCTAAAAAACCCAGACAAACTGCCTTCTATGGCCAGAAGAAAGGGTTATTTGAACTCCATACATGGTGTCCCCGACAACATCCACATCTGGATTTGTTGGAAGAACCATTTATCATTTGAGATGGTGAGACTTATGTCACAATACATCAACACTAAGGTTTCTGGAAATGGTATGGAAGTCTTATTTTTAGTTGTTTACACTAGTACTAATCATATTGAGAGGAGAGCTATATGGAAACATATGGAATCCATTGATTTAGGCAGCCACCCATGGTTCATTGGGGATGACTTTAATACAATCATGGACTCGTCTGAAAAAATATGTGCCTCGGTCTACAACCATGGTGGTTCTCAGGATTTTTAGGGCTTCGTGGCCTCTGCGGGATTACTGGACCTGGGGTTCACAGGTTCCAAATACACCTGGTGCAACAATCATCGAGGTTCTAACCATGTTTAGTGTCATCTGGATAGGTGTCTCTCAAATATCCAGGGGTTGGAATCCTTCTATACGGTATTAGTTTCTCACTTTCCCGAAACCCTTTCAACTATGCACCCCTTCTAGTGGACCTTAAATGTGACATCTCCCATAACCAAAGTTTATCTTATTCCACCACGTGGCATCATGATGAATTCTTCATTCTAATGGTCAAGAAATCCTAGGAGCGAGGGGAGTGGGATCCTGGTGTGGCTTAACTGATCGGTTCAAGTGACTCAAGGAGGATATCAAAGGTTGGTTATATACTAGACCAAATGATTCAACTGGGGTGGACTATTTTTAAGTGGATATCGATAGTTTGGAGGAAGTTCTTCTAAAATATTGAGATGAGAATGCATTTATTACTCTATGTGATAAGAAGGCAGCCCTTGATGAGAAACTATTGGAGATTGAGACACTTTACAGGCAGAGGTCCCATGTGAGATGTCTTAAGGAGGGCGATCGCAATAATTCATTTTTTCCATGCATGTATAAAAGATAGGATAAAAACAAGGATCAACTTGAAGTTAGGCAATTGGGTGTTCACCTCGTATTTGAATGCGGCAGGCAGGGTGGACCTTGATCATTTCATGAGCCTCTTAGCTGGGGAGTCGGACCACATATTTGATCATTCTGATATCACCTCGTCTATCAAGGGGTTATTAGGTTGCTTTCTGCATTTGGTGAGGATTTTGGATAATATGTCTTTGTCGGCAATGCATTTGGAGGGAGAGATCAAGGACTCAGTTATGAGGATGCCGCATGATAGTTTGCCTAGACCAGATGGTTTTCCATCCTCTTTCATCATTGTATCATGGGAGGTGGTAGGCACCTAGGTTGTAGAAGCATTCCAAGATTTTTTTTTGTGGTGGAGTGCTGAATTTAGGTTCTTGATCATCCCAAGTGATTATTTTCCCTAAGAGGAAGAACTCTTCAACGATCAATCACTACTAGCCCATATTCATGTGCAATGTCTCTTACAATATATTAACCTCTGTTCTTGCATGGAGGTTGAATGGGGTAATCCCAAGGCTGGTTTCGAGAGAGAAACAAAGGTTTGTTTAGGAGTGGAGCATACAAGGCACAGTTGGTATATAGAATGAATTGGTGAACAATTTACATAAAAACATATCAGGGCTCCAAAGTTATTTATCATGTTAATATGGAAAAGGAATATGATAAAATGGAATGGAGTTTCATTCTTTGGGTGATGAGAAAGTTTGGGTTCCAGGAGTGGTTTTGAGACCTCTTCTTTAAGTTATATTCTTATCCTTGGATCTTGATATCCCTTCTGGGAAAAATCTACAGTTTCTTAAAATCTATTTGCGGTGTTCGTTAAGGTAACCCTCTCTCCCAAGACTTGTTATTCTCACACATGACCCCTTATCCAGGAACATTTTTCAAGGAATTGAGCAGGGCAGCCTTTCACCTTATTTTTTGTAGGCGTGGTATGATGGGTGTCTTTCACTTAATTTTTGAAGATGATATTTTTATTTTTACTAAATGAAAGCACGAGACCCTATCTGAAATCATGGAAATTATGAAGACCTATAGAGAATTGAGTGAACAGTGGTTCAATTCTACTAAAAGTCAAGTTTTTATCTCCAACATTTGCTCTAGATGAAGATGTAGAGAAATTCAAAATATCCTTGGGTGTCTCCAAAAGTAGTTACCAATATTATATCATGGTGTTTGGATTTCCTATGGCCACATTAAAATGATTTTTTTTGAAGATATTATCAACCGCCAGATGGGAAGGGACCTCAACTAGAATAACAATTTCCTTTCATTCGGTTGGCATATCACTTTCATAAATAGTGTCATATACTCCATACTGATGCACATCTTCTCGATCATTAACCCCTCCAATGTTTTTGTGGGTAGGATGGAAAAAATAATCACCGCTTTACCTTGGGATTTTAATCATACTAGCTGATCCCACTAGGCCTCCTGGTCGCATCTTGCCATGACTTTGGATGATGGGGGAGTTGTCCTATGGGATATCAGCGAGGCCATGAAACGAATGAAAGGTCGTTTATCATGGTACATTCCTATGGGAGAGTCTCTGTGTGTATAGTTTTTTCGGGCACCGTACAATGACCCTTAGGAGGTTTCTATTTCTCACGGCTAAAAACCCATGGGGCCTGCACGCTGCATGTTTCAACATATCAAGGTCCTGTGTGAGTCTAACCAGTGGATCATTGGAGTCAGAGAAATCAATTTCTGGATGGAGAACTGGGTAGCAGAAATACTAGATTATCTGTATTTCCCCTTCCCAGACCATTCATTCAGCGAGGCATCTGAGAATTATGATCTTATTCACTCGACCCTCACACCAGATCAAATGAAGGTTTTCTAAGGTATTGTTATGAATAATGAGTTGGGAAGATGTTACTTCATCTAGTCCAGTTCAGGACAGTTTATTTCATGGGATTACAAAATCCTACTTCTTGCTGATCCTAATCCAGCTGAGTGGTCTCCTCTGTTTTGGTGCAAAGAGATTCCCACGAAAATGAGTTTCCTGGTGTGGAACTTATGGAACAAGGCCCTTCCTACCGACGACAACATACAAAGGAATGGTATACCCCTTGCATCCCATTGCTACTATTTTGTGAACCCTTAAATAGATACTTCGATACACTTGTTCTTCCAGGGTAACTGGGGAGCTTATCTTTGGTTCTTCTCCACGCCACACCCCTATATGGATTCTAAACACATGTCGATTCCTAGCTTCATGTCCGCATGGTTTGGTAGTTTAGATTCTAGGAGTATGGAAAGGAAGTTTTGGTCCTTGATCCTCATTTCCACATGTTGGACCATCTAGGATGCTCACAACCATACATGGCTTGGTTTTCATCTCTCTCTCCTCTTTTTGCAAATGATAGTTTGTTCCCTTTTCTTCGAGCTTACTTCTCTATTGAAAGGGGGCAGTGATCTATTACGGTCTTTAATCTTCTTGGCAGACCATGCCCCCCCCCAAGAGAGTGTCTTGTGGATTCGATGGGAGTCCCCTCTTGGTGGTTGGAATGAGAATGTGGATGGTTCATTCGCAGGTGGGATGATGATGGGAGGCGGGGTCCTTCATAACTCCTGGGACTTGGTTCTTCTAGGTTTTAGCACCTACTTCGGTCATGGAAGCTCTCTAGGTGTAGAGGCTTGTGTGCTATTGACCGGGCTCACACATTGTAGGGGATGCAGCCTTTAGGTGGATGAGGTGGAATCAGATTCTGAAATTTTGGTGAAAGCAGTTCAAGGACGTCATATTTTTCTTAGGAGTGGATCTACACAATCTACAGATGTTCCTTGGAGACCAAGAAAGGGAATATTCTTCATCATAGTTGGAGAGATTTGAAATTCTTGGTTGAATCTCTTCCACATAGGGGAATTCCGGAGAATGTCTTTGTCATTTATGATAATCCAAGTTCTCTTCATGATGATTTTAAGGCTATCATTGATGGGGATGCCCTCAGTCTCCACCACTCCCCCCCCTTGAGAGGCCTTTCTCTCAGTCTTGATCTCTCCCTCTTAATAAAAATTAAATTTGTTCGTATTTATTGATTTATTGAAGCACATTGGTTATTTATTAGTTAGTAAGTGTTTGGGACAAGTAGGCTATGATTTTAATTCCCTAACAATGGAGTGATGATGACAACACTAACTAACCCATGGTTGGCTTGTGATTTTCCCTTAGGAGGGAGTGAATGTTTATAATTTTACCTTAATTGGGAGTGGATATTTTCTCTGATCACATATATAAAAGTGTGAGGACTCAATATCCAGTAACTAACCCACCACAAGGTGTATAACCATTGTGCTATTATTTTTTGTGATTTTCTTTGATATATATTCCATTGATTATGTAACTTTTTTACTCATACTCAGTTGATTTATATACACTTTTTTATATAAAAATTTTATCTATCCATTTTTAAAATGTTTCCATCTTTTCAAATGAACATCATGTTTTGATTTAAATATGAAATTATACTACCATGTCAATTTTGTTCAAAATTTAATGAATGATTTAGTATATTTATTATGGAATCATATTATAGAACACTTGGGGAGACCCTACTAGGATTTTAGCTCACACACTACATTTTCATTCAAGATTTGTAGATTTTCTTCTTCCATGTTCGAGTAAAGGGAAAGAACCTCTGGGAGGAGGTGTATGTTCTTAACCCTTTAGGCTTAGAGTGTAGATAACTTCAGGATCTTTTAGTTTTATCTTGACATTTATTGGTAATTTTTTGATATACCTATTTTATTCCTTGTACTTTTCTCCCTTTTAAATGTGAAGCATAATGATATGTATATGTTTTTCTTCTATTGTGTTTGTGGAAACTTTTCCCCTATTTTATCTTGTATGATACCATGTGATTTTCACTAACCCATGGGGATCAAGAACACCCTTCAGGATATGTTGGTTCTGGATTGGGTATCAAGGTAACAAGGTATTTGGGAGGGTTTGTGAAAATTTGGTATCTATGTGAGAGGTTGTGAATTTTTCTTGATGTCAGTATGTAGTTGAGATATCTTTTTAGGACTTATGAGGTAGTTAAGCATGAGTTCTTAAACATATCTCATTGAAATAAGCCTTAAGTCACCATGGGTGGTTTGGGAAAGTTGTCTAGAGTATTAGTTCTAGTATTTTCCCTACATTATATTTGGATAGGTAGGAATCCAAATATTGTTGTCTATTTGATTGGATTAAATTTCATGTTTCTCTTGTTTGAGTGATGATCTGAATAATCATAAGGAATATTTAATGTTGTTTATTGATATAGTGTATAAACATGCCTCTGACAAGACATGTGAATCGTTTCTAGGAGGAATATGTTGATGAAACATACTGAGATAATCCTCCTGTGGACCATAATCTCCTTATGATTTTTGTATATGTTTTCAAAACTCTAGGATAGGAACCTACACCTATTCCCATTCAGGATCCAGTTATGGAACCTTAGAGGGATAAGTTTCAAAATAATTCTTAGGAGTTACTTCCCCAAAAACCATCATATATCCAAGTCTTTAATAATTATCAATAGTCTAAGGATTGGTTGAGCATGATTGAGCTTTTGTTTGAGTTCTTGGAGATGTTTAGTGTGATCAAGGTAAAATCTGACACCTTCAAGCTGTAAGGACTTAGTGGGAGATAGTGGGACACAATGGTGATGTAGAAGAATCATGAGGGATTAGATTTTAATGAATTTAAATTTAGTTTCATCAACTATTTATATCTAGAGTCTGTGGTTCTGGATAAGTCTATAGAGTTTTTCAAACTCAAGCAGGCTGACAAGACCATGACAAAATATTAAAACTGATTCACTGAAATTATGAAGTTTTTACCTAATATTTTATTGAATGTGCATATAAAGACTCAATCGTTCAAGATGGTACTTATATATAATATTCGTTATTATATTTTCTTTCTGAATTTTTCTTCTAATACTGATATTATGGATATGGAATTGATGGTCGAATTTCATTTGGATGGTATATCAGGTTTGAAGAGAGTTAATTTTTATACCGATGGATGTACTCTAAATTAACATAGAGGGAATAGAAATAAAAATGAGTCTCATGGTGTATTTTGATAATAGGGTTCTCCTAGACCTCCTGTAGTTCATAGAAGAGGCCCTTTGACTTGCTTCTTGTGCGCAAATCCTAGACACTTGAAATGGGTTTTTACTGAGACACCCATGATATGTGGTTCCTATAGACAATCAAGACACTTAAATAAGTTATGTCATAACTATTATTCTCTACATAGTGGAATGGGATCATCATTACCAAATTGTTCTATGGTGAAATCAGATTCATCAAGACCTAAGGGGTTCCAGTCACATGTATCAAGAATTAAGCTTCTTCAAGGAGTGTAAGAGTCTCCATATAAAGCATATATGAGTCCAATGACTATGAGAGGTACCAAAACTATTGCTTCATCTTTTTTTAATAATTTATTTGAAACTGTTGCATCTCATTCATTCATTTTGAATCATATTGTGAAAATTCTAAATCTTTCTACAGAGATTTTATCCTATGTGGTGGATATTACTATACCCCTTATAATGAAGAGAGAGAAAATAATTCATTGTTCGTCTTGTGTCTTCTCTTTATTATAGATTTATTATACATGGGATTTTCTAGTTCTCAAAATGAAACCTCTTGATATCATTTTCAGGATGGATTATATGATTTATAATAAATCATGAATTCATGGTTATCTTCAACATGTCTCTTTTACTATGCCTGATGGGTTCTATTGTGTCTTCCAAGAAGAATGGGACCTGAGGTCGTGTAGAGACAGATCATCTTATCTAGTGTTGGGGAAATTAATATTAGTATTTTATTTTGGTTTGGAGTGATAATCCTTGAGTGATTATCTCCCTCCAGTTGTCGTTGAGTTTCTTGATGTTTTTCCTTCTAACTTCTATAATTTTCCACTATTAAGGGAGGTGGATTTTTCTATTGATCTAGTTCCTAGTACTCAACCAGTGTCTATAACTTTTTACCATATTGATTTATATGTTGGAGAGTTTAATTTTATATAAATAAATTAACATGGGATTATAACTTATTATTATTCTTTTTTATAAAAGTATAATGTAATATTATTCGTTTAATTTTCTATTAAGTGATCAATAATTTTTCTTACACTCATAGAAGAATAATATACCTAAAAATTAATGAGGATTATTTTTATGATATTACCCATGGATTATGTTTTGATGATTGTGGTTGTGTTATTAATGATTCCATTATATATTTTTTTAATATAGGTGATAAAATTCGTCTTCCATTCACTAAAAACCCACCACTATGATATGAGACTTCGTGTGACCCAATATCCATGTAGTATGTAAATTATTGGGTTCTCATGTCTTGGAATGCTTAATGATTTCCAAGCAATGATTTGATAATTTCATAGAATAATTTCATGACTTGAACTATTTCCTCATAACACCTGATTCTTATCATATTAGAGAAGCATTTCATGGTTTGTCAAAAACATGCAACTAATTTATCCATCTTATATTATCCTATAACCATAAAAACCATAAATGTTTCATTCTCTATCCACCACCTTTGTACTATTGAATTTATCCACACCCCCCCCATTGGTAATAAACCCAAAGAACCTGATTTGTACTTTTTGATCTCAAAAAACACTCCCCTTGGATCATATCACCCCCATAAACATGCATCACTTCCACAAACAAATTTAAAAGGCTAACACAACTAGGGAGAGGGAATCATTCAGGAACTCTTGATGCACTAGGAGGTAGTTGAACACTAAGGTTTAACCAATGTTTCTCAAACCCATGTGTTGTCAATGGCTTGGTCAAAATGTCATCCACTTGGTCATCAGTTCAAACTTGGTCCATTTTAATAAAGCCTTGTTCAACTTTTTCTTTGATGAAGTGATATTAGATTACAATATTTTTTGTATGAGAATGTTAAACTGTATTATTCATAAGATTTATCGCACTCTTGTTGTCATAGTGAATCAACATTGGTTGTTTAACCTCATCTCCAATATCACTCAGTTTTTTCTTTGTCCACAATATTTGAGTGAAAACCTTTGTAGAAGAGATATAATCAGCTTTAACAGTACTAAGAGAAGTAATTTCATCTTTCATACTCAACTATCCCACACATTTATTTCTAATAAATTGTTCTCCACCACTTTTAGACATTCTATCGACAACATATCCATACCAATCATCATCATAAAATGATGAAAGTTCATTATATTTTCCTACAGCAAAGTGTAATCTATAATTTGGAGTACCTTGAATGTACCTCAGGATTATTTTCACTATCTTCTTATGTTATTCCTTCAAATTAATTTGAAAGATAACTACTAAGAATGTTGAAAATACAATATATGGTTGTGTCATTGTTAGGTACAATAATATTCCAATTATTCTCCTAAAAATTGTGTGATCTACATATGTCTAATCCTCATGCTTTCCCATTTTTTTCCCAACCATAATGGGAGTTGACATTGGTTTGGATTCATGCTTATTAAATTTATTCAACAAATCTCTGGCATAATTTTCCCGTGAAATAAAAATGTGGTTATTCCTCTGAATCACTTGTAGCTCAAAGAAGTATGTGATTACACCAATCATAGACATTTCAAATTCTAATTTCATGTGATGGGAAAATTAATACACTTATCTCTACATTCTTCCACAAAATATATTATCATCTATGTACACAAGTACCATGAACTGATCTTTTTTAGAATTCTTCACAAAGAGATTTTGATCCACTCCTCCTCTTTTAAATCAAAGATTCTTTGGATAAGAATCTTTCCTAGAGTACCACGTAAGTGGTGCTTACTTCAGACCATAGAGTTACTTCTTTAATTTGAAAACCTTTGCTTCATCATTTCTATTCTAAAATCCCAACAGTTGTTCAGTGTAGACTACCTGTTCATGAACTCTATTCAATAATGCTATATTTTCATCAATTTGATAAACAGCGTATCTTCTTGGAATTATCATAGAAAATAAAAACTGATCAACTCATGTCTTTATATTAGAGAAAATGTTTCATCAATATCAAATCTATATACATTTGAATATTTTCCATTTACACTAATCAAGATACCTCTTGGGATGAGAAAAAATATACTTGACTTCAAGTTTCATTCACTCTCATTCCAAGGTGAAGATACTAAATGGGATAAAAAACTTTTAAGGACATTCAATCTGAAGCTCCTTTTCCAATAACATGATTGTCAAGTAATTTCTAAAATAATTAGGGTTTATAACAATTGAAATAATGATTCTAACAGCTTCTTCATCATTCTTCACTTTTCTCCCCCTCAAAGAAAATGCATCTCAGTATCTTCAAAATGTTAAATCTCATCAAAACTGAATTTCAAGAAATTTCAGTATGGAGAATACACCATAATGGGTCTTCACTTTATGACTGTCCACATTGGAAAACCTTCACAACATCACCAAGGATAATCTTATTGAACACTTGTTCTCCAAGAAACTATAAATAATATCAATCCATGATGGTAATTTATTTATCCTAAATATCCGAAATAGAACATCTATATATTCATCAAAAATGATCCTCCATCATATCTATATTTGAATATCAAATTGAATAATCAATCAATGATGGGGACTTCTTAAACTTGGCTATAAATAATTGAAATACCTATCAAATTCTTAGTTTATCCCCCAAATAACTTTCTTTGCCTTCAATTCCCTAAATTATAATAACAAATACAATGAACAAAATATTAAGGGAATAAGGTGGATCCCCTTTTCTTTATCAATATAAACTATACAGTTGAGTTGTTTTTCTCAACCATGTTGCTCCATTTACTCCATTATTTATTCTTTCACATCTGAACTTAGGTTATAATTTATGTTGAGGTTGCATGGATCTATTTACATCCTCTTCTACTTTTTGTAGAGATTTTTTATTCTTAAAATCTTTCATGGATGATACATTCTTGATCTTCTTAAGGACTTCTTCTTATTCTGGAAGTAATTTTTAAAAACCTTTTGAAATGTGGCCATATTTCTTGCATCTATCACACTGGACTTATTTATGAAATGATTTTATTTTATTTTTCAAAAAACTCATTCACTTTGACTTAATCATGTGTAATATTCTCTTTTCCTTTTTTCATAGCATTATCATGTGAATCTTCTTGTTTCCTCATTATTTCCAAATCTTATTTCCAAATAATTAACAATACATTTGGAACTATTGCAGCATGTTTGGATCATCCAATGGGTTCATCTGAGTTCCATCCATCTTAGTAGTTCTTTTGGATAAACGGACCTTCAACTTATTGTATTTAAAATCCAAGGTATTCTTAGCTTCCTTACTTGTAATATACTTAGGAGAATTTGTGTTAACAATATTCTTTTGATTTTTTCCAAAGGAAGATTCTTTATAATTTTACATAATTTGTGGTATTATTTTCTTAACAACAATTAATTCATGTTGATTTAATCATGTAACAACTTTGTGACCACTATAATTCCATAAATCACATATGTTATCAATCTTCCCAAATCTGTTTGTAGTAAACAGATGCTTCTAGAACTATGAATGTTGTTTCTTAATCTTTGGGTTTCTACCCATTAATATAGGTTTCCATTGTGATTTGATATTTTGAGGATTGTACCAATAACCTAATTACCAATACCCAAATATATTATAACACAAACATTGACCTACAAATCATGATTTCTTTATATCTCTTGTATGGGGTTATTGGGTCTTATTCGTGGATTGTTGAGCTATTTTTGGGATACCTGATTCCATAATATTTTTCCTATCCATTCTAGTCATGTTGGTAGGTTTATTAGATTCTTTATTCATCCATACTAGTCTAGTATTTTTCTTACAACCTTCACTCTTTATGATTAATGGTTTAGAGGCATTAACACATGTTGGTTTGGATAGTACCTATTTCTTCTAAACTAATTGAGATAAATAATCAAAATATTTCATGTTATTCTTATCACATGTTAAAGTTATTTCAACTTTATAATCTTCTAGTGAGTATTGAGTAGCAACAATAACTGTTTCATTCTTTTGTGGAGTCTCAATTTGTGTCTTCTCAATATTGGCCAAATGAGCTTCCAAATATAGTCATTTCATGTCGATGATTATTGGTTATTCTTAAATCATTATAATCTTTTCTTCACAATACTTCTTCATTCTAAAAACTTATTATTCATGCATATTAACATTATTCTTAATAAAATAGTCATGTTACTTGATCATCTTGGATATTTCTTCCAATTTTAAACCATTGACATCGGGGTTATTTTTCTATTTCTCTTTAAGTGAATGGATATTTTATTCAAGATTATTTTGGACTCCCTATTTCTCTTCATCTTCATTGAAGTATTTTTAGTATCATATTTTAAGTTCCCTCTTTTTTTTCAAATGTTCAATCCTATTTTGATATCTTAAAACATTTTATAATTTTTATTTGAAATCCTTACTCCATAGAGTCTTCTTAAAGGAGGCACTTTCTTCCGGATTATCATGAAAAAAATTTCATAATCAATCAAATGAAAATTTGTGTGTGGTTTTATATTGATCATCATCACCACATTTCCTGGGATCTTCATTTTGAGGAAAACTTACAAAGGTGCTAACACATACCTCCTACTCACTTGAATATTTTTATTTACATAAGGTATAAATGTTGAACTTATATTTAGTGGAAACCTAATCCAACATCTATTGAAATTCCAAACCTGGTATATATTTATTGTCAGAAAGGCATGGAGAACTAGATACTACCCCTTATTTAGATAATTGGTACTTGTTCAACTATCTATTCGATTTATTTTTCCTATTCATCATGGTCCTGGTGGATATATACTTCTTCTCAAAGATAAATAGATCTTCATTAAAACTATACTTAATTTTTGACATAAGAAAGAAACTAAAATATTAAACAAAGAATTTATTTACTATAGATTGTCCAATATATGTGTACTTAGCTCTGATACCACTTATAGGACCTCGAAACACCCTGAGAGGGGAGGGGTGAATCAGGGTGTCAATTTTTTCTTTTAAAATAATACATCTTGTTCCCATATTATTAGGGACTCATTAAACCTGTATGATGGATTCGATCAACAAAAAAAAATTCACAGGAAGAAAATAAACACTACATATTTACTTGGTTCACCACTAAGGGCCACTCCAAGGAGTATATTCTGACAGTGTGTCAGTCGAACCAAAATCCACTAATTTTAATTAGTTTGGGAATATAAGAGTTTAGACACAATCACTCTATGTCAGACACAATGCCATTACAAGATTTTAGGGATATATCACTTCGTCCCTCGGTACACTTCAATCGACTCCCCCTAACTCACTACTTTGTGATAATTATAACTCAGATTATTGAATTGAAGGTTTCTTCAATGGATTGTCATTGAAGTATTTTTTCCTACCTAGAATGAGTCTCCTCTTTCAATATAGACCATATTTTATTCACTCTAAAAGCATTGATCACTAAAAAACTGATATTGAAAAATTACTTTCACAAATCTCACTACCTTCATGAAGCTCACTCCCTTAATGGAACAAACTTCCTTCATGAAGCTCACTACCTTCAAAAAACAAACTACCTTCATGAAGCTCACTACCTTCATAGAACAAACTACCTTCATCAAGCTCACTGATTCAATGCAGAATAACCCATCATTATAAAGCAGTCATTAATAAAAATCATTAGCATCAGTCAACACTCAATAAGTCTTTTTTTGATATTCAAGCTCGCATGGAATGTAAGTTTCATGGAGCTCCCCTAGATTTGTGAAATAAGAGTTATTCCATATTTTCCTTGGAAAAATTCATGAAACATGAAGAGGGGTAGCCTTATATTAATAGTATTATCCATTCTCAATTCTCCAGTACATTGTAGAATATTTTTTGGATCTTTAAAAACCACTTTCATTTAGCTCCTCCATTCGCGATGCTCCATTGTGATTTTAAATTTTTGTGAATCTTTTCTTCAAAAAATCACGTGTTGTGATGATCCAATTCTCATAATCATATATATCACCATCACCACTGACAATGATCTAATTATTCATCATTCATGATGCCCTTAGATGTCATGTGGCTCATCATCAACTTTCTATGATCCTTCGGGATATACAATTCATGAATCCCATCTTCACAAAACTCATGCATTTTATATATTATCATAAATCCTTCAAAAAAATCCAATTTTCATGATGCAATCCATCCTCCAAATTTTAGACCCCAAAAATTTGGCAAACACTAGGAAATGATGCTAGCATCAATACTATTTTTATCTTGACTATAAGATCACTTTTCTTGAAAACTCCATGATCTTACATGCAAGGATTGACAACAAACACTACCTATACTCCATTTACAGCAAATAACAGCCTTGGTTCCAAAATAAACAAGAAAAAATTCAGATATAAAATCATGTCATGTTTGATAAGTCATGTTAGTTATATGTATAGAAAATTTAATTATGATAAGATTTTTTTAAACTAAATTTTCAGCGATCCATGATATTCATTAAAAGGGACTAATCCTCCTATCATGGAACATTGGGTATGTGTTTTACTCTTGTATCATGAGTTACACTTGGGATATAAAAGGGTTACAATTGCATCTGGTAATACAGGAATATATCATATCCTTATATAGGGAATTTTTCATGTATAATTTGTGTTCCTTATGGAAAAAATCATGAGGTGGAGAGCTTGAGTATAAAATATTATACAATATTAAATTTAAGGTTGGGATATATGTTTTTTAAATGTAATTAAATCAAGATTATGGTTTTGAATATCTATAAAAACATTGAGGGGTGATTTATAGAATAGAATGCTTAGTGCTCCCTGAGATTTATGAAAAGGGACTAATCACCATCCCATGGACAGCTAGGAATAATCTATTTCCATTTATCATGATTCATATATTGTATTTGTGTGGTCCTCTCATTGTGTGGGTTCTTTCCCAATGATGGTTAATGATCCCTAGGGAAAGAAATAATGGGGTTGTGAGCCAGAGAAAAAAAATATTGTGAAGAAGAGCTGGTTAAGAGAAATATTGATTTCAAGAGTTGAATAAGGTTTCCCTATAATTTTGATGCTTTTAAAAGTTTATAATAATTAGAGGGAAATGGAATGGATTTGGTTCTTACATTTTCTTTTTTTCAAACATAAATAATTTATGGTATGTGGTGTTACTTTGTGTTTCATTTTAAGAGAAGGTCATTCATGAATAGAAAGTGATTGAAAGAGATATTAAGGTTTTTAGATTTATGAATATATAATTTCATTGAATTTTTTGATCTTTATAAGAAATGATGTTACAATTTAAGGGTTTCTGACTACAATTCATGTTACATGAGAATAAATATGAGATGTATGAGATTTAAATAATGTTGTGAAAGAATAAATAATTTTACAAGAAGAGTAAATAACATTTCAACTTAGTAGTTTACAATATGATTTATTTCATATTTGGATAGTGATCTCAAAAAATATTTCATGTAATAGAATTAATGCCTCAACAAAAGTCAAGATTCTTTATGATTTAACTATTTTGAAAACAATAAGTAGTTTCATGGTTAGATATCTAAGTCACACCACAATGCAATTAGATGAGAGGTTCTAGAGGAATAAGATAAAGGATATTTCACCATAAAGTAAGTGACCGAATAAAAACCATCCATTACCAATCTTTTATGATAGTAGGTTAATGTTATATTAGAGTAAGTTTAAGAGTTTAATATCAATTTCACTTTCAAGAAAGATACCACATTGTGATTTCACTTGTGTAGTAAAAAACTCAATATATTGAAGAATAACATTCATATATCCATGAAACCATGATTAGGTTATAAATATTGGGTCATCTTCATAATTGAAGGTGTATTTGTCGACACAACAATGGAGTTTTCTACTCAATAATGGACGAAGTTGTTTTTTAGTGACTTGAGCTAAAATGTGTTTTCATGCCATAATTAGGAGTGTCAAAACATGGTCGATAAAAAATTAATAATTTGAGTAATGATAATGTGGACTACATGGAGATTCAATAGATAATAAAAAATTATCTTTTATTCCTCTCAATCATATTAAAGGGTGGAAAGAAGGCATCAATTGGTCCTATGAAAAGAATAGAAGTTATAATGGTTTAAGTGGAATCTTTCACATAAACATTTAAGATATTTCATATTTGGGAAGTTTGAGAAGAGAGTTGAAGAACATACTAATGTGAATATGAATTGTATTGAAGGGAGAATAAGGGGAATATGAGGAATAATAAAAATATTTGAGTGGAGAAGAAGAATAGGGATAAGAAGAAGAAGTGTAATCACAATAATAACATGATGTGATTCTATTATTATTGAGAAATTTTTTGTGTGAAAATTATGATTATAATATTGTTTTTATGGGATCATATTACACATCTCTGAACACACAATTTTTATTATGGTTTCAAGGATTATACATTCACATCTGTAATTCAAGTGGTTATTATCATGTAATGTATGATAATTAATTTTTAGGACTATGTCAAGGGTGTAGTTTCTCATTTTGAGAAGTGAACATTGAGAAAATATAATGTGAAAACTCTTTTTCTGCCTCAATGAGTGTGGGGTTTATAAAGGATAAAGGTAAAAGGAATAAAATTCTCTAATTAACCCCCATCTATTTTAATTCTCACTTTTTTTCCATTCACAAGTGATATTTATGCACTCAGTTTTCCATTAAATGTGGTCATCTATTTAGAGTATGGTGTGAAAAATAGTTCATATATGTTTGATGTTTCATTCCCAAATTTCATTTTTTATCAATGAAAAATATTAATTTCGTGAAAAGTATGAGGATCTCCACTTTTATGGGATAATAACTATTTTATTTATAAATATTAAATGCTTCCATAAATTTTTTCAATCAGTTTGGATTTATTAGATGCTTCCAATGATGTTATTTACCCATGGTAATGGTGATTCAATTTCAAAAAATGATAAAATGAATATGGAAAATGATAGTAATTATCGAAATGAATCTTGTCAATTATTTCATAAAATTAGTTTCTCAGTATTAAAGGGATTCGGACTATTTAGGTAATTTTGGATAAACTATAAAATTTTTATTAAGGAAATAAGAAAGTGAAGAAATCTAAGAAAAATTTTTGGATATTGAATTATGAACATCAAAATATAAATGTGGATAAAACATTTGATTACTTCTTCACTAGAGTAAAAACATTTCTAAGCACTATATGAGGGTTTGGTGAAAAAATAATGAACTGTATGGTTTTCAAGAAGATATTATGTATCTTTATAGGTAGATTCTATAAAATGTTATTGATGCTTGAAGACCAAGATCCGAACACATCTCCATTATATTATTTTTATAACATCTTAATTACTTATGAGAATAAAAAAGGATTGATTTCAAGAAATTTAGTAGGGAAGATAAAGAAATATTTTTTATTGATGCAATAGTTGAGTGGGAGATAATATTATATAGGAGAAAAAAATTATAATGATGAAGAGGATATTTAAAAGAAATTTTAAAAACTGATTTCATTCCTTTTAAGAACTATGAGGGTAAAAAGAATGTATTGAGGAAAGTTACCACAACTGTGTTTTAATTATGGATTTGTGTGAAATTTTGAAACAAAATATGCAGAATTCATAGAAATTAAAGATCATGAATTTTAATATTATAATACTAAAATTTACTCAAGGTTGAAAACATCAAAATATAAAAATTAAACTTTTTCTTTAAATGTTATAGTTAATAATTTTTACAACCCGAAGATGAGAAATTTCTTATAAAAGTAGGAAAACGAGGATAGTATTAAGGTTAACATGGAACATGATACATATAGTGATGTTTGGAAATATTATCATATAGTTAATGTAATTGAATTAAATATTTATAGTAATTAAAGTATAAATAATAAATGAAAATAATAAACTCGAATGTATTTTATGCTAACGCAGGAGATCGAGGAATGAATTTCTAGGATTTTAATTTTGGATAAAGAAAAAAAACTGAATGAAGATAGTAAATCATTAAGAAAAAATTATTCTTCACTCACAAATAGGAATGAAATTAGATGAAATAAATTGGAAACATAAATAAATTACTCACTTGAGATAAGAAATGGAATGTTGGCATATAAAAGAAGGATATAGAAACAAAGAATAACATTGCAAATTTTCTAAATAAATTTTTAAAACAAGAGATAGATTTAAAATTTTAAAAAAATAATTATTCAAATCCCATTCATGAAGATTGAGAAAGACCAAATAATAATTTCATTATATTAGTTAATATAAATATAAATACAAATAAAATTACTTTTTTAGAAACTTAAGATAGATATTAAAAATTAAGAAACATTGAGAGCAATGATTTGAAAGATAAATCTACTAAAAAGGTAATTTTAAAAGGATAGTAAAGAAGAAAATAATTATGATGAAGTTTTTAGAAGTGAATCATAATTTTAGTCAAAAAAGGAACTGATGTTTTTGGTCAAAATATATCTGAAAAATAGGAGTCCATTTCAAGATAGTAAGTAAATATCAAATTTAAATACCCATTATATATATATCATTGGAACTATAGTGTATTTGGTAACATGTAAAGGATATATTAGTTCAATAATAAATATTTAAATCATAAAAGAGGATATAGGAGGTGGTGATTGTTGGGGAGTCAACCCATTCAAATAATAAGAGTATATAAATACATTAAAAATTATAAACAGAAGTCTTAAAACAAGTTTTAACCATTAGTATAATTTTATGAATATTTAGCTACCCAAATTACTTATTCAATGGTTGTCTCACTATGCATAATTGACGATAGAGTATAAATATTTCTACTTATATGCCCAAAAAATAATAAAGATAAATGAAAGTAAAATACACTCATTATTGAAGTATAACTAAAATCATATCAAAATTAATTTCAATGGGTCATAGTTAGTGGAAACCTTTCACATATGATAGGTGATTGGAAGATTTTAAAAGGTAGGGAAAATTTAAAGGAAGGATTGATGAAATTTTTCAATTATGGGTAACTAGATATAAAGAGAGATTGTTAAATTATCATTGAGGGAAACAAAATAATTCAAAGAGAACGCTATTTATTGATGGGTTGAAACATAATATAATGAGTGTGTAACTAATTTTTAAATAATTAAATGATGTGAATTTTAAACAAGATTAATTTTTTATATAGTGGATGAAAGGTGTTTTTTTGTTTTAGATAGGAAAGTTAACGTGATGAAACATTTTCATACTTCATGCAACTATATTTTAATGGAATAAAATCAGTTATGGAATCAAATATTTTCCCACATTTGTTAAATGAATTTTATCATGATTAGTTAAGTATGAAATGCTCATGAAATTAATATACTAAAGAGATATAGAAATTGGATGTTATTTACATTCCAAAAGGGGGTGATTGACAATTATTCACAGAAGTATATAGAGAATAAAAATTATCATCCATTTCTCCTCATCCATTCAAACATTTTTGGGACAACTAAAAGTACATAACTAATGGATATAATTATGTTACATTTTTTACTGATTATTTCACTGATATTACATGTATTATGTTTGTGAAATGTCAATTTGTAGCCTTGGAAACTCAAGAATTGTCGTTTTTTCATAATGAAGTTAAGTATGTAAAATAATTTTGAATACACAAGTGAAAAGTAAAAATTATATATTGGAAATAAAAATATTTTTAATGAATTCAATCACCATATACCCCCACAAAAAATAAATTTTACTAAAAATAATAATATTATAAAGTTTAAATGGGTCTCCCCATGTTGCTGGAGCAATGTAATTCTAAATTTTTTTAGAGGGAATAAATTAGTATCATGGTTCATATTCAATGATTTTATTTGTACTAGCCCATTTCACTTATGACACTATACAAGATATATAACAAGACAACTCTGACCATTAAATATGAATGTTTTATCATGTCATGTAAAATTAAGTGGTTTTTAATATATGATTTATATAATCGGAAAAAAAACTTGGTTATATGTATAGGTGAGTTAGAGGTTTATTAATGTGTAATTTAGATAAGTTTTTTAAAAGTAACAAAAAGTGTGGGGGTTAAAATTGTTTGATGTTAAACAAGGAATGAAAATAGATTATGAATTCTATGAATTTTAGTGACTTTAGTGAGATGAATTATAATGTAAGAATTTATATTTCACTACAATACATTTCAACTTAATGTTTCATAACTTTTTTTATGTTTGGTAAAATTATTTGGTTGAGGACTAACCAAGATCATGATTATCCTTTGAGTCTTTAAAACAATGAACATATAAGTAAACCAAAATATAAGAATTTTGTAGTCATGCTCCAGATCATATGCATGAAATATAACCATTATCAAAATAACATTGATGATAATAATAATATATAGGAAATGAAAATGATGATTGTTCCATATAATTAGCATCACAAAAGTCACACACTCACAATATCACAACAATATTATAGAAAATAAATAAAATTTCAACATTTCACATCATAAATAGGAATCAAAATTTGAATCAAAGTAAGGTACCAGTGAATAAAATGTTTATAAACTGAAATTAAACCAAACTAATATCTAATTTATGTTATGTAACTAAATTAAAAAATGTGTACCTCATTCTTAATTATTTCCCAACATTTCTCTCAATATTTAAAAGAAGACAAGGATTAAGTGAATTTCCTTCTTTATTTCTGCTCTTTAAGTGTGGATAGGGACCTCAAAAACCTCCAAACTGATGAGAAGTGGCCAAAATATATATAAAATTATATAACCCTACCCCTAGATAATCATTAAAATGAGATACCCTAGGAATGTATTTATATTCCAAGAGATGTAGTAGTTTTTTTAGAAAAATTTCTCAATAAAATATACGTCTTAGTTTCCATTTAATAATAGAAATTAAAATTAATTTTAAAAGTATATAGAGTTTTTGGATGGCCTCTTGGAAGTCTTAAGTAAACGTTTTTGGCTATAGCATCTCTATAATGCATGATATGTTCAAAATACTATGTTATACTCTTGACATCGAGCATTTTTTTGAATAGTTCACATCATTTGAGACACTAAAGGAATGAATTGATCATGAATTTCTTATAAATATTTATATTCATTATAGCTATGGATCCACTTTTAAAATACAATCCTAAATGGATAAGTTTTTTTAATTGTGAATATTAGTGCACATGTTTCTTTAAGATTCCATACACCTTAGATGAATTTTATTGATGTTCAACATAGGCACTCCTAATTACCTCCCCCTATAATGAAAAAATCAAAAAAAATACCTTATTAATAATAATTAAAATTAATTAAATAAATAAAATTTATTATTGACACAAAAATGTTCATGGGGAGTGCGAAAAAATTATTTTCTAGGTATAATGTATTGGTTAAACCTAGGTGGTCTCTTCAAGATTATTGTGCACAATACTTGTTTTTCACTTTTGAGTTGTTTATGAAAATTGATTTGATTTAGGTTTTGAATTTTAGAATTTCAAAAAGTATATTAAATTAAATGATTTGAAACCATTTATTAAAATTGATAACTGATTTTACATTGGATGGACATAGTGAATTGCTATAAATGTTTTAAATTATTTTTAATTCCTCTTCTGATAACTGGTAAGTGATGGATTCCTCTATCAATTCCTTTTATCTCCCTTGGCTAGATAGCGATGGTGAGGATATCCATAATTGAAATATAAGGTTGATATACCTTCCTTTTTATGTGTGTAGGTTTAAAACAGGTCTAACTGATTAATTAGGGAAATACCTTTTTTGGTATTTTTGTTCATTTATAAACCAATAGTTACAACATAAAATCCCAAATTCATGTTTGAGATCACCAATTACTCACTAAACAACCCAAACTAGTTTCATTATATATATATATGAATTAGGTGGATGCAGATATGGATCATCAGCTATGGTAATTGAAATAAACATATTCTAAACCTAACATAATCACATTTATTATTAAAATTTAATATTTAAGAATTGAAACTAGAAATAAAAAGAAAGAAAGTGTTTTTATTGATTTAAGAATAAAAACTAAAACATAACACAATCATCCTAGCTTCTCCATTTCCCATTCACTAAAAAAATTACACCTCCATGGATGGGGTATTCTATTTGATGTGGGATAAGTAAATAATAAAAAATAATTGAAGAAAATAAATAAAATAAGATATAAAAATAAAGAACCAACAGCAGGTCATCATCTAGAGCTTCCCCTGGTCAATCGATCACCTTTCAATTCCTCATCAGTTATATATTTATAATCTTAAATGATTTTTTAGTTTTCATTAATGGCATCATAAATAGTTAAAATTTATCCTATTTAATAATTGTGTAAAAAAATGTTTCATTCTATATTAATTTCATCAAGAACATCATTTCTCAATCCCATGTTAGGGTTTAACATTGTGAATACTGCTTTTACAGTGTGAGGTTTCAGGCTCGATCATCTGGAGAATTTATTCACACTCTAAATCCATCTATAATAATTTATTAGTTTTTACATTTAATGATCATATGTGTAACATAGTGACCCATGTGTCCTTGCTCTAGTTTTCCTTTTCCCATAGTATCATCCACAATCTCTTATTTCCGAAGGATTTCACATTTTTAATAGTGAATTCATGACATGAATTTTTTATTTCTAGAAAATTCAGATCCTTTTTTGAATAATTTCTCATATTTGAGATCTAGATTTGGTCCTTGAATTACCATATGATGTATAAAATCATTTTCATATTTAATTCATTGAATTTTTACACGGTTTCATTCAAACCCTATATCTTATAATAACTCATAAAAATAATTAAATACTGGGAGGGTTGACCAATTAAAGTGAAAAGACATTTTATATATTAACATATATAATAAAAATATCATTCTTCTAAATCCCCCCACACTTATAACCATCTTTTCCTCAATTATATAATCTCAAAAACATTATAAATAAAATTCACTCTACCAATATTTAAAATTCAATTGAAATAGAACAAAATACTATTCAATGGAAAATAAAAATTCACGTGTCAGACAAAATAATTTATCTAACTTCTTGTTTTTCAAATAAATGAATCCAATAATTTATTTCAAATTTCCTCTATTGAAATAACATTTCTCTTCCGTCTTTTAATTTTTTTTTAATTCACCATTAATGTGAACAGTACTTTAAATTTACCTCAAATTCTAGTTTTTTTACTCATATACAATGTTAATAAAAGTAATGAAGTTGTTCTCATACCTCAAGTAAATTTTACATACCTTTATCCTATAAGGAATATAACATCTCCCCCATGCAAATATTTAAATCAAAATTAATCATGAGGTCTTAACATTATGTTTAAAATGTATATGAGGCTTAAGGTATGTGGGTAATGAATAAAATAAAGCTCAAAAATGAGGTTTAACTCTTTAATATGTTGAATAATATCAAAATATATGATAAAAGAAAATATTCTTGATATGATGTTATCTCTCAACCCCTTAAGGTTAAACTAGGCACGTGATATGAGTAATTGTAATGAATGAATCACCCTCTCTAGTTTTTTTTCTATTTTTTGTTCTTTTTATTATTTTTCTTTTTAAAAATATTTTCTTATGATGAATATAATATTCAGTACCTAACCCATATGATCAATAGATTGGGAGTCTAGAAATTGTGATTTTTATCCTCCTAACACACAACTCATTTTTTTTATTTTTTATTATATATATATATATCAAAAGAGAGGTGAATACTAATGTATGAAAACCCCAAAAAAATCTCATCATTTTAGTACATCCCCATCCACTATGAATAACCTCTCCCCCATACATAATCTTTTAAATACCACACAATATACTATAATTAGGGTAGGAATGGATAAAATAGGCATGTAACATGGCTAATTTCTTAACAAGGTATTTTTGGAATCTAGGTAAAATAAGGATTCAATGTCAAGGTGTGTCCAAGGATATGGTATAAAAAATAAAATTGACTCAATCATGTTAAAAATATTTTGTTTGGCCATTATTTTGACAGGATGATAGGTATATTCTAGAAGTAAAAATGTCAGAGTATCTCAAGAAATATATAATAGAATTAATGAGAAATATTTCTTCAAAAAATTTCTTAGGGATGATAACATATGGTCTCAGACATTTACTCATGTAATGACAAAAAAACAATAAACTTGTTGATATGCCTAATCACAAAATAATTCCATTTAAAAAATAAACTTATTTCAAAAAAATATGATTTTCCCAATTTTTCCCATATGCTTATCTTCAATCATTAAATTAAAATTTTACTCGTCTCATATAGTCAATTTTGAAAATTGAAACATGGAATAATGGTTATCCTAAAAAACATATGTCTCCTAGATCAATACTAGAGTTCAAGGGTTCAAGTGGGCCATTTAATTTTCTTTTAAAGTACTAAATAAGATTTAAAATTATAGGCAAAAAATAAAATAATGAATTGAAACTCATAAAACCCCTTGGAAAATGCTTCAATTTGGGTTGCATGGGTCCTATTTAATCAATTTTACTCTCTAGAATTTTCACATCATAAATTAAATTTTAAGAAGCCTGAATTAAATTTTTATTATGTGAATTAATATTTAATTATGTGAACAACATATTGGTCTAAGCCCATTTTGAAGTTTTTATGTTGTGGGTTCTCCTTTCACAACATGAATTCCGGTTACACAATGAGAACATTGTAAATCTCCTTCAATTTCACTTCCATATATAATGTTTCATCATTACCATGGGTCTAAAAATAATAATAAAAACAAATGATAGTTTAGGTATATTCAATTGTGATTCTATAGGAATCAATGGAAAGTGTTGATTATGGGAAAAAATTTGGGTTTCATCCTAGAAGTATTTTTTTAACTTCATTGGATCGACTAAAAATTACATATTTTTAAAATATATTGGACAATACGATTCTCTCTCCTAAACATTATTGATGAAGTGTCTACAATTAATTAACATTTATTATTAAAGAAAAAATATTTAAAATTTAATTAACACATTCAATCAATTTTATGGTAAAGGAAAAACCTTGGGAGTATTGATTGATAATCAGGTTGAAGGAGTGTAATCTCTACCACAGTCTCCTTAAGAAGAGTCCCATGGTACTTCATCAGTCTATTACCATTTATAGTGAATGTATTTCCTCCTCCTTCTATTGAAACTTGTTTAACACCAAAAGGGTATACATGAATAACATTAAAAGTTCCTTCCCATATGGAATTATGTTTTTATAGAATTAGTTTAAGTGTGGAGTTACATAATATAACCTTATCTCTATGGTTAAACATTAATAGTTTATTTATATTATCATGGTACATACTTTTTATCTCTTTTTAGATATTATATTTTTCAATACCATATCATCTAATTTCTTTCAACTCCTATAACTGAAAGTTTCCCTCATTTTTTCCAAATCCAAATTCAACTTTTAAAAAAAATTCTTTGTGTTCTAATTCCACGTAGAGGTGGAATATCTTTACATAAATAAATCTACAAGGGTTCATCCCTATCCGTGTCTTATAGGTTTTCCTATAAGACTATAAAGTTTCCTGCAACCTTTATCTCTATTCCATTCTATTGGGTTTAATTGAAATTTTCAAAATGCCTTTGATTTATCTATTAGAAAAATCGTCATGGCCATTGGATTGAGTGTGGTATAGTTTTGATGTTTTATGATGAACCTCATACTGTTTAAGAAATACCAATATTTTCTTATTGCAAAAAATGAATCCCATAGTCTCTGATGATGGCCCGGTGTACTTCGAACATACATAATATGTTTTCCCTATCAAAATCACAAAAAAATAGCACCAACAATCCGGTTATCATTTTCTTCCACCTATTTTGAAACATAATCTACAACTAATATAAGATAGGAATTAACAAATGAAATTGGGAATTGTCCCATGTTTTTTAGGATCCATACATAAAAAAATCCCAAAAGGTAATTTTTTTGTGTTATTTTCTCTCTTTTTGAGACATTTCCAGAAAGATGGTATTTTTCAAAATTTAAAAAAAAAATAATCATATTTAAGTATTTTGGGATAATAAATTCCATATTCTAAGACTTTTATAAACATTATATGAGTTCTAAATTATCCTTCTTCAATATAATTTGTCATATAATTTAAAAACTAATTCAATTTAACTAGTTGGTAAGCATCTTCTTATGAATTTTTCAATGAAAATTTTACACCAGAATGGATCTTCCCAAAAATAAAATCTTGATTAAGCTTTGAGTTTATGCTTCTGGTGATAATTAAGATATTATAGTACCTTATATGTGAATAAATAATGTAAATTGTTAACATTCCCTAGTACTTATACATCTATCATATATTTTTTTTCTCTAGGTAGTATATCATTTAGTAGGTTCTGAAATGGAATTTCTACTTTAGCGGTGTGGGGTCGTCTAGTGAGGAGATATGTGACCTAATTTTTTGGTTCCCTTATTGTCATTAATTTCCATGTGCAAATCCTGTAAAAGTACCATTAATATTACTATATGTTTCTTAGAATCCAAATTCTTCATTAGGATACCAGAGAGATGGATGATCAAAAAAAACTTTAGTTCCAAGAATAATGGATATAAATTTTTATAGTGAAAAAATGGATTCAAGAAACTTATTCTAAATGGTTTTTTAGTTCATATGAGTAGAATCTATTGTCTTGTATTCATAGGATTTGACTTTTTGTATGATATAAATTTTTTACAAGAGGGTATGCTTCTACATATTGTTTTCATGCGTCATAAAGCAGCTAAAAATGATGGTCCTAGTTGGGTGGTTTCATTATTGGTGGTGTGATCAACCTATAATTAATCTCATTTAACACTTCCAACAAATTTATATTAAAAAGTTTTGGAACAATTTCTATTTTATGCATGATTTGGAGTATGGTTTGTGTTTTTTTTTAATCCTCAGTGGAAGTTCGGAATGTGTGCCAGTAAAGTGATCATATAGTTCAAGCATACAATAGTATTTAAGGTGGCATTATTTCCCAGTGTTTGCCAAATTTTTTGGGCTCAAAATCAGAAAACAAAGACATGAATTGTTGGTAAAAGGAGTTGCACGCAAAGAGAATGTAGTGTACGAAAAATATGGGTTGTGAGCGAAATATTTGAGTTGTGTGTGAAAAACATCATGGTGAAAGAAATAGTGGAGAGTGGTTTCTCGCGCAAATAGTGTTTCGGAATCAGAACGTCGAAAAATGGAAAAGGCATGGGCTGCGTGAAAAAATTATATATGTGCACGAAAAACAGTACCTGTACAAAAAAATTTGCACCAAATGAGAGGTGTTTCGCGCCACATGGGGTTATGCGAGCGGGGGTTTGAGAAGCCTATAAATAAGAGGTGACCCACCTCATTCTGTACGGTTGAAGACTTAGAGAAGATCTGAGTGCTGATGTGCGTAAAATGTTTTTGTAAAGGGAGTTGCACGAAAAGGGTTGGGTGCATGAAAAACGCTGGGTTGCGCAAAAAAGGCCAAGTTGTGCGAAAAAGTACGAGTTGTTTAAAAAGGTCCAAGCTGCGCAAAAAGGTGTTACACGTAAAGTTACACAAAAAGGAGGTTGTTGTGAAAAATATTTTCCATGTGAAAATCAAGTATTTCATGCAAAAGTGAGATATTTAGCGCAAAGGGTGGGAGTTGCGCGAAATCTTTAGTGAAACATGTTTTCACATTTTTGATTATCCGGTTAAGTGGTTCAGTGCATTCAAGTGCATCATTTCCAGACTATGAAGCAAGCAGAGTCTCGTGCTAAGCAGATAAAAAGACTCCAATGCAAATTTATTGAATAGACCTTCACGTCTATAAACTGAATGGGACTTCACCAAAGGCAGTGAGCTAGGGGGAGTCAACAGGAGTGACCCGAGGGACGCAGTGATCTATCCTTAAACTTTTGTAAAGGTATTGTTCCTGGAAAATAGTGATTGTACCTGAACATTGTAATTCGTAGTTAGTAAAGTTTAGTAAAATTAGGTACAACCAACAACCTGTCAGCGGATGCTCCTTGGATGTATCCCTTTGTGATGAACCAAGTAAAATTGTTGTGTCATCTTCCTACTTTCTTTTATTTTATAGGTTTAACAAGTTCCTACCAATGTGGTTACAATATCCACAAATTTAAAAAGAAAAAGTTGACACCCTGATTCACCCCTCCCCTCTCAGGGTGTTCCGGGGTCTTTCAAAATTAAAATCATCATCTTTTAATATTAATCTTGAGTGAGTGAGATAAATATTATTAATATATTCAATAATATTCTATAGAAACCTATATGGCCTTAAAATGATTTAAAATGTTTTAAAAAAGTTGTATATGGTAATAAATTTATTACATCAAACATTTAATTATCTACCTCAATTACTTTCTCTAAAATTATGTGGCCTAACACTATTCATTTTTTCCATGAAATGAAAATTTTCAGTGTTTTGGAAAAGGTTCATCCCAATACATGTTTTCAAAACATCTTCCAAATTCCTTAACTATGATCAAAGTAATTATAGGAAAAAAATAATTTCTGTAATAAATACATCTAGGAATTCCTCAATGTGATTTGGGAAAATACACACCGTACACCATTAAAATGTTCCTAGTATGTTACATATCCCAAAAGGAATTATTTTACAAGTAAAGGTTCTAAAAGGATAGTTGAATATATTCTTCACATTAAATTGGACTTGGAAGTATCAAGAGAAACCATATAAAAATAAATTATTATTTATCCCTATTAACCTTTCCAACATTTTATTAATGAATGGTATGGTAATGTGGTATTTTATATTATCTTGATTCATCTTCTAGTAATCTAAACACACCCACCAATTATTTCTCACTCTCATGGGAATTAGTTCATTTTTTCATTTTCAATAGTTGTTAGAATAGTTTTCTTTGAGACAACCTGGATTAGGATGTCCCACTATAAATAAAATATTGGGTAAATGATTTTGAATGCTAACAATTGTTCTCCTTTTTCTTAAACACCTCCATGATGGAGGGGTTAATTCTTATCTTGGGATTTCCAATTGGTCTAGAATAACATTATAAAAATATTCTATGATAAAAAAACATTGGTTTGATTTTGGTTATACCTCAAAAAATATATTTTATGGTCCATACATTTCATTTAAATAGGACACTTAGAGTCTTTTGTTGGGAATTTTATAGGTTATTGGAAATGATTATGTGTAATATGTTTACTTCCCTGATGTAATCAGGACTTAAATCACATGGTGATGGATTTAACTATAGAATTTTAGGTCTTTCAAGGTAGGATATTGAATTGAAGTTTCCTACATATAAGGCATGAATATATTTTACCATTTCATTTTCATTTAATAAATTCTCAAAGAAATCAAAATTCATGTGTTATTTTAACAAGAAATTAGGAATTATAGGTTATCAGGTATAAGTATTTTCAAATAAAAAATATTCTCATGATGATGAGAATTCTAAAAACACACTATAATCATCATTTAGTTTTTCCCTTATTCATGGAAGATCACTAAAAGTAAATTATTTATTGATAGATGCTTCATTGTGTCTAGAATTTTTAAGTGTATCACACTATATCCAAGATCCATTGAAAGGGTACCTTCATGGATTCTAATGATTTATTTTTCTTTTTCCTAGAATGGTCTCTCCAAAATTATGTGTGAGTGTGATGAACTCATATCTTCTTACTTTTTTAATACATGGAATAATTCTAGGAAAAACATCCCTCTTACTCTAATGATAACATCTTCTACAAATATAGTTGGGAAAATAGGTAAAGTATTTTCTAATTGGACCACCACTCTTGTTGTATCCAATTCACTAATATTCAAAGAAAAAAACATAGACATACACATAAATTTATTGAATCACTTTGATCAAAAAAGCATAAGTAAAATTTAAAGAGCCAATGGTGTTGGGTATAGAGAGTTTCCCAAGACTGTGACATTTTTTATGGAATTATAGGTGTAATGAGATCTAAGACTCTTCTTCCTAATATGATCTCCTCATTTCCATCAAGTATCCTTCTTTTTTTGCACATATCCTTGAGAAATTATTCATATTGAGGTATTTTTTAGACGGATTCCATCAATGAAATATCGATCTTGAATTTTTGAAATGTCTTATGAATCTATTTTTAAGTCAATATTATTATTACTTTTTCAACTTAGTAATATTAGTAGGGAATGGTGTGGTATTGTTATTTTTTTTTAAACTATTTTAAGGGGTGTTTAGGGTCTCTCTTTATTAAACCTAGTCCTTTTTTTGTCTTATTCTCTTCTAGTTGATTTTTAGAATCATGCTCTAAATTTTCAACCTTGATTGGTTTAGGATGCTGGATTTCTATTATACTCTATGTTCTAATCATGCATACGCTTTCCTTGGGATTTATGATTATTTAGATTGGTATTTTTCTAGGTTTTTTTGGTTAGAAATTATATATGATTGTCAAAATTATTAGTCAAATATTTTATTAAGTTCTTTATATCTTAAATCTCATATCCTTGGTTGTTTTTATAACAACTTTTTGATTAGTTTTCATATAGTTTATTTTGTAATGGTGATGGTTGAATGGAAAACTACTAAAAGGAGTATTTATAGGATTGTTGAAATGGTATTGGATTATAGTATTTCTACTACTAGAAGAGAGTCTATGGTGGGTATTAATTGGAATAGAAATATCTCACCTAGTTTTGTTGGTTTTTTATCCTAGTTGGGCCTTATTTTTATCTTTCCATGTTTATTATAGTTTGAATTTACTCAGATGAAAGGCTACCACATTTTATTAAATTCCATAAAATTTATCACATTTTCTGGTATAATGGTCAGTTGATGAACATAAAACACAATTATGAGGTTTATTATGTTTTCTAATCACTTGTTTCACTACAATTCATTGCACTAATGTGGTTATTTCATCGTTTTTTTATAATTAAAGGTGATGAATTTGAGGTTTTTACCTCAGGTATGCCTCTTGTTCATGTACCACTACTGTCGAATAATTATGAGTTCTGTGAAATATTTTAAATTTATCCTTTGGATTATTTTATTGATTTATCAATCAAGGATCCTCTATATGATGTGGTGAGTAGGTTTCAATAATTATTGAATAGACCTTGGTAGAAGAAAATGAGGAAGTAATCTTCCTCCATGGCTTGATATGAGAAGCTTGCATAGAGTTTCTTGAAGCGTTACTAGTACTTATAGTGATTTTCTCTAGTTTATTTCCAGATGATGAAGATTTATTTTATAATTTTTGTGATCCGAGAGGTGTAAAAGAATCTATGTATGAAGCATCATTTTAGGTATTTCTAGTCATTGACTTATCTTGGTTGTAGGTTGTATAACCATTCTGTTTCATCTCCCTCAAGTGGAAAGGGGAACACCCTCAATAAGAATTAATATTTAGGAGCTCCTATCGACCAAATTCATGAAACAATATAGTCTAATTCTTATATATTATGATTTTTGTCTTCTCATAAATGACCATGAAATTTTTGGGTTCACTGGAATCAAATTAACTTTTAGTTTAAAATCATTTTTTGAGGTATGTACAATATGTTGGTTATATTGACTATTTAATTGGGGAGTGAATATGTCTCTCAAAGTTTGGTTGGTATTTATAGTCATTATATTAGGTTTAGAGTGAACACTAAAAATTTCACTTGAATCTAATAGGTTTTTTATTTAATTTCATCTTGTGAGTTTATTTTTCCTCAATTGATTTTGTGTTCTTTCAATTTCAGGGTCAAAATAAATTAAATTTTTTATTTAAATTATGGTCCATTCTGAGTTAAGATAGTTTTTTATTGATGCACTACCTCCCAAACAATGATTCCATGTTTGATGTATTCTTTATCATGGAAAATGGTAAAAAACAATTATAGTTAAAATATAGTAGTTAACCCTAGGTAGTGTCTTGAAGAGTAGTGCACAAAAAAACATATTTATCCCTTTTGAGTTTAATAAAATTTATTTGATTTTGGTTTTGAATTTGAATATTTAAAAATTAGATGATTTAAAATAGTTGATTAAAAATGTTGATCAGGTTGGTATTGAATAGACCTAGTGTAATGCTATCATGGTTTTCAATTATTACAAATTTTACCTTTTCAAATTGGTAAGAGATAGATTCCTCTTCTATACCTTTTCCAAATGGTAATGGTGAGGATATCCATAAATGAAATATTTGGTTAGTATACCCTCAATTATATGTGTATAGTGTTGTATTGGGTCCTATTTATTAATTTAGTAAATCCATTATCAAGTATTTTTTGTTCCATAATAATCTAATATTTACAAATTACAATTCCTCACACAAGATAGTTATCACCAAGCACTCACCACCCAACCCTAACATGTTCCATTGTATACAGAAAAGAATTTGATGGAGGGAGATATGGATCACTGACCAAAAAAATGAAATTAATATATTTAAATCATAAAATAATAAAATTTGTTATTAAAATACGAGAATTAAGAATTGAAACAAGAGAGAAGTAAAAATAAATTATTTTTATTGATTAAAGTATAAAAACAAAAATATAACATAATCGTCCTAGAATCCCCCTATCCTGGTCACTTATAAAGACAAACCTTCCATGGATGGGGTAATAGATTTGATGTGGGATAAGAAAGGCATCACAATATTAGAAGAAAATAAAGAAAAGAAAACTGAAAATAAAGAAGCCACACTAGGTTGTCATCCAAATCTTCCCCTCATCGATGAACCCCCATTCAATCCACCCCAGGCCATATATTTTAAATCCATAATGATGCTTGGGATATCATTAATGGCCTCATAAATGGTTAAAGGGTATCATGGGTCATAATAGGGTCATAAAATGTGCCATTCTACATTAATTTCATCAAAAATAATGTTTCTGGGTCCCATTTGACGGTTTCACATCAAGAATAGTGTTTTCATGATGTGGGTTTTTAAGTTAGAGTATCTTTTGAACTAATTCATGCTATTAAACATTCTCTAGTAATTTTTTATGTGTGACGCGGTCTGACCATATGTGTCACTCCGTGGAACATGTGGTCTTGCATTGATTTTCCCTTTTCCATCATATTTTCCACCACCTTCACATCATTAATAGGGGATTAATGATGTGAATATGGTATTTATAGAATATTTGTATCATTTTATACTTGATTATTCATATCCAATATCTAAATTTGGTCCTTAACTTTTCATATCACAAGAAAAATAGTTTTCATGTTGAAATCATCAAATTTTTACTAATTTTAAGTCAAACCTTGTATCCTATCACAAATCATTAAAATAGTTAAATACTAATGGGTTTTACCAAGTAAAGTGAAATAAAATTACATATTAAATCATATATTAAAAAATATTTATGGAAATAAAAAAATGATTATAAAGTTAAGAAATTATAAAATAAAAATTGAAAACATTAGTATAATTGTGGAGTAAAATAGTGATCCTTGATGTAATCACACCCCCACACATAAAAATTTTCACTGCAGGTAAAATTTACAAATTAGATAATGATCCATGAATATATTTTCTAGTTCTTGTGTATTTAATATTAAAATGGATTTCAATTCATAGTAGCAATGTGATCAAAAAAGAACCACGTGAAGGGGTTAATTTCTTTAAGTATGGAATGCAGTGTCTCATTAATTTCATTAGAAAAAATTTCAATAAGATACATGATAAAAATATTAGAAAATAAAATCATGATTCAATCATTAAATTATATCCCCACATGTGGGAGTGAAAATCATTTCAGTTTATATTATCACTTTTAATTGAATAAATATGTCATTAAAATATTTTTCAACTTTCTAAATTATTTTCCATAAATATTTTTTTATTCCATTTTTAATATAATTTCAAAACACACTCACTTAAATTATCAATTTTCAAACCTTTTTTATTCACCTTATATGTCTTATTTTATTATTATTTTTAATATTTTTTATTTTCTTATTTTTTATTTTTTTCTAAATATATAATATTAGGTATTAAAAATTGGTTAAATCAGTATGGTAATGAAATTGAACAGATGATAAAGGAATTTATTGGAAAGAATAAAATCCAACTAACATTAGCCTACCATTTTAACACCATAAATTATGTGTAAAATATTCAAATTTATTAGTTGTGTGTATTGCTGTGTGGATATATTAAATGAAAAAAATAATTATAAACTCACTTATATAATATCAATATCTCAATGGTTTTGAAAATATACAACCACTTACATAATTAAAAAATGATTAATTTTTCTAAAATCTTCCATAAATATTATATCCTTGGCCATACTCACACTCTATAAGTGAAAAAAATTGATTAAAAAACATGAAATAGAGAAATTCATCATGTTTTTAAAAAAAATCCTAGATGATAAATGACATTAATTTTATTATTAATACTCATAATTAATTTTAATAAAAAATTATTAGAATAAGAAATATAATAATACCATCAAATATAAAAAAAATAATAAAGATAAATGAATGAATTATAAAAATACCTTAAAGTAATCCCAAAAGAGAAAAATAATAATAAATAAGAAAAAAATATTAAACTAGCCTCGGGATGTATTCACCCACACCCCCAAATAAAATTTGTAGTGTTTAAATTTAATTTTATGTGAATTTGAGAAGGAATGACAGAACCAGGTGTGGGTAATTTATTAATGAATTCTTAATAATTTAATTTCACCACTGGGGGAATTGAATGGGGTGCATGGAAGTGTTTTTTTACTACCCTTTGATGGGTAATGACTCTTGGGTTTCTTTATTTCAACCTAAAAACCCCCCCAAAAGGTTATTCATTAGTGAATTTTTTTTTTTATAATTCATTGTGAATGAATCTTACATGGGTGAAACTTTATATTTGCATTATAAAGGAGTACCTTATACTAAATGTTCAATTAAAGATGAAATATGAGGATTTTATGGGTATCCTATTGTGTTTCTATATAGATTCATAAGTTATCATATTAATCCCCATTTATTTCCCATAACATAAGAATCTTTATTTACCTTTCATCTCTTCCACAAAAAATAAAATAGATATGTTTTTTATATCCCAAGAGAACTCAAGATCAATCTCAATGTGGATGTGATTGGTGAGTAGATCCTTGAAACACTTTATTTTTGGATAATTAAATATATTTATTTTTTTTATTTCATTTAAAATTCTTAATAATTTAAATTATATATTAATTAAAGTATGCATAATCATGATCATATGAAAATATTATTTTCTTAAAATGTTTTTATGTTTTATTTTTTTATTTAATAACATGTAATAAAAGTTTCTTAAAGTTTCCCTAGGATAAATAAGTCATTTGAGTCCTTAAAATATAATTTTACTTATTATGGAACTAAAATTTGGAAAATTATAGAAATTGAAAATTTCCAAAGTCTCGAACAGGCTGTGTCAATGACTATGTTAACTAACTATTCCATTTGACCATGTAAAATAAGTATGGAACCATCCAAGAGTATTGATCATGGAACCGATCATGAGTATTGGCCATGGAACTGATCATGAGTACCAGTCATTGAACCAACTGTGAGTACTGCTCGTGGAACTAATCGTGAGTACAGATCGTGGAACCAACCATGAGTAATGACCATGAGTGAAATTATCTTCTATATTTTGAATATAAATTGGGATATATAACACCAAATTAATGGATTCTTATTATAATGTAAATATAGAAAAATTATATACATTTAATTAAAAAAAATAAAACTCTCAATGAATCTATATAACTAGAGAAATTAGATTTAAGTCACTACATAGTTTCATTCTGAATTATGATGTTTTAGGGAATAATATTTCTATGGTATATTGATGAAAACTTGATCTGTAGAAGTATGATTAAGATTACTATTAATTATATTGAAATATAATTAAATTTTCAAAATATAATTAAAATGGAGATAATGTTGATTATACCGTTTTGATGCTCTGTTTTAAGTATGAAACTTTATAATCTAAGTTGTCTATGAATTTCCAAAATTTCCTATGTGGAATCAGGTATATGAATTTCCTTACATAGATTTGGCTACATAAATGTTTTAATGTTAATACCCTACATAAATATCCTACATAGAACCCATATTATATATTTTCCTATATGGATTTTTGATTTGATATAGTATGTTGTAAAACCTGGAAATATTTTTAGTTTTACATAACATTTCACTTTCCCATTTTATAAAAGTTTATTATGGATATAATTAATGTTTTCTTTGTTCTATAATTACATATTAATTATTTTTAATCCATTAAAATAGATTTCAAATTGTTTTATATAGTATTAAATTTTTATCATGTGGGTTGAAATTTAATGCTACTTCTTACGAAAAAAACACCATATCTGTATTAAATGTTGTTGGAAAATGAACGACTTATCTCTCTCACTTTATGGGAGTTTTACAAGGGACTTTATTTTTTATTGTAATTATTCATTATTATTGTATTAATTATACTAATGTGTCATCACTGTAAATCATGAATATAATTTTTCATATTATCGAAGTGACACAGGTGAGTATGTTTTTCATCCACATTGAATAAATAAATTGTATGTTGTCTTAAGTAAGATGAACTGCAATGAGATTTAGGTGTTGAATCATCTGTTCATATATGAACTCGATATATGGATTTCAAGAGATATAGGTCACGTACAAGAGGTTGAGGATATTTTTGACATGTATAAGGGATAAAAATGTTATGATCACCTATGGATCTCAAATGGAATTTAACAGTTTGATACATTACTACTGTAGAGTTCACCACTGCCTCGACACTAAAATATTGAATATGTTCAATTGGTTCGGTGATTATATTTAATTCTATCTCTTTTTATATGTGTAATTTGAAAGTTCGATACTACCCAATAAAATGTAGGTAACTGGGTTGTGAATCCCAAAAAAAAGTCATGTATTAGGTTGTTCCTCTAGTGGAGAAAGGTAGGCTACTCATGTTGTGCCTCCAAGAAGAAAAATGCAGGTTATTTTAGGTTTAATCCTATAGTAGGAAATCATTGTAATTTGGTTGTGAATCCATGTGGGAAAAAGTCACTATATCATTTTATAATAATGGTTATAATGGTTGTCATCTCTCCCAGACCGTGAGAGGGGTGAAGAGTGAAGTAAAGTCATATAGATCTGAACCACTATAAAACTATCATGTGTTCATTTCCTTTTTTATTTTTTGTTGAAATAATATTTATTTACTCTAATATATCATTAACTTCTGTAAAAAAAATTAAAAGTCCAATTCACCCCACTTATGAATTTTTTGCAATCTTAATTCTAGACCAATAGTGGTAATTTTTTACACATACAATCTGATATGGTTATATAATAATAAGAGTTTTTAATAAAATGTGGTGACAGTATAATATACCATTGAGTCTATGTAATGATCCATGATTTTACGAGATAATTGTTTTCCCATACATAAACATTATGTTCGAAAAAAAAATTATACAAAAAAATGAACCTAAAAATCTACAAAATAATGGATAAATATTATTAAGAAAACTTTATGAATAATAAAACCACTATTAAATAAGAATATGCTCTATAACTAAAAATTCTTATATAGGATTAATAAATAATGTGATTTAATTATTCTTTATAAAATAATTTCTTAAATTATTTTATATTTTATCCTAATAAAAAAATGAGAAACTTTTAAACGATAATATATTTTATTTCAATATATGAATTAATATATTAAAATTATATAAAATAGAAATTTATTTTGAAATAATACTAAGGACATATACTGTGTGAGAAGTTCATTCTTCAATACAAGTAGTTTTCATTAAAAAATATTCACTTTTAAAAAATAAAATTTTAGATTTTAGATTTTAAATTTGATAAATTTAAATTTATTTTTTAATTTTTCATATCAACATTTACTTAGTATTAATTACAGGTATTTTTATGAGATAAAGAATATTTATTTGAATAGGTGGAAATATAGTTTCTGAAAAAAAATATAACTTTTATTAAATTATTAGTAAAAAAGTATGTCATATAATATTATAAAATTTATTAATTGATCCAATATATTTTTATTTAATTTATTTATTCATTTTGAAGATATTTTATAAATTAATAAATCTTATGATTAAACATATAAAACAAAACTAATATTTTTAATAAAAACTTTTTTGTCATCTTATTTAATTAAAAAATATATTAGTTAATTTAGATTTTGGATTATTTTTAAAGGTCAATTTTAATTTTGGTCATTAAATTTAATTACTAAGCATATAAATTAATTACCTTGGTAAAATTAAAAATGGTAAAAATTGATTTACTAAGTGGATATAATCCAAAACATTTTTCCAGATAAATGGCTGAGGTTGGATTGACCAAACTCACTTAATCTACTTCTTTTTCCCTTTTGGTTACTTTTACCCTTGAATAGTAACTTTACACTATTGAAAATTTAAAAGGGTGCTTCCAAAATTTCCCTACTCCTCACTTATAAAAGGGGACACTTACACCACTTTATGTTACACATTTAACTTAGAATTTTATTCTAAAACTTTTTCAATTATTCATATAAGAACCATATCCATCATCTATAAGCCTCCATTCACCATTAGTTTGCTTAAGGCCCTCATTTTCAATGTCATTTCTAAGAGAAACTCATGTTCTAAATGTAGGTATTACATTATTTTTAGTTGTTTCTTCATAATATTACTATTCCAATCCTTTAAAAGCCACCATAATATAATTAAATCAGTATAATTAATATAATAATATTTTATTATATAAAATTAACTAACATAATTTATTCATTTCAATTCACTAAGAAAATAAAGTGCATTGATCATGTGTACATCCAGACAATTGCCTCCATAAATCAACATATTCTATTGTTCATAACTACCTATCATGGGTGGTTATAATGATGTAATGAATAATTAAGTATGTTATAGGAAATTTATTTATTATTATTAAATGAAAAATTAATATTTTCCTCAAATAAATCCAATTCATTGAAAAATAAAAACATAGTTATATGTATTTGTGGAAGACCACCTCCATGAATAAATTATATTATTTTTTCTAACCACAAAACATAGATAGTCCTAAAGGTATAATTAGTGAACTAATATTATATTTATAAAAAAATCTGAAATTTTTTTCATTCCATAAATGCTTCCCATTTTATGAAAAATGAGAACATCCTACGTGAGTATGTATAGACTACTACTACACCAAAGTGGCTTATTCTGGTTTCATATGATATTTATTATTTATCTAAATCTATTATATTTATGATTTAAAAACATAAAATTATATAAGTTATAAAATTATTATTCTTTTTAATGATATTATTCTAAAAGAAACACTTTCATAACCACATTCACCCATCAAATTGTAGCATGTTATTGTTTGTATTTGTTTAACCACCTACTCAAAAAATTATATAAATCTATATCATGGATGAATATAGGTATTTAATATCTAGTAAAATATAATTTTAATAAGTAAATAAGGAGTTATTTTTAAGAATATTTAGATTAAAATATAAATCATTATTTAAGAAAACACTCTTCATTCACTAAGAATCATCAAAACATGCTCATTGCTGAATTAATCTTTATGGATCGTAACAAAAAATCCATAAAATTAAATTATAACATTTTAAATAATTATAAATCAAAAAATATTTTATAATATATGATATATTAATGATGAACATTGGAATAATAATTAAAAATAACAATAATATTATAAAACTAGTACTAAAAAAATAATTGAATCTAATAATATCTGATGATGAAAATAAAAAATAACTAACTAATATATTTGTAAAAAAATAAAATATTTAAATCATAAAAAAGTTTTTGATATGAATAATAATTCTAAATTTGTACTTAATATTTTTTTCATAGAGGAGGTTAGAGTCCTTTCGACTAATTGGGAATTCAAGGTAAGGGTATATTGTCTTAAAATTTCACCCTTTGAGATAAACTTCTTATTATACAACATTTTTTCATTAACATGGTGTATATAATCCCCCATTAATATTTTGTATCATTATAATATTATATTTCATGATATTCAATGTCATTTTCCATGTTCTTTATTTGATTGGGTTTTAACTCAAATTTTACAAAAGTTGTAAGGGTCACTTCTCTCAAATTTTCACCCCTTGATACATATACCTTATTATACACTATGTTTTTATTTTTATTTTTTATATATTACCATATTAATATTTTATATCATGATTCTGTTATATTTCATGATATTAAATTCTCTATTATATTTTCTTTCTCTCATGGGATTTTTCTCCAAAATATTTCTAATGTTTTAAGGGATTCTTGTCTCAAATTTATTTTCTTAAGACATATTTCTTACTGTGACTCATGAAATATTTCATATATTTTGACTAATTCCTAATGAATGTGTTTTCCACATTTATCTAATTCATGGGTATCTAAGATCCATAAAGTGTTTTTTATTTAAATGTCCTTCGATTTAAAGGATATCAAGGTTATAAGGGTTTTTACTAACTTAAGGTCATTTCATAGAGTTACAATATTTCTTATTAAACTCTATTATTGAATGTTTTATTTATTCTACATAATTAATAATTTTTACTTTATTCCCCCATTTATTCTAGGTTTCTACAACTCTTCATAATAAACTGAAAATAAAATGACTAATACCTAAGTTATTACATTTCTTGAATGAGGTTTCTTGGTACCAATTCCTATATCTTGAGACCTAATTCTTATCACACACCAATTTAATTCAATAGGGATTATATAGTACATATTTTTTATATTATATCATGAAATATATATCTATATTGGTATTTAAAATTCATTTCAAGTCTCTTCTTTGATAATGGTTTTTTATTTCAATGTTACTAAAGCTATAAGGTTTCTTGGTAATACCCTGACCCCAATTTCCCAGAGATAGTGCATTATTTTATTACATTGGCATGATCACAAGAAATCAAATCTCAAAGGACCGATCAATTTAGTATACATGGAAAAACTATAAACAAAAACGTGTTTTACATTACATCTTGAAATGAAAAACAATATAGTTTATCTTTTGAAAACCCTCATATCCCTTAGATTATCCTTGTACGTAAATTATAATATACTTTTTTTTATCCTGGATAAAAATGAAACATAAGGAATGGGTGATCTCATATGCTTAGTAAGGATAAAAATTATAGTATAAGCTATCATAAATTAGCATAAAATTTTAAGGTAAGGTATAAAACTGAAACAAAAGCCTTTTAAACAAAATCTTCAACATAATATGGAAAAATAAATCAAATAATGTCATTTAAACATTAACATGTATATTCTACTAATTGAATAATCACATGAAATATCAATAACTAATCTCATAATTAGGGAATTCATAATGTCGTACATCATAACAACATCATCAAGAGCTCATGCCAAAACCATACATAAATTGGTAAAAACCAAAACTAGTTTGTCTCATAAGACCTCTCGATGCATCTAGGGGATATAGTGGACCCCATCCCTCGCTTATTTAGTCCAATTCGCTCCTCATATAAAAATGGTGAAGTATAACATAAAAATTTGTATTAAAACTACCATATAAAATGTTAATAATTTAACCATAAACCATGAATGGTATAAAAATAGCATATCTATAGTCAAACATATCATAAAACCTTCAATAAAATATGGAAGATTGTATCATAATAAATCTACCTCAGTCAAGCATAAAATCCAACAATTGATGTTTACATAGATGAAAATAGTCTAATAAATTCATTAAAACTCTGTGAGAGAAATATCCCTTTTTACTTGAAAATTATATAAAAGTCGTTCAATTATAAAAGAAAAAAATTATTATAAAAAAAACCTTGTAAGATTTTAAGGGGAGCATGAAAATGGTAAGGCATCATAATGGTAGAAAATAGATACTCACGTCGTATAAGTTTAAAAAACATTCTTTCTTTATTTGGTCGAAAAGGTCTTAAAGTACCACTATTAGAAAATAACGGAAAGATTCCTTTCAAAAAGTTTTATAAAAATTCAAACATTGGTAAAATTAATTTAAATAATTGTAGATAATATTTTGAAATACATTATAATAAACATTGACATGGATGATAAAGATGTCCCAGTAGTTAATTATATATAAACAACCTCGTATAAGAATGAGATTGTGAAATTAACCCTTGCCTTGAACTTTCCTTTAGTCAAGGGTAATTTATCCTCATTTATAATGTTTAAATTATGTTATTAAATTATAATAGAACCATATATATTATTAGGATATCATATATAATCCTCTTATATCATTTTGTTAATAATATTTCAGTAGTACCATTATTTCGGGTGTTAACTGCTTCAATTTCCTATGCATGTTTTGTTACGTAAGTCGTGTTTTTTATACATTGGATGTATTTTATTCATATAAAAAATTATATAAAGTTTATAATAATTATTTTTACTCATAATATAAATTTTATAATCATTCGTGAATGGATAACATGGAGAATGAATTTCATCGCATCGTGTAGACTGTAGGTTGTACATACGCACGAGCGACGGTGTCATTCCCTTGATGGTTAAATGGTATGGAATTGGATGTTATATTAATTATAAATAATAATTATAATTTTATATTCCTTATTTATATCCATTATAATCATAATTATAACAATCCAAATAAATTAGTGTTGAATGAATAATTAAACCACAACATGGAGACGGTAAGTTGTACGTACGCATGCATGGTGATATTGTTATTTTAAGAATTGGTAAAAGGAGGAACATGGTTGTCCTATAATCATAATAACATCTCATAATTCATATGATACGGGATTTATTACATTATTATAGAATAAACATAGTTTGAGTAAGTAGGATAAGAAAAGAAATTGAATGGAATTGGTAAACCAATTACCTCTTCTTTGAGGACCTCCTTTTGATTTAAAAAAATGACTCCTTAGGATGGATTTATTCCCAAAGTATGTAATATATTATAAATTTAGGGGATTTTTTAGGATAAGTGGGTAGGTTTTGTCCAACCCAAAGGTATTAATAGGTGTGAATAAAAGAGAAGAATATGTTCTCATTTATAAGAGAGGATAGGGGCACTTTTGGAAACTCCAAAACTAATAAATTATTATAAATTGATTTTCAGTTTAAAATAGCTCTAAAGTGATTTATTTAAAGGCTAATATTAGTATGGGTTGAAATACTATAAAACAATTATTTTTAGACTTGTTTAGGTCACAAAATTAACCTTATCATTTTGATTTAACCCTTAGTTAAACAGTTTAACTTTTACCATGTTAACTTGTATTTTTATAATATAGGGTTAATATAGTTACTATAAAATGCCAAAAGGGAAAAAATTGGATCATTTATGACATATATATCATTATAATATTCAGTTGTATGAAAATTAAATTTTTATGAATTTTATAAAATTTAATAAAATATTATTTATTGTAAAGTATCATTTATGTCAATTTTGATACTATTTAATATTTTCATTTAGAAAAAAAATCAAAACATCATGATAAATTCAAAACAATAATAAAAATATTTCACTAAAATATCTATGTTTTCTATGAAATTATTGGATGTCATTAATTAAGTCATATTACATTTATTTTACTATTTTTGAAATCATTTAACTCATTCTTCCATTAATAATTCAATCGCTGCATCATTATTGGGTCACCGTTTAATATAATTATTTATTTCTTAAAAATATAAATAAATTTAAATTATGTAGATAAACATTTTATATTTCTAAATACCATTTATATTCAACCATATCACTTATATAACCTAATATTAAACATGATATAGTTATTAAAATTTGAATATGACATTTTTAACTCTTCTTTAAATAAAATATAATATATTTATTAATCTAACACAAGTGGATTAATAAAGATCATATTTTCGACCTAAGTTTTATTTTTCTCAAAAAAAACATGTCCAATGAAATTATTATAAGTGTTAGGATAATATTATATAATTATCATACTATTTTTACCTTTAATTACCCTATTTACATTTAACTGTGGTAAATAAAATCCAAAATTTATTGTTCAAAAAAAATTATTTTGATCCTATTAGACCAATTTTTTCATAATAATTAAAACCATGTATGTTATTTTTCAAAATTTAATTCATAGAAGTGGTAAAATTACTTTTAATGAAAATCCCATAGATGTGCTTAGAAGGCGGGTAAAAGAGATGTTCAAAAGTTCAATAAATTTTTATATATAATTATATTATAAAATGATTCCAATGAACAACATTAGATTAATATATGTATTATTTATCTATTGTGACTTAAAAATCAATTTATAGTAAAATAATTATTTAAATGAAAAGGTCATTTTTTAACAACAATGCATAATTTTTCACTATTCATCAAAAATAAAAACATTTCAAAAAAATACCAAAAATTCACCCTAAGCTAATTTTGATTTTAAAAATTCAAAAATGAAGCATATTTTTATAAATAAAATTTATAAATTTTTGTAATTTGGTTAATACTATTCATAATCGCTTTTTAAACGGCTAGTTTGATAGATCATGATGTGCTCGAACTCTGTTATGTGTGCAGGGCATGCTATTGAATTATTTAAAAAGAAGCATATTGTGGAAGCTTTGGGTGTTACATTCTACCCTCCTTCAAATAATTTTGCCCTAAAATTTCTATAATATCACATCATAAAAAGATTTTAGTGGTTCTTCATCATAAGTTATTCAGGTTCTCACGGCGCCTCTTCCATTTTATGGTTTCTCCAGAGAAAGTTTACCAAAAGAGTTATCTGTCTTCAGAACACTTGTTCTCTGGTATCAAGGATCCTGATAGGATATTCACAATAAGATAGATCGGGTTCCAATTCTATTTCTTTATAGGTGTGTACATGTGTTGGTTCTACAGTATATTTCCTTAATAGTGATACGTGGAACACATCATGAACTTTGGAGAGATTTGGCGGCATTTCCAAATAGTAAGATACAACTCCAATTAATTCTAGAATTTTGAAAGGTTCGATGTACCTAGGAATTAATTTACCCATCTTATTAAATCTTATAAAACCCTTCCATCAAGATAACTTCAAGAAAACATGATCTCATACTTTAAATTAAAAATCCTTCATTTGGTTATCAACATAGATCTTTTTCCTACTTTGATTTGTTTTGATATGGGTTTGAATAATATTTACATTTTCTATTGTTTCCTCAAAAGGTTCTAGACCTACGCTTTTTATTTCACCAACGTCATCCTAATAAGTTGGCGTACGACATCTCTTTCAATATAATACTTAATATGGTGCAATCATAATACATTAATGGAAGCTATTATTATAGGAAAATTATACTAGAGGAAAATATTGATCTCACATACCTTGAAAGTCAAGTGAGAAATATCTCAACATATCTTCTAAAGTTTTAATAGTACATTCTTATTTTCCATCAGTTTGAGGGTGGTATGCAGTACACAAATGATGCTTAAAATCTAGGGTCTTCTAAAGACTTTTCTAGAATCTTTATGTAAAATGAGGATCACAGTAAAAAAAATCAATAGGGGTACACTATTAAGTTTTATAACTTCATTAATGTAAAGCCTTTCTAAACTTTCAAGTGGTAAATCTTCTCTTATAGAAAGAAAATTATATTATTTAGTAAAATGTTCAAAAAAACACATATCGTATCTTTTCTTGTTGTAGTCTTTGGTAGACCCATGAAAACTTCTATCGTAATAGAATCCCATTTCCACATAGATATAGTAATAGGTTTCATGACTCCTCTAGGGTGTTTTATTTCAGCCTTCATCTCTTGACAAACCAAACATCTTGACATATAATTAGAAATATTCATCTTCATGTTGTCCCACAAAAAATGTTCATTCAAATATCTATACATCATAGTGAAACTAGGGTGTACAAAGAAATTATATCTATGATCGTCGTCTAATAATTCTCTTTTTAGATCAGGTATAGTATGAAGAAAATGACTCTTTCCAAATTTCAAAATACCGTCTTCAACTAAAAATCAATTTAGTATCCCATCATTCATAGCTTTAATTTTCTTTTGAAACTCCTCATCATCAGACTACGAACATTTTCTCCTTTCTAGAAAATATGGTTTGGAAACCATTTGAAACATTAGTGATGTTTCACCTTCCATGATAATTACCATATCCATATTTACTAGATCTATGGACATAGGATCCTTTCCAACTCTCATTCTATTCAGAACTCTATGGTCCTTCTTAAATAAAGAATCTTCCACCTTATTTTCTTTACCTAGGTGGTAGTGTATTATGAAATCATAATCCTTGAGTATATCTAGAAATCTAAGTTTTCTCATGTTGAGTTCTTTTTGTAAGAAAATATATTTCAAACTCTTGTGATCAATATGTATCTCACATATTTCACTATAAAGATAGTTTCTCTATATCTTTAAATAAAATATCACTACTGCTAACTCAATATCATGAGTTTGGTAGTTTTTTTCATGAATTTTTAACTACCTTGATGCATATGCAGTAACCCTATCATTTTTATAAGAACATGGCTAAGTCTTTTCCTTGATGAATCACTATAATTCACAAACCCATCATTCCCATATTATAAATTCAAGATATAATAATTTACTAATCTTCTCTTAAATTCTTCAAAACATTTTTCACACTCTTTTGTCCAAATAAATTTAACCCTTTTATGTGTGAGCTTGGTTAATGGGTTTTCCAATCAGGAAAATTTCTGGACAAAATACTGATAGTAATCTTATAGACTAATAAAACTCCATACCTCAGTTATACTCATCTATGCTGACAATTCTTAGATTACCTTTGTCTTTTTAGGATCAACATAGATTCCATCCTTAGAGACTATGGCCAAGAAAAGAAATTTCTTAAATCTAATATTCAAACTTGCTAGACTTCTCATATAGTTCATTTCTTCTATGATTATTTAGAACAATCCATAAGTGGTTCTTATGGTCTTCTTATCTTTTGGAGTATACCAAGATATCATCAATAAATACTAATAAAAAATCATTAATATATTCCTCGAACACTCTGTTCATTAAATCCATGAAAAGAGAGGGTACGTTAGTCAGTCTGAATGGAATGACTATAAACTCGTAACACTCATACATGGTTCAGAATGCTGTATTTGAAATATCTTCCTTCTTTACACACAATTTATGATATCCAGAATGAAGTTCAATCTTAAAAAAATATTGATCTATATGAAGTTGATCAAAAAATAATCAATATGAGGAAAAGGATACTTATTCTTTATTATAATAGCATTGATTTCTATATATTCAATGCATAGTATCATTGATCAATATTTCTTCTTATCAAAAAGAATTGGGGCTCCCCATGGAGAAACTCTTGGGAGAATAAATACCTTATTACTTAACTCCTCTAGTTGTTTCTTCATATTTACTTATTCCATAGTGGCCATTCAATAGGGATTCTTTGAAATCGGCCTTGCATCAAGGATTAAATCAATATAAAACTCAACCTCCCTCTCTAGAGGATGTCTAGGTAAATCCTCTATAAATACATCAATTTATTCTTTTATAATAGGTACATACTTAATTTGGTAATTTTTATCTTCTCTTCTTCCCCACAAATTCATTTAGAATAACTATCAGAGTTATATCTTGATAATAATAAGATGATGAAGTTTCTTCTCTAAAGATAATGGATTCTACATTTTCCTCACAAATCGAAACTCTCTTATTCTTGCAATAAATTTTCACATCATTTTTTGATAGCCATCCCATACCAAGTATTATTTCAATGTTGAACATAGTGATGATGATAAATTCAGCAAATAAATCACGTTTATACACCATAATGGGAACTTCCTAACACATATTTGTTGCAATGAGACTTCCCTTAGGGTTTTTGACTGAGAACTCCCTTGTTAATGTGAATTTGAAATATCTAATTTTTAAAGAAAAATTGAAAGATATAATGGAATGAGAGGTTCCATAGTCAAATGAATCTTTGGATAAATTTGAGGAAATGATTAAATTACCTGCCACCACATCAATAGGAACATCAACCTTAGCAATTGTGATCTCAAAAGCTTGTCCTTTCTCCTTGGACTTTTCTGGTTCATATTTCCTCGATTATTAGGATAATAATTTTCATAATGTCTCAACTATTTACTATTGTAGAATTTAAAATTAGTAGCTTCTTTATTTACCTTACAATCAAGAGCTTAGTGGCCTTTTTATCCACACTTGTAGAAAACTCTCATCCCCTTTAGGAAAGTACCAGGGTGTTTCTTCCCACACTTATTATAGGTTGGAAAGTCAACTTTTCCCTTCTTCACCTAATTTCCTTTTCCAAAGTGTTTAGTGGATCTATTCTTCTATTATTTTAATTTAAATTCATAAGACATAGAGAATTAATTTTCTTTCTTGAAAACACATGAGACTATTTCTTCGTACGATAAGAAAGATTTTGAGACCAATTCTCGCTAAAGGAATGGTTTTAACCCATCAAAGAATCAATCAATATTACTTATTGGGTTATGTATGTAGTCTACAACAAGCCTTTCTAACCTTGTGAAGTTATCTTTATACTTTGCAACATTCTCATCCTCATTGTACCTCAGACTCATAAATTTCCTCTCTATATCCTCTCGTATATCATGAGGAATGTATTTTTCTAGAAAGAGTTATTTAAATTCCCTCCATTCCATATTTTATACCTTTTCATCCTCCTTTTTTTGAATTAATAACATCTTTTAATCTGTATCTCCTGATAACCGATAGACTACCATAAAAACTTTTTCTCTTTCATTACTCCCCAAATAAATAAATATTTTATCTAAGTAACATATCCATTGCTTAGTTACAAATTAATTTTTTGTCCCATTTAATTTTGGAAGATGTTGTCTCCAGAATCATTCAAACATTTATCATGTACATTGTGGATTAGGATACTCTATACGGGTAAGGTTATTATTCATAATCGAAGAAAGTTGTCCTAATATGGTTATAATCTATTCAATGACATTTGTATCACTATATCCACTATCATTATATTTTATATGAGGAAAACACCTTAAAGGGTTACATGTGTTTGTATGGATTTCATTCCATTCACTATGCGTCATTTCTAAACAATGGAACACATTAGATTAGGTTATGAATCATAATGCATAATTACAAAAAAGTAAAATAATTAATATAAATTGAAAATTTTATGCATATCTAATTAATAATCATAAAAATGGTTTCTCTAGGAATATATTTACTCATAAATCCTTCATAATTGTTTGTAAAGAAAATTTAAATTATCCTAAGCATATCCCTCTAGAGTGTCAAACTAGGTTCACAGTAAGGCTTGTTGTCATGTACTAGGTTACCTCGAGTCAAGGCCAAAACATTATGTAAGAGTTGTTACACCTATTTTAATTTTTTATAGAACCACTTACACTTGTAGTATCCAGTTAGTGATGTATTTTCTATTAGTACCCACATAATCTATACATTACCAAAAATCTATGATGTTCTTATATTTTTATCCTCAAATTATATCTTAGTGTAGTGTCCCATAATTAAATTCTTTTCTAGATATAGTTTATAGGGTTTGTACTAAACTTCCTATGATACCAACTATAATTCCTTGACCTTAATATCCTAGAGTTATTGAATTATTTAATTACATTGGCATGATCACATGAAATAAAATCCCAATGGACCGATCAATTTAGTAGCCTTGTAAAATCTAGATACCAACAAAAGTTTCACATTCCTTCTTGAAATGAAAAACAATACAGTGTCTCCCTAGAAAACACTCATATCCATTAGAGTATCCCTAAAGGTCAATCGTAATATAATTCTTCACATACTGGGGAAAACTAAACATATGAAATGGGTGAGCTTATATGGTCAGTAAGGATAAACAATATAGAGGAAGCTATCATAAATAAGCATAAAATTTTAAGGCAAGGTATAAAATTGGAACACAGGACTTTTAAAAATAACATTCATCATAATATGGAAAACAAATTAAATAATGGTATTTAAAAATTCACATATACATTCTACTAGTTGAATAATAACATGAAATATCAATAACTAATCTCATAATGAGGGAATGCATAATGTCGAACATCATAACCACACCATCAAGCCCTCAGGCCAAGATCATACATAAATCTATAAAAACCCAAACTAGTTTGTCTCATGAGACCAAGTGATGCATCGAGGGGCTATAGAAGGCCATGCATGTCACTTACTAAGTCTAATGCATTCCTCATATGAAAAGGGTGAAACATAAAATAAACATTAGTATTAAAACTAGAATATGAAATATTAATACTTTAACCATAAACAATGAATGATATAAAAATAGCACATCACTATAAAACATATCATAAAAACTTCAATAAAATATGGAAGATTGTATTATAATAAATTAACCTCAATCAATAATAAAATCCAACAAAAGTTGTTCACATAGATGGAAATAATATAAAAATATGCATAATTATAAAACAAAACATTTATTATGAAAATAAACGTTTAATATTATAAGGGAATATTCAAAATGGTAACGTTTCATAAACCATAAAATATCCACTTGCACCATATAAGTTGAAAATAATAAGTTTTCCATAAATTGTCAAAAAGGGTTATAAAGTACCTCGTTTGGAAAATGATGGAAAGAATCATTTAAAAACATTTTATAAAAATTAAAACATGGGTAAAATGACTTTAAAAAATTGTATATAATATTCTTAAATACATTATATGAAACATAGATATAAATGATAAATATGTCCCAGTAGATACTTACTTATAAACAGCCTCGGATAATAATGAGATTGTGAAATTAACCCTTGCCTTGTACTTTCCTTTAGAAAATATTTTTTTAACCACCTATATAATGGTTAAAGTATGTTATTAAATTATATAAGAACCACATAGTTATTTATGATATCAAATATGATACTCTTATATCATTTTGTTAATAATATTTCAGTATTACCATTGTTTCGGGTGTTAACTGCTTCGTTTTCCTATGTGTGTTTTATTGTGTAAGTCATTGTTTTTATGGATAAGATGTATTTATTCATATCCAGAATTATATAAATTAAATAATTATTATTTTTAATCATCAAATAAAGTTTATAATCATTCTTTAATGGTTAACTTGGAAAATTAATCTCACCTCGTTGTGGAGACGGTAGGTCGTACGTACGCAATGTATCACTCCATTGATGGTTAAATGGTATGGAATTGGATGGTATATTAATTATAAATAATAATTATCATGTTATATTTATTATTTATATGAATTATACTAATCATTATACACATCCAAATAAATTATTATTGAATAAAAAATTACACCATAGCATGGAGACGATAAGTCATACGTATGCACGCATAGTGATATTGTTATTCGTAGGATGAATAAAAAGAGGAACATGGTTGTCCATTAATAATAATAAAATATCATAATGTATATTATACAAGATTAAATACTTTATTATGGAAACAATATATGAGGGGGAAGTAGAAGAAGAAAAGAAATTAAATGGAATTGGTAAAACAATTACCTCTTCTTTGAGAATCTCCTTTTGATTTGCACAAAATTACTCCTTAGGATGTCTTTATTACCAACATATGTCTTCTTTGATAAATTGAGGTCATTTTGGGAGATAATTAGGTAGGTTTTGGATGATAAAAATGGATTTAAAGGTGTGAATAAAAGATAAGGAGAGGTTCCCTTTTATAAGAGAGGGAAGGTGCACTTTTGGAAATCCAAAACTATTAAATTATTATAAATATATTTTTGATTTAAAATAGATCCAAAGGGAGATATTCAGATTATAAGTTTAATATGGTTCTATATCCTCTCAAAAAATGATTTTTAGACAAGTTTATGACACAAAATTAGCCTTATTTTTTGGATATAACCCGTAGATAAACAATTTAACTATTACCATGTTTACTTGTATTTTTATAATATAGGGTTAATATAGTTACTATAAAATAACAAAATAACCCCAATTGTATCATTTATGAAAAATTTAATATTATCCTAGTCATTTTTTTAAACCTGATATTTTTATGAATTTTATAACATTTAATAAAATATTATTTATTTTAAAGTATTATTTTTGTCAATTTTGATATTATTCTATATTTTCATTTAAAAAAACTAAAACCATCATGATAACTTAGAAAAAATAATTCTAATATATCAATAACATGTCTATAGTATCTATGAAATTCGTGTATATCATTAATTTTGTCAAATTATATTTATTTTAATATTTTTAATATCATTTAATTGATTCTTCCTTTAATAATTCAATTACTGCGTCATTATTGTGTCACCGTTTAATTTAATTATTTATTTCCTAAATTTATAAATAAATTAAAATTTTATAGATATAAATTTTATCTTTCTAAATAATATTTATAGTCAACCATATCACTTATATAGCCTCATATTAAAAATGATATATTTATTATAATTTGAATATGACATTTTTAACACTTCTTTAAATAAAATATAATATGTGTCCTAATCTTACACAATTGGTTTAAAAAGGAACATATTTTTTAACTAAGGTTGATTTTGGTCAAAAAAACACATATCCCATGAAATTAAGAGAAGTGTTAGTGTATTGTTATATTATTATAATATTATTTTTACCATTAATTACCTTATTTACCTTTAATCATGGTAAATAAAATAAAAAATCTAATATTCACCATAAAATATTTTGATCCTACTATACAAAATTTTTCATACTAATTACAGCCATGTATGTCTGTTTTCTGAAATTAAATTCAAAGAAGTGGTAAAATTAGGTTTAATGCAATTCCTGTAGATGTGGTTAGAATGCATGTAAAAGAGACATTCAAAAGTTCACTAAATTTGTATATCTAATTCTATTATAAAATGATTCCAATGAAATATATTGGATTAATATATGTATTAAATATCTATTGTGAATTTAACATAAATTTATAGTAAAATAATTATTTAAAATAAAAAATTGTTTTTTAACAACAATGTAGTATTTTTACTATTCATCAAAAATTGAAACTTTTCCAAAAAATACCAAAAATTCACCCTAAGATAATTTCAATATTTATTATTCAAATTTGAAGTCTATTTTGAAAAATAAGATTTATAAATTTCATAATTTGGTTAATATTATTTATAACCTCTTTTTAAATGGCTAGTGGTATATGCCATGGTGCACTCGAACTCAGTGTTGTGTGCTACACAAGATATTGAATTATTTAAAAAGAAGAATACTATGGATGATTGGGTTGTTACATTATTTTTTCAGCCTCATTTTAAAATATATTTCTCACAAACGTCATAACCCCTATGGGTAATTTTTATTTTCTTTCTTTCCAACATAACAATCATTTTCTTCCACTCTGGTTATACATTATGAGATATAATTTCTCTTTATAGTGATTTAATATGAATTTTTTGTAATCTATTAAAATTATATAGTTCTTAATAGAAGTATTTTAATAATATAAAAAGAGAATTTACTTTTATTCTCATATTTTATCTTCAACCTTACATTTTGGGGATATCCCTATTTTTTTGAAATTTAAAAAATATAATTTTTAACTACGTTGAAATTCATTTCAAATAAAATAAAATAAAATTATCTTCATTTGTTTGGTATTGTATATTTTTTAAAAAATAAGCACTTTTAATTTCTCTGTGTGAACATATATTTTTCCCCCATTGACATTTTATATGAATATTTCTCTATATGATTTCAATAATTCTGAAAGAAATTATTCTTCTCCTAATTGTATAAAATATTTATTTTAAAATACATTCAATTGATAAAAGAAATTTATTATTTCCAATGTTATTTTTCTAAAACTCCTAAAAATGTGTTTTATATTAATCATTTTCCATTTATATTACTTATTCTTCATCAAATTTGTTATTAAAAGTATTCCATTTACCTTTTTTATCTTGATATATTTTTTAATATACTACTCTTTTGGGGGAATGATCCTTCAATTCCGTTGTCTTCCATAATCATATTTTGTTTATAAACTTAATTATTCTTCAAATTTCATTCCTAAATGGATTTATGTTTTTTTATTCCTTTTATTAAAGGGTTTCCACCTAGATTCGATGCATTAATTGATTAGAAAAATTATTTTCTTAACCATATATCCTTTTTATATTCATTGTAAACATTATAATTTCTATTATAATTATTGATTGGTATTTAACTATAATGTTATTGAATATATTTGGTTACCCATTTATTTTCAAGGGTATTATAATTATATGATAATTCATGCAATTATGAATGAATTATTTATATGATTTGATTAGAAAATTATATGAAACCCATTTTCTTCACATGGGTATTCATGATATATTTAAATGATTGACATATTATGGAACACATATGTATAGATGATTAAGGGTGGAGTCATATATCACCCTCTAATGCATTAGCAAGTTTTCTATATCTCATGATATAATATAACATGGTACTTCTTGGGTATTATCACAAAATTAAGCATGGTACTTCTTGGATATGATCACAAACTAATGGGTGAACCATTATGAATATGATCAAAAACTAAAGAATGGAAATTATATGATATGGTCACAATATGATGATAACCTATGATTACCATTATGCCACAATTTTATGCTAATTATTATGACTATGATATTCTCTCATAGTTCATGTTTATTGACTCTTTATTCCAAACTTCCTTGATTCATTTATTTTATAATTCCATGTCATATTCCTTGACTCATGATTTACAGTTTATTCTTTTTTCAGAAGAACATTATTGTGTATCCTGATTTTATACAGTTACCTGTATTGTGATTACTTATGATCTTTTATCACTTATGTTAACCCTTATTAACGATCTGAGCTCACCCATTTCTTATGTATCTATTTCCCCAGGTTAAGAAGAAATGTAATATATAATATGTGACTAAAATAGTATCTTGTGAGGGTGATTTGTGGGAGATGTTGAAGTCTTATTATGGATTAATTAGATTCTTTTATTTTATGAGAAAATATAATTTTGATATAAAGAACTTGTTTTCTACTAGTTAAATTTTATTCCTAACAATCTAATACACTATGATAGAAAATGTATTTTGGATTTAAATGCTGCATTATATTTTAATTATTGATGTGTATAAAATATAGTGTGTATAAGTTATGTGTTTTTAGTACTATATCTAAGAGTGTAGGCCTTATAGAACCTCAATTTGTATCAAATGAGGGTTTTGATAACATCAAGGATTAGGGTATTATTAGTTAAGGATAATTTTGGAATTAGTAATGCTATCAACATTTTATAGTTTAAGGTTTATTATTATTTAAATGTTATAGATAAATAATTAGTCCAATTTATTGAATTTTTTTTATTATATTAGGATTAGATATCATTAATGAAAACCCTGAGAATATTTCTAAGGGATAATTCTAAATTTATAATAACATTCTAAAGTTTTAGTAATCTTTTGAGTATTTGGTTTTCTTGTAGATTACATATATTTTTATATATTGGAAATTAGATATGTCTATAACATAGATTCACCTAGGTGTAAAAACTCAGAAAAAGTCTTGGTGAGTTTCAAATAAATATATACTCTTGTACACGATGTTTGGGCCTGAGACTTCATGCCTCCATAGACACTATTAAGGGATATGATTTATTTAATCACATTACCTTTATGATCTATTACTAATGGTTTATTATGTTAATAAAATATGTTAAGAAGTATAAGTGAACCGAACATTATTAATCATAGATTGAACCAAAATTTACTTGGGTTAAACAAAATAATAATGTAATGGTTTTAAATAGAAACACCATTCAAGGATGAACTTTTTTTAAGATCAATTATTATAATTATCTTACGATGCTAATTATTCATCACTCACAATAACCCATTTTGGTTTCAGTAATAGATAAATCATGAAGAAATCATCTTAACAATGGATTCATGGAAAATGATAAGATTTTTTAAATGATAAGCCTAAAGGGATATGATATAGATTGAGAAAAATTGTGGTTATTCCAATGAATTTATCAAGAATTATGATTAACAATGTGAAACTATTTGAAATAAAAAAACCAAATAATTGAATGATATGGACTAATTTAAATTCATGTGAAAAAATAGATAAAGTAAAGATGATTTATTTTCTAACATGTCAAAAATATGGAATGAAGCATGGGGTAAATTACCTTAAAGGTAAATGAAAATTAATTATGTGTATAGATGAATTTTATTAGACTCAATTATGTGATTGAAAGATAAAAGATATAAAAAATACATTGCTTAAATTTCAAGGAAATTAGAAATAATGAAATTCAATTAACTAATCAAAAGAAAAACATGGAAAATAGTGACCAACAACTTCCTATACTATTGGAAAATGGGAAATCCTACAAAAAGATTTTTATTTAATAATATAGTGATTATTAACTCTAGATATTCCAATGTCTTATGTCATGTAATTTTTTACCATCTTTTATATATTGATTTATAAAGAAAAAAATATTGTGGTATTACTATTGTTAAAATATTTTCATGGTTTATTGAAAGTTATTCCTTTTTGATTTAGATCTTCTTTTCCAAGTATGATTCTATGTGGAAATAGGATTGGGTCACATCTCATTATAAAAGTATCAAATTAATATTCATAAATAAAAACCACAATTCATCTCCAAAACCAAATCATGATAATCTATAGTTGTATGGTAAATATCTATGTGGAAATTAGTCCCATCATATGAATTTTAAAATTTTAAGGACGCAACTTATTCAAAGGGTAGAATATAAACAACTAAGATTTTACCATATAATTTTTTTCTATATATAAAGATTATGCTCGATAAATAAAATTATAATCACAACCGAATTTAAAAAAAACTTATTAGATAAATATTATTAAGAAAACTATAAGAACAATAAAACCTGTATTAAAAAAGAATATATTATTCACTATTAATTTTAACAAAGGATAAATAAAAAATGTGATTTAATTGTTCTTTCTCAAATAATTTCTAAATGTATTGTTTATATTATGATCATAAATTAAATTGACCAATTTTAAATAATAGTATATAATATTTCAATATATGTAATTCTATATTATCATCCTCTAAAATAAAAAATTATATCAAAAAATATTAAGGAACTCTACTATGTAAAAAACCAATTTTTCAACAAAGCAAATTTTCCTAATATTTTATATTTTCATTTAAAAATGAATTTTAAAATTTTATATTTTTAATTTTAAAAAATAGGATTACTTTTTAAATTAATTCTAACATAATTGACTTATTATGGATATTAATTATTTTTTTGAGGTAAATTTTTTTTAGATGAAGAGTAAAAAATGCACTTTTGGCCAAAATAGCGAGTTTTATTACATTATCACTATATAATAAAGGCCTAGAATTTTATAAAACATTCTAACTTATTAAATATTTATTTATGTAATAAATATATTTATTTTTAATTTTATATTTTTAAATTTATAAAACAAATATAATATTTTTAATAAAACCCTTTTAATCATTTCAATGAAATTAAACATTATTTTAGTATAATTTGATTTTGGCCTTATTATAAAGACAAATAACTATTTTTTGTAATATAATAAACCAATTTAGGTCTTTTAAATCAATAAAATTGATAATTTTAAACTATGCATAAATTTTAACCTTAAAAACATAATTTTCCTAAAAAATGTTTTTACGTATTATTAGCATTTATTTTAAAATTCACATTTAAAACTACTAAAAAATTTTGATAAAATGGTTTTAAAATTTCAAATTATAAGGATATAATTAGTTATTGTGTTTATTTTTTATTTTCTTTATTAAAATTAATTACTAAGGATAAAAATTAATTACCTGATAAAAGAAGAAATGGTAAAAACTGATTCACTAAGAGGAAATAATAAAAAACATGTTAAAAAAAGTTTCCAAATAGATGATTGAGGGTGGATAAACCATAAATCTATTTCCAATCATCTTTTTTACATTCTTGAATCTTTTAAACTTGAATAGTAACTTCACACTATTGAAAATATAAAGGGTGCCTCCAAAAATATTCCTCATCTTCACCTATAATAAGTGACACCTCCACCACTTCATGTTAAAATTTTTTCTTTTAATTTACTTATAAAAATATTCCATTTTTTCTTACTCTAGCCCTTTATAAATTAATTAATTATTTGGACACCAGTATTTATCTTAAGACCTTTATTTTTAATGATATTTATAAGATAATACTCAAGATCTCGACATAAGTATCACCTCCCTCTTAATCATTTATTATTAATATTCCTATTACAAATATTTTCTTATCAACTTAAAATAATTAAATTAATATATTTAATATAATAATATTTTAATTTATTAATGGAATAACTATTATTTATTCATTTCTATCCACAATAAAAATTAGAGTATCATCGATCATGCGTATGTGCGAACTACAACCTCCATAAATCAACATCTTCCTTTTTTTGTAAGCACGTCTCATCATTGGATATAATGATAATTTTTTTAATAAATATGTTATATAAAATATATTTATAATTATTAAAAGAAAAATTATTTTTACATTCAGTATCCCAAATTTTTTGAAAAATAAAAAACATCATCATTCATATGTGTAGACTACCGCCACCATGAATGACGTGTATTATTTTTACTAACCAAAAAATATGGATGATTCTAAAAGTGCAATTAATGATCTAATATTATATTTATAACATTATTAAGGTATTTATATTTCAAATTATTATATAAATTACACCTATTCTATGAGAAATTATAATGGTCTAATTATGATTGTGTAGACTACCGCCTCCATGAAAGTGGCATATAAAATTTTCCATCTAATATTTATTATTTATCCTAATAATTTAATATCTGATTTAAAACATTAAATATTCTATATAAGTTAATTATGATCTATTTATAATGATATTATTCTAAAATAAACACTATTCTAACTATATTATCCCATCAAGTAATAACATGTTCTTGTCTAGGTTGGTTTTACTACCCACTTGAACAATACTATAAATTTAAATCAAAGATTAAAACAGGGATTTAATTTATATTAATATATGATATAAAAAATTAAATAATTTGTAATTTTTTTTCTAGAATTTTAATAATTAATTTGATCTCAATATTTAATAAAATAGTCTTTGGTCACTAACAGTCATCGAAAATTGATCATCACTGAATTCAACTTTGATGATCGTAACCAATACATCCATATAATGAAATTATAATTTTATAAATAATTATAAAAAATAAATTTTAGTGAATTTTATGATATTTTAATGATTATATGTTTAATAATAATGAATAATAACACTGCTATAGCAAAACAATTACTAAATAAATAATCAGATCTAATAACATTTGATGCTGAAAATAAAATATAACTGACTAAAAGATTTGTAAAAAATATTATAAATAAATAATATAAATACTTGTAGATATTAATATGGTTTATAATTTTTTTTTAAATATATTTTTTCATGCATAAGGTTAGAGTGCTTTTGACTAAGCGGGGATACAATGTAAGGGTTTCTTGTTTAAAATTTTTACCGCTTCAGATATATTTCCATTTTTAATTCATGATTTCATTGTAATGGTATATATATTTAAAATTTAATATTTTTTATTAGGATTATATTATATTTAATTATATTTAATTTTATATTGAAATTTACTTATATCATTGGGTTTTTTATAAAAAAATCCATAAGTTGTAAGGGTCACTTGTCTCAAATTTTCACCTCTTTAGACATATTTTTTATTATACGCCATGTTTTTATTAGAATTGTGCATCTACATCCCCTTAAATACTTTGATTCATTATTATATTATATTTCATGATATTCAATTTTATATTCTATGTTATTTATCTTATGGGGTTTTTCCATGAATGTTTCTAAGGTTGTATGGGATTATTGTCTCAAATTTAATTTAATGATACAAGTCTCTTATTGTGCAACATGAAATAATTAATATCGTATGATTAGTACCTAATGAATGCATGTCACAATATTAATGTAACCCATGGGATTTTAGGAGATATATCATGTTCTTTATTTAAATAAAATTTGATTCAATGGATATCTAGGTTGTAAATGTTTTTTCAAACTCAATTTACATCCATAGAGTTACAAGCATTATTATTGAAATATATTGTTCTAAGTATGATTTATTCTACATCATGGATAACTTTTATTGTATTAAAATTTTAAATTATTGTGTAATAAAACTATTCCTTATAACCTCACTATCAAATTATTCTTACCTCAAAGATTACATAACTTGAATGGGTTTTCTTGGTCTCAATTTCTATTTCTTGAGACATATTTCTTATTACAAACCAATTTACTTGTTTATTGTTTATTTACTACCTTTATATTATATTATATAAAGAAATATATTTAATTCTTGTAATTTTAATTTTAATTTCTTGCTTTTGATCCTTGATATGTGTTGATTTAAATGTTACTCAAGTCTTATGGTCAATTTTTCCACCATCATTTTGAAATCAACATATCAAAAATGTGATTACATATATGGGTAATTTTTATAGTATTTATTTAAAATATAAAAATCTTTTTATTATACTCTATTTATTCTTAGTGGGATTTTTTCCTCATTATGTTAATATTGAATTAATTTTTATAATCTTTTAAAATGATGTGGTTCTCTACAAATTTATTTCAAAAATTTCAAAATGTAATTTAATTTTATGATAGAATTTTTTCTTCAACTATACATTTTTTTGGGTAGATCTGCATTTGATTTTAAAATTGAATAATTTCATTTTTTACTATATATATTTGTTTGAATTTTTTATTATTTAAATCTTCTTGGCATTTTCTTTATGGTCCATTTTCAACAAAAGAATATCTTTTAGACTTTCTATGTGAACATTTCATTATGTGGATTTTTTCATTTTATATGAATCCTTCTATCTATTTTTTCAAGGTTTCAAAATGAAATTATTTTTCTCTTAGTTTTGTAAAATATTCCATTCAAAAGTATTTCAAAAAATCAAGTATATTTCTTAAATCCGATCTGATTTTTCTATAAATCCTAAGATTTTTTTTTCATCTAATCCATTATCCTTCTACATGTCTTCTACATGATCAAGGTTATTTTAAAATATTTACCATACACCTTCATTATATTGATGGATTATGTAATTTCATTATTTTTTGGACTAATGATCTACCACTTCCCTTGTCATTCCATATCATTTTCAGTTTATAACCATGATTTTTCTTCCAATGCAATTTCTCTATGAACATAAAATTTTTTATTCCATTTATTAAAGGTTTTTCCCTATATTTAATATAAGGATTTATTGGAAAAATTATTGTCTTACATGTTTACCCTTTTTCTATATGGTGTAAATACATTATGATCTATTAGCTTGAATAATTACTATTTAACAAAAAATTTATGAATATCATTGGATATCCAATTATTTTCATGTGATTATCATGTTATGGTTATTGATGGAATTATGAATAACTTATTTATGTGATTTAATTTGACAAGTATATGAAAAAAATACATTCCCATGGTATCTCATGTGATATTGAAATGAGTGATATATTATGGCATATATATGTATGGATAGTGACTAGAAAGGTTTTATATCTCTATAAAATGAATTAGTTAATGTTATATATCAAATTATATATCATATAATGAGCCTTCTTAGATATTATCATAAACATAAGAGTTTTCCATCATGGATATTCATGGAAACTAAAGGGTAAGACTTCTTGGATATGATTATACACTAATTTTTTGGTGGTCTTAGATATGTTTTCAATATGATGATAACCAATTATTATTCTTGTGACGTAGTTTTATATTTATTCTTATTAGTATGTTATACTCTCTTAGATCATGTTTGAATCCTTATTACACACTCTATTGAGTCATTTGTTGTTGTATTCTATCTTATATCCCATGACTCATGTTTTACACACTTTTAATATTTCTGTATAACTTTCTTATGTATCCTGATTATACCCATATTCTATTATTTTGTTCACTTATGAACATCAATTATTATATATTATTTTTACCCATAATTATCATCTAAGACCACCCCCTTATTATTTTTTCATTTTCCAAGGTTATGAAGGAAAGTAATACATAATATTTTTTCAGAATACAAACCTATTTGAAAGATTTATGGGAGATATTGAAGGACTTTTATGGATTAATTAGTTTCTTATATAGTGAAAAAATAAACATTTGATATAATTAACATGGATTATTCTAGTTAAATAATTATCTTAAATATATAAAACTCTAAAACATAAAAAGGAATTGTGTTTCTAAATGTTTCATTATCTTGTAATTATGGATGTGTATAAAATACTATGTATAGAAGTCATGTGTTTTTAGCACTGGATCTAAGTTTGGGTTATGGGGTGCCTCAATCAAACATTGTAATATTTTTTATTAGGTTATCATTTTTTCAAGGATTTTTATATCATCCCTGTTAAAAACATTTTCCTTTTTATTATTTTGGGGAGATATTATACAAAAATACAATGATTTTCCATATATTGATGATTTTATTTCCATTGTGAAGTTACAAAAATTAGAACTGAGGTTACTACTGATGATCCTACACAATTCAAATGTACAACAGATTTGGGTTCCAAAAAAAATTCCATAAATAACTTTGAGTAATAAATCCTTAAAGAATGTGATTATACTTATTTATACAAAGAATTAAATTCCAATAGAATGTATAGTTTTCAATAAAATTGGAAATGTCTCCAAATGATTAATTCTATAAACATTAAAAATATCAATGAAAAGAATGTATTGTTGATTGATTTCACTTCTTTGAAATACATTAACTATCCTTTGACAATAATTAAAACATCTAAAATAACCTTTGGAATCCCAAAATAATGCTTTCCAAAACATCTCAGAATCATATACCTTATGAGTGATCTATTTGGTAGTAAAGTTCCCTCTAAAAAAAGAGTGTGATAAAACTATAGTATGGATAGATACACACTACTATGAATGAAATTACAAAGAAAATGATCACTACATGTGTGAATATGGTAAGTGTTATCCTAAATTTACCAATGAGAATCATGTTTAAGATAATCAACTATGTTTTATTGAAATCACTAGTAACACATGTTGTTACCAAATAATTTAAAATGTACTCATAATATGGAATAACAGGTTGTTATTGATATAATTTTTCATTATGAAACATTTAATTTATGGTAATGAATGGGGATACATTAATGTTTAAGGAATAAATGATCCTACTTACAAGGAATGTTACATAGTTTTGAGTCTTGTTTCATTAGGGGATATTATAGTACTACATGGTCTGAATACACATTCACTTTAGACCCTAAAATATTAGAAATGAATTTTTCTATTAAAACAAAATATAATGAAATATATTTTTATTTATAGTATATAGTTATTGGGTAGAACCTGATGTTCAGGAGCTATATATAATGATATATATAGTTGTGTTAATATGTTATGAGAAGACTTCCCCAACTTCATAATTATATTAATTAGTTAGGTTATTAGAATATTAGGGGTGAAGTGAGATTCCATTTTAAAATGTTAAAGGCATTCCAATATTTTTTATCTAATGATAACTCTTTGTAAATTTAGGGTAATCAAGAGTGAGGGAGTATTTCCATGCTAAATTCATGAGTGAAATAGAAATAATATCATTTGTTACTAATGAAATATGGTACACAATTTAACATTTTTGGGGAAGTTAAGGGAATAAATTACATAAAATGATGTTTAATATATATATATACCATCCCCAAAAATATAATTTCCAATTATTATACCGTTGTATACCATGAAGTTGAAATTATGATTCATTAATAAAAGATTATTATAATGTAGAGACATAGTATAACTCCCAACTACTAAAACACCCATCAAAAAATATTAACCATGCATTGCTGGAAGGTTCTAGGAGTATTTCATAGAACAAATATCATCCTATTATATGATAATGTATCAAGGGGGAAAGTGAAGGTCATCATTTACTAATCCTCAAGGGAAATAGTGATCTTAAAATATATATAATAACTATCTAGGAAAAATTTTATTAATTCCCTACTAATATCTCTATAATCTAGTAGATCAATGGAAATGGGATATGATCTTTCTTATTGAAATGGTTTATTTAATTATTTTTTATACAAACACACTAGCTACTCTACATTAATTTTAGTTCCAATTAATTATTTTTATTTTTTGATTATTTTTAGAACTATTTTATTTTTAATAATATATACTATATTGACCAATTATCTACCAGAAATCATTAATTTGGTTACCACCATTTTAATGACATCAAGGAGTATTGGGTTTAGTCTGTATTTTTTCCGTCACACCAACTTCACTAAATCATTTAATAATATATGATTCATATAAATATATAGTCTAATATTATGAATGTTATAAAATATTTAACTAAAGGATTTCTTATAGTACCTAAAATTTTGAATAAATTAAATTTTATTCTTTGAAGAGATTAAACTAATATAGATGGTGGGAAGCCTATTTCTATGATCAAGATATGAATATTTTAAATTTTGAGGTAGTGGTTTATTTCCAATTATAGGTGATATTGGATTGATTGGAGGGAATGAGAAATATGGATTTCTATGAACTCATATAACTACTCAATTTTAAAATGCTAAAACAAGGAATAAAAATTTATAAGATGAGTTGAATCATTGATAGTAATTGAGTCCCCATTTCCTAATAAATCATAAATTAATGAACATGCATGGAATTTTTTAAAACTATTAAAATTTTTAACAAATGAATTATTACATAGAATTTATGTCAATGATGAACACATAGAAAGGGGTTGAGGGAAAATATATATAGTGTATATGAAGATATTTAATACATTAATTAAATTTATTGACTGGGATAAATATTTTTATAAGGGGTAATTCATCACATCAAAGATGATAAAGTGAAAAATATCACCATCATACTCCTAATTGAATATACCATTTGGAAAATTAATTTTGATATGGGTATTTTATAGTAATGTTCACCCAAATATAGGTGAGGAATTTCTTTTCAGCCAATAATTTTCCATTTTAATCACATAAAAATCTATAGGAAAAATAAATTACTAACCCTCACAGGAACATCCTCTAATACACCAATGGTGTTTGTGATACTCTTATTTTCAAGTTAAACAAATATTTTAAAAGTTTTTTGATCCCAAAACTTTAATGAAGTCAAAATTGAGTGATATATATTGTTAATAGATGCACCCATATCAAGAATGACATTAGAAAAAAATACTCCCCTATGGTGCATGGAATAAAGACTTTTCTTGTGTCTTTTTATTTTATAGGATGTGATGGTTGAATCAATCCTAAGATGTCCTTCCCTAATCATACTATCTAAAAACATATAATTCACCATTGATATATACAAATATCCTTAATTATTTTATATTATCAATGAATTTAATTTACATTTTCAATCAATAGAATGTTATCACACACGTTTTTTAAAATGTTTCTAATATTTTCATGCCATGTGAAATTTATTTTGGATTCATTTTTAAAGTTATACTTTAGGTAGAATGTGAGATTAATGGTTGGATAGGTTGATAATAATAAAACTACCTTTTAATTAGTGGTACTTATCTAAGAAAATGTTTTTTGTTGTAGGATATTTAGGGATGGTTAATATATTGGTTTCTTCAATACGAGATTACTCTAATAGAGTGGTCATTATGATTTTTAGTTTCACACAACTTTGAATGGTGTTGGAACTAAAATTTCTCATATCCAAAAGTTTAACTATATTAAAATAATGATTTTTACTTGACTCTTCAATGTTTATTTTCCTTCAGAAAATTGGAAAGTTAAAATAATTGAGTTCTGGGGTATTATATAGATGTGTGGGTTGTTTTTCGAATTAAAGGTTACATTTACCATTTATTTCATTAGGTATTCTAAGATATGGATGGGTTTTTAAAAGGATTATTATAAAGTTATTTATTTGGGGGGGGGGGGGTTGTGGTATGTAATTTATATCCAATGTTGGGTGGTTATATGACTGTTGAGTTTAGTTAGAATATCCCTTACTAATAGGATTTGTGTTATTTACCTCCATAATATGATAGATAATATAGTTCTTTCCTATTTAGTGGGTTAATATGGGTGTCGTGGAAATATTGAATCATAAATATTAGATGGATCATTCAATTGTGGGAATTGGTAAAAATATTTAACATGATCTCTAGAAATACCATAATTAATTGGTGGAGGAGGTTGGGATTCCTCTTAGTAAATAGAAATTTATCAGACTATGGTACTTAAACATTTAAACATTGTGTCCAAATTCATTTAAAAATCGTAACTCTAAACCTTATGAAATATTATAATGGGAAAATAGAACCTTAGATAAAATTATTGAGTTTTCTACACCATATTTTCAATGAGTTTCCTTTCCACAACCAAAGTCTTATATAGTAGGTAACTAATTATTGTTGCATCAATCGTACTAAAATCACTAGGGATCATTCATTTATAAAAAATTTATATGAGTATATGATCACTTATATTATGGTGAGTTAAAGTTTTCCATAAAATTTTGAACTATGGATAGTATTTATCAAGTTTTCCACATATATATTTTCTAATTCCATAAATTTATTTTCTTACTAATACAATTGAAGAGGATGATAATATTTTTTTAATAACTATCCTTTTTACATTTGTTAATCTCAAATTTGGGTGTTAATATAGTAAATCCAATCCATTTTTGAGAATTTTAAGTAAATGGAAAATTTTAGTTTATAAAGTTCTTTATCTAATCTTGTAGGTTTCAATAATGAGCACACAATGTGGAATTATTTTAAATGATCATGTTGGTTTTCATCATAATATCTTTGACATAAAAACAATAAGTGGATAAAACCATATTTCTGTTGAAAATTAGGCACTTCACTATGATATTTGATATATACTGACTGATATTGATTGCCACATGAAGTCAAGTATGTTATAATCTGGTGATTTACATCCATATAGTAAAAATTAAAATCTAGTTCAATTTTATTTAAAAAAATGGTGTTTCTATTGGATTGAATTATATTTCTATTAAATATTGTAGCATGGTGTGGGAAAATATATAAATATGCATTAGATTAGTTTTGGTGAAATGATGGTGTACTACCATTATTTAAGGCATAGAAGGAAGATGATGTTTTAAGGATTCATCTTGAATAAATTACTTTGATAGATTCAATAAAATTCTATACAAGAACCATTTATTTTTAATGAATGGTATACTAATATTTTCATAAAATAGAGACAATTATTGATGTTGAACATACTTTAAATAATAGTAGTGAATAGTTGTGGAATATTCCAATAGGTTTAGAGTTTTTAAGTTGGCATTGTATGTTATACATGATAAAATAGATATTAAATAAAGTTATTATATTCATCCATTGAAGGTAGATCCTTTGGATGATGTTTGGGGTGATTTGGGGTGATTATGAATGAAATTTTTTAATTGGTTCTGAGTAATTTTTAAAATTTTGGTTGTTAGAAAATTGACAGAGTCTTGTTTTATAATACTTTGTTTGAGGAGTGTACTAAATTGCTTTCTTGAATAGATAAATGAATATGTATGGAGTAAATCCTAAGAATTTCAGTCATCTCATATGAAACTAGAGATTCTATAATAATTATCTCACATAACTCCTGACATTAAAGATATTTCATATGAAACTATAGCCAATCGACTGACTTTTTCTAGGTTCATAATAATTTAATGCAGCGTACAACATTATATCAAATTTTCTTATATTATCACTTTATATAACTTATAAATTCATATTTAATGATATAAAATATATATTTTCATAATTATATATTCTTATTAACTGAAGATAAATCAGAATATTATTTAACCTATTCATAATATATTAAAATATCATAATCATACTAGTGGATATTTATTTAAGGATTGAAAAATGGAGAAGTAAATCATAGAGGAAGTTGAAGTATGAGATGAGTTTCATACCGCTATCCAGTACTGTCATGCCATTTTCATAAATATATACACATGTGGCTAAATATTTTAAAAGATTTAAATCTATATATTTTATGAGAATAATAATAAATATATATTTAATATCATATGAAGAAAATAAATATATGAGTATTATGGTATTAAAAATGGTATTTTGTATGAGAATTTAAATAATTTGAATGAGGAAATAAATTGGAAAAATATTTTTTGATATAAAAATGAGATTATTACTACTACAGAAAAAAATTATTGGAAATTACAATTTAGTAACTATTATTTATGAAATAATTATTTGAATATTAAAATTTTAGGAAGTACATAATAATTTTATTATTTTGAGATTGAACTCTTGAATATAGTTTGTGAAAATTATAAAAAAAATGAGATCCAGATACATTATAGTATCAATGAGTACAGTAGATATCAAGGTTGGAAGAAATTAGAGGAGTATACAAGTGTGAAAGATTGTTTATAGATGAATTGATTACTCATATAATTAAATATGTTTAATGAGTTTTGAGTCTGAATAATATATTCAAATAGTTATATATGTTCTTAAAAAACTATATACAGGAGATTCATTTTTTCATGGTTTTCCATGGATAAAGATCTACCATGATAGGTGAAAACATAAACAAATGTTGTAGGATGTCTTTCAAACATTGGTTAATTTCATTGTAGTAGGAAATATGAAGCTTTAGGGTCTTCAATGTGACTCATTAGTTGGAAAATGTGTGAATATACATTTATTAGAATATGATAGTCCATGGTGCAACCAATTTTCCATGGAATACAGAATCAATGATTGAGGAGAATAAATAATCATTGTAAAGAGTACTATATTATGTTGAATTTTGTAAATTCTTTTATTCTATAATCTCTTCATATATATATATATATATATATATATATATATATATATATTGGTGTGAGGTTGTGATAATATATTGAGATAATTGAGAACATAGCATTTCTAGGATATAGATTTCAAAAGAATGAATTTTTAAAAGATATTGATTATACCCCTAGTGGTCCATCCATCTTGGGGAATAATAAAAGTCATCAAAGAATATCCAAGTTTTCTTTAAATATAAAATAAAGAAACTAATAAAGGGGATATTTAATTATGTAATCATAAATTATTTTACTTACTTTTTTATCATAAACTATCACATATAAAGGAATTATAAATTGCTTTACCCATTATCACTTGACCTGAAAGTTATATATATAGAAATAGTGGGATATTATCAATTATTGAGGGTTATCTCATGACCCTTCCAAACAAGATAAATATTATGGTGGGTAGATAATCTAAAAATATAGTATTGTTGTTCATTTTAGAGAATTTCTACACAAAATTTATTGGAAAACAATTAAATAAATATTATAAAAAATAATAAGAATCTATAAAGGATATTAAATCCAAAGAAAGAAAATGAAATTTTTGGAGAAGACTATTTAAAGACATAAATATGCTTGATGATGATATCATTGAATATTAATTTACCAGTATTAATGATATTACAAGTAACATCTTGGGGTTTTGTGAAAAGTTATATGATTTCACCATTGTTAAATTGTTGATGAGGAATTTTATATAGTATTTTATTCCAAAATTATCATCCCTATAAGATATTTATGAATTTATAGTAGTTTATTTAAATTATATAAACATTTATTATGATATGGGAAAGGCTTTGTATTTTATGAATAATGAAAAATATGAGATGGATATTGAATCCATGAAAAATGGAAAAGTAAAAAGAAGAAGATACTGAATCAAGTGATTCTTATAATGATGAAGATGATGAATACTTAAAAAATATTTTTATATTTTATGAAATTGATTTTTAAATGTGTCACCAGAAAAGAAATTTCAAATAAGAACCAAGGTTTTATAACTAAAATGGAATTTGAATCATTCTATATGACTATCAAAATAAAATTGATAAAAGAACTAAGATATATGATAAAGATAATATTTTATAAAAATTGAATTTTCTGAAGGATAAATATAAATAAAAGGTATTTTATGATCAAAATAATAAAGCAAGATTCATCATCATAGAGCATCCAATCTGATAATGAAGTCAATTTCTTTTCTTAGGTTGAACATGGTTTTTAAACAACTAGCATGGATGATGAGGAAGATAGGATAGTTCTTGCATTTCAACTAAAAGATGAGTTAAAAACTTGTCTTTAGAGTAATACATATCTCAATAAAGATAATACAAAACATAAGATATATAAAAAGACGGTAGCTTCTGAGAAATATTGGCATGTCAATGGAGAAGTTGCATACATTGATGATATCTATAATAATCATTATTCAATTATAGTAATTAAAAATTAATTATTAATAAAATTATAATAAAATTTACATATTATTATTTCATGGAACCAAAATTTTAATTTGATAGTTTTAATATCAATTTTAAACTTACTATGTAAAAATAAGACTAGAATGAGATTTTTAATTTTTCCCTTCGAAATATAATTCTATGAATATTTGAAAATATATTATTTAAATATTAACCTTTTATTTATAATAATTTTATATAAAATTCATAATTTTATATTTATTTTCTATAATTTTTATAGAAATAATGATAAGATCATTTTGAGGTAAAAAGATATATTTTTCAGAAAAACCTTTTTAAAGGTGTAATGTAATTCCATTTTAATTAATTAAAATGATATTTAATAATGAATTATTTAAATTAAATATATTATATATATATATATTAATTTAAATCCATATAGATATGATTAATTTTCATATAGTTAATGTAATATCATTTTATTCATGAAAAAATCATTTTGTTTTTTAAAAAGCCATTTTTCGATACAATTTGGGGGTTTATTTTTAAATAAAATTCTACCAATTTTATGAATAAAATTTTATAAAATAGTTGTAATATTTTTAATCATTATAATTAATATTATTTAATTAGTTCTACTTAACTTTTTTCACATTGAATAGTAAAAACACTAAAATGTTAATTATCACAGTTAATGTTGAAACAGGTTTACCGTGGGTTAACCTGAAAATATAATGGTAAAAATGACCTAAATACTTATAAAACTTCCAATTTTTTGTTGGATTTTGAATCTAACCGTATAAAATTCTAATATAATCCATTTCGGATCCATTTGTTCAATAATGTGACTTAAAATTATTTTAAAACATTGAAAAGTTACATGTGCACCTCTCACATCAATTATAGAAGGGAACCTCCTCCTATCACTCCTTCACACCTCTTGATACATTTATATCAACTTTGACCTAGAAAAATCTATCTCATACATCCTTATCCACATTATTGAGCATTTATTATTCCTAAAAATGAACCATATAGCTCTTAATAAGAGATCCAATTGAGGTTTTTCTAAGAGAAGGTAATCATCTTCACTAAGATCTTTTTTTACATTATCTTTTCATGCCATCAATTTTGTATTAATAATTAAAATATAATAACAGTAATATCTACCATATAATTATATGTTATTACTTTAAAATAATAATTTTTATACATCTCCTCTTCCACCAAATGGGAAACAAAACCATTGGTCATGTGTACAGTGAATTACTGACTCACAAACTGATGTAATTTATTTTCCATAACCACCTCTAATGGATGGATATAATGATGGGTTATATATATATATATATTATTTATATGAAATAATTATAATTTTTTAATTATAATATCACATCTTCCTTCTCACCATCCAATTTTTCGAATATGATAATTTTGATCATGCATACGTGTGGACTACTACTATAACGTCCCATACTCGGATGACACTGAAAGGTGCCCTAATCCCAGTGGGTCACATGGCCTCATGCGCATATCCACAAATTCCATAGGCTATCAAAGAGTATTGAGGTCACAGTTTGTTTCCATGTTGAGACTATCCCCTCACTAACAAAGTGTAACACAACAGAATATATAGAACCAACAAGTAGCGGAAGCAATATAATAACCAAACTAGAAGTAAAAAAGTGAAAGACTGATATAATAACAATTTCATAATTTATTTCACATAAAAATGATGATACATGTTTTGTATCTAATAAATCATCCAAAATAGGTACAATGTTGTATGAATACAATACATGTGTCAAATACCAAAAAGACCAAAAAGTGTATTCTCTAAATAGCATCACAAGCCTCTTGTTGATCTCCTGTTCCCCTGATCCTAAGAATGGTACAAAATAAACCCTTGAATTGTGGATTCTTTCCCCTGTCTCTAGCTACATCTAAATAGTGTGTGAGATATAATCCCTGTATGAAACCACCTAAAGGTATTTACAATCTCATTTGTGTAATATAATAAGCTAAGTAGTGTACGGGTAAATAGGTAATCAGTAAATGGAAGTAATGATGATCATGGCATGTCCACTACTAACCAACACTGAAAGAGCCTCTCAAGGATCCCTATAAAATGTGGACAAGTTTCTATAACAAGATAGTTATAAACAAATCATAAAAAAACAACATGGAATTTCCGTTCATCCAATCATGTCATGTCAACCACGACCTTTATATACCACCTAAAGTGTAAAACAACTATAGCTGAGCCAATCAACCAATAATATCACATATTCCAAAGTCGTACCATATAAAAAAGTGCCATACCATGAAGGTTTGGATCCAAGTTGTAGAAGACCAAGGTACCCTCATCGAGTCCAAAGAACATCTTGATAGAAACTCGGTTTGGAACTAGTTGGAGTCCTATGAGCATGTCATACAGAACAATTCCAACGCGATCCCAAGAAAGCCAGATCAAAGGGGGTAGTAAGGCCCAAGGCATCCCATGGAATCAAGACCCAAAGAGCACACTCAATCTAAGGTGTCCACTGAATCATTAAGATACAAGGAGTAACATCCAAGGAATCTAAAGTACCATTCCTCACTTCAATGTCATTAATCAATTCACATTCAATTCCCCCACATGAGTATACCCACTCATATATCACAACTCAAATTCAAGGGAAACTAATGAGTATACCCACTCATTGTTCACAATTCACATTGCAGAACATCACATGATTTTACCCACTCATTAAATCAAAACCATTATTAACCATTTGATAAATTGATAAAAATATAAATCATTTAATAACTCAACATAATGTTTAACATGGAAAGGAGTTAGAATATATCATAAGTAAGAAAAATTATCATTTATTCTAATTAAGATTACTCTAATAAAAAACGGATGATAACACATCCTAGGGATGGTTTAAAAAGAAATAAACCAGGTAAATTAATTTTTCACACTATCACCCCCAATTAATTTCAAAGGAAACTAAGGGAATCCCTAACAGGTCCAAATACTTCTAATTCAACTAACCATCTCAATTTCAGTGTCGTGTTAGAAAGTCTGGTGGAAGAAAAATGGTATGACTCTTCATCAGCCTAAGGGTGGTATTTTGTTCTCATAATTACCTGTTTACCTTGTTCCCTCTACAAAATCTAGTAGAATATAAGGTAAAGCGGGTGTCCCTATCTCAATCGATAGTGCACGAGACCCCATGAAGTCATACTATCTCATAGATATACGACTTTCCTAGACCATCCACATTGAAGGTCTCCTTGATTTGTAAGAAATAATAAACCTTCATGAGACTATAAAAAATAACCCACAAAGTATCGTTCCCTCAAGGAATCCTTGGTAAAATGATCAAAAAATTCATCATGACATCATACCATTTCCACTCAGGAATAGGTAAATACTGTAAAATTTTGGCTAGTCACTAATTTTTTGTCTTCACCTGCTGATAGCTGAAACCCCTTATAAAAAACTAGCTTCCTCACATTTTATACCTGATCACCTGTACTAATGGTTCAATTCACGGTACATCTTGGTGACGTCAGGGTGCACTACCCAAGCGGAGACATGAAACTTCTACATCAACTCCTCACGTATATCCACTATAACCCAAATGTGGTCATGGACATGAAGGATTTCATCCTCTCCTACAATCCAACTAAGAGGAGGGTCATCACCTACCATACTCTTATATAGAACTAGGCCTTCTGATTCTGATATCCACCTCATCCTAACTCTCTCTAGAAGGGTAGAGGTAACAGATAAGGATGATATAAAGGTATGATCCTAACTATTGTACACCTATAAGTTCATCTCAGAGAATAAACACATGATCTTCCACTCATTACTGGCCTACTGAGGTGGTTGTATCTAAGTCCTCCTACTTAGTGAATTGACCAGTGCATTGTCTTTACCAGGCGTGTAGGCAAGGTCGAATTCAAAAGACTGTAGGTACTCCAACGACCTTCACTACCTCATATTCATATAAAAATGTGTAAATATGTACTTAAGGAATTTTTGGTCTATATACACCACAAAATACTCTCCCAATAAAGAATTTATCCAAAATTGCAAGGCCTGAATGACTGCATCTTACCTGAGATCGTGTGTCGGGTAGTTCCTCTTATCTAACTTCGATTGCTAAGAACCATACTCCCTGACTCTATCCCCCTACATCAAAACTGCTCTAAGACTGGTACCTGATACATAACAGTACACCATGTATCTCATAACATGATCTGGTATTATTAGGACCAGTACTGAAGTCAATATCCCTTTTATCTCTTGAAAGGTTGTCTCATAGGTATCTGACCATACAAACTTCATGCCCTTCCTAGTCAAGCTCTTCAATGGTGTTGTTAATTATGATAAGTTCTTTATGAAATGCTTTTAATATCCAGCTATCCCCAAGAAACTATGTATGAAAAATATATTCATGTGATTCTACCTGGACACTACAACTCTCACCTTCCCTGGGTTAACGAATACTCTTATCTCTAAAATAATGTGACCTAGGAATGGAATATGATCAATCTTGAAGTTTCAATTTTTGATCTTAGCATATAAATTATGCTCTCTCAGTGTATCCAAAAAAATCTCAACATGTTTTCTTAGTCGTGTCTATTATGGGAATATATCAAGATATCTTCCCTAAAAAACACCACAAATGAATCCAGGTAAGAATGTAATACCCGATTCATAATATGAAAATTTTCAGCGCATTCATGAGACTGAATGGAATATCTAGATACTCATATAGACCTTACATAATATGAAAGTATTTATAAGTTATTTCTATAGTTTTTACACATACTTGTAGATAAATCAACCCAAGTAAAATTTCAAGAACACCTGAGCTCCTCAAAGATAATCAAACATGTCTTATATCCATGGTAGAAGATACTGGTTCTAAACCATTATCTAATTAAATTTATAATAATACACACATATCATAAGGGTACCATCCACATTTTTTTCAAAAAGTACTAGTGAACCCCATGGAGACGTACTCGGTTGAATAAACCCCTTTTCCTCCAACTCCTATAGAAGCCTCTTGAGATCCTTCAACTTTTTCATAGCCATCTTATAAGGAGGAATGGATACTGGTGTAGCTCCTAGAACAATAATGATGGATAACTAAACCTATATCTCATGTGTTAAACTATATAAATATTCTAGTAACATGTCCCAAAAATGATCAACCACTGGATGATTTCCCATTTAATGTGTTTCCTGTTCATCTAGATATAAACTAGTGATCTGTATTTTCATCTCTCCCCTTCCATGATGTTGTGGTCCATCTCAGCTCACTTAGACATCCTATTCTCCCTTGTGATTATATACTGTACCCTCTGGTGATGTTAAATTCATCCTCTGGTAATAAAAAAAATATAAACTCAATAAGATACTAGACATTCTATCCTGAGTATGACTTCAAACCCTGTCATCTCAATGATATAAATATTCCAAAAAATAGATACCCACGAAACTCAAGGGGGAACTCCCTAAACTAGCATACATCTACTGTCTTAATTCCCAATGGAGTTTCTAGCATCATAACTCTCTCATAAGCTAGTATAATGATCCCAAAACTTTTCACCACATGTAAAGATATGAAACTATGAGATGCACCTATATCAAAATGAGAAGAAGAAATAGTATTGTGTAATAAGATAGTACATATCACCATAGACGGTCTAGTGAAACTGGTACTAGTCTCACCATTACATAAGCTCACTGCCTAGAGTAGGACCACTCTTATGTCTTGGTGAAACTAGTACCTAAATTCCTTGGCCACAACCTCCACTACCTCGGCCTGGATGACTGGAAAAACTCCAACTCCCTACCTGATGTAGATTTGAGAAACCTACTCTTGAACCTGGTTTCAGAGCTGACTCCCTACCACTCACTGCGGGAGGGAAGGTCTTGCAGAAATGTTTTATATGACCCATCCCACCACAATATTGGCACTTGACCAGGTCATGATATCACTTATTGTTCATGTTCCCTCATATTCCATGTTGATGATATAAAACTGAGCTACCAGTACTCATAGCCTAACTGGTACGCATCTCATAGAAATCCTCAAAATGGTTCTTCTAGATTTAATACACTGATCCACTTGGTTTAGATATTTCACTTCTCTGCTCTACGCCCCCATATTCCCATAGGTTTCTCTCTGTAATCAGCACCTAATTCAAATTTTTAGTAATATAGGTTAATTTGAACATGTTGACGTGATATCTGATAGCATGTTAGAGACCTTCCTTGAATACTCTCACTCATGATACCTCATTAGTAAGGTACATAGGTGCAAAACCCTGAAACTCTATAAAGTGTGTCGAGTACTCCATAACCTTTATAGTGCACTGGTCCAGATGCATGAAATCACTAGCCCACTTTTCTCATAGAGTCTCAAGGTAAAATAGTCATAGAATCGGGTTTGGAAATCCACCCAATCCATATCTCATAGCCTGTCAGTTTGTTTTAGTACATCTAACAAGTTCTTTGTGTCCCCACGTAGCATATATGTTGCAAGTTTTACCCTCCTATCAGGAGGCATCTCAATATACTCAAATATTTATAATTTAGTCTTTATCCATATATTAGCATCTTGTGGACTTCCATCCCCTAAAAATGTTGGAGGATGATGTTGTTGGAACACATGCATTATCTCATCTATAGATAAGGAAATATTTGGTGGTCCTTGAAAAGTATGCATGAAGTGATAAAACCTCTTGTGGAACTATGCCTCGATAGTTGTGTCTAGAACAACATTCGGTGTCATAACTAGCACTAAAGGAGGATCCATCGGTAAACCATGGCCCACTACCTCTGGAGCATGGTTGTCACCTCCCACATGGTTCATGATAGGAGGTAATCATGGGGGAATACCTCTATAATTACAAACACACACCTTATAAGTGAATGATATAAAATTTCACAACTCAAAAGAATATGATAGGTCAAAACCCTCCTAAAATAGGTTATACCACATAGCCTACTCCTAAAACTAGGACAGTAAAAAGAAAAGTCACCAAAAACCACTAGATTTACTACCTCTTTCCCACTCATAATTTGGTTCTAGGTCAAGTATTTATTTATCTTTTTAATTTTTCATTATAACTGATATTCATTTTACATTTAATTTCAATAATTCATTCATTTTAAAGGTTTAACCAATGGTTTACCGAGTTCCAATCCATGAGGGACCATAACACCTCATGAACAAAAAAAAATTCCCCATTTAATATATACCATATTAAATTTACTTTAAATAATTTAACCGAAAGGTGTGTCAATTTCCACCCCATAAGATCACATACTCCTTATGAACTGAAATATGCAATCACTTCTTTATCCACTACAGGAAATCCATCATAAAAACAGGTATATATATCACAGCACCTATCACAATAGCCAACAACAAGAAATGAATCCTAAATGATATGACAAAATTCATGGAATTTTATTTAAATAAAGTTCATAAAATTATGTATGATATGGAATACCCTCATCTTATTAGGTTTCAACAAAATAAAACCCAAAATCATATCAAAAATAATATCATAATTCAAGTGCATCACCCAATGGTGGAATAAAATCAACTATAATAATCAAAATCTAGAAAACAACAATTTAATTTGAGGAAATTTGGATTTCTCTTGTACACAGGTTAGATACACTCAGGCATAGATCATTACCAAATTCCATTTCCTTCATATCCATTTCAATTGTCACAAAATAGTAAAGCAAATTAAAAAATGAAGGATCTGATACCACTTTGAAACATCCCAGACCCAGATGCCAATGAAAGGTTCCCCGAGCCCAGTGTATAGAGACCCTATCCTTTTTTCACATAACATTACATGATTTTAAGCATAATTATACATCATAGTACAATCCAAGGATCATTAAGTCTAGTGTCTTGGAAGACTAGGTACATAAACTGAAATCATAGGACCAAAAAAAATTCTTTATTTAATATCTATAAAGAGGTCCTAACTTCATTTGAGCCCTTACATCTGAATAGGGTGCCCTGGGGAACACATTAACAAAGGGATGAGGTAAAATTCCTAGTAAGGGAACTAACATAATAATAAAGCTTAAGCACATGAGTTAGGAGTCATGACATAATGATATCAAAAACGTAGAACATCATAACATATAAACATGGGATATTATAAACATGGAATCATATAAACATGGAATTATATGAACATGGGATCATATAAATATGGGATCATAGAATTTTGGTTGCAAAATAACACATGACTTTAGTACGATTCGAGGGTAACTTCCAAGATAGTTTCCCATAGTAGTACAAGCCAAGGCTAACCGCCAAGACCATTGTACATAACATCTCACGAGACTTAACTTTAACCAATGCATTGGAGTTATATATAGGCACGCCCATATTAAAATTTTCATGAATATCCTTTCCACATAAATAATCATACATAATCAACCATACATAAACATAAGGGTACCCATGGAAAGAAACGGGTATCACAATCATGTCAAAAAGCATAATAAATGGGCATATCAAGAAAGTTTCTAATAAAGAAAGGAATCAAATTATAAATGGAAATTAATAAGGTAAAAATGCATACATCATGATAAGTGATGTCAAACATAAGTTAAAAACTTATAAAAAAATTATTTAAGAAACTTTAAAATTAAAACATTTTAGTGCGGTTTTAAGGAAAACACTATATAACCTTTTAAATAGAAAAGGGGAAATATTTAATATAAACTAGAATTGAACCAAGAAGATTTTAATAATAAAAAATAATAGTTTTATAAAGACAATGTTTTCTTAAAATAGAAGACATAGTGCACTTGAAATCGGGTAAGAATTCGGGAAGTTCCCATAAAATAGATTTGCTTATCGGAAAGTACTAAGGAGGGAATCTTTTAAAACATGTATATCCCAGAAAGAGTGGGATGAAAGAGTCTTTATAAATTAATTTTTTAAAACTACATATAATTTATCATATTCACATAAATAGATAAGATAACTCTTTTTTGATATAAAGAAATATAAGGCAACCTGAAAGAACAATGGAGGTTCGGGAGAATTTGTTGCAGATTATTGGCATGGTATCAGGTGTACCTAAGAGGGATTGATGAGAGATAAAGGGGGTTCCTTATCACTTATACATCATGGGGGAAGTATTTGGGAGGTGAAAAATCATACCCAATCATTTGGTATTACACATAAAAAGGAATATCATAGATGACAATCTTGATTAAGAGTGAAATAGAGAGGATCCCTTACCTTAAGTCTGGTGGTGATATTTTATTGAACTTAATGACCTGAAAAAAAAATTAGGTTCATTAATTAATAATTAAGTAACCTATTATATATTTAAAGAGTTTATTATAACCTTTTTAAGTTCATTAATGGCCTTTTTAATGGGATAATTAGTTTAATTTCATTGTTCGGTACCATTTGTTTTCTTGGTTTTCAAGATTGGTTTACTTATATTCATGTTTGGATAAACACCTATGATGAAAGTGGTTGTCTAGAATTGAAGTTTTATGTTATTATTGAACATACAAGAGATTAAATGTTTATAATAATTAATTTGGTTTTTGGGAGTAAAGATCAATTATTATATAAAACATTAGTGATAACCGTTTTGGTTAATCGGTGGGTTTTGATTAGGATGACCATGTTTTTCTTTATAACATAATACCATTAGTAAAAAAAGGATTACAGAAACTTAACTAGGATATATTACATATATTAATCTTGTTCAACCATAACACATATGTTTTCATGACCAAAATTAAAGATGATAATAGAAATTGATAAATTGTTGTCCTTGAATGTGCTAAATTAACACATCTCAAACGGTGTCTTCATTTATTTCAAATAAAAGGTGGGGAAAGGAGAGATGATAATTTAATATACTATTTTCATAACAAATTTACAATACACTTATTTTAATGGATTTTTCATACAATTTTTATGAGTAGAGGTTAGGAAAGAAAAGATAACAAAGGAACTTTAAAATAAAAGAAAATAAAAGAGGAATTTAACCTGTTGAATCAAACTTCCTTGAGAGCTTCTTACGGGGAGATATTTTGGTCTTTTTAGGATAAAAAAGGTTTTTGGATGTGGGGGGAATCTTGGGGAGATATTTGTGTAGAATATTGTAAAGTCATAAGGTTTAGGGGATTGAAGATAAGAGGTAAGGATGGGTGGTATTTATAGTGGAGGGCAGGAGAGTTTTCATAATATTATAATCATTAGTTTATTATTTTTCCATAAGACTATCAATAGTGATGATTACATGACCAAGAATAGTAATAAATGCATGTTAGTTCAAACCAATGGCTATTTACATCATCCATGACTCAAGAATGATGCCTAAATTCAGGTTTTAGCATTTATTGTGAATTATCGTATTTTACTATTCATAAAAAATTCAAGTATTTTAGAAAAATCCCAAATATTCACCCAAATCATTTTTCAATGTGTAGAATCCAAAAATGAAATCTATTTTTCAAAAATAATTTTATAAATATTATTATTTTAATATTTAATTAAAATCATAATTTACCTAAAAATACAGATTTTAAAACATTTATTTTCTTATTCTCATATATATGTATATCGTACTTCCACCAGAATCATATTTATATACTATAATAGGTAGGGTTACTATTCATTAGGGTATGTAACTATTAATAAGGGTAAAATTACTATTCATAAGGGTATGTTACTATTTTCCAAAAATTAAGTTGGTCATATTAGACTCCAAATAACTTACTGATCACAACTGTGTATGTCAGATTTTCGAAATTAAAATCACAGAAGTAACAAAATAATGTTTAAAGGTAACATAGAACTTATTAGTTAATTGTGTTGTGATTTCATGTGATTATATGACATATTTATAAGAAATTAATTTCCATTGAAAAACATCGGGTCGCTACACGATGGGTCACATGGCCTCAAGCACATCTCCCCAAACGCCAAAGGCTACCGACTAGAAGTGATAACCTATGGTGTTTTCATGGGGGGACTATTCCCTATTTACTAGAGTGTAACATGGTGGAATATCAATAACCAAAAAGTAGTTAAAGAATTATAATAACTAGCCTAGAAGTAAACAACAAATGACTAATATAATAACAATGCCATAAGTTATTTCATATATAAAATGATGATACATGTTATGTGTCTAAAAAAATCATCTTAAAAAAGTACAAAGTAGTAAAATATAATAAATATTTAAAATGATAAAAAGACCAAATATTTCTATCCCTAAATAGCTTCATGAGACTCAACTTGGTCCCATTCTCCCCTACTCTTAATCATGTCACAAAATCAACCCTCAAACTATGAGAGCATTCCCCTGTCTATACCTGTAACCAAATAGTTTGTTTGGGTACCCAAAAACATCCCAAATAGGATGTGTAGAATAATCTTAGTATGAAACCACCCAAAGTTATATAAAATTCATGTTGTATAATATAATAAGATAAGTAGTGTTTAGGTAAATAGGAAAGTTGTAAATGGAAGTAAAGATGACCATGGCATGTCCACTACTAAGAAAGTAACACTAAAATAGCCTCTCAAGTATCCCTACAAAATATGTTCAAGATCCTATAACAATAAATTTATAAACAAATCATAAAAAACCAACATGTCCTTTCCATTCATCCAAACATGTCATGTCAACCACAACCTTTTCATACCACTTGAAATGCCAAATAACCACAACAAAGTCATTCAACCAAGAATGTCATATGTTCTACATTCATACCATATAAACGAAGTTTCAGACCACGAAGTTCTAGATACAAGGTTTATAAGACCAAGGCATCCTCACTGAGTCCTAGTAGAATATTTATAGAAACAAAATTAGGTACTGTTTGGAGTCCTAGGAGTATGCCATACCGAACATGTCCCACGTGAGTCCAATAAAGCTAGTTCCAAGGGGGTAGCAAGGCCTACAACATCCCATGGAATCAATACCCAAGTAGAATACTCAATACAAGGCCTCCACTACCATGCCAATATCCAATGATTAATATCTAATTCATCTAAAGAACCATTCCTTATTTCAGTACCATTAATAAATTCACATTCAATTCCACTACATGAGTATACCCACTCATATATCACAATTCAAATTCAATAGAAACTAATGATTATACCAAATCATTGTTCAAAATTAACATTGATACACGTCACATTATTTTACCCACTCATTTAAACAAAACCATTATTAACCATTTTATCAATTAAACAATTTAAAACATTTAATAACACAACATCACGTTTAACATGGCAATGAGGCAGAACATATCCTAAGCAAGAAAACCAATTCCAATTGATTCTAATTAAGATTTATATAACTATTAAATCATGATAATACATCCCATGGATTTTTTAACAAGTCATAAAAAAGGTAAATTCGTTTTTCACAGCCCGTGGGTTGCCCTGGTTGGGGAAACCACCATCAATTCATTTCAATGGATCCTAAGGGAATCCTTAACATGTCCAAATACATCTAATTCAATTAACCAGTTCAATTTCAGGGATGCACCAGAAATTCTAGTGGGTAGAAAAAATATTATCTAGGTCTATAAATCACCAAAAACAACAGTGAAAAGACCACCTACCATTGCTCGATAGTATAGTGATCTTCTAGTATCAACTCCTGATTCGACTCAAATCGGGAGAAAAATGAAGAACGGATGAAGATCCAAAAATTGGGGAAAACAATCTTTCACATAAATAGAATAGCTGATGTAAAATGAAATTAATAATGGATAAAAATTAATTGAGTACTCACTGGTGTGGATCCAATGAGATAAGCGGAACTTGAATCGGAGATCAGATGAAGAGAATACCTCCAATCCAAGGATAGTAACTATGGAGAGTTTAAACACGGTTTGAGTTTTTTACATTGAAAAAATGATAATTTCAGTTTAAAATGGATTTATTAACCTTAAAATTATAAAATTACCCAAAACACAAGTTTTATCATAGATTAGGTGCATAGTTTAACAAACAGTGCGCCAACCATGCACAGTTAGCTGTACAAAAAGGGCACCAGCACGGTTTCCATGCACTATTTGACTAACCATGCAGAAATTGTAAAAAAACTCCTCTGTTAAAAATAGAGTGGTTTCTACATCAACCTTCACCCCATTTCTCACAATTTGGTCTAACTTTATGGCATATTCCTGCTCTTTTCCCAAGCCCCACACAGTTTATCAAACTGTGTGGCCTGCCTCACATAGTTTGTAATAATCATGTGTTCGAGCATTTTAAACCCAAAAAGCATGTGTTCTCAGCTCTGAACATTTCCAATATACCTCTGAAACACCTGTTATCAAAAAATTTAATCACATTTGGTCATAATTAAACATTTAAACCAAAAGAAAAATGATATGTACCTCATACGAAAACTCATGTTCTTACAACCACCTCCATGAAGTGATGTGATTCATTTTTCATTTTATCTTGACCTGGATGGTAAGAAATATATATTTTATTAATATATATGATATATATGATATAATAATTATTTTTTAATGGTGAATTAATATTTACCTTTTCTTTATTCCATCCATCTAAAAATGATAAAAACATTTATGCGTATATACAGCCAACCATCTCCTAGAAAAGTGTAATTAAATTTTTTATATATTACATTTATGAATTACTATAAATACATATATAATTAATATATATTATATTTATATCAATATTATCATTCTTTATTTTATGTAACCATGATCAAAGTATATGGAATGAAACCTCTGAACAAAAACATGCAAGAAAAATGAAGTAGTTATTACCCTAAACAATTGTTTTAAAAGACAATTGTTAATAAATAGGTGATAAAATAATATAAGTAAATAATATATGGTATAATATATATTTTTATGGTTATATAATAGCATTATAATAAATCTATATTCATTAAACAGATGGTTCAGGTACATAAAAAAGAATTTGAACATGAGGTAAGGGTTTATTTAATAAAATCATCATTATTCGGGGTTTTTATGTTTAAGTCTTCTCTATGGGAATTATTTGACCTTTATATAAAAAAAAATATATCTTATTCTTCTATAGTTATTTATATAAATTAAAATATTTCGTTTTATTTTCTTATCTTTAAGTACTCAACATACTGAAATAATGTTTTTAAGGAAAACTAACATTGTTTTTCTACTTAATCAAGAATATTTCTATTCCATATCCATATTTTCATCAGAGTGTATAAAATAATATTTTAAATATTATATAATTATTTATTAAATAATTTTTACCCAGGTTTTAATTTTTACAAAATGGGTTAAAATAATCTTCTTGCTCTTTTTCAAATAAGGCACTTTTGACCTTTTTACAAAAGTGTGAATGAAATTTTTTTATACTACATAACCAGTATGAAAGCTCATTTATTTGAATATTCCATTAAAATTTTACAAGATTTATTTCAAATAAAAATTTTTTCTTAACATTTAGTAAATTATGATATTATGAATAAGTTATTTCAAAATTAAAAGGGTATTTCCCTTAAGAAACCTTTTAGTGGTATTTTTAAAGTATATTCATCTATATTAACATTATTTGGTGAATATCCTGATTTACTAAGGAAACATTATTTTTATAAAATTTTCTATAATACCCTATATGGATTATGATTAGCTTTATTGATTAGGGAGTTATTGAAATTTATTATTTTATTTTTCTAATATTAATGTTTATATTTATTATGTTTCATCCATTTCATATAATAAATACATCAGGCTTAGTAAGTGATGGGTGGGGCCCGATATAGCCCCTATATGAATCAAAAGGTCTTATGATAGAAAATAGTTTGGAAATTTGGTGTACTCTTTACCTGTTTATATATGTGGACTTGTAACAAATCCTTGATTTTAAGATCATGATATCCAATATTATGCATTCCATTATTATAAAACTAATAATTATTATCCATATAATTATTTATGTTGTTATCTTATCCATTGATTTAGTGCCCTTTTTGGATTCAGTTACATGTCATATTTGAATATCGTTTATCTCAACCCTATTATTCATGTTATATTTACTTTATGATGGATCTATTGTATGCTTATTCTTTACTGAGAATCTGAGATCACCCTTTATTATGCTTTCCTTTACATGGGATAGAAAGAATGGATCTATGAATGAAATAATTGATTTAATATAATAAATAATAATTCTCTCACAATAATTAATATATTATATTTCATGTTTTCATATGTAATGTTAGAATCATGTATGTATATAATCTCCCAATACTATTAAACTATTCGATCTTTCTGGATTAGATCCCTCACACTTGTGCTAATATAGTAAAATAACAAATGAATTCGGTCTACTAGAGTCAGGGTGCTAGAGATGGTATTAAAGGAAGTTTAGAAGAAACCTTGGAAACTAGATTTAGAAAAACATATTTTGGATAAAATTACCCTATAAAAAACTATGATGATGTGTAATTTTAGAATAATATCATAATGTCTTCGGTATGGTAAATATTATATGGTTTTCCTAGGGAGGAATCCCTTTCTAGATACTACAAGTGTATCTAGTTTTGCCACAAATGAATATAGGGGTAATAATATTGAAAAGATTTGGCCAAGTATATCATGGTTATCGTTCTGTTGTATAGTGAGTGTTCCTTTACTATGCACCTGGTTTGAAACTCTCAAGGGATATTCTTGGGTTTATTAAAATTTTATTTATGAACCATTTTGAAATATTAAAAAATATTAAGAATTTTCTCAATAGTTCTAAGCTTATTATTGTAAGAATAGTTATGAATTAATTTTCAAGTTATGTAAACTATTTCATAAGTTTTGAAATTATACATTATGTTTCATAGTGTTATGATATAATCTAGTATATGATATTATTTATAAATGGATCTTAGCATATGGAATGGAAATTGTATCAATACATGTAATCTGTGTAGGGATTTCCCTCCTATTAAAAGATAATGAATTTGGAGATGTAGTTGCAGCAGGAGATGAACACATTATAACTATATTTTGGAAACTAACTCAGGTTATGACCAATAACCTCACCTATATAAAGCAAACTGTTGATCCAAAACATGCTGCAATAATGTTTCACTGTTTTATAAATCAATAACCTCCATAATTCAATGGGACTATAAATCCATTTAAGGACAATAAATGGATAATTTTGTTACATAAGATATTTATTTCATTGGAAATTAATGAAAGAGAAAAGGTTGTAATGGAATTTAATCATCTCACTAGGGTTATAGATAAATTGTAGTAATTAATTAAAACATTAAGGATGATAAAGAAATAACAAACATGGAGTGAAAAGATTTTAAGGTAATTTTTTTGGAAAAGTATTTTCCCCATTATTATTGAGATAATATGAATAGATAATTCATGGATCTAAGAAAAAAGGAAGATAAAAATAAATTAGGTATAAATATAAGTTTTTGAGGTTAAAAAGTCATGATAAGAACTATGTACATAATCTAATGAGTAAGATTAACCATTTATTCGATGGTATAAATCAAATCCTTCAAAGGGAATTAGTCTCCCAACACTTCTCAACATATTAGGACATAGTATCATGTTCTATCCAGATTGAGAGAAAATTTATAGATGTGTTATGAAATTTAAGGAAAGAAATATAATAAGAGGGTGATTGATCACTTTGGAAAAGGAAAATAAAGAAAAGGTTATAAGGGAAGTTTGGAATTTACATATTATAATAAATGTGGAAAGAAACACCATGGAACATGATTTCTAGGAATGGGAGTTTACACTAAGTGTGGATATAAATTTAAATAGGATCTTTATTTCATGGGAATGAAAGAATTTTCTAATTTTCACTAATTTAACTATAACAAGATGGGGAACAATGAAAACGTTTGTCTTATAAATCAAGTGAATTTTCCTTACAAAATTCCAAGGGAGTAAGTCCAAGATTGTGTGATCATAAAAACTGATCTTGAAGTTCCAAAACATGTGGTGGAAGGTACTTTAATCATAGCCTTAAATTTATATAATTCATTATTTGACTCTAAATCTTTATGCACTTTTATATCATCCATTTTTTCTAAAAAAATAGATATTTTCTAGAAACATAATTAGGGTTTTATCATTAAATAATACTAGTGGAAATCAAACTGGAATTAGGATTTATTAGTAAGATTCCATTACGATACAAATATATGCCCAATCTTCTTATTTTATTAGTATACCAATGGTTGATTTTGATATAATCATTGGTATGTACTTTCTTTTAAAATATAATGTAAAAATCTATTTCAAATAGAGGTAAATTACGATTCAACGTGATGATATGGAATTACTTATATTAATATGGGAATATTAATCTTCTAATTCATGTATAAATCTACCCCCATATCTCTTCTGATTGAGATTCTAAGGGAATAAGAGTATAAACAACCTACATAATGAAAATTTAAACTTCAAATTAAAGATGTTTCAATTGTACAAGAATATATTGATGTATTTCCTAAGGAATTACATAAACATCTAATAGAGAATAAGGTTGAGTTTTCCATTAATTTAATCCTTGATACAAGACCTATATCTAATACTCCCTATAGAATGGCCACAATGTAATTAGTGGAATTAAAGAAAAAACTAGAGGGTTTGTGTAATTGTTGGAAAAAATCCCTCAAGGTAATATTTAAATATTTTTTGCGTTTATTGTGTTTTTTGAAAAATTTGATTTATAAGGGGTATGATATGGATTTTTAGAGATATTTTTAACATGGTATGTTGAAAGAGATACATGACAAAGGAATGGATTCCCTAGAAGCGGTACATAAAATTGTGTACACAAGGTGACGTCGTTTCCCAAAGTTTTCAAAAAATTTAGGGTCCAAATTTTAGAGGATGTCTATCATCGCGAAATATGGATTTCCTTGAAGTCCATGTAAAAATATATAAAATTCATATGTTTCATGAATATTAGGTTTCACGAAGGTCTGTTCACGAAGGTGTGGATCATCGAGAACAAGAAATGTGAATGCATGAATATTTGATGGTAATCTCTGCAACTATGAGAAGATTTGCGAATGGGAAATTTCTATGGTGCTTCACAATGATAGGTTGAATCATGAATGATATGGGATATATTCCTAAAATAGTGATGACATGAATGGAAGATTATAGAATCGGAGTAAACACCTATAAATAGGCCTTTTCCCCCTTTATAAAAGTAGTTAGATTTAAAAAAATATTCTAAGGCTTTGGATTCGAGAAGGTGGTTCTTGAGAAAAATTTCATGAATAAAGGATGTTTACAAAGGCATGAAACACCAACCAAAAATTGTGATCATTTTAAAGGTATTGAAGATTCTTGAAGGCTATAAAATTCAACCAAAATTTGTAAGCTTCACAAAGGATAGTTGAGCTTCATGAAAGAAGTGAGCTTTACAAAAGGTGGTTACTTCACAAAGGCTATTTTAGATTCACAAAAGAGGTGTTCTTTTCAAAGGTAGTGAGATTCATGAAAGTGTTGAAAATGGATTTCCCATTTAATATATAGTAAAGTGATATTCATCATGTGAGTGAAAGTGGAACTTCTATAGTACATCTATCTACAACTGAATATGTATTCATTATTGATAATGAAGGGACCTACAATTCTATAAACTATGTGTGGATCCTTTCTAGAGTAGTGAACAAAGGAAGAAGAAGAAGGTGATCTTTTCGACTAGTAGTGGTCCAAATAAAGAGACTCAGGGAGTGACCATTGGGAAAGTATTAAGCTAACCCTAAACATTGTAAATGTGTTGAGTCTAGGCATAGAATTGATCTTTCATGAACCTTGTAATTCTCCAGTGAGCTTTAGTGGATTTGGTACATTGGTATATTTTCATTGTATGCTCCTTGGACATAGCCCAAAAAGGGTGAATGAATTAAAATTGGTGTGTCTCATGTATTATTTAATTTATGTTCATACTTTTCTATATAAATGGAGAGAAGAGTGTTTTTTAACAATAAAACAAGATCTTAAGGGGAAGTGTTTTTCATTTGTAATACCCTGATTCACCCCACTTATTAGGGTATTTAACCTAGTTGAGCTTACAATTGGTATCAGAGCTAAAGTTTGAAAGTCAGTGGTTATCTCTTAATTAAATAAATGTAAGTTTTCAATCACATATGGATTTAAATCATCAGTGGAATCAATTTTCACTTATAGATGAATCGAATGCAACACTACTTTAGATTAATGGGTATGGATGTATTTATAATTTCAATACATGGTATTTATTTCAATATAGATAGTAATGTTTTACCAAAAGTAAATTATAGAGAATCTTATGTTGATTCCAAAGCAATCAATTCCTTAGGGGGGATCTATCTAAACTTATCTATATAAAGGTGATGTCGTGTAATTCATCACATGAGTTTTGGGAATAAATCATAAATATCTATGAGGGGGACTCAAAATTCAGAGAAACAAAGCTTAAGGTTCTATGGAAAAAGTATTAGGATCTCATACTGAACCCTAATGAGTTTTTTGATGCATTATTTAACTGATTGAATGTTATTTTGGAAGACATGCGTAGTCTTAGATAAATTATTAAATATGTAAAGATTGTCAATTTCATCTTGAGAAGACTTCCAACTTAGTTAAATGTGAATGTTTCTATATTAGAAAATAAATATCCAAAGGATATTACAGTGGATATATTTTACAATACTCTTATTATATAATAGATGAGAAATGATGATAATGAGTCTATAGAAAAGGGAAAGTCTAAATAATTGGCATTCAAGGACATTAAGAAGCTTGATATTGAATATGGATAGGAAGAAGAAGATATAGATGAATTCAGGTCATTATTTTCATAAAATTATTGAAAAGGAAAAGGAAAGTTCAAAGTGAAACTTCCACTTTCATGCTTTAGATGTGGAAAGTTTGGGAATATTACATTGAGGTGCTCTAAGAAGTTTTAAATTGATTATAAGGATAAAGTAGAAATTCCTAGGAAGAAGTCTTCATCCTATGTGAAAGGTAAGAAAAAATTATTCAAAAAGAGTAATCTACTTTCAAAAGAAGATGATAGTTAATAAGAATATGAGGTAGAAGTGTGGGAGGACTATAAGGATCATAAATAAGATTATATGGTGGTAGTTGTTAGAAATTCCCAAAGAAGGGAAGAAAGTGAAAATGATGAAGGAGAAGTCAAAGTAATAGTTGACATTTAAGTCAGATTATAAGCTTCTCTTGAGAAAATGGATTTTTTGAGAGGCAAAATGAATAAAGAAACAAAGTGATTCATGATGAAAAACTTTATATGTAGTAGTAAATAAGAAGATAGGTCAGGTATAAATGAATAAATTAAAAAACTGAAGTCTTCAATGCTAAAGAGATCAGAAAATTATGTTGAGTACAAAATAAAAAATGAAGAACATAAAAATATATCATTAATTTGACAAGTAATATAAATGATAAAATCAAACGTATCGAGTAAATTTAAGTGGAATTTATCAGTATTTGAAGGAAATTGAAATATCATGAGAAAATATTTATTCTAGAAAATAAATATAAAAAGGAAATATAAAAAATAAATGAATAATTCATAGTTCCAATGAAATAAAATAATGTGTGTCAAGAAAAAAATGATTAATCAGAATAATACAGATGGTATGGGTCTTGATCACAAACAGAAATAAATAATTATTGAAGTTATAACACAATCTCACACTCAGAGGTTAAATATTGATTTTGGGATAAATTAGAACTAGAAGATTTATAGAATCCAAGGGAGAATCGGTAGTGCAGTATTTCCACACAGTAATGCACCCCGCATGTGATGTTATTATTGTGGAAAGATGGGACACTCACAAAATTTCTATTCCATAGACAAGAGGTACCAAAGGTAATAAAACCAAAAGAGGAATCCATATATAACACAATATTCCAGAACAAAATTTGATGGTTACTATTTCAGTTGTGGAGGATTTGGGAACATGGTAAGATAATTCGAATCGATTATGTAGAAAAGTATACTAAATTAGAGTGGATGTGTTCATAAGAAAAAATTAAATGTATCATAAAATGGGTTGAAAATGAAAAATTAGCTTTAATAATTTCATGATAATGTTGGTCTATCATACTTTGAGGAAGATCTATATTATCAATTTGTACCATGTATGAAGTCAAAAATAAGGATCAAAAATAAGAGAGATGAACAGTCCATGTTTGTAGATATTTCTTTCAAAGCATTAGATCACACTAGAATATAGATCATTTATATTGGATGCACCTCCCATATGATAAGAAATAAGAAACTAGTGACATGAATCCGACTTGATAATGATGGTATTGTGATATTTGGTAATAATGAAGGATTGAAAATTATTTCCTTAGGAAAAGAAAGGTTTGGGGAAAAATACATGAGGCATGAAGATGTATTGGTTGTTTATGGCCTTAGCCATAACTTACAAAGTATCAGTCGGTAATGTGATTTAGGAAATTCCATAAGATTTTATAAGAAATTATGCACCATCAAGGAAAAAGACGGTGTAGTTTTTTTTGCAGGTAAAGCATACTAAAGGGAATATTTACCTTGTATATGGATAAGAAGATATATTCTTTATATTAAGGGAAGAATAAAATGAGTTATTGCGTAAATTTCTTTGTCACTTGAGCCAAAAATACTTGGAATATTTGGTGAAATGTGATACTTCTCAAGATCTACCAAGGTTATCACATGATCGTACTCATATGTTTGATGATTTCCACTAAGGGAAAATAATTCAAAATACATATAAGGAAAAAAAATAAAAGATCAGAAAAAGTGCTTGAGTTGGTTCATATTGATGTGTGTGGACTTATTTAACCACGATATATTGATTGGAAGAGATATTATGTTATCTTAATTAATGATTTTAGTATAATGGAATGGGTTTCAGTCATCACCCACAAATATGAGGTGTTCAGTTTCATATCAACTTATCAAAGAGAAGTTGAAAAGATGATGGGTCAAAGAATCTGAAATATCTAAACTAATAATGTAATAGAGTTCAAAAATATCTAAGTGGGAGATTATCTTAAGAAAAATTAGATAATTCACCAAGTTTTAATAGTAAGAACTCCATAGAAAAATGGTTTAGTTGAGAGACGAAATAAAATTATCAAATACATGGATAGAACAATGATCATTTATAAAGAACTTCTAGAGAATTTTTGGAAAGAAGTAATGATTAAATGATTATACACATAAAATAGAGAGTTATTATGTCTGAAATAATAAAAGACTCTATATGAGCTATGGTATGGAAAAAAGCTGACATTGAAGTACTTTTGAGCCTTCATAAGTAGGTATTTTATTCTCAATAATGAGAAACATGGGAATTTTTAATCCCATGGAGATAAAGTGACATTTCTTGGATACTCAAAGAAGATAAAAACATATAAATTCTTCAATAAGTGGCTGGGGAAGGTTGTTGAAAGCAATTATGTAAATATTGTATAGAATGAGCAAGAATCTTTAGCAAATACATGATCATCTCGGGAGGATAGTGATAAAGAGATAATAATATATGGGGATATTATAGTTCTATGGGATTATTCATAAGAATATTAAGATAATGAAATGGATGATCAAAAACTAGTATCTGCATAAATATATAAGAGAAGATCCTAAAAAGACAGAGAGAACATAATTTGTGATCAGACAGTACCAGTGCAAACAAGGAGGATGAATATTTTACAACAATCATTATTCTTATCACAGATAAAGCCTAAATGTTTTGAGGAAGTATCTAGAGGTGAAAACTGGGTCCATTCTATGAATGAAGAGCATGAAAAAATTGGGAAGAGTCAGACAGGGGAGATTATTTCGAGGCCAATAGTTAAGAATATCATTAGGACTAAATGGGAATTTCATAACAAGATGAATTAAGATGATGTTGTAATTAGAAACAAAGAAAAACTAGTGTGAAAAGGATACTCCTAGATATAGGGTATCATTGTTGGTGAAACATTTTCTCCTGTTACAAGGATATAAACAATCAGAATATTCTTGGCCATAGTTGCAAAGAAAGTTCAAAGTTCTCCAGATGGATATCAAGTCAGTATTTATGAATGGGGTTCTAGAATAAAAAGTTTATATTGAGTAGAGAGATGTTTTTCTCATTCATAAATATGAGAACAAAGTTTTTTTGTTGATTAATATTCTATATGGGTTAAAGAAAGCACCAAGAGCATGTTATTCAATACTATATCAATTTTTTGAAGAATCCTAGTTTTTAATGTGGTGGAGTTGATTACAGTCTCTATGTAAATAAAGGCAGTAATCAAAGTATCATGCTATTGTTATATGTCAATGAAATAATATTTTGTGGATAAGATAAATCACAATGCAGACAATTTTCAGAATTCATGAAATGTTAATTATAAATGTCAATGATTGGTGAACTGACATTTTTTCTTGGTTTACAGGTGACACATGGTAAGAATGGAACATTAACTTCCTAATATAAATATGACAATGAGGTCTTGAGAATATTTTAAATGGATAACTCCAAGGAGATGATTACTTTGGTGTCTACCCAAATGAAACTATCAGGGGATGATCAAGGAAATACAGTTAATTTCACATAATTTAGGAAAATCATTGGAAGTATATTGTATATGATAGTAATAAGACCTGATATTTTTTTCACATGAAAATCATCACAGTATCAACGAAATACTAAATAAATATAATTTATTATAGTAAAAAAGAAAAATTCATTATATTACGAGCGTGGTGGATTTTGGTTTCTTGTACAATGAAAATATCAACAAGAGTTATTCGGCTATACAGATACAAATTGGGCTGGTGCAGTAGATGATAGAAAATTGACATTAGGTGGTGCATTATATATTTTTGTATTAGTATTTCTTATCTAAGAAAGAAACAACATTTCATTTCCATGAGAACCACAAAATATGAATATATTTCAGCTACTCAAGCACACATTTAGTTATTGTGGATAAAGCAGAATCTTGATGATATGGGAGTTGAAGTAATGTTTCCGATCAGAATCCATTGTGATAATTCATGTTCTATAAATATTATAAAAAATCCAGTCAATCACATAAGGAAAAAGCACATTGAAATAAAGTATCATTTTATTAAGGATAAGTTGAATCAAGGACTTGTGAATTTAGAGTATGTGCCTATAGAACTATCGGTTGCATAAATTCTAATAAAGGCCTTACCCAAAGAAGAATTCGAACAACATTGACTGGCTTTGAGAGTTCAGTCGACTCCCCATACTTGAAAAAGTGAAGATTTTAGACACCCTCTCCCTAAGGAATGGTGTTTTTTTCCTAAATGTTAGGATCTGGGTTCTTTACCCTATTGTAGACAACAACAAGGTGACCTTCAGATTCGTTGATAGAGGAATAGAAATTATGGCTTTTAAATGGGAGAAAATGAATTAATAAATATAATGGGAGAATATTATAGGGGGAGATTTAAATCTAAAAATGCTAAAATTGATCTATTAAAGAATATATATCATGATATATGGGGTTCATGATGAAATAAATTTAGTGGATTTGGAATGAAGTTATTAATTAATTAACATTTCATGCTACTATTTTTTCTCACACTTAGCACGGTTTATGTGGGATTAGAGTATGTGTTGATTAAATCTTTGAATACTATACGAATCAAAAGGAGTGAATAGTATTATAAAATGTAATAATCTTTAATGTGGTATCAAAATGTGAAGAGTTGTCAACAAACTCAAAGGATGAGATTGTTGGGCAAAAATCCCTTAAGGTAACATTGCAGTATTTTTGGGTTGATTGTGTTTGTTGAAAAAGTGGGCTTCCAAGGTATGCTATGGAGTTTTAGATATATTTTTTTACCATATGTTGACAAATATCCAAGAAAAATTAAAGGATTCCTTTTATGTTTTATAGAAAATTGTGTGCACAAGGTGACATTATTTCCCAATGTTTGCCAAATTTTTGGGGTCCAAATTTTAAAGGATGGATAACATCGTGAAAGATGGATTAACTTCAATTCCTTGTAAAAATATATAAAAGGAATGTGTTTCACAAATATTGGGTTTTTAAAAGTTCATTTTTTGAATGTTTGGATCATTATGAACAAATATTGTGAATGTGTGAAGATTTGACAGTAATCTCTATGATTACGAGAAGCTTTTTGGATGAGAAATTCCCAAGGTCCTTCTTAAAGAAATAGAGCATTGAGAATTAGATGGGTGATATTTATGAAATGGTGATGACATGGATATAATCTTCTGAAATTAAAGGTAACACCTATAAAGATAACTATACCCCCTTCAGAAAAATTGTGAGGCGTAACAAAGATTTTAAGGCTTTGGATTCATGAAGGTGTTTCAAGAATGTGTTTATTGAGAAAAAGTTCATGAAGAAAGGATGTTCATAAAAGATATAAACTCAAACAAAAAATTTTGATCATTGTAAAAGTATTAAAGAATCAAGAATAATTTAAAATTTTACCGAAAGTTTTATACTTTGTAAAGGAAAGTTGAGATTCACGAAAGAAGTGAGCTTCATGAAAGGTGGTTTCTTTGTAAAGGATATTTGAGATTTGCGAAAGATTTGTGTTTCATGATGGTATTGAGCATTGAAAAGGTGTTGAAAATGTATTTCCCAGTGAATCTGTGGAAAAGTGATATTCATAAAGTGGGTGAAAGAGGAACTTCAATAGAGCATCTATCTACAAATGAGGATATATTCATTATTGATAATTAAGGGACCTATGAGTTTATAAAATGTGTGTCGATCCTTTCTAGAGCAGTAATCAAATTAAGAGGAATAAAGTGATCCTTTACAATGGAATTGATCCAGATAAATAGACTCATAGAGTGACTCTTGGAAATTCAAGAGCTGACCCTAAAAATTATAAAGGCAATGAGCCTGGGAATAAAAGTGTTCTAGACCAAACCTTGTAATTTGGTAGTGAGATTTAGTAGATTCAGTACAGTGTAAAATTGTAGTTTTATTCTCCTTGTACATATCCCAGTGATGGTGAACAAAGTAAAATTGATGTGTCTTGTGAATTGTTTAATTTATGTTCATACTTTGTTATAGGAAAGGGAGAGAAGAGTGTTTTGTTTAACAATGAAACAGGATCTGAAGGGGAAGTTGTTTTAATCTGTCATACCTTGATTCACCCCCCACCCCCAAGGTATATAACCTTGTTGGGATAATATTAATAATTTATTTATACACCATTTTTATCTTGGGGATCCCATGTTATTTTTTTAAGAAGAAAATGGATCTATGTGGTTGCTCATTGATTATAGGGATGAAAATGTTATTATGATGAAGAAAAAGTATCCTTTGCCTCTCATTGATAACTTATTTGGTAAACTTAATGGAGATGAATATTTTTCAAATATTTACCTTCATTTAAGGTATAATTAGTTGTGATTAAATAATGAATATATTCTTAAGATTTCATTTTGAATGATTTGTGTAAATTACAAGTTTACAGTAATTCTATTTGGATAGACTAATTCACCCTCTATTTTTATGGATATAAAGAATAGAGTATTCAATAAATATATTTATGATTTTTTGTGGTATTTATTGATGATATCTTGGTATATTATAAAATCTATGGGGACCATGAGAATCACTTATAGATCATTCTTGAGACTCTTAGAATAAATGATTGAAATGAAAGATTTACTAAGTGTGAATTTTTTCTTTATAAAGATTCATTTCTTGGAAATAATTTCTCCAATAATGGAATCTTAGTTGATATTATAAAATAAAAATCCAATAAATGAATGGAAAACCCCAAAAAATAACAAGGTATGTATTTTTATTTGTATAAAAGGATACTATCAGTGATTTCTCTAAAAATAATTCTGATTGGATAACCCATTAACCAATATTACACATAAAGTGGTAAAGATTTTATAGACAAAGGAATGTAAATAATGTTTTGAAGAATTGAATATGAGATTGTTCAATGCTTTGATTTTTCCTCATCCATCAAGAAATGATTAATTTGTGATATATGATGATGTATGAAAGAAGGTAATTGATTGTGTCCTTTTGAAAAATGATAAAGTTATTTCCTATTCATCATGGAAGTTAATGACTCATGAACCAAACTATCTAACTTGTGATCTTGATCTTGAACCCACAATATTTTCTCTAATTATGTGGATATTTTATCTCCATGGTGTAATATGTGAGATATAAAAAGATCATAAGAGTCTAAAATACATATTTTCACTTAAATAGATCAACCTGAGGCAATGAAAATGGCTTGATCTATGTAATGATTATTATTTCTCAAAATACTAAAATAAAGGAAAGAAAAATAAGGTGTCATTTGTACTAAGAAAAAAAGATCCTGGAGTTATGAGAAAAATGAGGATTCACATGAATCCTATGTTCACAGATTTATTAATGATGGATCTGGGAATTATTATGTAAGGGATAACTTCACTAATTTTTAAAATAATTTCTAAACCATCATTATTGGAAAATATAAAAATTTCTCAACTTGATAATGAGAATTTTCAAAAGTTAAAGTTGTGAATAATGGAAAATTGGCAGACTATATATATGAAGGTGGAATTTTGAAATTTGGAAAGAGGCTATCAATTGTATCTATACTCAAGATAAAAATGGAATTATTAAATTAATCAGATATATTGAATTTATATATACATTCTAGTATCAATAACATGTATAGTGATTTAAAGGAACAATATTGGTGGGATAACATGAAGTGAGAAATTGCTGATTATGTATCAAGGTTATTTTTTTATCAATAGGTGAATGTTGAGTGGTCGTATCCTTGAAGATTCATGTAAACTCTAACTATTACTATATATAAATAATATGATATTACTATGTAATTTGTTACTATATTACCAAATATAGCTATAAATAATTTGGATTATAGATTATTGTTGAAATCCTTACAAAATATACATTTTTCCTCACAATAAGAGAATATTTAGCTCTAGAGCACCTCCCATGGATCTATATTAATGACATTATAATACTTCATAGATAAAATCTTTCAATTGTGTCTAATAATGATCCTTTTTTACATAAAAATTAAAGAAATTTCTTTAAAAGTCTCTTGAAATTGCGATTAATTTGACCACCTCATATCATCCTTAGACGGATAGAACATCTAAAAGGATTATTAAAACAATTAAAGACATGTTTATATATTTCTTGCATGGATTTCAAGTTATGTGGGATCATTATTTACCTTTGGTATATATTTCCTACAATAATATCATTCATTAAAGTATTAAAATGGCGTTATATGAAACATTCTATTATAAGAGATGTCGTACTCTAACTTTTGGGATGAAGATGTTAAATGGAAACTTGTAGGCCTGGAATATGTTATGGAGAAAATTATAAAGGTAAATAATATTCATAATCATATTAAAGTAATTCAAAGTAGTAAAAAGGGTTATACTGATAACCATAGGAAATATTTGGAATTTTAAGTCATTGATTACGTATTATTGAAAGTATCTCCATGGAAGGGTGTTATAAGCTATGGTAAAAATGAAAAACTGATCCCCAGGTATATCAGACATTTTGAAATTTTGGAAATAATTTGAGTTGTGGATTACCAATTGGAAATTATACCAAGAATCTCTAAATTACATGATATTTTCCATATCTCATTATTAAGAAAGTACATTCCAAACCCAATGCATGTGGTCACCACTGAAGAAATAGAATTGGATATAATATATCTTAATGTGAAGAACCTATCTAGATTTTTGAAACCATAGATCAAGTATTGAATAATTAGAAGAATCAACTAGTAACGTTATTTGGTAGAAATCATAAAATGGTGGAATGAATATGGAAACCAAAGGACGTTATGAATAAGAACCACCCTCATTTTTTATAAAGTAAAATCGATGAAAACTTTGTTTATTAAATATTAATAGGTGTAAAAAATATAACAATTAAAAATAACTTATATTAAATGAAAAATATATTTTAATAAAACTATAATAAAATTCATATTTTAATATTTCATGGACTAAAATTTTCTATTTTATATGATGAATATCTATTTTAAAGATATTATGTCAGAGTAAGCTTAGAAAGATTTTTTGAAATTTTACCTTAAAAATAATCTTCTATGGATTTTTGAAAATACAGTATTTAACTATTCTTAATTTTAATTATAATATAATATTAAAATATATATAATTAACCATGTTTTTAATATAAATTTGATATAAATAAGGATATTATCATTTGGAGGTGATTGGGTGCAAGAAATATGGAGGGATTTCAGTGGCTTCACGGATTTCTCCTCATGAGAACAAAGGGACACCCCCTTCTTGGATCACTGGTATAATGGAAAAGATCAGGCGGGTCTAGAGTTTACAGCTAGAACAGTGATCCTAAGTACTGGGTGTTGGTGCTTATGGAAAGCCTGAAACAGAGCTCATTGCGAGGGGTCTTCCTCCATAGGGAGGTCTATCATCTAGAAGATCCAGGAGTCTCCTAGTTGATATGGTGTTGCAGATTAAAAATTGGCTAGAAGCTCCCTCCCTTTAGGTCCCCTCTCAAAAAGTTCAATCTCCTGCTCACAGGCTTCCGGACCACTGGGTCTGGTGGGTTCCCCCTGATGTTGGTTTGAAAATGAACACGGATGGGTCATGCATCTCCATAAGCATGCATGGAGGAGGATTAGTTTGGGAAAGCAAGGGTAGCTTGGTTCTAGCCTATACAATGTTTTATGGAAATGGAACCTTCATTGTGGCAGAGGCTATGGTGGTTCTCACAGGCCTAAGTCTTTACAATCAAGCGAACATCCATCCCTCTAAGGTTGAAACTGAATCAATGGAAATTCACAATGCCCTTCTGGGAAAAGGTCCCACTCTATAGTCCATTTCTTACATCAACATAAAATGCAGGAAAATCCTTAAGAATAATGTCAAGGTTTCCCACACCTGGCGAGAGGGGAATAAAGTGGCGGACCACCTGGCATCCCTAGAAGATCAAGGCTCTGACGTCAAGCGCTTACTCGATATTTATTCCTTGAAACCAGAGGGGGTTAACCTAATTCTAGGGGATTCCCTTGGTCTTCATTATTTTAGACCCCCATAGGCCGTGTTTCCCTTTCCTGGATCCATTATTTCCTGAATAAAAAAGAAGTCGATGATGATGATAAAAGGGGTATTTTTCAAAAAAAAATTTAAAATGCATAATGTCATTCCATTTTAATTAATTAAAATGAACACTAATAATGAATAATATAAATGAAATTTATAGATTATATATCTATATATATGAATTTAAATCCATATAAGGATGATTACAAGTCAAATAGTTGATGTAAGATCATCTTATGCTTGAAATTCATTTTTTTGAAAACCATATCCCGATATGATTTGCAGGTTTATTTTTAAGTTAAATTATTCTAATTATATTAATTGAATTTGATAAAATTTATTCCATATTTTAAATCATAATAATTAATATTATTTAATAATCCAAACTATATTTTTTTATAATGAATAGTAAAAATGGTAAAAAATTAATTACAGTAATTAATGTTAAAACGGGTTTACTAGGTGGATAACCTAAAAATATAAGGGTTAAAATAAATTAAACACTTGATAAAAATCTATGTGTTGTTTTGTTTCTACCATAGCCATATAAACATGTAATTTTATTCTTTTTTTGAGTTATTTTTTCAAGAAAATGACTTGACATTATTTTAAAACTTTAAAAAATTACAAGTTGTCCACTCACATCAATTATAAAAGGGAACCTCCAAACCTTAATAATTCACAATTATTGAGCCTTTTATCATGAAAACCCCTAAAACATACCTCAAAAAAATCATTATACACATTTTATAGCTTTTTTTATTCCCTAAATACCTACCCTAAGGTACTTATTAAGAGATCCAAAGGAGGTTTTTCTAAGAGAAGGTAATATTTTTCACCAAGTTCTTACTTTTTTTAAATCTTCTTTTAAAACCTTCTATTATATATTCATAATTCCAATATAATGACTCCGGTATCAAAATTATATTGATATATTATTATTTTTATGGAATAATATTTTTTCATATCCTCTTCAATCAAATGGGAAATAAAATTGTTGATTGTGTGTATGGAGAATTACCCCCTCACGAACTAACATAATATGATCTCAATCAACGCCTCTCATAATTGGATATAATAATGGATTAAATTTATATATATATATATATATTATATTTATTTCATAAATAAATTTATATAATTATAATATCATATTTACCTTTTTTCCTACCAATCTGTTGGATGACGATAACATCACTCGTGCGTATGTGTGGACTACCACCTCCACGAAGCGATACGTTTAATTTTTAATTTTATTTAGAAATGGTTTGGTATAAGGATATATTTAAGGGATATATATTATATATATGATATAATAATTACTATTTAAATTTTATTTACTATTTACCTTACTTTTTCTCTATCCTTTGAAAAATGAAAAATGTCGTTGGTGTGTATGTACGGCCTACCGTCTCCGTGAATGGTGTAATTCATTTTTCTATATCTAAATTTTATATATTAATGTCATTAAATATATAATTAAAATATTTTATATTTATATAATTATTGTAATTCTAGATATTATGTATCCATGATCAAAGTACAAGGACGAAAAATACCAAACCAAAACATACATGAAAAATGAAGCACTTATCACCTGAAACAATGTTTTTAGCAAATAATTGTTAATAGATGGGTGAATAAAGAATATAAGTAAATAATATATGGAATTATATATATGAGTATGGTTCTAGAATATATTTATAATAGATCTATATTTATTATATAAAGGTTTCAAACACATGTGATGGAATTCAAACCTCAAGGGTTTATTTCATAATCATATCATTATTCAAGATTGTTTATGTTTAATTATCCACTGGGGAAGTTATTAGATATTTATATATTAAATCCAATATATATTATTCTTTTCTGGTAATTTATGTAAATTACATTTTTTTTCTTTCATTTTCCTCTTCATAAGTACTAAACATACCGAAATAATGTCTGAAAGGAAAATTGACACTGTTTATTTACTCAGTAGAGAATGTTTCTCTTACATGTCCATATTTCACTTAATCTTTTAAAAGAATATCTTTAATACTTTCCCATGATTTATTAAATATATTTTTACACATTTTTAATTTTTTACAAAAAAATTAAAATGAATATTCATGCCTTTTTTCGAACAAGGTACTTTTGACCTTTTTATAAAGTTGTGAATGTAATGTTCTTTTATATGGAATGAATAGAATTTCTTGTTGTCATAACCAATAATTTATTTAAATATTCTATTACATGTTTAAAATATTTCATTCAAATAAGTTTTTTACCTTAATATTTGGTAAATTATTATATTTTGAATAATTTATTTCATAAAAAAGGGTATTTCTCTCAAGAAACCTTCTAATGATCACTTTAAAGTATATTCATCTTTGTAAAAATTATTTAGTGAATGTTATGCTTTATTTGTGATTTAATATTCTAATACCATTAACCATATTACTCTTAATATATTATGATTATTTATATTTATTGGGGAGTTATTAATATTTCATATGTTTTATTTATAATATGAATTTTTACATTGATTATGTTTCAACCCATTCATATAATGAATGAATTAGACTTAGTAAGTGATGGTCGGGTCCTTGTATATCCCCTCAATGAATCGATAGGTCTCATGAGGAAAACTATTTTTCGTATTTGGCATATGAATTACTAGTTTATGTAGGTTTTCTTGGTACAAGGTCTTGATGGTAGGATAATGATGTCTGACATTATGCATTCAATCGTTATGAAACTGTTATTATTATCCATGTAATTATTTATCTTGTTATTTTATCAATGGATTTAGTCCCCTTTTATGGATTCAATTATATATAATATTTTAATATCATTTATCTCTACCATATTACTAAAGTTTAATTTACTTTATTATATATTTTTTGTATGATTTCACTTATTGAGAATATTAGTTGACCTTATATTATGTGTTCCTTTACCTGGGATATGAAGAAGGGATTTATGAATGAAATTAGAGATTGAAAAATAAAAAATAATAATATTCTCATAAGAATTATTATATTATTTTTCTTGTTTTTTTATATAATGTGATATTCATGTTTTTATCTAGTATCCCAATACAATTAAACTATTTAATCCATTGAGAATAGATCACATGTACTTATGACAATATAGTAAAATAACTACTATCTCTGAGCTACTAGACTCGGGCTATTATGATATCAATAAAAATATTAATTATAACTAAGTAGGACAATATTTTAAGTGATCATGAGGAGAAACTAACTCAAAACGAGTAGGATATATGTCTAAGACACAAACTATCTGTCTAGAATTTCAAAATGAGATAATTAAGATAATATAAGACTTCACTAACTCTTATGAGGATAGAGGTGAATCTTCTCTCACTAGTGAGAATAAGGATTATACTAAGGAAGTTAAAGATGAAACAAAAAAATTTCAAAATAGATATGATATCACTAACAGTACAGATTTTAAAAACATATTTGATGTGTTATGGACCAATAAGACTTATGACATGAAACTGGACTGGAAATTTCAAAAACTTTTGTTAATAAATTAATAAATATATAAATAAATCAAATCATAAAGGGGGTGAGGTTCAAGTTGAAAAAAAAATTGATGGAGGCATAGGGAATCTCCTTGGTAAATATTAATACAATTAGGTGGTAGAGAGCCTAATCCCGGATATATGAACATCACTTCCTCCCTATGTATTTTAGAAGTGAAAACATCATTAAAAAATTTCCATTCCACCATATTTGTAGGATTTTATCACGTTTATTTAGAAACACTCTACAAAATGTGATGGTTTTTGTAATACCACAGTAGAAGGATAGAGAGAAGTGTCGACCATCATGAATGAGTCTAAATCAAATTCAGAAAAATTCATGTTATACATAGTGTATGAGGATATTCCATAGTCCATTTCAATAGTCTCCTCATGGAATAAATTCCCCTCCTCATAATAGGCTACAAAATCCTGAATGGGTGATCTACTATAGTCATATGTGGTGTCTCTACCACACATGATTAAATTGTTACAAAACCCATATTTGTTTAGCTAGGATCCCCAAAAGGAATTTTCTACATAACAAAATTACTTGAGGATCCAATTATATGAAAAGTATCATTTAAAAAACATATAATCTATATACTAAGGGTAAATGGGAAAACAACCTCATTTAAAAACATATTAGGTGGGGAACTAATGTGAGGAACCTACATTTGATGTAACGTACTATGTTTTTCACAATCTAGTGAATTTATGTGTTGTAGTCCTCCCATAATACTTATAATCTTGATATAATATCCAATATATGTCCTTATTAATCCAATTACATACCTACATGAATAGAAAATTTTGTATCCAGAAATAGGTTTTGGGAGTTGTACATGTCATTAACTCTAGGCAGGCCCGGTAGACTGTTATAGATGGGGTAATCCTAATCACATTCGGCAAAAAAAGTGATCCCAAAATTTGGTATTGTTGTTAATAAAACACACATATTTGGAAGCAATATATATTTCTTTCTTTTGAATATAATATTTAGTAGATAAAACCTAGTTTATAACATTTCACACTAAAATATTTTGTTTCAATTTTATTTCATTAATCCATAGATTATTAGACAATTGGTTAGAGCGATGTTGAGGATGAATGATTCTTTAAAAATTAGAAATTATAATGTCTTATAATAGGGATTTCATAATAATACATATATCCAGTTCATTCACATGCCAAATGATTCTCTAGAAATTTTACTAAGCATCAATGATATCCATCTATATAAATATAGGTTTATTAAAATCCTTTTTGATGAGAAGATCTGGGACAGGGAACCCTAGTAAGAAGAGGGGGATCCTATCCAATTTTCTTTCCAGAATATGATGTCTCATCTACCAAAAATATAGTGAGAATATTTATAAATAATTATGATGGTACTTTTCATGATACCCTATAGGTGAGAACCTTTACAGCTCTCATACTAGGAAATAGGGGAGTCCCCATTTTTTTTGATCAACTTGACCCAGAGAGATAACCTTGAGTACATCTTATATGCCAACTTAGAATCCATTCATTTAATTATTTACTCAATAGTTTTTATATTAATTCACCATTATTAAATTGTTTTTACAATTCATACCTTCATCCTAGTGATGATGAACTTCTTGGTGAAAATCCAATAATAAACTATTCTGAGTGTGTTCATCATTCTTGATGACCAAATTTAGAGCCATGCCCAATTATAATAGATGCATAGGAATTTTGGATAATATATTATTCACTAAAGTGATCCATCCTCCAAAATATATGAACTATATTTTCTATTATATAATCCTTCTCATAATTATACTATAGATAGCATCAAAATGGTTGATATAAATTCTTCCATTTGATAGTGGATCTCCACAGTAGTCCATAAAAAATCTACCACTAGATATTAATATCCTTTCCTCAATTATATTTCACCTCCTTATAGAGAATTTTTTTTAAATGTAGATTCAATTTTTTTTATATTGATGTTGTGTCCACTTTCGATTCCATACCCTTTCTGTATGCATTTAAACTCTTTAATAGAATTGTTTTATTCATTTATAGATAATAGATTTTAATTTTCAATGAATAAGTGGAATATTTCAAAGAATCCATACAAATATATGAATGGATGGACCAACCTAATTTCAATTCCTTTGTTTTTATTCCTATTAAGAACATCTTGATAAAGAATAAAGAGGCTCAGATAAAGTGGGTATCTTTGTAAAATTCTTCTAACTTCTTTTGGGAAACCAAATGACTTCCCCAAGAGTGATATTAGGAATCAAAGTGAATAGATTCAGGATAATAGGAGGTTGAATGAATATTTATAGAATCCACAGTAAAGTAGGACACCTAGGATGAAACTCTATTTCATCCTCTCATATTCTTTTTCTATGTAAATTTTTTTTGTAACACTAGATGAAACCACACATCTGTTAAGATCTAAAAAAAATATTATATATAGAGAAATTGAAACATAAATTTTCCTAACTTTGAGAAATCTATGTTGTTCCCCTAAGATTAAAAATTGTAGGCTAATAGAAAGCCTTTTCTCAAGAATAGTTGCTAGAACTTTATAAAATAAGTTTAATATACTCATATAACATGATTGAATGAATCCTCTATGTTGACTAACTTTATAAATGAGAACCCATATGGTGTAGTGGTAAATTTGGGATGTGGGATACCCTTAATGAAATTATAGACCCTATAAATGACATATTTTATGATGATATTTCAACCATATGTGTAAAAGAATCATGGGAAACCATTGGGTTCAGGAACACTATTAATATTAAAGATTTTGATAGACTCTAAGACGTCACCTTAATCTATGATATATTGTTACAAAACATTAAACTAATCATTCATAGAACTATTCATGATAGAAATAAATTTATCATCAATATTGTGAAATTTTTACCCTTCTATTCCCTCGGGGTGGGGTCCTACAAGATGATCTTAGAAGAAAGAAACCTCCAATGTATGAAAATACATATATTTTATATATTTTATTTAATGAATTATTACATAATTATTCCATTAATAAAATCCCAAAATATTGAGAGGACTTATGTATTTAGATAATTAAATACATATCATAAAAAATTGCAACATGCATATAAGGACATTAATTAAAACACAATAACATTTCTTTGAATTCCATTAATCTTCTAAAAATTCATGGGATAACTTGGGTATGTACATAATAAAGAGGTGATCTATAAATCTCAATAATTTAATAGTAAAATTATTACATGATAAAAGTAATAAACATGTTCCAAGATTAAAATAAAGCTGACATAAATGCATGATAATTATAAACATGAACAGTGAATCATGATATAAAATGATAACATCAAGGTAATATAAGATTGTGGAAACAACATAAAACATGACGTCATAATCATAATTCAAGGATAACCACCAAGAAATCATAACATATTGTGAATATTATAATCTCATATGCAACATACATTTTATCTTATGAGATAAAAAAATCACCCAATGTATTGGAGGGATATATAATTCTTGGCCCACTCATATTATGAACATGAATTTGTGTTCCAATAGATCATACAATATAAGAAAGTATTTAATAAATTTTAAAACCACAATTTAGTATTGTGAGATATATATGTATAAATAGAAGTCCTCAATCAATTAAGGATAGATACATCTTGGGGAATACCCTTAATTGGAAATGGGGATGGGTGTTCACAACACAAAAGTTTGGCATGGAAAATCACAATATATTTTTTATAGTATAACAAGTGTACATAAAGGCTCATGGAAGGGTTTAATGACATTTAAAGGTTATCTATAATTACATTGAAATCATAAGGATGACAATGGGATTTGTAAAAAAATATCACAACATGACAAATTGTAAATAAAAATGCTTAGTATAAAGAAGTTACTTAAGTGAAAGGAGAAGTAGAAAGAATCCCTAACCATGAGAGGGGGATTCTAAAAGTTTGTTAGGAGAATCTTAAGCACTTAAGAACACCTTGGGAGGGATTTATAGAAGGATAGGGAGAGTTAATTCATGATCAATGGGATTTTAGAGAAGAGTATTTATAGCAACCCTTACTTTTCATACATATACATTACATAACTTTTGAGTATTACTTAAAAACTTTTTACAACTGGATACCCAAAGATTGTATTAGTTTAGTGCCTTTGGAAAAACAGAAACATAAACATTAGTACATAATAAAGATAAATTTTCTCACACTAGATTCTCTAAGACTATCAACAATCTTATATATATCATACATGAAATATATCTTTATAACCTGCAGAATTAAACATAAAAGGAGTGAGATTAGATGATCAGTAAGGGTAAATAAAGGATACATATAATCATAAACATGAACATAGGGGTATGAGAATCTCATCATAATATTATAAGATCATACCCTACATATCAAAGATAAAAAATGAGTTATGGGATAAATCTTGGTATTTCATAAGACATGAATCATAAGGAAATAAACATCATGATCCATAAAATTGTAACTGGTGAATAAGACATAGAATTTTTGTAATACATATAAGAATAGAAAATTTTATTTCAAGTATACCTACCAAGACCTTTATAACATGTTAGGATTGGGATACAACCTATATACCAACTTTGGTTTTGGGATAACAACTTGTGCACCCTCTTAATTTTAGTCTTGGGATACAACCCATGTACGTTCTTGTTTTTGAGCTCGGTCTATAACCCGTTCACCTTCTTACATTTAGCTATGGTATATAACCCATGTACCTTCTTGTTTTTAGGCTTGGGATACAAGCCATGTACCTTCTTGTTTTCAGGCTTGGGATATATCCTATGTACCCTATGATCTTATATAAAACTTATTATTACCCAATGAATTGGAGGTAGATATAGGTCCCACACATCTCATAATAAAACCATTTATACATGTTCCACAAGATAATAAAACTTTCATCATATCATGACCCATAAAAAGAGATAGGTTTTATAAACATAAAATCACAACCCATGAAATTAAATGGGTATCATTAACATTTCATCACATAATAAATTATGAAAATAGGTAGGTTTAATAATCACTTCATGAAATAATAACCCATTAAAATAAGTGGGTTTCAAAAACATAAAACTTGTGGAAGTGAAACGGGTGTCACAAGCATTATTCCATCAAAACATAAACCATTCAAGAAAGAATATGAATAATAACTTTATATAATTTACTATAGGTGAATGATTAACATCAATATATGTTATCTTAGATGGAAAATAACTTTGATGGATATTTTTAAAACATTTATTAAGGTAAATATCATTTCTTCTTTGAAAAAGGCTATTTAAAACATAAAACCTTTTGAAAAACATTTTCCATAAAAACTTATAAAAGAATATTGAAGACTATTTTCTTGAAAATATATTTTAAAAATAATTTCTTATAAATTAACCTTTAAAAAATTAAAAAAAATAATAATTGAAGGAGGGTAATTTTGTACATGTTGTATGAGGTTAAAAGAATATTCCATTTTCATGGTAAAAATGTTAGAAATATGCCTCGTTCAGATTGGGATAAGAATATTCCTTTGAAAACATTAGTAAAATAAAAAAAGCTTATAAATAATTTTAAATATTTTAAGATAATATTAGAATATTCTTGGGAACCCATTTTAGAAAACATTGTATTGAATGAACATATATTTCTGACCGAATAAAGGGTAAAGTCGAGCTTTCTTAAAAACACATTCTTGACTATATTATGAACCAAAGATTGGATAAAATGGTAAATATATGTTAATATATCAATAATAACTATAAGATAAGAAAATTAAGGAGTTTTCATAATATATGGATCAAAATATTTCGTCAAAGGAAGCATAAACATAAACAATCTCTAAAAGTGATGAGATTGTTTCAATAACTCTTACCACTTGGTAACTTTGAATCATACTACCCATTTGAGAAAATAAAATTAAATTAATCTTAAAATATATTTAAAATAATAATATTCATGATATAACATTTCAAAGGTAGTATATACACCTCATGGAAAAATATAGGTGCATAACATGTCATGTGCCTCAAGGAAGGCAATTTGTCACGAAATTAGTTTACCGATTTAGTATGTTTTGAAACATAAAAACCATGAGAGAAATATCATAAAATGTATATGTAAATACCCATAAATTTAAGTATAATAATAATATAATACATTCATGGGTATTATACACACCATAGAAAATCAATGGGTTGTGAATAAATCATGTTTCTCACGGAAATAAAAAGTGAGATGAAATTATCTTACCTTGTGTCACGACTCTCGTCATACTCATACAAGCTTAATGTATAATAAATATAATTTTATTATAAATATTTTACATAATAATATTCCTTTATCTATTTCCATACATGGTTTTATTATGACCTTATATTACCCTATTTTTAACAATTTTATGTTAAGGTTTCACTTCATGTAATATCCACTTTGTTTTTCGAATGTGTCTTAATTTGTTATATCTTTGATACTTATACTTATATCATGATTTAAAGAATTTAAACCATGATCTAAACATCATGTATATTCAGTATATTTTTATTACAATAATCTATATAATATTGAATTATGAAATGGGATACACCGTTCATGGAGATGGTAAGTCGTACGTACGCATGGATATTGTTTATATTTTTATTGTCATATTAAAAGAAATAAATAAATTGACATATATGTATATATGAATATATATAATTATTAAAGTATAATTATTATATCATCTATTTTTTATATTAATACTAAACCTATCCTTAATACATTCCATGTAGTGTGTGAATGAATCACATCGCTTTGAGGGGGTGGTAGCACACACTTCCTCCAACGAAATTATCATATTTACACTAAATGGAAAGTCAAAAATATATGTGTTTTAAAAGGAATAAAGAAGATTAAATACATAATAAATGTAATATATGAAATATATAAACACATTTTCCATCATAATTTTCACCTTGAGTGGTGGTAAAGAAAAGATGAACAATCATCATTTAGTGAGGTGGTTGGTTGCCGTACACATAAACAGTATATTCTTTACCCATTAGATAGAGGTGTGTGTAATTGTAGGTAGATACCTTATAATAAAAACATAATATTATATTTAAGATACTTTTTTTTTTATAAAATTGTGGAAAAAATATAGTGTAGGGGTGGATAATGAAAATAAAAGAAATGAGATTTAGAGAAGTCGTTACCACTTAATCAGGTAACTCCTTTTGGTTTGTGCCAAAAGGATCTCTTTGATTTGATTTTTCTAAAGGGTATTATTATAAGAAGAATAGAGGAATTTGAGGAAGATTATTTTGAAGATAATTTCTGAACCTATGTGGTTTTAGAGGTATGAATAAGAGGTATAGGTGGTGTCCTTTTATAGGGAAGGGAAAGGACACAATTGTCATTTTTTAAAATAAGTTAGCTATACCCACATTTTTACCTAAAAAGTCATAAGAAAGCCAAAAAACTCAATAATTTAAGGTTTATGTCCTAATAATGGCCATCAAATGGGTTTTTTACAAGTTTATAGGTCATTTTGGGTCTTAAATTCCAGGTTTAGTACTTTATTAACATAATTTTTCTCTTAACCGTAGTAATTAATTTTAATCACATTCACTAATTTTTTTTTCAAAAACAAAGTTTAACTTATTAGATATTGTAAAATATGATGATTAAAAATATTTAATCTCTTTTTATAAATTATAATCACAGAATTGGCAAAAATTAATCTAAAAAATTATCCCTTTGACGGGACGACACTACAGGTTTTTAAAGTTAAAACGTCCAAACTTTCGCTAAGTTTTTATACCCAATTTTGAAGTGAAATAGATTCCAATGACCTAAATAAGATTAATTTTGAAAAATATAATATAAATAAACTTCTAAAATAAATTAAAATTTAATTTTTCCTTATAAATAAATTAGATGAAAAGGCGGGTTTGAATTAAAATCCGGTATTTTTAGCTATTCATTCAAAAAATAAAGTTTCTCAAAAAATAAAAAAAAATATCTCCCTAATATAATTTCAAAATTATAAATTCTAAAATGAATTTTATTTTGTCTAATTAAATTTCTAAATGAGTCTAAAATTAATTTAATTAATTTTCACAAAAGGACATGAAAAGTGGTATATTTGATAAAATAGTATTTTAAAACATATAAGGACTTTAGAAAAAAAATCATTCATTATCAATATATTTTATTTATATAAAACCATTATAAAAAATATTTTAAAATTATTTATCACTATTCATATTACTATTTTTTAAAGGATATATTATAATTATATCATGTAAATAATTATAACAATAAAAAGTAATTTTTTAGAAACTCAGTGTTACATGTAATGTATTCCAAGTTAGTGTTGAATATTATTAATGCCAATTCAATGTTGTGTGTAATATACACCAAGTTTTAATTGGTGTTCCTTGTAGATCAAGCTAAAATTTATGTTGTGTGTAGTGTATGATTAACTTGTTGTTGTGTATAACATAATCCAAACAAAGTTATTTAATATAAAATAAACTATTTCTTGTGTTATGTGAAATGAAAAATATTGAAAATGTTAAATAAATTAGAAAAAAAATAATTCACAAAATATTAGGGTGTTACATTTAACCCCCCCCCCCTTTAAAATGAATTTCACCATCGAAATTCTCCTGGGTTATCAAAGGTTTAATGCTTGAAAGTTTTATTCCTAGTAACCCACATCGTAAAAATGGATACTAAAGATTCCCTTAAAAATATAAAGTTAGAACCATAACAGTTACCCAATGTAACATATAAACAGGTTTCCACATAGGAGAAAATAGGTTGGGAGTGAAGATTGGACATGGAAGAAAAATGTAAATGTTTATAGGGAGTGATTGAGGTCATCAATAACAAATAAGTGAATAATCATAGAAAATTTGAGAACCGCAAAGTCAAAAATATTTGATGAATTAAAAGGACATTAGTTCAATAAAATTAAGGTATTAGGATAACACATTTTCTTTTGATCATTATCCCAACATTGAATAATTATTGTATCAACCAATAATATAAATAAATATACTTGATATATTTATATAAAAAATCCATTTAGTTTTTATTTTATAAATTTATAATTAATCCATTAATCCATGTAATGGATGTCCAGAAATTAAGTTTGATGCCAGAAGTGCTAAAATAAACTTTTAATAGATCGTAAAACCCATTAAATAATTGATAGTATAATTATTTCTCTCTAACTATTCTTCAAAATCAATATGATTAATACATTAATATGCAAACATAAAAAGTAACTCTATTGGTTCATCATTAATAATTATTCAACAAAAATAATTACACATTAAATAGCACATCGCGTAGGTCTATAGTAGGCATGAAACCTTTATCATCCTTCAGTCATGGGTTCAAGGCCCACAGCCTTGCTGGACATGATTTGTTGTCACCCATGATGTCCTTTTCTAAAACCACACTAATATAATATCCAAAATATGATGGACATCCTTGAAATAAGTTTAATCACTAAATATAATTTAACTAAGGTTTTCAATACAACATTAATACATAAATACATCATCTTAAGTTTAACTTAAACTTTTCATGAATGGTTAACCTTATAACCCTTCTGAAAGATGAAAATGAAAAAAAGTATAAATAAGGTCATGAAATCATCTTAACATTGATCCCACATTTTTAATAACATACCAAACATGTGAATAACTTCATCATATTTTTTTTGAAAACATATTCATAATCATAATTTCCATAAATACTTGTTGAAAACATTTATGCTTCCAAAATATAATTCACCCTTTATTCCTTAAATAGTATCTTGTCTGAAAAAATTATTTTCAATTAGAATCTTGGGTTCATCCTTGTAAATATAAAAAATCAATGTTATTTTATTAATAAAAAATTCATGTAGATAAATATAATCAATTGCTAGACTCATAACAATATCCACTAAAGGATCAAAAAGTTTTTAATACATATAATTTTTAAAAAATCCCAAAGAAAATTACCCACTATGGAATTCCCCAATTATCATGGATCACTTTATACATTTTGATTGAATATGAATTCCCTTTTTCATTTTTCTTTAGAGGTTGTTGGTTCTGGTCACCATTATTAAACCATGGATTTGGTAACTTTTTGGAGAAATGCTCAAACTCCCTACAATTGAAACACTAAAGTGTGGGAGGTTCATCCTGAAGATTTGTCTCATTATTCACATCATTATATAAATTTTTTCAATCACTTTGGAATCCATCCACTCGATGTCCTTACTTTCCACAATTAAAACGATTACTAGTATCATTAAGACAATTCCCACCATGCTTATTTCCATACTTAGATAATAAATGATGGATCATCTTCTTATCTCCATGGTTTGTTGATTGTCCTTTGAACTCCATATTCCTCTTCTTGTGAAAACCAGATATTGATAAATAACTCCAACCTCCATTTCAACTTTGATTACACAATGCACAATATCTTCATTGGTACCAAATTCTATTATTTCCAATGCCTTTAGAAGACTTGGATTTATTCCATTGAAGAACCTATGAACCTTAATTTCTGGTTTGATGATAACTCCAGATGTGTGCCTCACAAGTCTTGTGAAATTAGAATCATAGGCACCAACAAATTCATCATCCTTTTTCTTCAACTCAAGAAACTTCTTTTCCTTATTTTTATGAAGAAGATAAGTGAATTAGTTATTAAATAATCAGTTTATTGAAATCATCCTAATCCATGTATTCAATTTCATCTTCCTTCCTAATATTCTTGATTAGAGTCCACCTCTGGTCTACTTCACATTCTAACTGATAAATAGACAGAATGACTTTCTTATGATCTAAACACTAGATAACAGAGAATATATTTTTAGTTGTATTGATCCAGTGTTTAGTAACAAGTGGATCATAAGACCCATTGAAATAAGGTAGACGTTTCCTCATTAAGGATTGAACAGAATGTTTTTTCCTCCTTTGATTGTTTGTAAGTTCATCATGATTCATAGCATGAGAAACTTTTGTGATCATAACAATGAGTTTTTTTATTCCAACTCCCAAAGAAATAGGATCCTCAATATAATAATCAATTAATTTTCCCTCACAATCACCATTAACATGGTTCCTTTAGGTTCCATCCATTGATTAAATTAATAAATCATAGAGTAAGAAACAATTATCATAGAGAGGAACCACATAATTATGAAAAGTAACTTATAAGATTTATAAATTATGACACCATTCTGAATATATGAAACCTTAGGTTTATACTAGGTTATTCATATACTGCTTCTATTTAAATCCTTCATGATGGTTCATGAAGAGTTTTTGAATTCTCAAAGCATATCCCCCAGCAGTGTCAAACCAGGTGTGCAGTAAGGCTCATTTTTGTGTACCAGATTACCCTGAGTCCGGCCCATGACATATTATCAGAGTTATTAACCCTAGGTACATCTCTTCTCGATCCATTTACACTTATATTATCCATATAGGGATGTATTTCTAGGAAGCCACTCACTCTATAATTTCACAAAATTCTAGGACATTTTTCTATACCTTTTATTAGCCTTAGAATTATACTTAGACATGTCCTAAGTTACTATGGATTTCTCATCCTATATTCCAATGTTTAACTAAACCTTTTCTCTGATACAAACTATAGTGACCCTCAATTTTCATACATAGACATTACATAACTTTTTCAAAATTTATAAAAACATTTTTCAAACGGATGCCCAAATACCATATTAGTTTAGTGCCTTTGAAAACATGGAAATATTAACACTGGTTTATAAGTAAGATACATTTTCTCCCATTAGGTTCTACAAGACTATCACCCCTATTAGACTTATCATACATGAAATATATTTTCATAACTTGGGGAAAGTAAACATAAAAAAGGGGTGACATCAAATGCTCAGTAAGGGTAAAAAGGGAGACATGTAAGCATAAACATGAACATAGGGGTATAATAATGTGATCATAACATTAAAATATCATACCATGCATATAAAAGATCATAAACATGAGTTATGGGATAAAATTCGATAGTTCATAAGACAAGAATCATTAGTAAAAATACATCATGATCCATGAAATTATAACTGAGGAATAAGACATAGAATTTTTTTCATACAAATAAAAATAGTAAATTTTATGTCAAGGCTACCTACCATGACCTTTATAACATGTTACTCTTTGGATAAAACCCGTATACCTAATTTGGACTTGGTCTAACAACCCATGTACCCTATTACTTTTAGGATTGGGTTACACCCCATGTACCTTCTTGTTTTAGGGATTGGTCTATAACATGTGTTCCATATTACTTTTAGTCTTGGGCTACAACCCATGTACCTTATTATTTTTAGGCTTGGGATAAAACCAATATAACTTCTTGTTTTCGAGCTTATCATACAACCTATGTTCCCTATGAGCTCATATACAACTTATCATTACCCAATGATTTGGAGGGATATATAAGTCCCACCCATCTAATAATAAAATCATTCATACATGTTTCACAAGATAATAATACTTTCATCATATCATGATTTATAAAAAGAGATAGGTTTTATAAACATCAAATCATAACCCATGAAATTAAATGGGTATCAATAAAATTTAATCACATCATGACCTATGAAAATATATAGGTTTCATAATCAATTTATGAAATCATAACCCATGAAAACAAGTGGTTTTCAAAAGAATAAAACCTGTAGAATTGAAAAAGGTGTCTAAATAATCATTCCATCAAAACATAAACCATTCAAGAAAGAATATTAATGGAACCATTTAATAATTTATTAGAAGGTAATGAGTAACATCAATGGATGTTATCTTGTATGTAAAATAACTTGGAAAGATATTTTGAAAACATATCTTGAAGTAAATATATTTTCTTCCTTGAAAAGGGATCTCTAAAATATAAAACCATTTGAAAACCATTTTCCTTAAAAACTCATAAAAAATCTTGAAATAATTTGAAAACCATTTCCTTGAAAATATCTTTTAAAAAAATTCTTAAAAATTAAAATTTTAAACATGAAAATAAATCTTCAAATAATTGATGGCGGGTAAGTCCATACATGTCATACGAGGTAAAAAGAACATTCCTTTTTCATGGTAAAAAAGTTGAAAAATGCCTCATTTAGAAAGTGACAAGAATATTCCTTTGAAAAAATTTGTAAAATAAAAAAAAAGTAAAAATTTTTTTTAAATATTTTAGTATAATATTAGAAAATTCTTATGAACCCTTTTTAGAAAACTTTGTTTTGAAGGAACACAGATTTCCGACCGAAGATAGGGTAAAGTCGGGTTTTATTAAAAAACACATTCTTAACTATATTATATACCAATATTGGAAAACAAATGGTACCAATACATTAATATATAATAAATAAACTTAATAGAATGAAATTTATGAGTGTTCTTGAGATATGGATCATAATATTTCATCAAAGGAATCATAAACATAAACAATCTTGAAAACTAATGAAATTGTTTCAATAAACTCTTACCACTTGGTAACTTTAAACCATACTCCCCATTTAAGAAAATTAAATTACATGATGCTTAAAATATCATTAAAAATAATAATTATATAACATTTAAAAGGTAGTATATACACCTCATGGAAAAATATAGGTATATAACATGGCATGTGTCTCAGGGTAGGCAATTTGTGACGAAATTACTTTACTAATTTGGTAACTATTAAAGCATAAACCCTATGAGAGAAATATAATAAAATGGATATTTAAATAACAATAAATTTAATTATATAAATAATATAATATATCCATTTATAGTATACACACCACACAAAAATAATGGGTGGTGAATAAATCATGTATCTCACAGAAATAAAAAGTGTTATAAAATTCCCTTACCTTGTGTCTTGACTCTCATCGTACTCATACAAGATTATTGTATAATAAATGTTAGTTTATTATACATATATTACATAATAATATTCTTATATCTAGTTCCATAAATTTTTTATTATTACCTTATATTATCCACTTGTTAACAATTCTATGTTAAGGTTTCACTTCGGGTAATATCCACTTTGTTTTTCACATTGTCTTAATTTGTTATTTCTTTAATCCTTATACTTATATCATAATTTCCATAATTTAAACCATGATATAAATATCATTTATATTAATTATATTTTTATTATAATAATCTATATAATATAAAAGTATGAAATGGAATACACCGTTCATGGAGACGATAAGACGTATGTATGCATGAACATTGTTTTTGTTTTTATTATTGTATTGAATGAAAGAAAATGAAATATATATATATATATATCATTATAAAATTAGAATTATTATATAATATATATATATATATATTCACTAAAATCATCTTTAATATGTTCCATGTAGTATGTGAATGAATCACATCTCTTTGAGGGGGCGGTAGTCCACACTTCCACAAACGAAATTATCGTATTTACACCAATTAGAAAGTAAAAATGATATGTGTTATAAAAGTAATAAATAAGATTAAAGGCATAATAAATGTAATATATAACATATATGAATAAATTTTTCATCATAATTTCCACTATGAGGGGTGGTAAAGGAAAAATGAACAATCATCGTTTAGTGAGATGGTAGTTCGCGACGCACATAAACAGTATGTTTGCTACCCATTAGAAGGAGGTGTGTGTAAGTGTAGGTAGAGAAATTAGCATAAATAATAATATTATATTAAATATAATGGTATTTTTATAAAATCATGTAATAAATATATTGTATGGGTGGAGAAATAAAATAAAACAAAGTATCTTGCGAGAAATTGTTACCTCTTAATCAGGTAACTCCTTTTGGTTTGTTCCAAAAGGATTCCTTGGATTTCTTTCAGCCCAAAGGGAGGGTTATATGAGGAAGGTATTTATGTTGGGAATTTTATTGGGAAGTTATGTTCTAAAACTAAGTGGTTTTATAGGTGTTAAGAAGAGGGATAGGTGGTGGCCTTTTATAGGGAAGGGAAAGGACACACTTGGCATTTTTTAAAACAAGTTAGGTGTACCCATGTTTTTAAATAAAAAGGATATACTAAATGAAAAAATACACAATAATGGAAGGTAAATGTCTGAATAATTTCAATAAAATGGGTTCTGGATAGGTTTATATGTTGTTTTGGGTCTTAAATTTAAGGTTTAGTACATTATTAACCTAGTTTTTCTCTTAACTGTTTTAATTAATTTTAATCACTTTCGCTAATATTTTTGCTAAAAATCAAAGTTTAAATTATTAGAAAATATAAGTTAAGATTATTAAAAATTTGTAATTCATTTTTCTAAATTATAATCACATAATTGGCATAAATTAATTTTAAAAATAATCCCACTAATGGGATAACACTGCGTATTTTTAAAGTAAAAACATCCAAACTTTTGCTAAGTTTTTATACCCAAATTTTAAGTGAAATTGATTCCAATTACCAAAATTGGATTAATTGATAAAAATATTATCTAATTAACCTTTAAAAAAATTTAAAATATAATTTAACCTTATAAATAAATTATATGAAATTATTGTTTTGAATTAAAATATGGTATTTTTCACTATTCATCTAAAAATGGAGTTTCTCAGAAAAATCCCAAAAATTAACCCTAATCTAATTTCAACATTATAATTTTAAAAAATGAAGTTTAATTTATAAAATAAAATTTCTAAATGTGTCTAAAATTAATTTTATTATTTTTTATATAAGGACCTGAAAAGTAGTTTATCAGAGAGAATAGTACTGTAAAACATATAAGGACTTTACCAAAAGTTATGTATTTATTTATCAATATGTTTTATTTATATAAAACCATTATAAAAAATATTTTAAAAGTAGTTATAACTGTTAATATTACTAATTTTAACAGCTAGAGTATAATTATATCATTTAAATAATTATAATAATAAAAAGATGTTTCGTAGAAACTTAGTGTTGAGTATAATGTATGCCAAGTTGGTGTTGTGTGTTGTGTAAACCAAGTAAATTTTTCATGTAACATATTCCAATTCACAAGATAACTATATTGTTTCTTTTAGATCAAGATAAAATTTATGTTGTTTGGTGCACAATTAACTTGGTGTTGCTTATAACGCAAGCCAAACATAGTGCTTTAATATAAAATAAAATATTTTCAGTGTTACATGAAATGAAAAATATCACATGGTTAAATTAATTCAAAAATAATAATTTACACAATTTTGAGGTTTTATATTAATGGGTGTTTGGGTGAGTATTTATAGAGAAATATAGGGGAATAATTTATTAATTTCTAGACATAGCTTTTAGACCCTGTGTGATAAAATAATCTGAACCATAAACCATCTCATTGGTTTTCCCATGGATTCTTCCAAAGAGGAGTGGTTTGAATATTATATTATATTATGATAATAATTCCTCAAAATAATATCATTGATGTTGTGCCAGTGATTAATGATTATGAAGAATTTTTTTTAAACTATAAAATATAATATTGGATATTGAGGATTCGGTATAGGTTTGTAAAATTGATCAAATAACATAAAAAAGACATTGTTTTAAAGGTAAAATATATTTTTCAACATGGATTTCTTTTATCGTATTTATTGAATAACTTTTGGGTTATTATAATGTCATAATACATATCATATAATTATAACTTACTTAAATGCTACCCAAAAAGTCACATATCTCATAAAATTATAAAAAAAGTAACCATTGGCTAATTTTGACATATTGATTTCAAAAATATTATTTACTTTCCAAATAAATTTTCCAAATATTATTATTTTTTTTTCATTAAAAATCATTATTTATAGTAAAATACTAGTTTTTCCAACACTAACCACTTTCTGACCCTTATAAAAATTAACTCGACTTTATTAAATTATATTATAATTTATATTTAAATAGATATTATTTAAAAATAACATTTCATGAAACTGAAATTCATTTCAAATATTCTTTAATTTATCAAAACAAATGTTTTAATTGAAACTATATATTTCTCAAAAGTACAATTTTAGTTTCTTCATATCAAAATCTAACTTTAATCAAACTTGCTAGTAAATCATATATATATAAATGAATTAATAATTAAAATGGGATAAATAAAAAGGTTGTTTTATATAAAATAATATATAAATTTTCATCCCACTAGGTCCTATATACATAATCCCTTATTACACCAGTATACGGACTAAGGGTATGGTGTGTGATGGTTATACATTCTTGGGGTGGTTAAGTAATCATGGATTGTGTAGGGATATTGATAAGATTGAACTTCTCCCATAAATGGTTTCACTGAAGTTTCAATTATTTAATCACAACTTGGGTTTAGTTCCATCTCCCTTAAATGCACCGATAAATGGGATCCATGGAGCATGATCCTACTTATCGAGGACATGGATTCATTTGTTTATGTCAAAAAAACTTTATCAAAACCCTTAATATATACTATTCTTAATGGTCACTATATAATGGATATATTATAAATTTTTATGATTCATAATAGTCTTTTATGTCTAACATGGTATCCTTTTACAATAGTCTAAAATAAAAAATGTATTCCATGTGTTTTATATAACTACATTACAAAATAATTCATTTATTCATTTAAAAGGGAATTTCATTTATAAAAGTTTGGGTAATTACATTCTTCTCCACTTTAGAAATTTTTACCTAGAAATTTTATTTCATACACCACTACAGATGATAGTACTTTTTTCATCACCTATTTTGGTTCCCATGTCTCCTCATAAAACATATGGTTCCACCATAGTACTTTGATCATGTGAGTTTCCTTTTTTTCATAGAATATTGTCTCTATGATCTAAGATCTTTATCAAAAACTCAACATATGATATATTATTTCAACGGTACGACCTCTTGATTTGTTATATGTGAGGTTCTGATATATACTTTGTCAATAGGGATACATGGAACACATCATGTACATGAGATAGGAAAATTGGGAGTTCTAGATAATATGTTATAGATCTGATGCCATCAAGGATTAGAAAGGGGGTGGTATATCATGGGATAAGATTTCTCTTTATTGAAAACCTCCTGAAATTCTTCCAAAGTGACATACAAAATAACAACTTATATCCAACCTCAAACTCCAAGTATCATCTATGATTGTCTACATATATTTTATATTGACTTTTCATGGATTTCATATGTCAAAAAATGGTTTGAACCTTCTCTGCCATATCTTGTATATATTCAGGCCCCATCATCTTCTGATCTAGAACTTCACCCCAACATGTTGGAGTCTTACACCACTTAAAATATAAATCCTTATATGTTTCCATTTGAATGCTAGAATGGAAATTGTTGATATATGAGAACTCTAGTAAGAGAAGTAGTTGATCAAAACATCCTTGGAAATTCATTAAACTTAATATCATCATATCCTCTAGAGTTTGGATGGTTCTCTTAGAATGAGAATCCATCTAGGGGTGATAAGCAATACTAAAACATATCTTGGTATACAACACTTGCTAAAGGATTCTCTATAACCTCTAGGTAAAACTATGATCTCGATTTGATATAATAGATAGTGGTCCTTTATACATTCTTACCACTTCTCTTTTGTATATCATATAAAGTTGTTCAAGAGATAAATCTTACTTGATAGTAATGAAGTGTGATGTCTTTTTAAGGTGATTAAAAACCACCCAAATGGTGTTATTTCATTTAGATATCCTAGGTTTTCCAATATTGAAATGCATGGTTATGTTTTCTCATATTCATACTGGTGTGGGAAATGGTTGCATTATAACCTTAGATATTTTTTTAAAACCTTTAATTGTTTGAATACCAAGCATTGAGATAAAAATGCTATAATATCACACTTCATGTTACCCTAATAGAATTTTTACTTCATAGATCTATAAATCATAGTGTTTCTTAGATGAATTGAGATGGAGGATATATGCGCATCATCTAGAAGTTCTCTCTTCAGTTATGGTTTTTATGGGACACATAACCAGATTCCAAATCTTATAACTCCATCTTTAAAAAAGTTAAAGAATGGAATATTTTCTATATATATGTAGCTCCTCATCATCTTGTTTTCCCTCTATGATCCTCTCGATAATTTATGGTTGGGTAGTTATTTGATAAAGGTAGAAGTAAGTGACTTTTATAATTCCCATGTTCATCTTTTGCATGTCTGAGAAGAATAGAATCCTTTAAATCATAATCAAGGGTAGGGTGGAATGATCCTATCTACCCAAACCATTAACCACAATCGTCTACTCCCCATGATGGTAATAGAATGAAAAATAACAATCTTTGATCAGCTCTAACCACCTTCATTGGTTTATATTGACCTCCTTTTATCAAAATATATACTTGATGATTTTACAATCCATATATTTGTCACTCTTATCCCTATTGGGAAAATGTCACCGAATTTTCAATGTGAAGATCACTATAGCCAATTATCGATCATATATAGAGTAGTTATGTTTATGGATATTTAATTGGATATTGGAATATGTTATCACCTTTTCATCTTTTATGAGTAGTCAAACCAAACCCCTTTTGGATGCATAGTTGTAGATCAAAAATTCTTCCCCATTAGTGGGTAATTTGAGAATAAGTGTAGTGAATATCCTATTAATTAGTTAGTTAATTATCTCCTCACATTCATTAGTCCATAAAAACATCACTCCCTTCTAATTTATCTTGGTTAGTGGGATAGAAAATTGTGAGATGTTATTCACAAATCAATGATAGTACATTGATAATCTAAGGAAACCATAGATATCTATCACAGAGGTTGGTATGTGCCATTCTTTAATTGTCTCTATTTTTAAAGGATCCATAGATATCACTTTTTTGTTTATAACATTCCCTAAGAATGTTTCTTACTCTATCCAAAAGTCACATATACATTAATTCACATATAACTTTTCCTTTCTCAAGGTATTCAGTATAATATTCAAATGATCATCATTTTCCTCTTTGATTTTAGAGTAGAAAAGAATATCGGTTATAATGAATACCATACATTTTTTGAGGTAATCCCTAAATACACTATTTAATATGTCCATGATGTAAAATGGAACATTATTGAGTCCAAATGGATTCACTATGAACTTGTAGTGATTGTACATTGTATGAAAATTAGTCTTGGGGATATCCCACTTCTTCACCTTTATGTGATAATATCTAAATTGAATATCCACCATAGAGAAGTAATGTGATCCACATAGTAGATGAAAGAAGTCATAAATCTATGGTTGGGGATAATTTCTCATTATCATGATCTTGTTGAGCTTGTGATAATAAATGAAGAGGTGCATTGACCCATCATTCTTCTTGAAAAAGAGGATTGGTGCACCACATAGTGAAGATCTTAGTAATATATACAATTTTCCAATTTTTTTTTTATTCTTCAACTCTTCAAGTTCAACACTGGAAATTATATATGGTGTCCTGGGTATTTTAAATCTTCATGTGTATGTTTGATTGAGAACTCAACCTATCATCTAAGAGGAAGACAAGTAAATTCTTTGGGGAACACATCTATATATTCTCTTATAATGGGAATGTTGTCAAGGATGATCCTTTCCATAGTCTCAACCATTTTGGATAGATACTCATACTCATAAGGAAATAATATCCATGCTTGAGATAATGATTCAAAAATAAATTCATCCTTCTCCTTACACTTATAAAGAATCATATGATGGTTTTTATAAAAAGAAATCAAATCTAAACCTATAATGGCATCAAATTCTGCTAAATAGAGTCTCAAAAGGATCACTTGGAAATTTATCAAGAAAATATTGATCGGGGAGAAGATATATACCTGGGATGCAAAAATTTCACAATTTTTAATTTTCACTTATTAATTGACTTCTATATTTTGAGGTGGTGGATTAAGTTTTCTCCTAAATTTGTGTGATAAGATAGAATTCATAGGACCATAATCAAATATTACATTTTCAATTCTTTAATTATTATCAAGAATAACTTTCACCAATTAATTTTCAAGATCCACCTCATCAGTTGTGATGGAATATGCTCATCTTTTCTCTCAAGGAATCATAGTTTGTCATCGAAAGTTATCTTCGATAGAACTTTCCTTAGTGCATTAGATCACGTAGTTTCATTTCTCCTTATAGTTGAAACATTGGATATTAGGCTAATTTTTTATTGGATAATTCCTTTATACCATCACATTGGTGGGTTTCTCCCATCAATATTCACTAACTAGGTGCCCCTCCTTGCCACACCTAAAGAATCTCCATATTCCCTTCAGGAAATTTCAAGGATTATTATTACCATACTTTTGAAAAGTGTGATGTTAGAAATTATTTTCACCATGATATTTCTCCATCACTCCAAAAGAATTAAAATCCATTCCCCGCTTCCTATCTCTAGACCCATGAGATCCTTGAGATTCTCTAATCTACATCTCAACTTTGAGGGTACATTAAAAAATTTAAATGTATCTGTCAAAGTCTCTAATCGCCAATTATTTTCATATATTCAGATTTTTTCCACTAAATATGTAGTTAACATTACTTTCATGGTCAATGAAAAATAAAGAGGTGAAGGACCCCAAAACACCCTAAGAGGGTAGGGATGAATCAAGGTGTCAAATTTTTATTCTAAAGTGAATGATCTTTTTCCCACATTGGTAGGTACCAGTTAAACATGTCTTATAGAAACCTAAAAAATAAACAATCACAAGAAAAGGGACAGCACAATGATTTTACATGGTTCAACACTAAGTTATAGTCAAAGGAGCATACACCGAAAGTGTTTCAGTTATACCTAAATTAATTAATCTTCACTATTTTTGGAATACATAAGTTCAGACATAATCACTATGTGCTAGGCACACTACCTTTGCAAGATTTTAGAGATGGCACGCTACCTCCCCCGGAACACTTCCATAGACTCCCCCTAGCTCACTGATTTGAGATAAGTTTTTCTCAATTTAAAGGATTGAATTCCACTTCATTAGATTGGCATTTAAGACTCACCCCTATCTAGCATGAGACTCTGCTTACACCGAAGTCCTGAATTGATGCACTTGAATTCACTGATCAAACAAACCAGATATTCAAAACTTAAAACTAGCTCAATTATATACTTTCATATAACACCTATTCTTGCATGCAATTTTTGGGATTATCTTGAAAGATGTATTTCACACAAACCTTATCTTTCATGCAACATCACCATGAAAATCACTTGGTATAGATAGACACAAGGATCATTTTACACATAAGATTTAATGCGCGTAAGTATTCTATGTGCAAGTATTTCACGCAGTAGAGACACCAAATCTTCATTGGAAAATGTTGTAAGTCTTCAAAGGGGGTATCCACATATTTATAGACCTAGAAGACCCTGCACGAAAGTTCCTTTCATGCCAACCACCATGCGTGTAATCCTAAATTTGACATTGTATTTGGTGCATAAGATTCTTTCATGAATCCCATGCATTTTCCATATTTTGAAGCAATTAACACAAAAATCATCTTTCGTGAAACTTGCTTTTGACATTGCATTTGGAGCGTATGATTTTTTCAAAAAAAAACTAACATATTACATGATTATTTCCTTTGCTATATTTTGTTGTGACAATCCCAAAACACACCTTTTGCAAAACATTTAGATACCCCTTCAACCCTGTGTGAAACTTCCTTTTCTAAAAAAACCTTTCTCTATTCTCCAAATATTGGTCCAAAAAACTTGGAAAACACTATGAAATGATACCACTTTCAACATTATTTTCAACTTGTAACATAAGACCACTTTCATTGAAAACCCCCCAATCAACCCAGTGTGGATTAACAACAAACAAAAACTAGTATCCATTTCAGATATTAAAATCCATAGTTCCATCAATATCCCACTTTGGTTTTGTTGGAAATATTTATATAAATTCAATAAAGCACCAGCCACTTATAAAAACCTAAAACGAGAGAGAAAATTAATCTAATAATATAAGTCTATGTGAGAAAATATTAGTGTTGAAGAAAAGAGGGGAAGCTTAAATTGGGTTATCATGTTTTGGAATTCTTAATGATGTCCAAGATAAGCTTTGATTGTTTACTCATAACATTGAATTCTCATCATGTCATAGAAGAATTGGATGATTTTTCAAAAAAAAACAGAAAACCATCAAACCATAAAAGCGTTGAATTTATCATTCTCCCGTTTTGTAAATTTTAATTTCTTTATTCTCCCCATTTGGAAATAAACCTAAAGGGCCTGTATTTTTACTTATAGAGCTCAGCACACACTACCCCTAGATCGTTTCTCCCCCATAAACTTACATCACTTGCAAAAATAGATTAAAATAGTTAACAAAATCGGGGAGAGGGGACTACTCATAAACTTATCATGCATTGGGAGTTGGATGAACACTAAGGTTAAAATTATGTTTTTTAAACACATGTGTTGCCAATGGATTAGTTATAATGTCATCCACTTGGTCACTGGTTCAGATATGCTCAATTTTGAATGCACCTCATTAAAAAATTTCCTTGTTGAAGTGATATCTGATCTCAATATGTTTCATATAAGAGTGATGAACTAGATTCTTTTTGAGATCAATAACGCTCTTATTGTCATAGTGGATCACCATTGAATATTTCACATTATCACCAATATCAGTTAGTTGTATCTTCATCCACAATATTTGATTACAAACCTTTGTAGAAGAGATATACTATGCTTCATCCATACTAAGAAAAGTGATTTCCTATTTCTTTCTCAACCATCCTACACTTTTTTATAATAAATTAGTATCCACCACTGGTGGAATTTAGATCCACCACATCACTAGACTAATCAGTATAAAAAATATTAATTCATTATATCTATAATCCAAAATTTAGAGTACTATGATTGTACCTTATGATTCTTTTAACTGATTCCAAATTCTCTTCCTTCGGATTACTTTGAAAGTGGGCCACTGATAATGTTGTAAAGATGATATATGTCCATGTTGAAATCAAGTATAATAAGCTTCCAACAATTCACCTGTATAGATTGTGATCCACAGAAGTCTCATCCTCATGCTTTCTAAGTTTTTTCCCAACCTCAATCAGAGTTGACATTGGTTTGGAATCATTCATGTTGAATTTATTAAAAAGCTCTCTTGCATACTTTTATTTGGAAATGAAAGTGTAATTCTTCTTTTGAATAACCTACATCCCCAAGAAGTATGTGAGTTCACCAATCATAGACATTTTAAATTAAGATTTAATGTGATTATAAAATTCTTCCACTAATCCCTGCATGTTTCCTACAAAAATAATATCATCCACATACACCAGCAATGTAAATTGATTTTCATGTGAATTTTTCACATAGATATTATGATCAACACATCCTGTTTTAAATTTAATCTTCTTAAGATACACATCCAGTCTAGAATACCATACATGTGGTTCCTAATTTAGACCATATAGATCATTCATTAATCTACAAACCTTTATTTCATCATTTCCAATCATAAATCCTACTGTTTGTTCAATGTAAACTTCTTCTTCAATAACTCCATTCCATAAAGTTATTTTAATGTCTATATGATACTCTTTATATCATATTAGAATTTTCCTAACAAGGAAAATCCTAATCGATTCCAATCCTACTACTGGAGAAAACATTTCTTCAACATCAACACCTTTAATATATGCATACCCTTTACAGACAAGGCATTCCTTGTTTCTGGTCACATTTCCATGCATATAAAAAAAATTAAAGATAAATTTCATTCCAATCACATTGTATTTTTTAGTTCTATTAATAAGATCCCATTTTTGGTTTTTTTTTTCAATCTAATCTAGTTCTTCTTTCATATCTTTAACCCATGATTCATCTGTTGCAGCTTATTCAAATGAGGTTGGTTCCACAATTGATAAGAAGACATATTGCGCATCATTCCTCATTCTCCTTGTTTGTGTGGGTGTGGTCCAATCAACAATGATGTTGGAATAATCAATTTATTCTCTTCTATTTCTCCTATTAGGTTCAGATGAAGTTTCTTTATCCATGGTACCCTATTCTGATTCTTATTCTGAATCATCGTAATTTTTTTGAACCTTGAATGGTTTTCAGTCCTTCTTTTACTTCTTTATTTTTCATATTTTCCATGTCCACTTTCATCCTTATATTCTATCATATCAGCATAAGAGCTCCTCAAGGTATTTTTGGATTTTTAATCAATGATATTTACATAACTACTTTCTATAATTATTCCAATATGATTATTGAAAAAAATTATTCTTCACTCTTTATTGAATATCAAAGGAATATTCTCTCATCTTCATCATCACCATACTTCCCTTGATTTCCTTGTTTGTTTCAAATGAAACATTTACTTTTGAAAATATGAAAATACTTCAAAGAGGGATTCCTTCTATGCCACAACTCAAATGGTATCTTGGTTTCTCCCAAATAAATATTTATTTGATTTGGAGTATACATTATTGTTTGAACTACCTCTTTCCAGTAATGATGAGATATACGACTCTCAATCAACATAGTTCTATCCATATTGTTCACCTATTGATTTATGTGCTCAACAACTCTATTTTTATGTAGGGTTCTCACTTCATCCACCTCATTCTTTATTCCATGTTTCTTCAGTTAATTTTCAAAATCAATGGATGTATATTCCCCTCCATTGTTAGATCTAAGAATTTTTATTATAAGACATGTATAATTCTTATCTATTCGATGATAACTTTTTAGGAAATCAATCACTTTTTGTTTTTTGTTTATAATAATTACACAAGTCATTCTACTAAAATCATCAATAAAAAGAAATAAGTACCTTTCTCCATTTGTTCTAGCCATATTTACCAGAACACATACATCTGTGTGGATGAGATCAAGAATATTTTATTCCCTTTTCTTCTTCAGATGATATGAACTACAGAAAAAATTTCCTTATATGAAATAATTGCAATCCTTTTCCCTTTCACGCTTCAGATTGGGGATATCCATGACTATATTAAGCTTAGATATCTTTTTCCTATCTTCTTAATTAATGTGACCCAACCTCCATTTCCACAAGTTGTTTTCTTTTTCAATTTCTAAGTAGAAAATGTTTTATCTACTATCAACCTGATATATGTTTTCATCTGTTATACATCATTTCATGATATAATTCCATGTATTTCCTATTATTTTGCAACCCTTTTGATTAAAAGTCACTATTATTCTTGATTCATAGAGTTGAATCACACTCAATAGATTGTGATGCGGAATATCCACATAGATAACTTCAGTTCTCTTTAGCTCATCATTTTCCATTTCTGTACTTATACTACCTTTGATCTTTAAAGAACCATCATTGTCAAACATTATAGTTCCATCAACCCTTTTCTTAGCATTCTTCAATAAATTTTAATTCCCCATCATATGGGATGATCATCCGCTGTCAAGAATCCAGGTGCTACTATTCATTATGGCTTTGAGAGCTATTTCTGTAAGGTTGGATTTCTTGATTTTCTTCTTTTACTTCCCTGAAATATTTGATTGGGTAGTTGATAATGATGTCATTTCCCATCTCTTTTCCATGTTCATTAGTTCATCATACTCATATTGTTCCTCCAGAGGAGAAAACATGTTTTCAAGAGGTACTTCTTATTGTTGATGGGGATTGAATTTTCTCTTTGTTTTGTAGGTAACATTACCATATTTCATCTTCCTACAATTAATAGATTTATTTCCATAGTTAGAGCAGTGAAAAAAATATTCATAAAACCCATTTTCTCTATAATATCAATGATATCATTTCATATCCCTTTTTTGAATTCCTAGCTCTTCCCCATTCAAATAACTTTTTTCCTCTTCATAGTATGACATGGTATGGCCTAGATAGCCACAAAATTGACATTTCATAAGTGGAAATGTATTATCACTTTTATTATTTGTCATGTCTCCTTCCTTGGGAAATTTTTTTTATTGTCGATCATTTCTGGATACTTGTGGATAGTTTTCAGTTCTCCTTTCAATTTTATTTTTGGATTTCTTTATTAGTACATCAGCTTACTTTATGATATGTCCAACATTTTTATTCCCATTATTTAGGATTATCTTGTTTCTAGCTTTTGATGTTTTATCATCACAACCAATTACACTTATTCCCAAGAATATGGATCTATGTTCATTCAAAGCCTTATCTACTCCTTCAAAACCACTCTTAGATCTCTCTAATAGCTCTGTATCTGAGAATATTCCAAACTATAATATTTTCTTTGTTTCCCATGAATTTGATTTATTTTAAAGTTTAAACCTTATAGTAACAACTTCTTCTTCAAGAATCTCAACTTTCTTAGCTTTCTCCTCCAGTATGGATGTAATATCATTGATTACCTTTTCCTACTCTTCTATCCGGAGTTAAATTCCACATCATCTTTTGAGAATTCAAGAGATGTTGAGTGTTCTTTTGATTTTTCTTTTAGTCGGTCAATTTACACTTCCATCCGATCAGTATAATCTAATGAATCTTCCAGAACATCTCTCATATTTCTATTTCTATTTCTTTGATATTTCATATTATCATGAGCATCCTCAAGTTCCACATTTGGATCGACATCATTAATCAAATGATTATATTTATATTTATAGTTCTAAGATTTTTAATTTGAAACTATAGCCATCATGGATTTTTGGGTTCCAAATTGAAACTCTGGTTCTTCATCCTTAAAAACTCATCATTATCTTGTACTTATTTATATATGAAACACTTTATCTGTAATTTATTTCCTGACTAAAAGTCTCCTTTTTTGGGAAACCCTTTCTGTGGCTTCTACATGTTTCCAGATTAACTTTCTTCATCATTAAATTTCTTTGGGAACCAAAATGCAATGTGTCCAACTCTACCACATCAAAAATAGGCCATAGGAAGATTTAAATCATATCTCCCTTTTCCTCTCTTGAATTTCTTAGAAAAGGGAGAAATAAGACCATCTTACTCATTTTATTCATCAACTATATCAATAGATATCTCAAGTTTTTTCATGTATTTGAATTCTATTTTCTTGCTTACTTGACTTGTTGCATCTTCTGGTTTTACTATCATTTCATATGACATGAGACTGCTCAACAGATCATCCAGTGAAAGTTTAGAAATATCCTTTTTCCTTAAGGGATAATACTTTTTGATTGTAGAGTGGTGGAAGCCTTCTCAATATTTTCTTCACAATGTCAATGTATTATATTTCTTCACCAAGTTCTTTTATTTCACCAACAACTTCAATAATTTGATTAAAATGTATCTATATTTTCATCAGGATGCATTTTCAGATCATCAAACCTATTGTGTAGAACTTTGAGATTCACCTCCTTCATTTTTTTGTCACCTTCATATATATTTTCCATCTTTTCCAATATATACTTCATTGAATTACAACTCATCACCTTTAGATAGATTTTACCAGAAAGAGATACAATAAGGGAATTATATGCTTTGCCATCAGCATCAAGGATTTTATTTTCTATATCAGTCATAGACATTCCTGTTACATTAGTGACCTGAATACCATATGAAGTGAAAAAAAGAACCTCCATTCAAAGATATCTTACATGAGATATCATTATGTTCTTCCAAATTTTGATGTTTCTTCTATCAAGGAGGGGAACACCCATGACATTTACTGAATTCTACATGACAAAAAAGGATGAAAGATTTAACATCATCAACCTAACTTATATACCACTTGAAGGACCCCAAAAACACCCTGAGAGGGGAGGGGTGAATCAGGGTGCCAACTTTTTCTTCTAATGAGAAAGACTTTATTCTCATGTTGGTAGGAACCAGGTAAAGATGTCTTATTAAAACCTGTATAAAAAAAATAATCACAAGCAAAGAGACAACACAATGATTTTACATGGTTCACAACTAAGGGATAGTCCAATGAGAATACACCGATAGTGTGTTAGTAGTACCTAAATCCACTAATATTTACTAGTTGGGGAATACAGAAGTTCAGACATAGTCAGTCTATATCAGGCACACTACCTTCACAAAATTTTAGAGATGGAACACTCCCTCCCTTAGAACACTTCCGTCAACTCCCCCTAGCTCTCTGCTTTTAGATAAGTCTTTCTCAGTTTAAATACTCGAAGGTAATTTCAGTAGATTGGCATTGAAGACTTGTCTATGTCTACCATGAGACTCTTCTTACACTGAAGTCCTAAATTGATGCACTTTAATGCACTGATCAAACAAACCGTATATTCCAAAATTGAATGTATCTCAACTCTGTACTTTCACATAACACATATTCTTGCACACAAGTTTTGGGATTGTCATGCAAGATGTCTTTTACAAAAACTGTATCTTTCATACAACCCCACTATGAAAATCACATGGTCTAGATAGACTCAGGGATCAATTTCCATGTAATATTTACTTCAAGTAATTCTTTTATGTGAAAGTCTTATGTGCAGTAGAGACATCTAATCTTCATTGGATAAAGTTTTACATCTTCAAATGGGGTAGCCGCATATTTATAGACCTGGACAACCCTACATGCAAGTTCCTTGTATGCCAACCCCCATGTGCATAAACCTGAATTTGATGTTGTATCTGGTGTATAAAATCATTTCATGTATCCCATGAATTTTTCATATTTTGATGTGATTTACCTGAAACTCCTCTTACGCACAACTCACTTTTGATGTCTTATATGTCACATAATATTATTCTGTTAAAAAACAAATCTTTCACGCAATTATTTACTTTTTTATATTTTGATGAGATAATCCCGAAACACACCATATGTGCAACATTCAGATTCCCATTCAACCTTGCACGTGGATTCCTTTTCCAAAAACACCTTTCTCCATTCTCCAAATTTTGGACCCAAAAAATTGGCAAACACTGGGAAACGATTCAATTTTCAACATTTTTTTCAACTTGTATCGTAAGACCACTTTCCTTGCAAAATCCATGATCAATCCAGTGTGGATTGAAAAAAAAAACTAGTCTCCATTTTCATATATGAAAAGCCTTAGTTCCAACAAGAGGCATATCACACAAGTCTTTTGATGTTTCCCTCATACACCCTGATGGATTTCTCTTCCTTTTTCATGAGTCCAAGGAACTCCCAATGGAGAGTGCGAGAATAATATTTATCAGAAAAAAATTTCATGATTTCTTGCCACTCCATCCCTTTGGTATCTTCTTCGATCTTCATATTCTTGATCAATTCCCACCATTATTCAACCTCTCCATATATGTGATAAAAGACCAGAAAAACTTATCTTACTCATATAATTTATGGATATAGAAGATCTTTTCAATGAATTTGATGGATGGTTATTTGATTATGGGATCAGAATATACACCCAACATTAGAGGCCTCTATCACATAAAAGTCTCAATTGCAACTTACTCTTTCTTAAGAGGATGTATTTCCCCCTAATTCAAATTTATATTCAAAGCATGCATTAATTGAATAGGTATTGTCATGAAGTTCTCAAATCATTCACTCATTGGGTTGGGAATCTCATTTGGGAAGTCATCATGTTTCCCATCACACTAGTTTTTTTACTCACTACCTCAAATTTATAGTTGTTAACTAAAATTAATTGAAATTTTTTGGATGATAATTTTCAACTTTTTATCAAATAAAAGGGAAAATATTAACATTTAAGGGATAACCCGTAAATTACATATATTCCATAGCCTATGATTTCATATGATTCGATCTAAGTTATCTATGGTATATTCCTCAATATAGAATTTCATAGGCATTTTTGTTCCCTTCATAATGGTCAATAAAGAGTTTGTGAAGTTATCAAAGCCTTTCCCACAAGACTGTCAAACTAGGAATGAAATAAGGCATCCTTTTCATGAACCAAATAACGATAGAGTTAATACTAAATGCGACCTTCTTAGGGTTATTACTTCTTGGTATAACTATGTCAAAGACACATCCAATTGAAGTATTTAGACATGGATTTAATTACTCAGACACCACTTACTATATTCATTATCAAAATTTAGGGAAGTCTTCATATATTTAATATTATACCTAAATCATTCAATTTGGTTTTATAATCCTAATACCAAAAAATTTACAATACCTTTTTTCTGATACCATCTAGGAAATACTATATCATTTCTACATTTAATTTCATAACTTATTATATAATGATTCACATAATACAATCCCAAAATATCGATAGGCCTAGTGTCTTTGATTAATTTGAAATAAATCAAAATAACATGCAAGAGGGATATAAAAAAATAATTAAAACTCTATAACATGCCCATAGAATTCCATTGATCTTCTAAAATTGCATGGGATAACATGAGGACATACATAAGAAAGGGTGAGCTATAAATCCCGAAAAGGGAATAATCAAACCATGGCATTTTCAAAGCGATACATGTCAGTCATGATGCATATCACAGTGACATAAAAGGGTGTGAATAATACAAATAAATATATTGAAGCATGATATAAGATGATAACATCAAGGAAACATATGAATTTTTTAACAACATAAAACATGACATCATAAGCATAAGTCAAGGCAAATAGTCGAGACATCATAACATAATGTGATTAGGCTAATTTTTCTTGCACTATAAATGGTATCTCATGAGATAAAAATATTACACAATGCATTGGATGACCATATAATTTTGGGACCACCCGTTACATTCATATTATGTACATTCCATTGTCTTTCATATTGATCATACAACAAAAGAACGTATTTCGTCACTTTTAATCCCATGATTAAGGAGAGTGAGTTACATACATGGAATTTCCTAATCAATGAAGGGTATGTACATCTAGGAGAGTACCCTTGAGTTTAAATTAGTATTCGTATTCAAAACAAAAAAGTTTTTCCTGGAAAATCATGAGATAATTTCATTATCATAACTAGTGTACATAAAGGATCGTGGAAGGGTTTATTGAGAGTTAAATGTGGTCTCTTATTACATGGGAATAATAAGGATAGTAAAAAAACATTATAACATGAATAATTCGAAGAAAAATTGATTAGTGCAATGAATGTACTTTAGTAAAAAAGTAAGAGGAGAGAATCTTATTCATTTAAAGGGTGCTTCTAAAATTTTTGGAGGAGCTTCTTAAGAGCTTGGGAACATCATGGGGGATTTAGAGAGGGTTGGGAGAGTAAATTCATGCTAAATGAGTTTTGAGTGAAGAGGAATGGGAGGTTGGGAGGGTATTTATATAAAATGAGATGGGAATTCTTTATTAATTTTTAATCATAGATTTTTTACTCTAGGTGATAACATAAACAAAAACACAAACCTTCCCATGGGTTTTTCTCATGGTTTCTACCAAAGAGGAGTGGTTTTAATACTTTATTAGTTTGAGAACTGAACTCAATAAAATAACGACATTGATGTTGTTGATATGAGTCATATTCATAAAGAATTGTTCTTAAAACCATAAAATATAATATTGATTTTAGAAGAATCATTATTGGTTTATATAATTATCAAATAACTTCAAAAACACAAAAATTTAAATAGGAAATTTATTTCTTGTCATGGATTCCCTTTATATTATTTATTATATCACTTTTGGATATTATTATGTCATAATACATACCTTATGTTTATACCGTATTTAATTTTTACCCAAAAATTTGAATTTCTTAGAAAAGTAAAAAAATTACCATTGGCTAACTTCGATGTGATGATTTAAAAAAAATTAACCAAAATAAATTTTAAAATATTAGAATTTACACTTTTAAATAAAAAACAACATTATGGGAAAATACTTGTTTTTACAACAGTAACCACTTTCTGACCCTTATAAAAATCATATTGGACTTCATTAAAATATATTTTCATTTGTATTTAAATAAATATTATTTAATATGAACATTTCATTAAAATAACATTTATTTTAAAAATTCTAGAATATATCAAAATGTGTGTTTTCAATAAAACAATATCTTTCCCAAAAATAAAATTGTAGTTTCTTCATATCGATATTTAATTTTTACCAAACTCATTATTTAATCACATATATATAAAGTAATGATTAAAAGGGATAAATGTATAATCATTTTTATATTTAAAAGAGAATATAAAAATCTATACCACTAGGGTCTTTATACATAACTCCTTATTACACCAGCGTACACTCTAAGGGTAAGGTATGCGATGGTTGTACGTTCTTGGAGTGGTTTGATAAACATGGTTTGGATCATGATCTCGATAAGCTTAAAATTCTCATGTAAATGGTTTCTCTTGAGTTTTAGTCGTTGAATCACGCATTGGACTTGGACAAGGGAAAATCTCAGTGATGGTATCTCCTTTAAAAGCTATGATAAATGGGTATCATTGGGTATGATCATACTAGTCGAGGTCATCTCTTATTCCGTTTGTGTCCATTAGACTTTTTTATGACCATTCATATATGATAATCATAATGGCCACTATAGAAAAATTATATTATTAATGATTATGATTAATAATAGTCTTTTAACTATGACATGTAATATTTTATAATGGTCCAAAATAACCAATTTTGTGCATGTGTTTTCTATAACTATATTGCTTAATATAGAAATTATTCCTAGGGAATTTCATTTTTAAAATTTTGATTCATTACATAGTGGGCTTGTGGTATTTACATCATTGTGGTAGGAGAAATCCTCTAGTTTCCTGTTATGATTCCGATTGAGCTTCCCCTCCATCATGAAATAATGAAAATTGGTTGTGTTTTTATCTCCTTCCCTTAGCCCTTGAAATCTGGATCCCTCTCTTGAGAAGATTTCTTCTTCAAGGAGAAGTTCCTCCAATAATCATTAATTTTTATTAAAGAGTAGGAAATTTTTATCATCCCATTGAACTAAAAGATGGCTATCGAGTTGAACAATCTCATCTCGTAGTTATCCTATGATAGTGGTGGGGACCTGATGGTTATTGGACAATTTATTTATATTACCTTTCAGTCTGTGAAGATTATTTTGATGTTCCACCAATTCATGACCCTGAATGGGAGCCATCTAGGATTCCCTCACCGTCTCTTTGAATCCTCTAGCTTGCATCCATTGATTTTAATAAAAGAAGCCTCGATTTGTGGATTGAGAGCTTTGGATCCAAAGAAGTAGAGGTGAGTGATAAGATAGGTTGCACACCATGTGAGTTATAGATAAAAGTGGGAAACTAGAAATGCCTTGCAAGTTGGTATCAAGTCGGCTTCAGTTTATACTACTACCATGCTTACTATTACACCATGTGTACTTGATCACCAGTAAATCCTATGTCTAGGAGGTTGTTGTTAAAAAGGATGGATTTGAAATCATTCAAACCCCTGTTTAAATATTTCACTCCTCCCTTCTTTTCAGAATAGTCAAGTATAGTGTTAAATTTACCTCCTAAGAAACATGTTGAGGAGCCAGGATTGAAGGATGAAAGAGATTTTTGAAGATTACTTCTCTCAACCACCTTGAATATTGCCTCAATGGTCATCAGAATGAATGAAATTGTGGATTTGATGACCTTGTTAGTAATGTGTTGAGAAGAAACCTCAATGAAGTCCACCTCCAGTTGATTATCCCAAAAGATCCAAATATAGGTATTAGATGGACTTCCATGAAAATGGATAGCCATATGAAATTTGTTGGAAAGGTTATTAATTGAAAAGGATATGAATTTAGGTTCCATAATAGCTCGTAGAGAAACCTGATTGCAACTGAGATTCTTCCAAAGATACTTTTGGTAGGGTGACAATTCCCCAAGACTTAGTAGACTATTTTGGTGACCATGATGGATGCTCAGGACATTCCTACTAGCTCCAATTGACTTGGATTTGGGTATGGGTTCTATTAAATGTGGATTTTGATTGATATCGAGTGGCCTTACCACCAGGAAAATGGGTGTTGGGTTTAGGTTTCAATGAGTGGTCTCAAGCGGGAGGACTCCGAGGATGGTCTTCATCAACTAGATCAAGTGCACCAAAAGAATTGGGGGACTGGAATGATATTTAGAGGTTATAGGGAGGCAGCCTAGTCCCGGGAGGCTCAGCTATCGCACCACACTTCTGAAAGCCCGGGAAAACCTACCAAGCCTGCACCAGCGATCTCAGATTTCTAGGGAGTATGGGGCTAGAAGTAGCTATGGTTGATCAAAGGAGGAACCTTCTAGGGAGATACACATCTACAATCTAGGGCTAAAACTCCCTTGGGGGATAATTGGTTGGTCCTCTGAACCTCAAAAACCAGAGTTGGGAGAGGCAACACCATGGGATTTCTATCCGCACCAAAGGCTGAGTAGCAGACCAAGGAACAATGTCTTGGAGCAGGAGTCCCAAGCATTCAGAGAGAGAAGCCGATGCCAGAAGATGATTTGGGATAAACTATGAAGAGACTGGGGGAGGAATTCCTCCAGATTGGGTCACCCTTCCTTAACACTAGCACTATCTGGATCATGGGAAGTATCAGTACCTGAGGGAAGGTAAACCAAGACCGGTTTAGGAGGATGCAGTGCAGGGGCAAGCTAGGGCAGCTTGTTTGAAATAGGATTAGCACGTTTCCTTCCAGCCGAATCCGTGTGACCTTGATTGTGGAAATGGAAGAAAAAACCCAGTGTGCTCAAGAACAATAACTTCTTCCAGATGGTGACAACGGATATAGCTTGGAGGAGTATTCTCTGGGTAAGGGGAGAAGCTAGACCCACCTCAAAAGAAATCCGCACGACCATAGAGAACTCTATTCTCAATATCACTTCATCGGCACAAAGAAAGCACCAAAGACATCTCCTATACCTTTTAGGATTACAGAATTGTGAAATGGGAGAGGGGGGCCTGAAAAACCAATCAACAGTTCTACTAATGAAGAATCACTAAGCTTATGAGCATCCAGGGACCACCATAGGAGATGAAACCACCATCGTTCATAGGTGAGAGATTCCCCTTCCTCAGCCCTGATGAAATCAATCTCGAGGAACCAGTGGATAAAGAATGATTTCCATCTAAAAAATGAGATAGCCGCCAGACCAGTGAAATTCCATGCCCCGATGATGTAAGCGAAGGCCAGAAAGGTTAAAAGATCAACACCAAATTTAGCCACCGAAGACCCTTGGTGGTACCCTATGCCGCCGCAAATTCTCCATCCAAGAGAGAAAGGACCGGTCAACCTTCCACCATCTCACTATGTTTCTGCTCTATGAGGATCGGTGGGATTAGAGGGATGAGAGAATGTGATTGAAGGGGAAGGGAAGAAGAGAAGGCCGCCTTATATGATCCTGTCGGTGGAGCTCAAGGAGGTCGCATCGGGGGCCTGATGGGAGCCTTAGATTCATCGGGATCGTGGGGTCCGCCAACAAGAGTTTATTGAGAGAACGCTTGCAGGACTGATGGGTAACATGGGAACACGGGACGGCACTGACGGATGCCCAGGGTAGGCTGTGGGATTTCATGGACGCTGGCCAAAAGGACGAGGCGGTGGGGATGGGGAGTCCTCAGACCCAGCTGTCCCGGCGATGCTACTCCGAGCAGTGCCAACCGAATTTGAAAATTAGGGAGACGTGTAAGGATCATAAGAGTGGTAAAACATACTGAAAAAGTGGTAGGAGAATCAGGAAAATTATGAACACAAAGCCAATTAATTCTGGAATAATATGTTTTCAGCAGAAAAGATGCCTAAACTAAAGGGGGAATTATACTGGACAAACAAGTTAAAATTCTTAGTGGAAACAAGTTGTGACCCAAAACTCACCAAACTATCCACCGAAAACGGTGATGCAAGAAGATTTGTTTGGCGATGTAACCCATATGTTCAAAAGGATGAGGAGTTCATGGTAAATTTTCATGAACGACATCCATATCATTTGAAAGGGATGGAAGATTGAAAGTTGAGAAAAATTAATTGAACCTACTATGAAACCATGTGAAAATTTCACATAGACCAAGCATGCCAAGAAAGAGTAATTGAAAATTTGGCAAGACAAATTGGATTTAGCTAATATATATATATTTCACAAATAGGTGATTGTACCATAGGGAATAAGTAGATTTAAAAATAAAAGGTTGAATATCATGGGAATTCAACTATTTGTTGTGACTAAAATATTCAAAAGAATCGGTGTGAATGGGGCGATCATGTTAGGTCTATCATGAAAAATTTTATGACTATCCTTTCGATCCAAGAATAAATGATGAAAAAAATGAGTTTCAGTGGTAGATGAGGTGGAGAAGGCAACTCCACATGAAGAAACGATTCACAATAGGGCGTTAAATGTATGACCTTTAAAGGTTGTTAACAAGAAGAGGATAACATTATATGCTCATATCCGAAGAAAAGAGAAGGCTTGGTTGAGCGGAAACTCTCATCCTCGATGCTATTATTGATGGTCAAAGGGTTCCCTTTTTATTCCTTTTTTTAACTAACATACATGGAATTCAATGAGAAGAATTAGTGTTGTACACAATATATAACAAAGAGACAATCATTCATGGGGTTTACAAACAATCACAATGAAGGGAAGTAGTGGGGAACCCTTGAGGGGGAGCTCACGTGAGGAGAAGCTATCATTTTTAAAGCTTGCACTAAATTTGTAATTTTTTGGACAGCTTGAAAAACTGGGGAAATAATGTATTTTAATGACTTGTAAAACCCTTTACTAAAATTACACCCCATGTATTTATTAAAGTGGCGTGTTTATTATTCATAACATGTGAAAAAATGGGGAGTTTAGTGACATCCAAATAAAATATTTTAATATTTTTCTTGAGGTATGTAAAAGTCACATATCTGTCAGGACAAATATATTATTATGTAGCCCCTAAAATGAGCTCTAAGAATGGTATCACTGATATGGTAGTTTATGTAAGGAATTTAAATCCATGGCTATGCACTCTTTTTTTCTATAAAGGGTTAGCCCATGTAGACATACAATTTCCTAACTAAAGGTTCTTTGATAGGAAAACCATGTGGTATCATCCTTCTCTCAAGAAGAATGAGGTTGTAATAGGGATTTGAAAAAGCTGAGAAGTTGTTTAAAATTTTCTGAATGAATAAGATGAATTTAGAAGATTACGATTACATAATACTTTGTATTTATTTTCAATAAGGGGGAGAAAGAGAAGCACACATATTGACATGAAAAGTGCTAGGATTTATTGGTAAAAACTCCAAAGGGGGGATTTTTTGTTCCCATTGGATTGATCTATATTTGTTTCCAAAAAGGGATCTTGTTTTTGAAAAAAATGCCAATATGTATTGGATGAGTTTCTTAGAAATGAAGATGTGATTCCATTATTCATGGTGTAAATGGAAGAATAATTTTTGAGGAAACAACATGAAGACATTACTTGAACAAATCCGAAAGACAAGAAGTATTTATTTTTGATGATTGATGTCTTGGAAAATAGAGACATGTATTAATGTCAAATGTACTATTTAGAACTGTAGTGAATGAATGCAGAAAGAATCATCCAATTTTGAATGTGGAAAATAACATTTAATTCCATGATTGAAAAGGATGTTGTTAATGAAAATGAGAATATTCAACCATTAAAGGGAGATCCTTTGTGTTGGTACTAAGACACGCATTGAAAACCGGTGGGTCGGGGAATTAAAAAATTTCATCATTGGAGCGACGAAACTTCGTCGTCTCTGGAAATACGAGACCCGGTATGGTTCGACGATCTCACGTGATTTGATCGGAGAACATAATTTACCAAGAAAGTCCAGGCAGAGACAAAAACCTCCGACCATTTATTAAATAGAAAGAAAAAGTACAGTAAAAAAGAAGGATGAGAGCGCGCACCTTGCCCGTGATTTGATTGGAGCACATAATTTAAATGAATGAGTACCTAATTCGAATCGAAGCACGCTCATCTGTCACACGTCGTAGACAACTATTGCTCAAAAGATCTGAGGTCTAACCTCTCTATATCATCCACACATGCTTCTCAAATATGTGTGTACGTCGTTCATCAAATTATGGGTGCTAGTACAAAGCCCTAGTGATCTATTTGATGTCGCGTTGATCACCACGTTCCCTTTCCTTCGATCCACGAAGTTGTTATTGAATCTTTCTCTAGGTTAGAACAATTCTCTCTCTAGGATTTGCGGTGAGAGAGTTGCTCTCAATTTCAAGTAATAAATAGTTAATGGATTGAGATTCTCCTCCACTTATATAGTGGATGTTCAAAATACCCGATTAGGGTTCCCCGACCCTCGTATATTTAACGTCCACTAAATATGTGATAAATAATTAATTATGATAAACTAACTGTGTCATAAATATTATTTATAATTTATCCCATTCTTGTAATGTATATTAAATATATTATGTGATAAACCCGAGTCATTAAATTGACTCCTAATTCCTGCTAATATTAAACCAACCTTGAATATTAAAATAATATACGTTTGATTAATATTATCACATGTATTTACTTAAATGCTTGGAAATACTCTTAATAAATAAATTCATCCCAATTATTATATACTTGGATAACAATGAATTTATTTATTTATCAGTGATCGATAAAACATGGACAAAACTCAGACCCCCATGGTGGGGCCCACTAATTCCTATATACATATTTACCATAATAGGGAAGATTATTGAACACACTATTGTATGTGACCATCTAGTACCTTCTCTTGGTTACAATGAATAGTATTCACAGACCAAGAGTAGAGTCTAACAACCCATCAATGCCCCTAAATAGATAATGAATAGTCATAACAAAGACAACCATCCTATGAACACACATTGTGTAGTACAATCTCTTTATCATTCAATTTCTCATAAAGTAGAAAAAATACTTGTGTCGTCATCCTTTCTTGGTTTATTATTTATTGATCTATCTGGACGACAATACCTTTGACTACCGTGACCATGAATTTACGAAGGTTCTACTATCCCAATCAACCAGGATCGAGATATCACTTCCTCAATTTCGAAGCAATAAATTCTATCTTGATCATTCAACCAATTTCATATCACCAATGACGCACCGAATACAAGCTACCTCACCATGAATTCATTGTCATGGTTTTTAGCTTTCATTGAAGCACACAATCAAATGAAACACATTGATAATGATCTCAAGTCATGAGACCAATACACATGTTCATAAATAGGAACAACCAACGACAATTGAAACATGAGGTGTTCCTATTGGTGGGTCTATCCTTATGATATCAACTACTAGAGATCGCTAATTTTGAACTTCATGAGAAGAAGTATCAATGCTTAAGATCCCCCAAAACCTGATTGTCACAAATCATTTGTGTCCTGTTAGTATGATGTATCTGGATATATGACATAACTTTAAGATTACTATCATAGTATCTCTAGGTTTTCATTATAGTGTGGGAACTGATATAACCCATTGATATGATGTGTAATCTAAGGAAATTACTATAAATATAGTGGACATAGAATTATCATCACAATTCTTGTAAGATAAACACGTGCATATATCCAATTTTATACATGTAAAGGTAATAAAAGTACATACACAAGTAGGTTATAGGGAACCCACTTTCAACTCTCCCACTTGCACTAGATTCAACATTTAACAAGTCTCAATCCATAAGATCTCACATGAGAATCATGCTTCTAATGAGATATAGATTTATTTAAGGGGTCTTCTAGGTTATCCTATGCGGCTACTCTTTTAATTGTGACTTCAAATCTCATATTAAAATACCTCAAGAGATGAAACTTCCAAAGTATATGTTTTGTCTTCTAGTTGAACCTGGGATCCTTGGAAAGAACTACTGGTGTAGTATTATCCCAATAAACTGAAATAGGGTCTACACTTCTAGGAACAACAGAAATGTTTGAGACAGTGTTGTGTATCCATACCGCCTCTTTAGCTGTATTAGAAGCATCTATATACCCTGATTCTATTGTATAATCGATGACCACCAATTTATTCAATCTTCCCTAGCCTAATATACCACCATTTAGGAAAAATATATAGTCAAACTATGATTTTAGATCATCATGATCTGTCTGGAAACATGCATTAGAGTGTCCTCTCACTACTAGTTCGTTATCTCCCCCATACACCAGGATCCTATCCTTTATATTCCTAAAGTACTTTAGGATAGTTTTGACTGCTGCCAATGCATCTCTCCTAGATTAACTTGATATTTTACCACCATGATTACAACAAAGGAAACATCAAACATAGTTCATTACATGGAATACATGATATATCCCACTGTTGAGGCATAATGTATTCTACATATTCTTTTAATCTTCTCCTATGTTTGTGGACCCATTTTCTTGGAGAGATTGATACCATGTGACATTGTCAACCGCCATATCATATATTGTTCCACACTTTACCTTTGAAGTTCATTTTCAATATATGTACTTTGACTTATTCCATAAATCCTCTTATGTCTATATTAATATATCTTGAATGCTAGAATGTAGGATGATTCACCTATGTATTTTATAGAGAAGCATTTATTTAATCAAGTCATAACTAACTGTAATAATTTTACTTCATTTCCCATAATTATTATGTCATCAACATAAAATATTAGGAAAATGATGTAATTACCACTAACCTTCTTATAGACACATGGATCACCATTGTTCTTAACGAAACCAAATTATCTTATAGCCTCATCAAAATGAACATTCCATGGCCGTGATGCCCGATTCAACCCATAAATGGATCTCAACAGCTTTCACAATTTATTATGATTCATTGAATTAATAATCCCTTTGGGTTGATTCATATAGACATATTCAACTAGATTCCCATTTAGAAAAGCATTTTTGAAATCCATTTTCCAAATTTCATAATCATGGAAGACTGTTATTACAAGCCATATTATGATGGATTTAAGCATTGAAACTGGTGAGAAGGTTTCTTCATAGTCTATATCTTGAAAATTCCTAAAACCCTTTTCTACAAGTCTTTATTTATAGGTATTAACCTTCCCAATCATGTCCATATTTTTCTTGAACACCCATTTTCACCCAATGGATTTTACTTACCTTATGTTGCTTTCCTATTGTTTAAAGGTTTGCCATCCTCATGGAGTATCATATCACCTGAATCGGTGACTAGAAAACCATAACATTCTAGTTCTCTAACCTCTCAAGTTGACCAATTCAATACTTATGTCTCAAGAATAAATTCATCTCCTACTGTCTTTTGTGGTGATTTCCCTGTACCAACTCTTGTGAATTTGGGGCATTAACTTCATCAAAGTCAATCTTGCTTCAATTGTTCCCATTGAAAATGTATTCCCTTTCTAGAAATATGGATTTCCTTTCCAAAATTAATTTTTCATCTGAAGGTTTATATAGGTAATATCCTTTGGCATCATTAGAAAAACCAATAAAGATGCAGTTCATGCTTATTAATGCTAATTTATCACTTGGTGTCATCTTGACAAAAGCCTCACGTCCTCATACACCTATGTGTGATAGATTATGTTTCTTTCCACACCAAAATTCATATAGAATCCCATATGTAGATTTATTTAGTACTCAATGAAGGTTATATGCCACTATACACAAGGCATATCCTCAAAAGAACAATGGAAGAGTTTCCCAACTCATCATTTATTTTACCATGTCTAGAAAGGTCTGATTAATCCTTTCACTAACACCATTCCACTGTGTTGTATAAGGAGGAGTGATTTGGGATATTATCTCACACTCCTTAGAGTGATCAATGAATACTTGGTTAATATACTCTTCACCTCGGTCTGAGCGGAGTGCCTTAATCATCTTAACAAGATGATTTTCTACTTCGTGTTTTTATTCCTTAAACATCTGAAAGGAATATAACTTATACCATATTAAGTAGGTATATCCATACCTACTATAATCATTTGTAAGAGTAATGAGGTAAAAAAACCCAACCCTTGAATCTACTAGAAATAGAAAACATACACCATTATGAATTAATTCCAGTAATTCAATGGCTCTTTCTCCCTTCCCAAATAAAGGTGTTTTTTTATCATTTTTCTTATAAACAAGAAAGACATACATATAAGGGTTTTAAATCAACTAAATCTAAATACCCTACTTGATGTAATTTCTATAATCCCTTCTCATTTACATTACTAAGCCTACTGTTACATATGAGTGTGTTATATGAGTCATTTTTGTTGTTTTTTTTCATTGATTGTCATTACCGGGTTTTCAAGTTACAGTATATATAATACATTTTTAAGATACACTATACCATAACACATGTTATCCTTATAAAAGTAATAAAATTTATTTCCAAACAAGAAATAAAACCCCATGGTTTCTAGAATTGTCACTGAGATTATGTTTCAAGTTATTGAAGGTACATAATAACAATTATTCAATACAGGAACCAAACTACTAGGCACAATTATGTGATAATCCTCCACTTCCAAGGCTACTAGACATGCACCATTTCTAGCCAAGAGATCCACATCACCCATTAAAATATTCTTGAATCTACTTGGTTCCTATATATGAATTCAAATGTGTGAGTCGCACACTATTTCCAATACCCAACTTGTAGATAATGACAGATGAAAGTCAATGAAAAAAATACCTGAAGTATAAGATTCGCCTTTATTCTTCCTAAAATCTATACAATTCTTATTCTAGTGGACTTTCTTTCTATATAGATTGAAGTCAACCTCCTGCTTTTTTCCCTACCTCTGTATCCGTATCTTTTTGTATGGATGGTGCATCAGTGTATTTGGATTGAAATTAGCCATAGAGGCCTTATCCTTGACCATCCTCATGTTCACCATAAGGACCGAAGAATTAGTATTCTTCATAACCTTATCTTCTTGGAAAAGTAAATCCAAATGATCTAGAAGAAATTTTCTTAGGTTATTCATGTTGTAATTAATAATTAAATTCAATAATTTTGATAGTAAAGAGGAAAGACTGAGATTTGTTGCTGGTTCTTGGTTCAACATGATCCCAAGGGATTAAATTCCCGCAAAGTACCCATTCTTCTTGAGTATTTTAGGTCCTACATGATTACATTTTGTTATCCTTCACCTATATAGTGTACTGGAAATATCATTCCTTTCATGCCTAGCTCTCTTCGAATATAATTCTTGGAGATGAGTTAACATCTTATAAGCATCTTTATCCTCATGCATTTTCTACAATTAACTGGACATGGATGGCAACATGATGCACTGTGCATCTAGTGCATCATCAACATGGTTTTTTACATTTTTATTTATCTTTCTTTCTTACTCCTTGAGGTGGATCAGTAAGAAGTGAGGAATCAAGAACATACAAATTCTTTTCTTGGCATAGTACTATGCGCAAGTTCCTTTTCCACTCTTGGAAGTTATGGCTGGTCATGATTTTTCTTTATCCAGTATGGATCATAATGATAATGTTTTGGTGGTGTTGGTGATTTAAATTTTTATCTACAAAAAATTAATTTTATTAGTCAATAATTTATCTTGATTACTAATTTATGCATTATAGATTAAGTAATTATTAAATCATTAAATCTCTTCCACTATTTTATCGAACAATAAAACCCTTCGCTATTAGATTCAGAATACTCTACCACTTGAGTATTATAGTGGAAATAATCCTTGAAACCTATCCTCATAGTCTACATGGTTTGGCTGTTCTACTACTTATAGAGTTTCTAGGTAGGCTTTAGACTGGACAACTGCATTAACTTGTGATTCCTTGAACTGTTGAGTAAAGTAATAACTTATCAGAATCATAACCTCGATTCACTCAAAACTTTTCCTCTAAAGTGATATAAAGCTATTGTTGGATAATTCATTGATACCCAAACTAGTCAATTCAATTAATTACTCTCATAATAACTCCCCAGTAGTATGAGACACCCTCAATTTGGTTGAAGAGCATCCCAAACACATGCTTTTGTTCAAATTTGAGCAACGAAAGGAATTATGAATTAATAAATATTTGAGGGATTTTATTATTTTTTGAAGAATGCAATTTATTTATATTAAATATGTTCAAACTATGTTATCGTACTCACAATTGAACATGTATTAATCAAAAAACATTTATCGCATCTTTATGATTTTTTTCTTGTTTATTATTTTATGTGTTATCATAGTAAACATGTACATGCATAAAATAATAAACAATGTATAAAGGATTTTTTTACCCAACTAGTCTTGAACATATAATTTTGGATTATCTATTATAAATTTAATGGATAAACCATGACCTAGGGGTTGAAATACCCGAGTCGTGTCTTGACTTGTGTCGCATCTTTCTCCCAGTCCACTATTTTCGCATCACATGTAGAGTACCACCCCATCTTGGCAGGGTCTGTGTATTAAAGTGTCATCATCAAATGTACAATTATACTAACACTTGGATGAGGGGGCCTAGGGAAGAGAAATATACAATAGATAAATTGGACACGCATACCCTTATATATATTGAAAGAAAATAAGACGATGCACAAACCTTCATATAATTAACTATTTATTACAATCATCACATGCAATAAACAATTAAATAGATTATCTAGATATACATAGGCCCGGTCAATTACTCAAGACCGATCATTGGGTAAAATAAAGCGTAATAAAATAAATTGCAATAAATTTAAAGTATGAGGGAATTTAAATAAATTAAATAAATTATATAAATTAAAATAATTTATTTGAATCTGGTCCCATTATTAATTTTTTTATATTCCAAAAATTAAATTAACTAAATAATTTAATTTAATACTAAAATTATATTAATTATTCAAAATATTATAATATTTATATTTCTAAACCAAAATTAATTTTAATTCATTTAATTTAATAATAAAAATAAATTAATTATTGATTATATAAAAATTACCCGGGGCTTAAAAACCCTACCCAAACCCATTGTGGGTCAGATCGTAACCTTGTAAGCCCGTTTCGGGCTGTGCATGGCTGTTATGGGCTAGGCGGGTCCACCCAGACTCATTTTGGGTTGGGCCGACTTTCCCCAACCCATTGTGAGGTAGTTCAGGCTTGATAGAACCCAAGGATATGTGGAAATGGATCACCTCGTGACTGGGGATCTCGCGTTGGTGGCTCAGTGCGAGAGGTGGTAGTGGGGTTCAACTTGGCCATGAGAAGAGGCATCGATGATGGTGGTATCACTCGACCTAGATCCAAGAGGTGATGATGAAAACCTACTCAACCATGGACAAATTTTCGGTGGACTTTGGCTTAGTCGGTGGTGGTGCGGGCGGTCAGGCATCTAGTGACAGTAGGGTGTCTAGCATGGGCAGTGGTTGACTCACTGAAGGAGGAAAGGATGAGGGCGGTGGCCTCATGGGCTCTATGGGGCACTGAACAAGTTGTTGTATCACGAGGTATGGAGTTTAAAAGTGGTAGGGATACTGAGAGGGTAGAGGTTTCATGAAGCTCAAGCATAGGAGGTGGGTGGTGACATCGGTGGGTGGTCCAGGTGAGGCGACATGGGTGGCTTCCATGAGAATCTACCCATATATTTTAATAAAATTATTTTATTTTTATTTTATTCTGAAAAAACCAAAAAAGGTGATTCCTCTTTTGTAATGTTTCCACAAAATTTACCACCCTAATGTTAAATTCTTCTGGTGGCTGAATACTGACAAGTACCTGACCGTTAAATACGGGGGTCACCATAATTCATAAAAACATGATCAAATATATATATATATATATATATAATGTTCATTAAAATTTAATATCCAAAATTTTATTATATAAAACACATACTTTTGATCCATAACATTTTTTTTAGATGACCGTAACTTGTCCATCTGTGATCGGATCAAAACATGGTCAAATTCATTATGACCGATTTCAAACCCTCTACTTTTATTTAAACCAAAATAATCTTTCTTAGATTAGAAAATACACATGATCACTTTTACACTATTTTTTGGCACTAGGGCATAGAATGAAATATGATGGGTTGGGGAATTAAAAAATCTCATCACTAGAGAGACAGAACATCATCATCTCGGTTGATCCAAGCTCTGATACGGTCCAAGGATCTCACTTTGTTTAATCGGTTCATAGAAATTAAAATTAATGAGTATCTCATTTGAATCGAAGCATGCTTGTCTTTCACACATCACTGAAAACCATTACTTGAAGGATCCAAGTCCGACCCCTAGATCATCCATACATGCTTCTCAAATCTGTATGTACGCCATTCATCAAATTTCAGGTGCTAGTGTAGAGCTCGAAATATCTATTTAATGTCACATAGATCACCATGATCCCTTAACATCAATCCATGAAGGCGTTATTGGATCATTCAATTGGTTAAGGAAATTCTCTCTATAGGATTCAGGAGGAGAGATAATCTCTCAATTCCAATTGATGAATAGTTAATGGAATGAGATTCTTCTTCACTTATATGGTGGATGTTCAAAATACCTGGTTAGGGTTCCCCACCACCTGTATATTTAACATATATTAAATAAGTATTAAATAATTAATTATGATGAACTAACTATGTTATAGATATTATTTATATTTTATCACATACTTGTAATACATATTAATGATATTATTTGATATACCCGAGTCATTAACTCAACTTGTAATTCTTACTAATATTAATTGAACCTGAATATTAAAATAATATACATCTAATTAGTATTATCACATGTATTTACTTAAATTCTTATAAATAATTTTAATAAATAAAGTCAATCCAATTATTCTATACTTGAATAATAATCAATTTATTTATTTATCAGCAATCGATATAACATAGACAACACTTGGACCCCTTGGTGGGGCCCACCATGTCCAATATACCTATTCACCAGAATATGGAATATTATTGAATGAACTATTTTTCATGACCCTCTAGGTCTCCATCTTGATAGGATTGAATAGTATTCATAAAATGAGAGCAGATTCTAGGAACTTATCAAGGCCCCTAAATAGATATTAAATAATCATAGCAATAATAACCATCCTACGAACACACATTATGTAATATAATCTCTTTTTCATTCGATATCTCATAAAGTAGGATACAGACTTTCCTTATCATACTTTTTTGCTTTATTATTTTTTGATATTATTGGATTAAAATACCTTCAACTACCATGGCTATTTATTTATTAAGGAGATACCATCCTGATCAACCAGGACTGAGATATCACTTCTTCAACTCATAAGCAAAAAATTCTATGTTGATCATTCAACAAATGTTATACAACCAATGATACACCCACCACAAGCTACCTTTCCATGACTTCATTGTCACGTTTTTTTGACTTTCATAAAAGTATGCAATCAAATGGAACACATTGGTAATGATCTCAATCTAGAAGACCAATACACATGTACGCAGATAGGAACAACCATTGATACATGAAACATGTGGTGTTCATATTGGCAGGTTGATCCTCATGATCTCAACTACTAGATATCACTAAATGAGAACTTTGTGAGAATAAGTCTCAATGATTACGAGGCCCTAACACTTGATAGTCGCACATCATATATGTCATATTTGTATGATGTATATGGACCATAGAACATAACATAAATATTACTATCATAGTATATATGGGTTATCGTTATAGATTGAGAACTACTATAACCCACTGATACAATACATAATCTAAGGAAATTTCCATAAATTTAGTGCACATAGACGATTCAACACTATTCTTGTAATATAAAATGGTTATATAACAAATTGTATACATGTAACGGTAATAAATGTTCATACAAAAGTTGGGTATAGGGAACCCACTTTCAACACTTTGGATGAGGTTTATGGAGATTTGGGAAGATTAATAATGTATTTCTATGTTTTTTTGAGTAATTTTAAAATTATTGAAGATTGAAGATTGAAAAAATGTTATTTCATAAGTTTTGTGTGTGAGGATTGTATGACTTTGGGACTTGAATAGAGAAAAAAAATCTACAGGAATTCATCATATTTTAATCCATTTTATATAACTGGAGGGTTTTTAAAACCATTCGCAACCAATGTATGACTTTGAAGAGTGTTCATATGAATTTTTAGTCAATAATATGAATTTTGTTTTGATCATAAGAAATTGAGGTAAAAAATAACTTTATATCAGGCACCAAATGACAGTATAACTTTTCATGAATTACAAAGTCATATATAATGAGAAAAAATGAATATTTTTAGAATTATAAATTCTTAATTAATGATGATAAATCAAATTATGCTTTGAAATGATCTTAAAATATTCAAAAATCAAGGTCATACTAGTGGATCACGATTTGAGAAAAGTTAAAAGGAATAGTTAGAATAGGTGAAAGATGACGTCTAAGATGAGTTTCACACCATAAGAAAATATATCGTGAAATTTATACCAAGGGGGAAGATATTGTATTATCAAGGTGAATAGAGAATATCTAAGGATTATAGTGGAAATAGGAATTGTAGATTTATTCCAAATTTATCCCTTAAATGAAAGAGGAATTCATTTCTAAAATAAGGAAACTATGATGATTATGGATAGTTTTTGCGTGAAGGTGTTGGAAAACCTATGGAATGATGTTATATTATAATAAGTAAGTTACATAAGTGATAATTATGAAAAAATAGAATATGTTTAGAAGTGGGAAATAATTTCTTAAAATTTTGGGCCTTTAGAATAATCATTGCTTAAAGTTGATGATTTAGTTTTTTCTAGTGATTAAGAACAACCTTGTTCAACTTAGACAAGGCACCAAAAGTAGGTAGGCGTTAAAAATATCATTAGAGATCTATGGAATAAAATTAAAACTAAGATATATTTTAGGATAATGAGAAATACCCCATTGTTTACTCATATTTATCCAACATATTTGAGGTAATATTTGAAGCATCAACAATGGATTAATGATATGAATATGGATATGGATTAGATCAATAAAAAATGAAACTAATGAGTTTGTAACTAATCCAAAGAACAATAATGTTATAAAAAAATGTATTTTATAAAACAATTTGAATAAAAATGGATAGGTGATGAGAAATAAAACATGTCTCATGTACAAAGTTTATTCATAGGTTGAAGTAATTGATTTCAATGAAAACATTACACCAATTTCTAGGCTCAAGACCATTAATAGTTTTCATTCTATTATGGCATAAAAGTTATACATGATCTTATAAATAAATTTAAAATAAAAAATTATCAGTATATAATTGGAATATGAATTATACATTATTTCAAATGATTGATTCATATATATAGAAGTTTAAGAACATATTTTCATATAGAAAACTATGTTATGTAGTATAAAGAAAGACCAAGTGGCTTGGAAATAAAAAATTATTCATTATTAAAAGAACTAAAATTAAATAAGTGAAGAGTGGAAAAAACTACTAAATATAAGATGATAAAAATGTATTATTAATTATTATTATCTACATAGAAAATATTACACTTAATAAAAATTAATAAATTCCATGTATATCATTTTCATTAGATGAAAAGATGATATTTAACATTTTTAGGATCGGACAGATGAATTACTTATTGGTTTTTAAAATTTCTCAAGAAAAGAATCATATTTTCTTAACCCAAGAGAGGTATTCCTAAGTAATTTTTATAAACCTAAAAATGGAGGAATCAAATATGGTTTTAAAGTATTTTTAGTGAAAACCAAGATATAAAAAGATGAATATTTAAAGAAATTTGATACAAGAGATTTTAGAAAAATTATTAAGATTATAATACACATTATTTCATCAATATTAGATCTTTTATATACATTTACACATTGTGAAAGATTTCAATGTGCCAAAAAGTTAACACATATCATGGAAGAAAATTTAATTACTAGATATGTTAAAGCCATGCTGAATTATGGATTAAAAGTTAATAGAAATAAGAAAAAATAATCTATTTGGATATGGAGATATGGATTGGGATTTTAATGAGAATAAAAAAAATCAATATTTATTGGAGCTTTCATTCTGGAATAATATTTTATTTCATATCACATTAAGAAATAAATACAAGTGACCTTGAGTGCTATTGTGTTGAATTATGATTATATAAGTTAAATAAAAAACCAATTTATTTTAATTGAAATACAATTGGAAAATATCTAAGTGAATGTGATGTTACCATTTTGCAAAGGATGTGATAATCAAAGTTCTATTAATTTAAAAAAATCATGTTCAAAATTCCCAATAAAAACACAATGATATAAAATTTCACATCATTATGGAGTTGGTGGAGTGAGAAATATTGAAGTTGAATTATTTTCTAATTAGGGAGAAAATAGTATACATGTTCACAAAACTATTTCTATAGGATTCATTTTAGATTATTTTTTATAATGGGGGTTTATCCTGAATAGATTAAATGAAATGGTTTGTTCATTCCATCCCCTATATTATTTTATTTAGATTTTTTATTTTCAAATCTGGATTAGAGAAATTTAATTTCAAAAAATATATTTTTTTACTCAAGGGGAGAACATATTTCTATGGAATTTTTAAAAATAGAATGTTATAAACTCATCATTTTTGTGTGTTAATGAAGTTTGCGAATGATTCTAAATTTTTTTTTGAGAATGTGTATATAAACATATTATACATTGGTCCAATAATGGTTTTTATAAAGTGGAATATGGGGTTTTTATAAAGTTTATTTCATTTGGTATTAAAGGTTCTTAAGAAGTGAATGTAAGTCACATTAATGTAAAATATGAAATTATTTTTCAATGTTATTTTTTACTAATTCAATTTAACTTGTGATTTAATATAACTATATAAGGATGATTAATTTCAATGTGTGATAATTTTTAAAATTTATTTATGTTCAATGGTTCATAAAAAAATCCAAAGGGGGAGATAATTGTCACCAACAACTACTTATGAGAGATGTTTTATTAAGGAGTTAAAGAATGTTTCCCAAGAAATGTGAAGTTTTTAAAAAGGGATAAGAATTTGAGTAGAGGTAAAGTGGATATTATTCAAGTGTTTCCATTTTATTTAACATATAAATCATTTTCAATCTCAAGTGTTCCAATGTTTTTCATTTTAGGAAAAGTTCATTCTATTCTTAAAAATTGATTAGACGAGGTTTAATAGTGTTTAAATTTGGAAAGATTTAGTTTTGTATAAGTTTCAGTGATATAGAAGAAATAACACAACAATTCAATGGAATCACACCACAAGTGAAGGGTTTTATACTATAATAAAATTTTCATGATAATAAATCTAATATTCCTAAGATTAAATTCCTATGGCATGAGAGTAATATATTATACCCAATAATGAACTCATACTACATGTTATGTGATTATTTTGTGATTTAGGTTTAACTCTAAGTTTTTTATGAGATAATACTTCATTATATATATGTAATTACATAATGATAAGTCATGATATTTTTTAACTATTTTTAGAAGAATGTTTTTGTGCCATAAAGAATCTAATTCATATTTTAATACAATTGTATGACAATTTAAAGAAGAATTAGATAAAAGATTTAATTTAATAAAGGAGGTCACCACACACCAAAAAATTTCTACCAATATTCCAAGAGATTATATTAATGTTACATTGGAGTAAACTGAAGAGATAAATATTGATTTTACAAATAAAAAATACATCACACTATGAGTGGATGTCCACATAAGTTAAACTCATGTTATATAAGAATATCATATTTTGAATAATAATTTAGTGTTTATGACATGAGAATTTAGTATACCTCTAAAATTGGAGGTGAATGTGTTCATTCCATATTTGAGGTATATAAAACATAGTGGAAGAGGTTTTATTAAGTTTTTGAACAAAAAATAGTTTGTCATGCCATGATGATAAGTGTGAAACTATTATATATGAATAAAATAGAATTTGATCAATACAGATGTGTCCCACATTATGTATTAAGGGATATTAAAACTGAATCCTTCAATCCCCACAATTATATCAAAGTGTGACTATATTTCTTAAATGGATCTTAAAACTTAAAAATAAATGGTAAATGTTGAATTGAAATCTATTACATATAATCATGAGGGAATTTTGATTTTTTAAGTGTGAGAAATGAGATAAAGAACATTATACTATTCTAGTGGAAGGTATCATAGTGTAAAGATAAGAATTTATAGGTATAAGAGGAAGAGTTAAAAGGAAATGGAGAATAAAAAAATAGGAACAAAAATATAACAATAACTTGATCTAAGGATATTTTTATTGAATACTCTCTCGTTGTAAAAATTAAAATTATATATCTCCATTTTTTTAAAAGAACATGAAACATGTCAAGAAAAACATTTCATATTAGAGGATCAAGTATAATCCCTGGTCATTCCTTATCCACTTGGTTATTCTTTTGTAATGTGTGATCATGGATTAAATGAATCATTCTTAGGATGTAGTTGCTCATTTTTATTTTGGACCTTAAACAAATCTATTATACATATTGTTTTTGTGCTTGATTTTGTGTGAGGGTTTTCATATATATTTTCATGCACTTCCATTTTTAAATGTTTTTAATGTATAAAAGTAAAAGGAATTGAATTCATTGAGACATACACTTTTATTGAATTTTCACTATTCACAGGGTTCATTCACAATAAGATTACACCATGGTGGATTAATCATGAGAATCAGTGGAGGTTTATGAGTATAAAATATATCATGGATTTTTATTTAAAACTTGATGGTTTTATAGATATATACTAATATTAAAGGAAAAATTTACTAAAAAATTGGAGATTATAGAATAATTTCATGATATATATTATTTAAATGAAGAGATATGAAAAAAAATATAATGGTTAATTATTATATTCCAGGATTATATAAATATATAAAATTGAATTAAATTTAAAAGTATATTTCTTGAAGAAGGGGACAACAAAACATGTCATTCACTGGTGCTTTTAAGAAGTTTGAAGACTACATGTTTTCTATTGATATAACATAGACTATGAATTTCATTCTATTTTCCATGCGAGAAATAAAATATTTTTAGTTTTTGTTAAGATATAGAGGTATAAACCTAATTTTATTTGTGAATTATAGTAAATATTCATTGCCTTGTTAGGATCATTTATTTCTAATGAGTTTTTTGGTTCATATGTAATTTTTTTTACTTCTCCACAATATTCTTCCTTTGAGGTTCATGCCCATTTTTTATTGAGAAAATAAATTCATTTTAGAATGCTTTTAGGGTACCTATTTTTAAACATGGTTGGAAATCACTCAATTTTCAACTAAATTAAATTACATGTCAAAGGTAAAATATTTATTTAGTAACTTAAGAGAAAATTCTAGACTACATATATTATATATTTGATTCAAATAATAAATTTTTTATATTAAATACTTATAATTTTAATTATTCATGGTTTTGAAATTTTGATTCATTCCACATGTTTTTATTTTGATTTTTAATCATCTAGTTTTTATTTTATAATAATTAAACTATTTATCTATTCATTCACCCTAAATATTGAATCAATTAATTACAAAAATGATTACTTATTCATTGTGTTTTTTTACTTTGGAATTCTACTCTACAACACTATTTTTGTAGATTATAGAAAGAGATATAAAAGTTTATGATATTTGATTACCCTCTTGTAAATAATGATTAATAAGGGGTTGTTATGTTTTTAACATCATTATTGGGTAATTAAGAGAACATTGAAAAATCTAATATTTGAAATATTTGGGGATTTTTTATAATTTTTTTTTCTACACCTATTATCCCCATGGTATGATTTTAGGATAAATATTTTTGATACACAACCATTAAACCGGAGAAAAGACCACTAAATTTTTAAATAAATTTTTTGACAATGATCTTTAGGAAGAATTGTTTTTGAGGAAACAAAAGAAAGAATAAAACATATATGGAGTTGTATAATTAAAAAAGTGGAACCTGATGTTTAAAGAATACAATAGAAGAAATAAATGTTAATAGATTATGGTTTACATTCCAGTGTGGGGGAATAAACAAGAATCCTCATGCCATTTATTACTATGAAAAACTTTGACATAAATATATAAAGTATCCAATTGAAATCAAATTCAATTAAAATTTTTATACAATCCCAAGAGGATCCAAATGAAAACATGTGATGTTTTATTGAAATTTATGAATCTTTTTAATTTATTTTTTATTTAGGGATGAAATAAATATATATTGGGTTAATGTTTCTCCAAGATACTATAAAGATATTTGGATTCAATGATTGAAACAACATTCTATTTTACATGGGAGGATATGAAATTAAGTTTCTTAATAAGATTATTTACTCTCTTAAAATCAATAAATATCAATATGTACATTTCAAATTTCAATATATTTAATATGGTGTAAATTTATGATGTGTGAGATATGTTTATCTACATTTCAAATAAGTGTATTAATCATTTTTTAGAGATATTATTTCAAAATCAAACATTTTATAATGGTTTTTATCAAAGTTTTCAATTATGGATACTAATTTTAGAGGATCACTAATAAAGGAATTTTAGGAGAGATTAATGATTTGATAGGAAAGATATATTAAAATATATTTCAATGAGATCATAAGGAGTGAAATATAAGAGATACATTAACATTTTATATTCTAATGGTTGTATAAAAACAAAATTGAAATCATTAATAATTAGAGAAGAAATTATTATTATAATGAACCCAACACTAGTATCCCAGAGTCAGTAGTTACTTTATTACATTAGTTCCACAAATAAGTGACCACATTCCAAAGGACTGAATAGTTTAATAGTCTAAAAAAACTATATAAATTCTAGAATTTAAAATTAAATTTGAAAACTTAAAATAAAACATAGTATTTTATTGAAGAACTCCATTTTTCAATTTATCATATCCTTGTATATCAATCAAAATACATTTCCTAGCATCTTATAGAAATGAAACATAATAAGGGGGTGATCTTAGATGCTCAGTAAGGGTATGTTTACAATGAATTATATTAAGGAATAAAAAATATGATAAGAATAAATAATGATCAAATAATGCCATATAAATAATCACTTGAGTTTGAAACATATCCATGTATATCATAAATAATCAAATAATCATATGGAAATCAATTAATGATTTACTAATGATAGAATGCATAATGTCTTACATCTAAAACATATCATCAGGGCATCATTCTAAGAAATATTACATAAATGGGTAAGGTCTTGGCCAAATACCCAATCAAGTTTGTCTCCTGATATATATCAATGCATTTAAGGGCTATTTAATTTTAGGAGCCACTGGTTACATAACCAATGCATTCCTTATATTAACAAACAACATAACATAATCAAAAGGATTTAAAAATCAATAACTATGAATATTGGAATAAATTACATATGGAATATTAATAATTTCCCTAGTCAAATTGATCATAAACCATCCATTTTTTTAATAAAAGTGGTGACATGAATTGGTCACCCAATTCATGATAAACCATCCATATAAATATGGAGGATCATATCATTACATGATATATTAGAAAATAATAATATTCATTAAAGGATTTTTACAAAGATGAAAATACTTTCAAAAGGTCAATGTAAAATTTCTTGACGAAAATACCCTTTTTTAGTTTCAAATAGATTATTTGAAATCAAAAAATTTATTTAATATTATGGACAAAATTTTATTTTAAAATAAACTTGTAAATATTTAAGGTAAATCATTAAATCAATTATCCATTATAATTTTGGGAAATTCCATTCATTTCGTATAAGTTAAAAAAATACTTTCACAATTTTGTAAAAAGGACAAAAAGTACCACATTCAGAAAATGACAAGAAGATTCCTTTTAAACCATTTTAAAAAAAGAAAATAATGGGTGAAAATCTATTTAATAAATCATTTGAGATTATTACAATCATACCTTTATACATTTTAAGGAAAATATGGATGTAGAAGAGAAATATTCTTGAGTAAGTAGAAAAATAATGATGATTTTCATTAAAAACATTATTTCAATATTATGATTACATAACAAGAGGAAAATTAAAGGAAAACATGTAATTTATAGAAATAAACATAGGAGAAGAAAATATATTGGGTTTAAAATATAAATATCAAATAATTCATCTAGAGGATAATTTATATAAACAATCCCAAATAATTATGATATTGTGAAATAAAACCAAATCTTAGGATTGAATTCCTTAATATGTGTTAAAAACACATGTATAATAAATATATATTTATTATAAATCTATTAAAGAGACATAATGATAAATATCATACCATATATGATTTATGTCAGGACATGAACCAACAGGGCTCAAGCCACAACTACCCCAATCCTACCTCCATAGGCCAGGGGCTGGAGACAAGTGTTGAAAGGTATAGCTAATTTGAAAGGCCTTTGCCGAAGCACCTATACACACACACACATACCTATATCAATAAATAAGTACAAGGGAATAAAAAAAAGGCAGTAACATCTAGAGTAAAAATCATGTATGTAATAACCTATAGGTAATGCAAGAGTATGAAAATGTAATATGAAAAAGAAAAAGTGAAAAAATAAAAGCCCAAACATAAAGATTTCCTAACCTAAAAAAACTAGAAAATTAAATGCCAAAAGAGATCTCAGCTCAAGATATCCAAGCCTCAACCACAATACACTGTTAAATACACAATGGTGTACCTGTTCTCCTTTGTAATTAGTGTTGACCCATTCATCATCTACATAAGACATAACATGTATAGAAAAATCCCATACAGGGGTGAGTACATACATACCTAGTAGAATTCTTTAAATGATGAAGGGGAAATAATAGGAGACATGAAAGAACTAGATAATTCAACCCATATAAAGATATTAAAAATATCCAACAATAAGGACACAAACATATATATATTCTCATAAAATAAACCTAGATGAGAGAGAAAGGGGATCTACATCTTATAGTGATTCCCACAAAATGTTTCATACATCACTTCTAAGAGTTTTATTAATAATTCTCAGCATCTCATGTGTCTTCCCAAAGAAATATCCATGTTAATTCACAACTCTCTATTTTTCTGCATAGTTTAGGGGATATAATCTCTAGGTGGAGGACCCTTTCCCTGGTAAAACAGGAGGGTTACACTCAATAGATAGAGGACTCATGCCCTGATCCAATAGGTGGGTTCCACTCCAATGGGATATATAGGACCCATGCCCTATCCTTATAGAAGGGTGCCACTATGATGGTTGATAGAGGACCCATGCCCTGTCCCAGTATGAGGGTTATAATCTGATGGTTGAGGACCTATGCTCTGATTCCACATCAGGATGCCACTATGATGTTCATTAGAGTACCCATTCCTTATCCTAGTAGGAGGGTGACACTCTGATGGTCATAGAGGACCCATATCCTATCCCAATAATAGGGTTACACGATGACGATTGAGGACCCATTTCATGACTTCGAAGGAGGGTTCCACTCTGATGGTCAATAGAAGAACCATACCCTATCCCAATAGGATAGTGTCACTCTAATGATCGATAGAGGACCCATTCCCTATCCCACCATGAGGGTTCCATTATGATGGATAGATAGAAGACCCATACCCTATCTTAGTAAGATGGTTCTACTCTAATCTCTTTGATGATCCTACCCGATAGCTTCCATCGTCGAACGTTGCCTAAAGAACTTCCATTCCCGAAACATCTCACATCATATCTAAAAATCCACTAAAAAAACCTAAATCACTTTTTATATGATAGAACACTCAGTATAGGATACTCACGGGTGAGAATATGATTCCAAACTAAGGAGATATGAGTTGTAGAATTTTCCTAAAAAAAGAGGTACACAACATATAGGGTACCCACACAGTGTGTGGTACCACTCTTTTACTTGGAAATTTCATTTATAATACATGTATCACTTCCCATGTAGCCCTATATGATGTTTTTCAGCCTCCCAGGGTTGATCCATATTCTCTAGGTCGTACCAATGTACTTCGGGTCGTATATATGTAAACTTATTGTGTTCTATTCTATACCCATGTTTGTGTTCTCCTAGAGTACACATTGAGTATGCAACATAGATCCACATTACATGTGATATTTAACTTGCATGGAAACCCTTGCCGCTGCAACCCGGAGTCTACACATAGTGTGTTCTTTAGACTACATGGAGTGTAGTCAAGTTTTTTCATAGAAATATAGATATTATTTATGGATCCAAGATCAGCTTCCCCTACCATCAAATATTCTCATTTGAACTCTTTTAATCAATGTGTAAGGCCTACGTTTATCGATTCCATCTGGTGGATGGAAATTAGAATCAGATCCTTCCACACGAATCCTCCTCACGTCAATGTCACTCGTGGTGCCTCTCGTCGCCCATGGTGCCTCCCATCACCTCACCGAATCTCCAAATCAATGGTGGAATCACCTATATCTTGAAAAAATATAGATCCATTATCTAATTTATGATGTTTTCATCAGAAGTGAATATACTATGAATTTGGGGGTTCGATCACGCTCGATCCCACCTAACAATGTTTAACCATGGTCCCCATAGGCTATTTGTGAAGAATGCAAAGTATGATGGGGTAAAAATCATAATAAATTTGTGTGAAAAAATCATTTTTTAAGATTTGTTTTCCAAAAAACTCATATTAGGGATAACCGAGGTGAGAAATTATGGCACAACATGGTTAATCTAATAAATAACTTAAATTCGATATGCGGACACATGCAAAGGCTCAAATCAAATAGAGGTCATAGGAAAGAAATTGATCATGATCAATATTTTCATCATAAGGGGTATAATCCAAAAATTACGAGTCCTACCTAAAGGTTTGAATGATCTTTTGTGAAGAATGCTACTTCCAATGAAAGATAAATATTCCTTGTGTTTATTGCACCTTATTTCACCTTGATTTGGTTGTTGATCATCGCCTGATCTCGACCCGCCAACAAAGAATGGTGGATTATCCTTTGAACAGTCCCAAGGCTATGGATCTAACCCTTTTGATACTTTATAATGACTTATTTATAGAGGTAATTAAGGTTTTAGACATTAAATGAATTAATTAATTCACTAAATGTACTACCAACAATCGTCGCATCCAAATGTCCCATGCTGACCAATTTTTGTTGTTCCTAGGAAAAAACTCAAATTTAGGATTCAACTATGGTCTTAGATTTTTTATTAGAGATTATATTTAGGATATATTCAATTATTTATGAAAAACAGTGTGCGTATGATATAAAATATATAAAATATATTTATAAAATTTATTCATGGAATACCGTACCTTGAAATCGCGCGCCGTATCATCTCCTTGATCTAAAATGTTTTCTAGATATATTTCAAAGTCTTACAAGGTAAAAACAGGGTATCTAAACTATTACATCCATTAATATTTTCATCTGTAAAAAGAAAAAACTAAACAAAAAGTTGGGGATACTGATCCCGTATTTGGCTATCTAGCTCCCAAGAGCTCTCCTGCATGATCCCATGATACAACAACACACGAACAAAGGGAATGGTACATCCACATAGGATCCTCTCCTACCTATCCTTGATTACCACTAGGTGCATCATGAATGTGGATCCATCCTTGATGTCCAAATCACCCCAGTCAATAAAGTGCATGGATTCATGCACGTATCTCCTCATTTGTGACACATTGAAGTTATCGTGCACCCACTCTAACTATGGGGGAAAGGTGATGTGGTTGGAAACCTCTCCAAACCCATGAAATATCTTGAATGACCCAATGGACCTTGGGGATAACTTTCCTCTGTGACTAAATATTCACAATCCTTATCATGGGGAGACTCTCAGTAAAATATGGTCTCCCTACTCGAAATCTAAGGGCATATGATGTGAATCAACATAAGATTTATACCTACTTTGAGTTTTCCTTATCCACTCATATATAACATGGACCTTTTCCATTGTCAGCTGCACTATCTCTGTCTCAATAAGAGAGGCCTCACCTATCTCATTCCATCATAAGTGTGACCTGTAGGGTCTCCCATATAGAGTCTCAAAAGGTTCTATGTCGATAGTAGAGTAGTAGTTATTATTATAAAAAAATACAATAAGTTAAATTGATCCTCCCAACTTTGTCCAATGTCTAATAAGAAATCCCTCAATATATCCTCCATCACCTAGATTATATGCTCGTTATGCCCATCTATATGGTGGTAAAAGGTTGTACTCATCCTCATATGGGTTTTGAATTCCTCCTGTAGGACTCCAAAAAAACATGACATGAACCACACATCACGATCAAATACAATAAATGAGGGAACCCCATGAAGGCGGACAATCTCCTGCACATACAACTACCCCAAAATCTCCACCAAACTCTGCTACCCGATAGTAAGAAAGGGTGCTGACTTTGTGTTTTGGTCAAATATCACCCAGACAGAGTCATGGAATCTTATTTTACATGGAATTCCTATCCCAAAGTCCATTGATATTACCTCCCATTTTCACTTTGGGATCTCAAGAGGTTTCAACAAACCTTCTAGAACTTGGTGATTAGCCTTCACCTACTGACATGCGAGGCACCGAGAGACAAACTCAGCCATGCCTCACCCCATTCCAGTACAAAAAAATTTCCTCTGAAAGTCTCTGTACATATTCCATACTCCGGGATGTAAAACCAAAGGATATGTCCGAAGATCTCTAAACACCTCCTCCCACATCGTGACTAGGACCACCACCCGTTCCTAGAAATGGATGACATGATTCCTTCCTTTAGAAAATCCATCTAGTGAATATCCTAAGAATATATGGTCATGAATATACTCACAATTTATTTATACCAACTATGACTCTCTTAAATGTTGGACAATAGAAAGATTCAACACTATTGACTGAAGAAAATATATACCCTCCTCCTCAATGAGGGTCATATTCAAGGAAAGAAACTGCTCTGACACCTCATGCACCAAATGATCTTGGGACTTCCTGTGAAGGAAATCTACTACCACATTGTCCTTCCAAGGACTTTAGACCATCTCAAAGTCATAGTCCGATATGAAATCCAACCATAACCTCTATCTTAGGTTTAGGTATCTCTACATGAATAAATACCTGGAACTCTCATGGTTTGAGTAAACAACAATGTGCTCTACTAGAAGATAGTGCCTTCACATATTCAGAGTAAAGAATACCACTACTAACTCTAGGTCATGATTTGAACAATTATTATCACGAGGAATCAAATTCCTTGAACCATATGTGATAAATGTCTCTCCCTTCAATAAATACAGTTGAGCCTAGCTCAAGAGTAATCAAAATATACTACATACTCCACGCTATCCTCTAGTTTTCTCAAAATAGGAGCCCAAATCAGAATTATCCTCAACTCCATGAAGGATCTATGGCATTGTCTAGTCTAGGTAAAAAAATTCACTTTACGTGTTAGGGTGGTCCAAGGAGCTTCAATCCTAGAGAAGTATTGTATAAACCTCATATAGTACCCTTCCAAGACAAGAAAACTCTACACCTATGAAATTATCTTAGGTGTATCCAAAAAAAGAACTATATATACCTTTATTGGGTCCACAACTAATCCATTATTAGAAATGGAATTACCTAGAAAGTGAAGATCATGGATACATAATTGGTACTTTGAGAGCTTACCATAATACTGGTGCTCCCAAAGTAAGTATAAAACCATCATCACGTACTCTACATGTTCCTCATATGACACAAAGTATATGAGTATTTCTTCAATTAAGATAATGAAAAATTGGTCCATGTATGGATGAAATATCTGGTTTATCCAATACATAAAAATAGTGGGGGAATTCATCCCATAGAAATACATAACTAAGAACTAATAGTGTCTATAGCGACATCAAAATTCTAGCTTTGAAATATCATCCTCTCAAACTCTCCACCGGGGGTAGTCATACCTAATATTGATCTTTAAGATCAATTTCAAAACTCACAAATGATAAAATAGATCCTCAATCCCTAGAAATGTGTACTTTTTCTTTATCATGGTCTAGTTCACATGATGACAATCTACAAAAATCTGAAGCTCCCATCTACCATTTTCATGAACAACACTAGAGATACCCAGGGAAACATGCTGGGTCTGATAATACCTTTATCATGAATGTTTTCAAACTAAAACAACAGCTCTTTAATCTTAGTAGGGTCCATTAAATATGCTTCATAAGATATTGGAGTGGTCTCGAGGATCAATTCGATGAAAAAATTCATTTCCCAGCTTGAAGGTAGTCTTGAAATTTCCTCGAGAAATATGTCCATAAAATCATTCACAACTGAAGTAATCTAGATGCCTAAAGTTCCATATATCCCAAGGGATACACTCAACAACAAATGGATTATGAGCTATAACCCCTTGTTCAAAAAACCCACTCACTCTGTCATGAGATCTATCTCATCCACAAAAGATAATCTTGTCCCATCAGTGAGATACATTTGAATCATCCACGGTGATAGTCAACCTGGGCTCAGACTGTGTACAACCAATCCATACCCAAGATGAAATCATAAGGTCTCATCATGGCGACTAAAAGTTTCTAAAGGAAACTATATCTAATAATAGATATCTTGAAATATTTTTAGATAAAAGATATCAAATAAGCATTCCTTGTTGGAAACTCAAGGAAAAGAAGTTGGGATAAACCCTCAACTGGGAGATCCTTCTCTCGCACCAAGAGTAAAGATATGAATTAATGACCCAAACCTATGTATAATAATACTTAATAAAGAGTAGAATAAACATATATCATACATATAATAATCTCATGATTTGCTGGGTCATACACCTATATAGTCTGCAACTTCCCAAGACCCCAATTACCAGCTCTCTTAGCCTGACATAGGCTGCCTGGTGATGGTGGTGGAAGGAGCTCATAATGTCATCCACTACACAAAGATCCTCCACCAGGAGCCCTACTTGCTCCTCATATAGCTCTACATCTCTAGGGTCTACCCTGCCCTCATCTGGGAGATCCATGATCACAACATTATCTTTTCCATGGTAGTCCATCTAATATTTTCCTTCCCTCCTTTGCACATAGGGTTGGGAAATCAAATTCCATGTGACCTCACTCATCGCATGTATAGAATTTCCCCTCTCTATGCTTCCCTAGTCCTCTGCATGGTCCCTATGACACATGAACACATGCCCAAGTCAGATCTTGGGAAGATCTTCTACACCAAGATCCTACCAAATAAAACCTTCTAGCTAATGTAGATGACTCATCCTTATAATTCCCACTACTTGATCCAGCTATATGGTGTCCCATTGATAGGAATATCTTCATCACCAGTGCCTTCTCCAACTCTCTAGCATAAGTGGGAATGTATAGGGGTGCCACACTGGCATGGATATCTTTGTAGAGACCTTTCTCAATCATCCACATATGGAATTATTCATCTCGAATCATGTCAATGGAGTATGAAATAAGGTTTGTGAACCTCATAGCATACTCAAGAACTATAATCCATCCCTACTATTTCTCTAAAATCTCCTAAATCTAAATTGAGCACAAGCATGCAGGGTAGTTCTCCTCATGAAATAGATATTGGAATTTAGTCCATGAGTGTGTCAACTCATCATGAATTTTCATGACTAGAATATACCAACTCTTAGTTGTTCCATCAAAAAGGTTGGATGCAAGCACAAACACTTGATTAGTTGGTGTGAAAATAAGCCTGAAAACTCAGATCACTGACTGTTTCCAATCCTCCTCTGCTTGGGGGTCTGGGTCACTATGTAACCATAGTGGCCTCTATCACTAGAACTCATCGATTATGATAATAATGCACTAATCCTAAGCCTAATCTACTGGTATGATCTATTTCTTGGTAGGTGGAGGTGCTTCTACTTATCCACCTAGAGAAAGGATATTGTGAGATAGCCCATGAACTAAGGCCTCATCAATCAGTAGATCATCATCACGATCCTAAATAGGTAACATGAATGACCGTATTAATAGAGGAATCCTAAAAATTTAATCATGATGTACCATATTCATATTATCTTATATATATGGGGATCTGATTCAAGTAGGTTAGTCCAAAGTATAAATCCTAAATGATGCATGTACTAAAGTTACCTACAACCAATGTCTTGGTATACTGAGTTGGAAAGTAGGTGGTAAGAGTCATGATATATGGATACATTGGACACTACACCAAAAAAGGGTTCCATGACCTAAAATACACACTCAATACACTTTGAAACTATTTCCCTAAATCCCAACTACATCATCATAAGGGAAAAACTCTAAACATCATCCCAAGTAAATAACCTGCTTTGATACCAATATGTCATTAACCGAACAAATGGGTATCGATCCGTAAATACCCCAATCATAGTTCCATATGAAAGGTTCTAGAAACAACAACCGATAGTCAAAAATAATATGGTAGTCCTTTTCCTAAGTACCTGTATGCACACACACAACCATCTCTAGGAATAAGTGCAGATGAATAAATGAAAAGATAGTACCATCTAGTGTAACAATCATGCATGTAACAACCTCTAGGTAATAAAAGAGTATAACAACGTAATATGAAAAAGAAAAAGGGGGAAATAAATTCCCAACCAAAAATATGTCCCAACCTAACAAAACTGGAAAAGTAAATGTTGCGAGAGAGCTCATCTCCATATCTCCAAGATCTGACCACCGTATGTGGTCAAATGCACCAAGGTATCCCTATGCTCCATTTCAGTCACCACTGACCTATCCATCATCTTTATAAGACATTAAATATATAGAAACATAAAATTTAGGGGTGAGTATATACATATCTAGTAGGATGCCCCAAAAGTTGAAGGGTAAATAATAGGATACACAATATAACTAGGCAGATCAACCCACAAAAAGAGTAATGAAATCCAAAAATAACGATATATATAAATATATATATACTAATAAAAGAAACCTTGATAATAGAAAAAGGGGATTTCTAACTCATAGATCATTCTTGGAAAAGAGTCAGCCATCAGTTCCAAGAGGTCCATTAATAATGCCCAGTATCTCATGCATCTATTAGAAGAAACATCCATGTCGAGACACACCTCACCACTATGTTGAAAAATTGATGGGACATAATCTATAGGTAGAGGACCCATGACCTAGTATAATAGGATGTTTCCCCTCAATATATAGAGGACCCATGACCTGTTCTAATAATAGGGTGCCTCTCTAATGGTAGGTAGAGGACCCATGCCCTATCCCAATAGGTGGGTTCCACTATAATTGTCAATAGAGGATCCATGCCCTATCCTAACTAGAGGGTTCAACTCTAATAGTCAAGGAAACATGAAATAAATCTAAAGGAGGGTTTTTCTATAATGGTCGATAGAGGAACCAACCCTATCATAATAATAGGTTACCACTCTTATGGTCAATAGAGGACCTATTCTTTATCTTAGCAAGAGGGTGCCACTTCGATGGTCGAGGAACCATGCCCTAAATCCATAGGAGGGTGCCATTATGGTGGTCAATAGAGGACCCATGACCTTTCCCAGGATGAGGGTGCCACTCTAATGGTCGATAGAGGACCTATTCCCTATCCTAGTAGAAGGGTTCCACTATGATGGATATATAGAGGTCCCATACACTGTCCTAGTAGAAGGTTGACACTCTAATCTCTCTAATGATCTTGCCTAATCACTTCCATCATCAAATATCCCCTAAAGAAGAATCATTCCTGAAACATCTCAAACTGTATCCCAAAATCCTCTATGAATTCCACCATCACGTTTTATATGAAAAAACACTCAGGTTAGGCTACACACAAGATTAAATTTGAGTCCAAATGAAGGAGATATGAGAGATAAAAGTTTTCTAAAAAAGAAGGTACACAATTTTTAGGGGACCGACATGGTGTGTGGTCCCATTCTGCTTCCTGGTAGTGTCCTAGATAGTACATGGATTGCAACTCCTGTATCCCTTCATGTAATTTAAGGGGACTACACAACATGTCTTGGTGATCCAGGACTGAGCCATGTTCTCCTGGTCATGCCCATGTCCTTCAGGTCGTGTTTGTGCACACTGGTCATGTGCCTAGTTTTACCCATGTCCATGTACCCCATAATACATGTTGGGTAACTATAATTGAGTCACATGGGGTGTGGGGGTCCTATATGGGTTGTGATATTTGACCCACATGGAAACCCTAGCTGATGTAACCAATGTTCTATATATCGTGTGTTCTTCAGGCTACATGGTGTGTAGTTGGGTTTTTCACATAAATCCATATCTACACCATGGATCCCAAATCCTCTACTCCCATAACTGAATATGGAAATTTAACTGCCCATAATATATGGTTAAGGCCTCCATTCATCGATTACAACCCACTGGTGTCCGGAAATCAGAATATGATCCTCCCGTATGAAGCCGCCTCATGCCGATGTCACCTGTGGCACCTCCTGTCATCTCATTGGATCTCCAAATACATGTTATAATCACTCAAATCTAGAAAAAGATCCATATCTATTATATAATCATCGATCCATTCATCGTACATGAATCTTCTGTGAATCTGGGGGTCCAATCATGCTCGATCCTACCTGGAAATGTTGGACCATGGTCATCATAGGCCATCAATGAAAAAAACGAAGAAAAATTGGGAAAACGAATAAGAAAAATATGTGAAAAAATTATTAGTTAACTGTTCTTGGCCAAAAAACAAAAATCAGGGATAATCGGGGTGAGAAATCATGGCACAATAGGGTAAATCAAATAAATAACTTAAATCTGATTTGTGAGTGTATGCAAAGGCTCGAATCAAATGTAGGTAAAAGAAAATAAATGCATCATACTCAATATTTTAATCATAAGGGGTGTAATTCAAAAATTATGAGTCCTATATCATGATTTTATCGATTTTTGGTGAAGAACTCTCCTAGCAATAAAGGAGGAAGATTTGTTGTGTTCACTGCACCTCAGTTCTCTTTGACCGGGTGGCTGATCATCACCCGATCTTGATCCACCAATGAAGAATGGTGATCCTCCTTTTATTGGTCATAGGGTTATGTGTCTAACCATAGAGATTCTTTATAACTACATATTTATAGAAAATATTAGGTCTTTACACATTAAATTAATTAATTAAATATTTTAATTAAATAACTCACATAACATACTACCACTGGCCGCCTTATCCAAACATCCCCATCAAAAAATTTTATGTCACACTTTGGGAAAAAATCACATTATAGATTCAATCATGGTCTTATATTTTTTATTCAAGACTTTGTTTATGAGATATTACATTCTTTCTAAAAAGCTGTGTGCGCATGATATAAAATATATTTAATATTTTTATAAAATTAATTTTACTAACATCGAGCCTTGGAATCGTGCGCCGTCTCAGATCATGAATCTAAAAATTGCTCCTTGATATATTTAAAATAATTATAAGGAAAAAATAGTCTCTAAAATTTACTTATAATATTTTATCACCCATTTATTAATAATTATTTATTGAAATCACTGTTTTAGGTAATAATTACTTCATTTTTCATGTATATTTTGGTTAGGTAGTTTGTACTTTGATAAGGGTTCCATAATTTATAGAATGTTAATAATGATATAAATAACATATATATTTATTATAAATTTATTTATAATAGTCCCTAAATTTCATAGATAGAAAAATGAATTACACCATTCATGAAGATAGTAGGATGTACCTACGTAAGAATGCTATTTTCATTTTTTGACGGGTGGAATAAAAAAAAGGTAAATAGTAATTAAAAATTTAAGAATAATTATTATATTATATATATCATATATATTCATTAAATATATCCTTATTACCATATGTGACAAAATAAAATTAAAAAATAATCACATCGCTTCGTGGTTGTGGTAGTCCACACAAATGCACGAGCGACATTATCATTTTACAAAATATTGGAAGATAAGAACATATATGTGATATTATAATTCAAAAGGTATAATTATTTCATAAATATAATATTTAAAAATTAAATACATCATTAAACCCATCAGTGATAGGATGGTAGGGAAAATGAATTATATCGGTTCACTAGGTAATAGTCTACTGTACACACGATTAACGACTTTGATTCCCATTTAATCGAGGAAGATATTGATATAGGTTATGATATTAACAAAATAAAATCTCAGTATATGGAATATAATTTTTTTTATTATTTTAATATTATTGAAAATGTTTTGAAGGATGCATAAAAATAAATAAAACACAAATACATGGTTAAGAACTATACATATTCTATGGACAACCACTTTAGGTTTATACCTGAAGCCTTCCTATGATGATTTTATGACAAAACCGAGAACCCTATTTACAAGGGATGGATGTAAGGATGGTATTTGGGAAGATATTGGATGAAACAAAAGTCTCTTTAAGTGTGATAGGAAGATGATAGGTGTGTCCTTTTATAAATGGGGGAGTGGACATACTTGAAATTTTTAAAAAGATAAAATATATTAATGCCTTATTTAGAAAAAATGAAATCAAAATGGAAATTTATTGAATATTAGATGATATAGGGTTGACATATGTAATGAAAATGAAATTTATACATTTTTTATGTTATTTAAACCCTTATATTTTTAGTTTAACCCCTAATAAATCCGTTTTAACCATAATCGTGGTAACATATTTTTTTGTTTTTACTATTCATTACGACAAAAAATTAAGTTTAACATATTACGTAATATTAATTTTTGTGATTCAAAATATTTAACCCATTTTATAAAATTCAATTCAAATAATTGGTAGAATTTTATTTAAAAATAAACTCAAAACGTGATGAAAAGCGGTTTTCCAAAGAAAAATATTTATTAAGTAAAAAAAATTCATATTTAAATTTGACATAAAATTGATATCAATGAACTAAATTAGATTAATAATAATAATAATATAATTTTACTAATTTGAAATTTAAATTTTTTTAAAACAACATGGTACTTTTTAAATGATTTAAATGCATACATAAAATTTAATAAAATTTGTATTATAACTATTCATCAAAAAATTATTCTATTAAGAAAATTCTAAAAAATTCACTCTAAGATAATTTTGATATGTTTATTTCAAAATTTAAGTAATTTATGTCAAATAAAAATTTTAAAAGTGGAAAAAATTAATAATACCATTTGTTAATAAAAAGAAATAAATTTTATTTTAAGAAAAAATTATTTTTTTGAAGCATAAAAAAACATTAATAAAAATTTATTATCTTAATCTAAAAATTTGATACATATTTTTAACAATGTGTGCATTAATATTGATAAAACTTATTTAATGGCTAGTTCACAACTGTATATTATATTATGGTACATTTAGACCCGAGTTTTTATGTATCGTAAGCTATCAAAGAGATTGAGATTATTTAAAAAGAAATATATCATAAAATCTTGTGGTTTTACATCATATCCCCATTAAAATAAATTCATACCTAGAAATTATATAACATTGATACAAAAAATGGTGATATATATATTTCATTACATCCTCGGGTTCCCAAGTAGCTTTCATGAATTTTTGATTCCTCTAGAGAACGTTAACTAGGTGAGTAGTCTTGTTCCATAGCACTTTATCTCCAAGATCCAAGATTTATACTGGTTGTTGTTCATATGAAATTTCATTATCTAGTGAAAAAAATATGAGTTTAGTATATGTGAAGGACCAATTATATACTTCCTCTGAAGATATTCATAGAACACATCAAGAACTCAAGAGAGGTTTGGTGGAAGTTCCAAGTGATAAGCTACCATACCTACTCGATCAAGAATATCAAAGGTCCCAATAAAAATTGGGGTAATATTTCCCTTTTTTTTGAATCTCATAACCTTATTCCATGTATAAATTTATAGAAACAAAATCTCACCAACTTCAATCTACGAATCTCACCAATTATTATCAACATAACTTTTATGTTTACTATGAGCTTCCTTGATGTCATATTGAATAAATATAACCTTATATACCATTTATTAATATATAGTAAATACCATTAGATTTTTTATCCAACATCATCCCAAAATGTTGTAGTTATGTACTTCCTTACATAGAGGGCTTCATAAGTAGCCATATAAATGCTTGAGTAGAATCTATTGTTAAAAAAATTATACTTAAAGAAGGTGTTCATTCCAACCACCTTTAAAACTCATAAAATAATATCTAAACATATCCTATAGGGTTTTTATAGTCCTATATATATTAAAATCAATATTTGGATGAAAATGAGTACTAAAATATAACTTTGTATCTAGAGCCCACTGAAGTATTTTCTAGAACTTTAATGTAAACTCTAGATCCTGATCAGATACAATAGAATATGTGGTACTACATAGAACCTTAACACTTTTTTAATGCATAGTAGAAAAATATGATCAAGAGAAAAATCTTCTCTAACAAAAATTAAGTGTGATGACTTTATAAGGTTATTGGATATAACCCAAATAACATTATGGCATTTTGACATTTTGGGGAGTCTGATGATAAAATACATGGGGATGTTTTCCCATTTCCATTCTATTATGGGTAATGGTTGTAACATCCTCATTGATTTTAGTTTCTCATACTTAGCATAATGATATACTAGGAACTGAGATACATACTCTACAATATGTCACTTTTCCCCCCACAAAAAACAATCTTCAATATCTTTATGAAACTTTGTACTTCTAGGATGAATAGAGAATGATGAAATATAAGCCTCATCCAATAAATCCTTTAAATATGTATTGTAGTGAGTTAATTTTTACCTTTAATAATTTGACATATTATAAGGAATATTTTTGGAGTCAAGCGTTGAGATGGAGAGAGATTTTGAGGCCCGGTGAGGTCAAAAACTATATTATAAAAACATAAAATATATTAATATTACACACATGTAGTTTTTTAAGAATAATTTAATAAATCATAAATGGTAAGTCATAACAGAAATATGAGACCACGATTGATTCTATAATGCAGGTTTTACTCTAGGAACAGCCTAAGGCTGGTTGATGTCGGACGTTCGATTGAGGAATTCATTGGAATATGCGTTTAATTAAAATAAATAAATTGTTTGTTTGTTTGTTTTATTAAAGGAACTAATTAAAATCCTCTATAAATACCATATTATGATTATTTTATAAGTTTTATCCTTATAAACTTTGTGATATATGAGATTAGGTTTAGAGAGTTCTTACTTGGAGAATCAGAATCAGACAATGAAGGATGATCAGATCGAGGTGTATCAAGATGCAACTGATGCAACATGTATTCTCTTTCACTAGTGAATGTTGTCTCCCACAAAAATCAATCCAAATTGAGGTAAGGCTCATCAATTATAGTTTCCTCTCTTGATTAAAACCCTAATCATGAATCCTATATACTATTCTTTGATCTATGATTTTTGATCTGCACATGAGCCCAATCCATAAATCTAATTTATTTCAATCAATTTATATTTTATATGTCATACTAACTCCCTTGGATATCCTCATTGGGAAATCATTGTCCAAGAACACTTTTGTTTAATAGAGAATTATACTCTTCATGTTAATTTCTCCCCACCATTCTTCACTTTCTTCTCTATTGGACTATAGGGTCTTGATTCAACATTTTTGGGGTTGGTTAGAGAATGATCAAACCCTCGAATTATTGAATGATGAGTGTGATGATGTTTTTAATATGAATTGGGATATTTTGGAGGATGTGGGTGAGACCTCTATTGATCCAGTTCTGGAGTGGGGATGATAGGTGATAGGCGATGATATAATCTTCATGTAGGTGGATGTATTCCGATTTACAGCCATCGAAGGCTCAAAAATCAATTAAAAAAATTGTAACCTTAAAATATGATAGATTTAGAGTGGTCAAAGTCTAGACATCATAGTGGAAGCAGCAGACTTTGAAATTACATTAACTATTTATGAAAATCTTGACTACACACCGTTTATCCTATAAGAACACACAACATGTATCCCCCTGGATGCAATGCTAGGGTTTCAGGTGAAGTTAAATATCACAAGGTGTTTAGGTGGCGTACATGCCATGTGAACCTAACTAGGTGGACAATCCATGTGTCGGCTGGCACATGCGTAGGTCCCTATGTGGATGGACATGCCATGTACTGGAGTACACAAACATGGGTAGGAATACACGACATAGGTTGAGATGCATGGCTAGGACCCCATATGGGCATTCAATCTATGTATCCTAGATGATCATTCACTCTATGTATCCCAGATGGCATGCTTTGTATAAAGACATGGATTCCCAATCCGTGTCTAGGGAGAAAAAACCCATGCATGGAGTAGGTCCACACATTTTGAGGACCCCATACACACCATATACTTCTATATTAATCTTATATATCTCATATCTCCTTTTTTTGACTCATATTTTGGACCATAAGTAGCCTATCCTGGGTGTTCATCCACATAAAACACGATGGATGCATTTATAATGGATTTTAAGATATGATAAGAGATGTTCCAATCTTGAAGCTTATTAAAGTGATTATTAATGATGGTAATGACCAGGAAAGATCATTAGATAGATTCCAAGGTCAGTACTTCCCTATCACACTATGGAATAAATTCCTCAAGCTATTAGAACGATGTTGGGGTCAGTACTTTTCAATCACACTAGGGTTTGGGTTCTCCATACTATCAAAGAAATGTAAAGGCTACTACTCCCCTATGATACTAGGGTGTGAGTTTCTTAGGATATGGAAGAGATATTAAGGTCAGTACCCCCCTGTCATACTAGGGAGTGGGTTATAACTTTATTTATATAGGTTTGGTAAGTAAACCTCTTACTATATGGCACATGTTCTCTTCCTATAGAGTGGTACTTCCTCATCTCCATGCTCGAGTGGGGTGTGGGTCCTCTATGAGTGATGCAAGATCCATCATCCATGTATAATAGTTTCAAAGTGTGGGCCTCACCAAATATATATTTTTAAGGTTGTGTTTAATGCTAGGAATCAGTGAAGGACTTTTGGAACAATAGGCTTGATCATCAAATTCAGATGGGTTGTGTGATGAATATCCCCTTTTTCTCTCATTTGGGTTTCTTTCTGATCATATTCATATGATGTTGGGTTTTATTTCCCACTTATTTTGGGTTGATCTGACTATCATTGTATCTATCCATCACTCCCTTTTAGTTTTTGGGGTTTCCTATTGGGTATGTATATACTCATCCCTGAATGGGATTTTCTCACACATGTCATGTCTTAAGCATATGATGGAAAGATCGATAGTGATTACGAAGGAGAATAGTGATACCTGGGTTCATTAACAATGTAAAGTGGTTAGTCTTGGAGATTAGGATATGGTCTCTCTCATCTTTCTTTATTCTTGTCGTTGTTAGGTTAGGACATATTTTATGTTTTGGAATGTATTTTTCCCCTTTAAAATTTGGTTGGGTTTTTTTATACTCTATTGTATTCCCTGGAGTTTTTTTTGCATATTTTATCTCTAGATTTCACAGTCTTTACATTATATTCCTATAAAATATTTCATGCAGATGTTTGGGAGCATGTGTACTAGTTCATTATGAAAATGACTACCATTGTAGTCATGCATTCTTGGCACTTTTCACCAGCCTATGGACTATGGTGGTGGGCTTGGGGTTTTGATGTATTGACCTTCCATAGTCCAGACAGGCCCTGGTGACTTGGGTCGTTACAGATTGGTATCATAGTAGTTCATTCCTTGGGAAAATGTTTGGATTTTTCCTCTTATAGGGATTGGTTGGGACCTAGGAAAACAATGTCAAAAGTGTCTTGAGTGCGTCTTTTAGTCCAGGGAACCCAGTGTTGGTGCAATGACTGACATATCTATACATTAGGACTCTAATAACCTATTTTTGGAATCGAAATATTGAGACATTTATTACAAGGAAAAATGGAAAATACATCATATAAGATTGACTCCTTTGACTGTCCTTCTTGATTAATATCCATATATATATATATATATCTATGTGTGTGTGTGTGTGTGTTCATCTAATCATGGTGCTTCTTGATTACTCGTGAGATTACTCTATAAAGACAACCATCCAGGTTACCAATTCAGAATCATGATAGTGATATGATGAGTGATGAAGCATCTATTCAAGGTACATCCCATGATGTGTTTCCTCTAAGTGTGAAGGTAGAATCACCCGTACCTATCGAGAAGTAGTTAGTACTGACAGTTCATGATGAGGATGCGCACAAGATTAGCGCACATCATGAGTTCCAGTGGTAGAGTTCAATGAGGTTCGGTGGTAAGCTAGATCCATAGGTAGTGGAGGATTATATAGAGTCAGTGATCTAAGTCTTCAGGATCATTAAAAGCCTGAGGGATCAAATGGTTACACTGGTATCCATTATTTTCCATGGAGCAACTGGGTGCCAGTGGATTTTGGTCTAGTAGACCCGTAATGTGACTATTCTCTCATGGTCTAACCTCTAGATGTAGTTTCATGAGGAGTATTACCCATTGTGCTTATGATCAGTTTTGATCTAGAAGAATCTTGAATTTATATAGGGTAACATGAAAATATATGAGTATGCCATGAGGTTCACTGACCTTACATGGTATTCCCTCGACATGGTATGAGACAACTTCTTCTAGATGAGGAAGTTAAAGAATGGTCTCCACAGATACATTCAAGATAGTGTTGTATCCTTATGTATTTCCACTTATACTTGAATTCTAGAGAGGCCTTTGATGACTGATAGCTTCCTAGAATATGGTCATCAGGCAGTTAGATCTAGCGATGGGAATCATGTGGTTGATTCATCTACAGTAGACAACAAATGTCAGATGTCAAGATTCTAGTAGAGGAGGTATTATTAGACTCATACATGTGGTTCTATAACTAAGGGATTTTACAGAGGATCCATTCATTCCATAGAGGGTAAATTGTATGTCTAAAATGCGAGAGATCACATAAATTGTTATTTTCCAACCCATCACACTAATAAGGATAGGAACACAGTAGATGAACCTCTACGGAAAAGGTAATATATTTATCAGGGATCTCACAGATGTGGCTAGGGAATCCCACAGGGAGGTAGTGCTAGACAAGGAGCAGGAGAAGATCCAAAGGGATGATTAGTTGGTGGAGGGATACGTTATAGTCTATTGCCACCACCACCACTAGGTGACCCCTATTAGGCTTATAAGGATAGCTGTTGGGTCCATGAGAAGTTTCAAGACATAGAGGGCTATAATTTGGCTGCACATGAGATGATGTAGGTTATGATATGTATTTATTATACTCTTAAATCATTACTAGTATACAAATTTTAAATTAATTCGTCCATTTCTTTATTCTTTATGAAATAAGTGGATCTTCCACCTGAGACCATATACCAAAATTTACGACTAGTGGTTCATGGAGGGTGTGATTCTTTGATATTGGTTGTTTGATGGTAGTGAGATTTATAGTTTGGTGGAGATACTTTCACATGGGACTTCTTGGTCATCATGATGAAACCTTATGAAACCATCTTAGGTATGGAATGGTTTTCCACAGTTGGACCCTAGATTGACTATCATCGCAGGTGGGTTAGATGCCTTTGAACAGATGGGTCAATATTCTCATTTATGTGTGAGAGAGATCTCATGGAGGGATGAGTGGGAATTTACATGATGGCGGCTGAAACCCATCACCTAAAAGTTAGATAGTTTAGTCCTTGGTGTAGAAGTCTATTCTAGAATTATGACTCCTTTTGAAGTGGATGAATTTATAGATTTCTTCTCTAAGGATGTTTCGAGACTACCTTTAAGGGGGGAGATGGACTTCTTAATTGACTTACGCCCTAGAATCACATCGACATATTCAATGGAATATCATATGGCTCCTATAAAGCTCTAAGAGTTGAGGGTACAATTAGAGGACATTTAAGAGAAGGATTTTATCAAACCCAGTGTTTCCCCATAGACACCTTTAGTTTTGTTCATAAAAAAGGAAGATGGGAGCCTGCATCTTTTTTTGGTTATCATTAGCTAAACTAGGAAACTATAAATAACAAGTACACCTTTATAAGGATTAATGACCTATATGATCATTTATGAGGTGTGAGTTTTTTTATCAAAGATCTATTTTAGGTTTTTCTACCAGCAGTTGAGGGTTCATGAGGTTGATATTTCGAAGCTAGCATTCCGATGAAGCTACGAACAATATGAGTTTCTGTGTGATTATTTTCCCCATTATGTTTGTGGATTTGATGAAATAGATTATCCATCCATACTTGAACCAATTCATCATTGTCTTCATTGATGAAATACTCATCTAATTTGTGTCAGAGGTGGAACATGTTGAGCACTTAAGGATGGTCCTAGATTTTCTTCGGGAGCACTAGATTTATAGTAAGATCATAACGAACTAGTTTAGTATATATGAGGTTCAATTCATGGGTTATGTCATTTTTAATAATGGTTTAGCTACAAAACTGACAAATATTGATGTAGTGATTTATTGGGTTTCACCTAAGAGAATGTTGGAAGGGTAGAGTTTTATTGGATTTGAAGGGTATTACAAGAAGTTCTTGGAAGACTTCTCAAGAATTGAATACCCTTTAACCACCCTTATGGGGAAAGGGAAGCTATTTACTTGGACTTAGTAGTGTTAGAGAGCCTTTATTGAGTTAAGGATGATGCTAACTGGTGCTTATAGTTTGAGACTACCAGAGGAGGGCGTGGAGTATGGAAAGTATTTTTGTGCCTCTAGAGTTGGAATCGACTGTGTTTTTATTCAGTGTTAGGAAATGATTGAATATGGTTTAAGGTAGTTGAGACCCTATAAGTAGAAATATGAAACTCATAACCTATATTTTGAAGTGGTAGTCTTCTATTTAAAGATCCATAGGCACCATATTCTGGGATAATGCTTTTTTGTTTACTCAGACAATCAGAGTCTTAGTTATAGAATCACAAATAGAGATCTAAAATAAAGATAGATTCACTGGTTAGTGTTTCTACAGTACTCTAACTTTGAAATAGTCTATACTCATAGGAAGGGAAATGTTGTTGAAGATTCCCTTATCATGAAGTCTTATTCTCATTTGGTGGAGAAGGCATATGAGCAATTTAATTCTTTGCAGTTGACCCTGGTATATGAGAGGGGTATAACATATCTTCAGTCAATTGTTTTGACTTATCTACTTCTCAAGTGTGTGAGGGTGTCTTAGTTGAGTGACATTGACTGTGAGGTTCTATGTGACTAGATATCTTCAAGAGATTTACTAGAAGGATTTTCTAAAGGAGGGGAACACATTATCCTTTTCCAAGGATAGATGCAGGTTCTATTCATGATGTAAGAGTAGGTGATGAGAGAGTTTCACAATTCTCATTTGGATATAAATAATGGAATATGAAAGATGTATACGGACCTTCAGTAACATTTTTTGTTAGATGGAATAAGGTAGAGTGTTGCTAGGTTCACCTCTCGGTGACTCACATATTAGTAGGTGAAGGATAAGATATAGGTTCTAGTAGGTTTGACATAGCCTCTCGAGACCCCATAGTTGAAATGCGGTGAAATATACATGGTATTTATTACAAGGTTTCCACAAATATCCTAAGGCCATGATTCTTCCTATTTGATAGTAAAATGACTTATGAAGTAAGAAAAATTCCTTTCTATTAGGGAGCATATTTTAGTGGAGAGTCTAGAAAAATTGTACGCGAGGGAGAACATCTGGATCCATAGGGTAACCTTGATGATTTTTATGATCGAGACACATAGTTTAGGTTACATTTGTGGAGAGGCCTATAGGAGGCATTCAATACCTAGTTGCAGATGATTATTGTGTTCTACCCTTGGATGGATGTGTAGACCAAATGAACTCTCTATGCGTTGGAGGATATGATGAGGGATAATGTGTTAGAATTTGGATGGAGTTTGGAGGATCACCTACCATTGGTAGAGTTTTCTTATAATATTATCTATCACTCTATAATCAACATTACACATTTAGAGGCCTTGCATGAGTGACATTATCAGCTACCCTTGTGTTGGAATGAGATTGGAAAGACATATATTATTGCATCGGATATGGTGTAGGCGATGATAGAGAATGTTCAAGTGACCCATGAGAGTTTGAGGAAATCATAAATCTAATATAAATCCTTTTAAGATCCCTGTCATAGTCTATTGGAGTTTGAGCAGGGAGACCATGTTTTCTTGAGAGTTTCCCCATGAAGAGGATTTTTGAGGGTTTTCTGTGGAGGAAAGTTATCCCTAAGGTTCATCGGTCCATTATAGAT